>JAKTRV010000002.1:0-661128 GCA_030579815.1 Sugiyamaella smithiae
GAAATGACAGAGCATAGTTGATCCAATACGTGAGCATTACTCCAAAGAGCATTATTGTGCACTCAGCACATACGAGCCACCCTCTAGAGCTTGCGGTTGCAATCTCACTTTGATAGACTGGTGATGTCGACATGAGAAATCCCATCCCGACACCAGTAATAATTCGAGCAATAATCATTTGTGTCAGACTATAAGAAGTGAACTGAAGTACAGTACCAATTAATAGAACAATGTCTCCAAAAATTGTGGACCATCGACGACCTATTTTTTCTCCATATGTTGCGCATCCAATACACCCAAGAGCGCTTCCCACATAGAGCAACCCAACGACTGATCCTATCAGCTGTGTCGACGGGTTTCCCATCTTGGCCAGAAATATTGGAGAAACCGTCACCCCACTCATGACACCATTGTCATAGCCAAATATCAAAAACCCATTTGAGTTGACGACAGTGAGAAGCGTTATCAATAACGACCCTTTAATTTCATGTACTCTCATCACTAAAACTCCAATATTCGAGATAACAACTCTTTGGGAACCAACGTTATTTATACCTAGAGATCAGCGGTGCTACTGGCCTACGTTCCGGGGCATCGTGGGGGTCAGTAGTACATATCAGTCTTGTCTGCCTTGAAGAAGTTACTATCTCCGACAATTGCTCCGAAATTTCCAATATTAAATGTCAAATCACGTGATGGCTAATGTGGAGAAGCGGGGTTTTTTAGATGTTGCGGTTCCGAAGTTGATACTCACTCCTTGAATACCAGAAAAACAGACGCCAGAACACAAAAAAGCCGGATCCTGATAAAAAAAGGATTTATTGACGAAGTGCAAGAAGAAATTAAAAACTGCTTGAAACTATAGGAGAATGATCACATTTTAGTTGGATGATGTCTTCAAATGCCGATTTGAAAACATATTGATAAAGAAGACAGATCAATCAGAGAGACGATTCATTCGCATTAATCAAGACTTAGGAAAGCTATGAAGTCTGATGGTGAATCTCGACCGATTCGCCATCGACCCTGTGTAATACGGGCCTGCCACGTAAGAAATATTCCTTCAGTCGAATTCAACAGATCGATCGAAGTGCAAGAAAAAGTGTGATATGCACATAAAACTTATGGTCATCACATGCTAAATCGCCGATATGACCCCTCCACTCGATTAAATACTAATAATGCGTATCGCATTCGCAGCATACGAGGATATTATATCAATTGTCAAACGCAGTGGCGTGCAGAGAGCCTAATTCAGTATTGGTGTTTGCCGATCTGCGTAAAATCCAGTGAGCATCGGGTTCCTGCATACATACCCTTGCAGGTCACATGATTAACACTCCAACCCTGCTAAGATCTGATCGAGATCGAGCAAATGGCGTAATGATATCTCGAAGTATCGTAGAAATATCGAATATCATCTAGGGTTGAAGAATACATTTCAAAAAATGGCTGGCTGCTGGCTGGCTGCTGGCTGGTTCGTCTTCTCGATATAGCGAGCAGTATCGCCCATCACCAACTCCAAATTATTATAAATATGGCAGTCAGTCTAGCATATTATGACATCTACTACAATAAACACAATCCGATATTCAATAAAAATGAAGCTGACCTACACCTCGCTGATGCTCACTCTTGCCGGCATTGTTGCTGCTGCTCCCGCCTCTCTTCCAGTTTCTGTACCCTCTGGCGTGACAGGAGCCGCCAGCCAGGTATCTGGTGCTGCTAGTGAAGTATCTGGCATTACGGGAAGTTTAGGGGGCCTTTCTAGTAGTCTCCCTGGTGTTGGATCTGCTGGGGGATTAACAAGTGGCCTTCCAGGAGTCGGATCTACGGGAAGCTTGCCTGGTGTTAGTTCAGTTGGTGGTCTTACAGGAGATGTTTCTAGCATTCTGAATCTTGTCGAAGGAATCCTCAGTGGCCTTCTGGGAGGAGGAGCTACTTCTGGAGTCACTGGGAGTCTTGGAGGAGTAACGGGAGGATCTGCTGGTGGGGCTGCCTCTGGAGTTACTAGTGGTCTGGGTGGACTTACTGGTGGACTTGGAGCTCGAGACACCATTCTCGACAACTATCCAATTCTCTCTAGCCTAATCAACGAGGCGTTGGCTAACTAATACAAACGAAGGGAGAACGATTCAAACGATATATGGTTTATATAAATGTTGATTATTTAATGGATGTTATTATGTTATTTCTAGATCAATCTGAGAGAGTCATCAGCATGTTGTGCTTCAATACATTTAAGTGCAACTTAAGGCTCAATTGTAGATTTATCAAAGGTAATTATCCATCTAATATGGAGCTTGAGTGACTTTTTATGCCCTTGGTTCGTACTCTGACGGCAATTAAGAAAACCACACTCACTGAGCACAATATCGCAAGGATCGTCATCCACCATCCAAACCCAATGCTATTTGAAGCTATCGGAGAAACCACTGTTCCAACTGCAGCTAACAGATTTCTGATAAAATTTTGAGAGGCAACAACTTCTGCTCCACTTCCTGGTACTACATCTACGAGATATGGCATTATTGTCGAAGTAACGAGCATTAAACCCAAACCAAAAAGAAAGGCACCTGTTAGAGGTGCAATCCAAAATACTTTGTATTCGACCAACCAGCCATATAATAGAAGACCCAAGGGAATAAATGGAATGCCATACCATACTGTTTTCAGTCTATGTTCGGGTGACTGTTCTTCATTACGCTTAGCTTGCTTTCGAAGTTGAGCATCACTCAGCATTCCGCCAACAACACTACCTATAGCATAACCTAAACAATTGCTCAGGTAACAAAGGCCTACTTCAATTGAAGAAAATTTGTATGGTGGCAATGAATAAGCATATGGTAAAGTTGTGTTAAAGCAGTATAGGCTCGCAAAACAAATGCTGACGTAGGACACACAGAGCGCTATAGGTAATAAAGTAAGATGACGAAGCGAGCGTGCTGGAGAAATGGTATTTTCCCTCAATTGAGAAGACCAGGATGCCTTTTGAGGACTAGCCATATTAGTCTCTGGCAATAAAAGCAAGGCCAGGACAGCTGTGCAACCGGAAAAAATTGCCATGAAGTACATACTCGATCTCCAATTAAATGCTAACTGCAATCCACCGCCCACTATGGGAGCTATCAAGGGTCCTATTAATGTGCCTAAATAAAACCATCCTAGAGCAGTACCTCTTTCAGCTGGTATATATATGTCAGCTATAACTCCTGCTCCTACACTTTGAGCAGAGGAGCAACCTACCGCTTGGAGTAATCTGAATACAATAAGCATTTCCAATGATACTGATACTGCACATAAAATGCTTGCTATACTAGCAATTAAGAAGCTTATGAGAATAATAAGCTTTCTACCATATAGTTGGCTCATATGACTCCACCAGAGTGGTGCAATTGCTAACCCGACGAGGAAGAATGTTGTGGTCAGTGCAACGACGCTTTCTGAACTTCTAAACTCAGCGGTTAGAATTGGGAATGATGGAAACAAGATGCAAGAAGAAAATGGTGCAGTGAATGCAGAAAGAGTAATTATCGCCGTAATAATACATTTCTGATATCGGAGGTAGAGCTTGGGATCCGCCGAGGGCGGTATAAAACAAACAGTCGTCATCAAATATAGAGTTCAAATCTAATCAGCTGTATTATAATATCTTGAAAAAGTGCTGGAAATAACTTTAGCTTTATAGATGCGTTGATTCAGTGTGATATTGTAAGTCGCCGGAGATTTCGGGATTTCGGGATTTCGGGATTTCGGGATAAGCCCCGCTTCTCGGATATTAGGGATGTTTTAGCTCATACTTTTGTGCCATCACCATTAGCTGGTGTAAACTTATTCCGAAAGGTCGCTGAATTATTGATCCACTTATAATTCACATCCAGTGCATTATGATTGTCAATAGAAGCTGTAAAGAATGTGCAGCTTCGAAACTGAGATGCATCACTGAGCCTGGTAGTCAGTTATGTAAGAGATGCAGCTCAAAGGGTCTAAACTGCACTTTTGTCCAACGTAAGAAGCGTGCTCGGAACGAAAGGTCGCCCTCGCCATATAAATCACGGTCCAGTACATCAAATGAAGTGTCGCCAGAATATATAATGGAACTAAGCCCTAGCTACAAATTTGATGGCCTGAGCGATATTGCAAATTACGACGGCTCAGATTTTCTCAGCCAGCTAGTCGATATTGAAAACAGCATCGACTTCAGCACATGGAAGTGGGAATCACTCGGGTTGCTTACTCCAGAATATGAGCATGAAGTCTCTAAACCCAGAACATCCACATCGCTGCCACAGTTAAATTACTCTGGCTCGATCGGCTCCAAAGAGAGGACAATACATGTTGATAGCTTCCGGCTACCTTATAACTATGATTTGGAGATTGGCTCGACTCCAGCAATAGCTGTAAGCCGGTTAGAGGCTTATGCTTACTTATATTTCTCGAAGTTCAACTTTTCACTTCCAGTGATTCACGTGCCAACTTTTAAACTTGCAGATGCTCCTAAAGTACTTGTACGAACGATCTGTTTCATTGGGTGTGGATTTGATCAAGATGCACAATCAGTTGCCGATGCCAAGGTCCTATACGGAAGCCTGCCAATAGTTTTAGCTAAGGCATGTCTTCGATTAGAAGAACCACCAAGCTCTTCTGTTTTGCAGTCACTGGTCATTCTTCAATTTGCGTCCTTTTCAAATGGTGGGTCCCCTGAAGCTGTAGCAACTAGGCTGCTTCATCCTTTGATGATATCAGGCTTACGTAGAGCTGGGATGCTGAAGCATCATGGTGAATGCGTATGGAATGAAAGAAAGGCATCTTCTTGGGGTCATTGGATTGACATGGAGACGAAGAAGCGCATTATGTGGAGTGTGTATGCCTTGGATTGTTATCAGACAATATTTTGGGGAAGTAAACCCTTGCTATCTCCTACTGATACCCGTTCGTCATTTCCTTGCAATAGTGCCAGTTGGAACGCTGTCTCCGCTAGCTCATGGGCTTTGGTGCCACCGCAAGAACCTGACAGTTGCTTTTTGACGACTCTCAAGTCAGTTTCCGCTGGAAATGAAATTAAAGACACAATGACGGATTTTGGTATGATCCTTCTAGTACTTGCGTTTCATTCCATAATATGGGAAGCTCAAAATTCCATACTCCCAATGGATGTGTCTTCGCTGGAGAGAGCTTTACAGATATGGTACAAAAAATGGATCGATGACGCTTTTCCGCGCTGTGAAATGAACCCCGGAAAGCTATTGCACAAAGATGGTAGCTCTCTCTATTATTTAGCTCTCCATTTCCTGAAGAATGGCCGCCCGCTGTTACAAGATAGAGCGTACATTGACAGAAACAGAGACCCTCCCATCATTAGACAGGATATTTATCAAGATGAGATGATGAGAAGTGTGAAGATTATTCTTGATGATATTGCTATACAATCTAAGTTTTAGCTGCCAGCTTCAATATTTATTATTTTTCATTTATCATTTTGATTTTTATATCCCTATCTCTCTGGCGATGGATTACACATTATCAGGATTGTATCTTACTATAAACATTTGCTCATTATGATCTGCGGCATATTCCAACTGATAGACTATTTCAGTTAAGATCTGCCACTTCGCATCTGCGTAGATGCCGGCAGTGCCGTGTAGCCGTCCCGCGAGGTTAAGCATATAAATGTTTAATCGGTATTGTAAAAGATTGGACCCAATATGGGAAGCTCGAAAGAAAATGAGGAAAAAAACAAGGGACCAAAAAGCTTTCCTGTAGTAGATTCTAGCGAGCGGTCAATTCGTCGCTATCTATTATATCGAATAAAGAATTTCTCACCTAACTGGTTCTCTGCGGTGATGGGTGTGGGCATCTCGAGCTCCATCTTGTACTCTTTTCCGTTCAATGCTAAATGGTTACACACAACCGGAATTGTTGTATGGGGAATTAATATCGGGCTGTTTGTCACTTTTAATATACTAATGATAAGTCGCTTTGTTCTCTATAAAGACCAATTCAAAAAAATGTTGGCGCATCCTGGCCAGAGTGCATTTTTAGGATGTTATCCCATGGGGTTAGCGACTATTATAAATATGACATGTCTTATTTTCGAAAAAGGATCTTGGAGGGCATGTTACTGCATGTGGTGGATAGATGTTGCTCTGTCATTACTCTCGGCGTGGTACATCGTGTTCCTTATGTTTTCCAAGCAAACTAGAATAATGGAAACCATAAATGCAACGATACTTCTACCAGTTGTTCCATTGGTTGTGGCTTCTGCTTCTGGAAGTTTGATTTCCCCTCAACTACCCGAGCATTTACAGACCGGCACTGTGGTAGTGTCTGGCCTACTTTTAGCCAACGGAGAATTCCTTGCATTCTCTTTCATTGTCATTTATATCAATAGGCTGCTGCTCAGTAACTTGCCTCCTAACTTAATAACCATATCATCATTTCTACCTGTGGGACCCTTGGGTCAAGGTGCATTCAGCGTCCAAAATTTAACAGAGGCAGTGTGCTTGATTTTGGAAACCAATGGAGCTTCGTCTGATATTATCAAGACTATCAGGTACGCAGGCGTGGCTGCAGCATTCTGTCTCGTAGGCTATGCCTCATTTTGGTTGATGGTAGCATTTCTGGCCTTAGTGTTCAAGCCCCCAAAACTGTTTCACATGTCCTGGTGGGGACTCACATTCCCTATAGGAACATACGTCATGGCGTGGTATAAACTTGCTAGCGAAACCGGCCTTTTGGCTTTCAAGGTTTTGGGTGCAGTTTTTGGGGTCTTCGTTATCTTGATGGTTATTTTGTGTTTATCAGGAAGCGTCTTAAGTGGACTACGGGGTGAAGACTTATTCCAACAGGTACACGACGAAACGTCAGCAGAGGATGATTCGTTAGTAACTCATACTTTACGGATTCATTTTCATCATGGAAATAACGCTACTCATAGATACTCTCTGAACCAGCTTCTTCAGAAACTGAACCATGCCGATAGCTATAAAACTGCAGAAAATGGGTTAATTACCTCGAGTGCTTCGGCTGAAAGCAATCCGGTTTGATAGGCTGCAACTTTCGTTAAGTAATACAGAAAGTCACCTACTATGAAGCCCAATGCTGTGGTTTGAAGTTATATTAGTTGCAACATCTATTTCAGGATCTTGCTTCTTTGTTTTGCTCTATTTTCGTATTGTTCCTGCGGTGTAGGTAACTTTACCTGAGGAAATCTAGGATCTCGTACCAGAGGCATCAAACCACTGGTAGAAACCATCCACTTCAGAACAATAGCTTCGAACATTCTTGTCAAATGTACGTATTCTGGATTTGCTGCAAGATTATGGATCTCTCCCGGATCACCTATTCTGTCGTACAATTCACAGGGTTCATACAATCTATAAATATAGGTCCACTCTTTACTCCGGGTTGCAATAACTTTTCCAACCAATTCTGTGTCAGTGTGCTGCAGAGAAGATTTAATGTCATATGGAAATGGAGCATCTTCAAGTATAGGCTCCTCTGATGTTAAGAAGCCTCCCTCCGAAAATGCGTATAATCTGTGCAATGCTCCGGGCTCTTGTAGAACTGGTAATAATGATTTGCCATTGTGACTGAAATCCTCTACTATTTGCGCCAATTCAAAAATAGTCGGTACAAGATCGACCATCTCTACCATCGAATCAATGGTGAGTCCAGACGGGATCGTGGGACCGCCAATAATCAGTGGAGTATGAGTGAGAACATTAGAAACTCCTGAGGGCCACTTTTCTATCAGACCATGGTCTCCCATATACTCTCCATGGTCAGTGAAAAATATTGTATACACATTGGAGGCAGCTTCTAATTTCGATTGTATCCTACCAAATTGATCGTCAAGCCTTGATATCATGCCGTAGTATGTTGCTTTCACTTCTCTCCAAATCTCTGGAGTACATCTATCCAAACCAAACTCATTACGTAGCCTTTCCATGTATTTTGGTTCATAACCTGTTTTTATTGAGTGTGGTTTTGGTAGGGAGATACAGCTTCTTTCGTACATGGAATAATATGGTTCTTCTACTCCAAAGGGCTGATGAGGAAAGAGCAAAGGTAAAAACAGAACCCATGGTCCCTCGGGTGGATTATCAAGCCAAATTTCTGCTGAAATCACGGCCGCTTCATCGTAGTCAAGTACTGTTTTATTGTCACGACAGCCTTCGTAGTAAAGTCGATTCCAAAGGTTATTGAGATCTTCAGGGCTGATGGTGTTCTTGGTTTCATTTCCCGTGAAGTTCGGCATCAAATCGGGAGTCTTAAGAAAGCCATATTCATCCAGGCATAGCTCGCTCACCTCTGGTGCGAATAAGTCGCCCCGGGGTGCTAATACCGCTACATGATACCCATTTTCCTTCATTGTGCGGAAAAAATTCGCTTCCCATGGCTGAATTAGAGTTTCTAAAGACCGGTGACCTGTAACATGAGGGTATTTAGATGTGAACATTGAGCATCTACTTTGAGAACACACAGAATGTTGCACAAAGCAGTTAGAAAACTTGCTTCCTTTTTTGGCCAAAGCATCTATGTTTGGAGTTTTTATAACCGAATTTCCTGAACAACCGAGAGCGTCATATCTCAATTGATCAGGCATAAAGAGCACAAAATTGGGATTCTTAGATTTTTCCATGATTGTGGACATACACTAGGTTTCCACTTTCAATTTATATAGTTGAATACGTTGTCCGACACCCGCAAACTGAAACGGGTACCGGTCTACCCCACTTCCCTCTTCGGCAAATCATGCATAACTTCCCCGCATGCCTCGAGACGAATTTCTCAATGAATGCAAGCATACATCAGCTAGAGTGAGAAGTTTCCGGTCTATTTAACGCTCGTTTCCCCTCCATTTTCAACTAACAAGGTTAAAATATGGATGCAGTTCGGGAAATCAGACTTCAGTTTAATAAGACCCTGCTGTTAACCGTGTCGTTAGCAGCTCTATCATCATTCAACTATGGCTTTGATAACCAAGGATTCGCAGCCACGATTGCAATGAATGGATTTGAAAGGCAGTTTGGGTGGTATGATGCTAACACCAAAGCATATTCATTAAAACCATACTATTTATCGTTGTTGAACAGTCTGAATTATATCGGATTTGCTGTTGGCTTATTCGTCGGCAGCATTATCAGCTCGAAATTTGGAAGAAGAGTTTGTATCTGCAGTTTGTCTGCCTATGCTCTGGTGTCCGCTACAATAGTTATAACTTCTACATCGCGGGTTCAGATTCTTATGGGGCGGATACTGAATTACGTCTATGTTGGTATGGAACTATCCGTAATTCCAGTCTTTCAAGCAGAAATGGCTCCTACAGCTCTTAGAGGTTTTTTGGTTGGAACATACCAGTGTTCACTATTAATTGGAGGTCTAATAATTAACATCGTTTGCAATAGCACATCATCCCTTTCCGATAATAGATCTTGGAGGATCCCAACTGGATTGTATTACATAGTGCCGACCATCGTGGGAACTTGTGTTTGGCTCCTGCCGGAGTCTCCAAGATGGCTACTGCTGCATGATAAAGATAATCAAGCATTTGCGTCGCTTAGAAGAATTCGACGATCATCTATATCGGATTTGGATGTTCAAATAGAACTAAGCATGATAAAAAACGAAATTGATAACGAACCAGAGAAAGGCTCTTACGCCGACCTCTTTAAAGGCATCAATTTACGACGCACATTAATTGCAGTTGGGCTCAATTTCTTTCAGCAAGCTACAGGACAATCATTTGCATCTCAGTACGGGGCAATATTTGTTAAAAGTATAGGTACAATAAGTCCATTCAAGGCTAATATCGGGCTCGCTGCTACTAACTCATTCATGTGCTTAGTGTGTTTGGTTATTAATGACAAAATTGGCAGGCGATCTCTGTTACTTACGGGAGCAAGTATTCAATTAATTGCTTTGCTTTGTATGGGTGGATTGGGCACAGTTTCTTCGCCGGATTATGAAGTGAAATCAGCCATTATATCCATGCTATATCTCATGAGTGCAGGTTTTTCGGTTGGATGGGCCCCCCTGACTTATGTTGTGACTACTGAAATCCCATCCCTGAAACTACGGGACAAGACCCAAAGATTAGCCTCTGTCGTCAACATAGTCTCTCAGTTCGCTGTGACTTTCACTCTCCCTTATTTGCTATCAGCTCCATACGCAGATCTAGGATCAAAGGTTGGATTCATTTATGCTGCGCTGGCATTCTTAGCTATATTGTTTACTTATTTCGCCGTCCCGGAGTGTAGAGGACGCAGTCTTGAAGATATTGACTACATGTTCAAAAATAAGATTGATATACGGCAATTTTCAACCTACCAGATGCCTGAGGGAAGATCACAAACTGATTATAATGAGAAAGCCACTGTTGATTTTGCTATATGAGGTATACCTCGTTTTACATGTAATGAATACAACAGATTTCTATATAGCAGCATCGGACCGTTAACCAGCCAATAATATATTACAATGATCTCCACCTTCCTAACAAGGTTAAGCAGGACCAGACGCATGGTGCGTCTGCACAACGTTAATTGATATCCGAAGTCCGGGACCCGCAAACAGATTACCGAGTTCCGCTTATCGGGTCTAACACCGGCTATTTATATATGTGTTGTGTGATTTATTCCTTGGCCAGTAGTGGTCTGAAAAGAGTAGTGCACATCATTTAATGTTCCATAGCAGTCCATGAAAAAGAGTAGCGATTCAAATATTAGCCTGCGAAATGCACCATTCGCTTGGAAGGAATACCTAGCTGTCAATATCGAAAGTCAATTTCTCATTGAAATTGAGCTGTATATATTAGCCCTTGGAACAGGTATAATCGATGCTACTAGCTTTCCAGATTACAGAGTATTTGCATCAAATCAGACTGGTAACACCGCACTATTGGCTGTGGGAGCATTAAGTGTCAGTGACCTGGTCCCCGTGAAGAGTGTAGCCATCAGTTTGAGTCTGTTTCTGTTAGGCGGTCTAGTTTTTGGTCAGAGTGCAAACTTTTTCGGTAGACGCAAAAGGTTTTGGCTCATAGCCTCCAATTTTTTTCAGGCTATCCTTGTTTTAGCAGCAGCGGCAATTCGTTATTTCGCTCGATACGATGAAGATGGGCCTAACGCTTGGGCCGTCATTTCCATCTTGGCATTCTCATCTGGTGGGCAAGTTGCATTTGCCAGATCTATCGATGTGCCTGAAATCACTACAGCAATGGTAACATCAGCATATATAGACATTCTTGTCGATAAAGAGATGTTACGTATCCAAAACAAGCCACGGAATAGGCGAGTTATTTTTATTCTTTGCCTTTTGCTTGGAAGCTTTGTAGGAGCTGTCATAACAAAATTCTCTTCACCAGCGCTGGCATTTCTTGTGGCATCTATTCTAAAAATGTGTGCTCTGTCATTGTTTTGTTTGTCATGAGAACTCCAAATTCATTTTTGCCAGTTGATCCACGATGTAGATAGCAGCTCATCATATGAATTATCTAAAGAATTAACAAGCTCATCCAGCCATGTCATGGACTGTTCTTCGAATGCTTCGCCAGTATCTTCATCATTAATAGCCGCTGGATGGATTCTTGAAAGCATAAACTTTGGTTGTGAGGACTTTATGGCTGCGTTATCCAAAAAGGGAACATTCACTTCTTGCTCTTTTGCTGCAAGTGGCACATAGTCCTTGATTCCACATTGAAGGCACCCGGCAGATATAGAGAGTTTCACTAACCTAGATTGAGGAACAGTGGAAAGATCGCTTTTAGCAAGAATTTCGAGATTTCGATTTACCACCTCTCCTATAGCCTCCTTACAGATTCCTAACTTGCTTGCGAGGTTGTGGAATAAAGATAACAAAACAAACCTTGTACTCTCGTATATAACAGCGGTTATATTTGGCAAGTAGACAGCTTCTATAACAAGGCTCGCAGAGTCTGACAAAATTTGACTGATATCGAGCGCATTCTCTACACAGCGCAGCTGGATTTTTAAAACAATATCTGCTGGCGCCAAAGAAAGCAGAATATCTGGGGTAGCTTCCTTGAGGCCAGGCATAGAAAGTCTGTATAAATCGCATAAGGTTTGTCGCAGCCATAAATGCGTAACCACAAAATACAATGCATCCTGCTTGGACCGTCGTCTTCTGACATTTTCTTTTGAGTATTTTAGATCTTCACCAATAGAACTCATCAAGCCTAATATTTTTGACTCATAAATCCACATTTCGGAATCTGGCAGCCACCAATGATCTAAATTTCTAACTGCATTTTTAGCGAATTGCAGTATATCGTGGCGGAGCTTCCCCACTTGAATTGCTAGTGATATCAAATTCTGTCCAGGGTTTTCAGATTCCACATTGGAGTCCCTTGGCAGTTGCGCTTCTATCAAGTCCCAGTCGCACACAGTGAACTCAGCTGTACCACCAGCAACTGACCTATCTAACAGGAAGCAATTCCAAAATAGCCTCCTTCGAAGCTCACGCTCAGACCACGGTAGATGCTCTCGTTCCAGGTGTAGCTTGAAACTATAAGCTAAACGAACAACCATTGGAATCAGAAAAAAAACTTTCTTTTCATAGCTTTTAAGCCACCATAAGACGACAAAAAGCAAAGCAGAAAAGTCATCTATACTATCAATCTCGTCGATGCGATAAATTAAATCTTTGGCCAATGCATTGTACCACCAGTTTTGTTTCTCAATTTGCTCCTTTGTTTCTTTCCCAATCGCTGTACCAACAACAGCCCTCAAAAGACTCTCGGGTACGTTATCCGGTAGCTCAAATTGATTTGCGTTTAAAAAGCTGCCGGCCAGAAACTGTATTTCATTGTTAAAAAGCCATGCAATAGCATTCTCCACAAAAGGGCGATAGCACTTAGCGTGGATATTGTTATACAAGTCTTCAAAATTGACCCTAAAAGATTTCATGGAATTCGAAAAGGGATATGTACAATCAATATTCCTCTCAAAGCACCTCTTGCATTTAGGAACCTCTCCAGAACACTTCCTTTTGACAGAGTTACAGGTTACACATGCTTGACGGATCCGGACTCTCGAAGTTTCAGTTATCCCAGAGCAGAATGAGCACTCTATTTTGTATCGCTTACATGTACCACATACCGGTTTCTTGCTATCGCATTTTAATTTCCTCAATCGACAATTCGAGCAAGAAAATGCTTTTCTAGCCATGACTGTTTGAAACTCTTATATCGAAATATCAACTGCAGTTGATATACAATGCATAGCACGTGATGTTCGACACGTATTCATCGCCTATCTATCAACATTGACAAATCTAGCATGTACGTGACTTCAGCGGAAGTTTCAGAAAGAACCGTAGAGCTAATAGCATATAAAATTGAAAGATTAGAAATACATATAACGACATGGTATCCCAAGAAAAGAGCCTTTCCTAGGTAGAAATCAAAAGAGAAAACAATTCTATCTATCCTACGCAGAAATAGAAAAAAGGGATAACTGTATCCGAAGAAAAAGGAATTGAACTCGCATCATAACAAATTCCAAGGTCGCAAGACTTAAAGCAAGACGACAGATGTTAGAATTGCCAATAGTGCACCGGAGGAAACGCTAATCGAAGAAGCTCCAGACGACTGTTCGACACTGCTTTCAGAGGCCACAGGAGACTGACTAACGCCTGAACCTGATCCAGAGCCAGAGCCGGAGGATCCAGCACCGGAGCCAGAGCCAGCAGAACCTGATCCAGCCCCTGAACCGGAACCAGGAGAGCTCGAGCTGGAGCCTGAGCTAGAGCCTGAGCTAGAGCCTGAGCTAGAGCCAGGAGGGCTAGAACCAGAAGATCCGGAGCCAGAGCCGGAGCCAGGAGAACCTGATCCAGCACCTGAACCGGAACCAGGAGAGCCGGAGCCGGAGCCTGAAGATCCTGAACCTGAACCTGAACTTGAACCTGAACTGGATGATCCAGCACCTGAACCTGAGCCAGTAGAGCCAGAGCCAGATGATCCTGAACCTGAGCCAGAGCCAGAAGATCCAGCACCGGAGCCGGCGCCAGAAGATCCTGGGCCTGAGCCTGAGCTAGAAGAGCCAGAGCCAGATGATCCTGAACCTGAGCCAGAGCCAGAAGATCCAGCACCGGAACCAGAGCCAGGAGATCCAGCACCTGAGCCAGAGCCAGAGCCAGAAGATCCAGCACCGGAACCAGATCCAGTGCTAGAGCCAGAACCGGAAGATCCAGAACCGGAAGATCCAGCACCAGAGCCAGCACCAGGAGAGCCAGAGCCGGAACCAGAGCCGGAACCAGAGCCAGATGATCCAGCACCGGAACCAGAGCCAGGAGATCCAGCACCTGAGCCAGAGCCAGAAGATCCAGCACCTGAGCCAGAGCCAGAAGATCCAGCACCGGAACCAGAGCCAGAGCCAGAGCCAGAGCCAGAGCCAGAGCCAGAGCCAGATCCACCGGCAGGACATCCATCGCCTCGGCAAGACAGACCAGATCCACCTGTTGGAGCTGGAGTCTCGACGATAACTACTGGTGTACCACTGACAACTTCAGTTGTGGTAACAGGGGCAGTAATACCTGACACAGGAACAGTCACAGTAAGACCACCGGGAGTGGTAGATGCCACGGGAGTCTCGACAAGAACCTCGGTCTTTCCTCCAACCACTGTGGTAACGGTAGTTGGAGCGGTAATACCAGCAACACCAGTAGTGATAGTGATGGGGCCCGTGGCGGGGGGGGTCTCGACAATGACCTCAGTGGTTCCGCTAACAACGGTAGTGAGAGTAGTGGGAGCAGTGATACCAGATACAGCAGTGGTGATTGTAACAGGGGCAGTTGGGCCAGAGCCAGCTCCTGCTGTAGGAGTCTCAACTACAACAATGGTAGTTCCACTCACAACTTCTGTAGTGGTGAAAGGAGCCGTAATACCAGCCACGGGAATAGTAACAGTGATAGCGCCAGGGGTGGTGGTAGCAGGAGGAGTCTCGACGATCACCTCAGTTGTTCCACTCACAACAGTAGTGATGGTGGTAGGAGCAGTGACTCCAGATACAGCAGTAGTGATGGTGATTGGTCCTGCACCAGATGAGGCAGGAGGAGTCTCAACAATAATCTCAGTGGTTCCACTAACAACGGTGGTGATAGTGGTAGGAGCAGTGACTCCAGATACAGCAGTAGTGATGGTGATTGGTCCTGCGCCAGATGAGGCAGGAGGAGTCTCAACGATGACTTCAGTGGTTCCACTAACGACGGTGGTGATAGTAGTAGGAGCAGTGACTCCAGATACAGCAGTAGTGATGGTGATTGGTCCTGCACCAGATGAAGCAGGAGGAGTCTCAACGATGACTTCAGTGGTTCCACTAACGACGGTGGTGATAGTAGTAGGAGCAGTAACACCAGACACAGCAGTAGTGATGGTGTTTGGTCCAGCACCAGATGAGGCAGGAGGAGTCTCAACAATAACCTCAGTGGTTCCACTAACAACGGTAGTGATGGTGGTAGGAGCAGTGACACCAGACACAGCAGTGGTGATGGTGATTGGTCCTGCACCAGATGAGGCAGGAGGAGTCTCAACAATAATCTCAGTGGTTCCACTAACAACGGTAGTGATAGTGGTAGGAGCAGTGACACCAGATACAGCGGTAGTGATGGTGATTGGTCCTGCACCAGATGAGGCAGGAGGAGTCTCAACGATGACTTCAGTGGTTCCACTAACGACGGTGGTGATAGTAGTAGGAGCAGTGACTCCAGATACAGCAGTAGTGATGGTGATTGGTCCTGCACCAGATGAGGCAGGAGGAGTCTCAACGATAACTTCAGTGGTTCCACTAACGACGGTGGTGATAGTAGTAGGAGCAGTGACACCAGATACAGCAGTAGTGACGGTGATTGGTCCTGCACCAGATGAGGCAGGAGGAGTCTCAACAATAACCTCAGTGGTTCCACTAACAACGGTAGTGATGGTAGTAGGTGCTGTGACTCCAGATACGGGAGTGGTGATTGTGACAATACCGGCACCAGAAGATGCAGGAGGAGTCTCGATAATGACCTCAGTAGTACCACTCACAACAGTGGTGATGGTAGTAGGAGCAGTGACACCAGATACGGGAGTGGTGATCGTGACAATACCGTTACCAGACGATGCAGGAGGAGTCTCAATGATTACCTCAGTAGTACCACTCACAACAGTGGTGATGGTAGTAGGAGCAGTAATACCAGACACTGGAGTGGTAATTGTAACGACGCCATTACCAGAGGAGGCAGGAGGAGTCTCAATGATCACTTCTGTAGTACCGCTCACAACTGTGGTAATGGTAGTAGGAGCAGTAACTCCTGACACTGGGGTTGTGATCGTGACAATACCGTTACCAGACGATGCCGGAGGAGTCTCAATGATTACCTCAGTAGTACCACTCACAACAGTGGTGATGGTAGTAGGAGCAGTAATACCAGACACTGGAGTGGTAATTGTAACGACGCCATTACCAGAGGAGGCAGGAGGAGTCTCAATGATCACTTCTGTAGTACCGCTCACAACTGTGGTAATGGTAGTAGGAGCAGTAACTCCTGACACTGGGGTTGTGATTGTGACAATACCGTTACCAGACGATGCAGGAGGAGTTTCAATGATCACTTCTGTAGTTCCACTAACAACGGTAGTAATAGTGGTAGGTGCGGTAACCCCCGACACAGGAGTGGTGATCGTGACAATACCGTTACCAGATGAAGCTGGAGGAGTTTCGACAATGACCTCGGTTGTGCCACTAATCACAGTAGTGATGGTAGTAGGTGCTGTAACTCCAGACACAGCGGTGGTGATAGTGATTGGTCCAGCACCAGAAGAAGCAGGAGGAGTCTCGATAATGACCTCAGTGGTACCGCTCACAACAGTGGTGATGGTAGTAGGTGCAGTGACACCAGATACGGCAGTGGTGATTGTGACAATACTGGCACCAGAAGATGCAGGAGGAGTCTCGATAATAACCTCAGTTGTACCGCTCACAACAGTGGTGATGGTAGTAGGTGCAGTGACTCCAGACACGGGAGTGGTGATGGTAATTGGTCCAGCACCAGAAGAAGCAGGAGGAGTCTCGATAATGACCTCAGTTGTACCGCTCACAACAGTGGTGATAGTAGTAGGTGCAGTGACTCCAGATACGGGAGTGGTGATTGTGACAATACCATTACCTGACGAAGCAGGAGGAGTCTCGATAATGACCTCAGTGGTTCCACTCACAACAGTGGTAATGGTAGTAGGTGCAGTGACTCCAGATACGGGAGTGGTGATTGTGACAATACCATTACCTGACGAAGCAGGAGGAGTCTCGATAATGACCTCAGTGGTTCCACTCACAACAGTGGTAATGGTGGTAGGAGCTGTAACTCCAGAGACGGCAGTGGTGATGGTGATTGGTCCAGCACCAGACGAAGCGGGAGGAGTCTCAACAATGACCTCAGTGGTTCCACTCACAACAGTGGTAATAGTGGTGGGAGCAGTAACTCCGGACACTGGGGTTGTAATTGTGATTGGTCCAGCACCAGAAGAGGCAGGAGGAGTCTCAACAATCACTTCGGTAGTTCCACTCACAACAGTGGTGATAGTGGTGGGAGCAGTAACACCAGACACAGCAGTGGTGATGGTAATTGGTCCAGCACCAGAAGAAGCAGGAGGAGTCTCGATAATGACCTCAGTGGTTCCACTCACAACAGTGGTGATGGTAGTAGGAGCAGTGACACCAGATACGGGAGTGGTGATTGTGACAATACCGGCACCAGAAGATGCAGGAGGAGTCTCGATAATAACCTCAGTTGTACCGCTCACAACAGTGGTGATGGTAGTAGGTGCAGTGACACCAGATACGGGAGTGGTGATTGTGACAATACCGGCACCAGAAGATGCAGGAGGAGTCTCGATAATAACCTCAGTTGTACCGCTCACAACAGTGGTGATGGTAGTAGGTGCAGTGACTCCAGACACGGGAGTGGTGATGGTAATTGGTCCAGCACCAGAAGAGGCAGGAGGAGTCTCGATAATAACCTCAGTTGTACCACTCACCACAGTAGTGATAGTGGTAGGAGCAGTTACACCAGACACAGGAGTGGTTATTGTTATAACTCCGCCACTAGCACTGCTTTGAACAGGTAGTGAATTTCCGGTACTGGAGCTTAGTGCAGATCCTGAACTAGATGGCACTGCAGAAGCTGCTGAACTAGATGAAGCCGCTGAGCTAGACGATGCTGCTGAGCTAGATGAAGCCGCTGAGCTAGACGAAGCTGCTGAGCTAGACGAAGCTGCTGAGCTAGACGAAGCTGCTGAGCTAGACGAAGCTGCTGAGCTAGACGAAGCTGCTGAGCTAGACGAAGCTGCTGAGCTAGACGAAGCTGCTGAGCTAGACGATGCTGCTGAGCTAGGTGAAGCTGCTGAGCTAGACGAAGCTGCTGAGCTAGGTGAAGCCGCTGAGCTAGACGATGCTGCTGAGCTAGGTGAAGCCGCTGAGCTAGACGATGCTGCTGAGCTAGATGAAGCCGCTGAACTCGATGATGCTGCTGAGCTAGACGAAGCTGCTGAGCTAGACGAAGCTGCTGAGCTAGACGAAGCTGCTGAGCTAGACGAAGCTGCTGAGCTAGATGAAGCTGCTGAACTAGATGATGCTGCTGAGCTAGACGAAGCTGCTGAACTTGATGAAGCCGCTGAGCTCGACGATGCTGCTGAGCTAGATGAAGCCGCTGAACTCGACGATACTGCTGAGCTAGATGCTGCTGCTGAACTTGATGAAGCCGCTGAGCTAGATGCTGCTGCTGAACTTGATGAAGCTGCTGAACTCGATGAAGCCGCTGAACTAGACGAAGCTGCTGAACTCGACGAAGCCGCTGAGCTAGATGAAGCCGCTGAACTAGATGAAGCTGCTGAGCTAGATGAAGCTGCTGAGCTAGATGAAGCCGCTGAACTCGACGAAGCTGCTGAGCTAGATGCTGCTGAACTTGAAGAAGCCGCTGAACTTGAAGAAGCCGCTGAGCTAGACGAAGCCGCTGAACTAGACGAAGCTGCTGAGCTAGATGAAGCTGCTGAGCTAGACGAAGCCGCTGATGATGCTGCTGAACTGCTCGCCACGCAGACAGAGGATGCTGAGCTGATGGAAGAAGTTACTGCAGCACAGCTGGTGGGGACAGTTGCAGTTGGAGCGATACTGGCGACAGGGACAGTGTAAGCAGAGAATGCACTAGTAAAGCCCACCTCAACAGGAGCGAAAGCTGACACCAGATCGGGAACATATTCACATGGAGCCTTCTCATAAGCAGCTGATTCAAGCTGCTCAAGAGAAGTGTACAACTGTTCAAGATCTTGCTGAACAATGGATCCAGCTCCAACACCGTTAAGAGCACCAGCCTTAGCAACCAAATCGTTGAGAAGTTGAACAATTCCCGGGACGACACTGCTAGCCGCTGCCTCGACGGCCTGGGCATCACAGTCGTCAATAGAAGTTAAACTCTGTGCTGCAGAAACTGCGTTACTAAGATCGGTCTGAATTGTAGATTCACCACTCTGGATCTGAAGAGCACCAAGGAGACCCTGGCTTTGCTCAAAAGCCTGTACCTGCTCGTCAGTGCTAGCGGAATCAGATTCGAGAGATGAGAGTGCCGAGAGCAAGGTAGCCAGGTTGCCCGATGGAGCGGGACAGTCGGCTCGTCGTTCCATAGGCAATGGACAGATGGGTGCTGAACTGGATGACGCTGCGGTGGTAGACGAGACTGTCGTACTTGATGAAGCTACTGAGCTAGACGACGCTGCTAAGCTTGAAGAAGCTGCTGAGCTTGAAGAAGCTGCTGAGCTTGAAGAGGCTGCTGAGCTTGAAGAAGCTGCTGAGCTTGAAGAAGCTGCTGAGCTTGAAGAGGCTGCTGAGCTTGAAGAAGCTGCTGAGCTTGAAGAAGCTGCTGAGCTTGAAGACGCTGCTAAGCTTGAAGATGAGCTAGAAGAAGCTGTTGAGCTAGAAGAAGCTGTTGAGCTTGAAGAAGCTGCTGAGCTAGAAGAAGCTGCTGAGCTAGAAGAAGCTGCTGAGCTAGAAGAAGCTGCTGAGCTAGAAGAAGCTGCTGAGCTAGAAGAAGCTGCTGAGCTAGAAGAAGCTGCTGAGCTAGAAGAAGCTGCTGAGCTAGAAGAAGCTGCTGAGCTAGAAGAAGCTGCTGAGCTAGAAGAAGCTGCTGAACTTGATGAAGGAATTGAAGTGATTTGCAGGCTGCTGGAAGATGAGGCTCCTGATAAGCTTGTTGATGGCGCTACTGAAGATGAAACCGAGGAAGTGCTAGATGTTGCTGAGCTAGTTGTCGAAGCCGGAATCAATGTACATACTTGAATGACCGAGCTTATCAGTGTTGGTGTCGGTGGGCAAGTTGTTGGAATGCTCTCTATTGTCAATGAAAGCACAGCTAATGGTACATTAGTCAATGCGATGACAGGATCAATAGCAGCCCCAAGAGTAGAGACGATATTGCATGGTAAATTAGCTCCTAATATCAGCTGCACACTGAGATTCAGGATATTTTGAATCTCCTGACCTAAGTGCAGATCTTCGGCTCCTGAGAGAGATATCGTAGAGCCTGCAATTGCAGCAGTATATGCTGGTGCAAGAGTTGAGAGCTGTAATATATACGCAGTAAGCGCAAATTCTATGTTGACCACATCACAGAAATTGTCGCCTTGTAGACCACCGTTATCCTCAATGCTTATTATTGATTGCAGGAGATTGATAAGGGAAGTGTAGGACTTATCTATCGCTTTTGATGCTGCTGGGCCCGTTATGGGGTTGGTCAGAAGGGCAGCTTGTTGGCCAAGAACGTTAGCTAGAGTTGTTGCAGCAGCGGCAGCGGAATTAATGTTTGAGACGACTTGGCCTGCAGTTCCTGTTGAGTCTCCGCATATTTGAGTTGCGGTTGTCGTTGGGTTCGCAGGAGTGATGGTTATTTCAATACAAGACTCACTCGCACCAGCTGGGATAGAAGTTGTGATGCAAGATGTAGGAAGCGTGGTAAGCGTTAACTGTACTATGCCACCAACCACATCCACAAGGCTAATAGCGGGATCCAAAACAGCTCCCAGTGTTTTAACAAAATCACAAGGTAGGTTCGCTTGACTAATGAGCTGCACGCTTAGGTTGACAATATTGGATAGCTGGTTGGAAGTATCAACCGGATCAGCAGCAAAATATGCAGTGAAAGCTGGCAGAGTTTCTGCTAACTGTCCGACATATAATGTTAGCGCAGCTTCAATATTAGCTATGTCACAGAGGTTTCCCACAAGCCCATTTTCATTATTGATGGCGTCTTGAAGTACTGCATCCAAATTGTTAACAGCGATGTTAACAGCAGATTCTGCCGAACTCAAGCCAAAAATAATGTTGTCAGCCTGTTCGGCTAAGACATCTGCTAACCGGCTCGCCGATGCTGATGCCAGGTTTATATCAGACACTACCGACCCAGCTTGTCCAGTGGATGTGCCACATATTTGTGCTGACACCCCCCCAGCCAAGGAACCGGCAAGGGCTATAAGAGATATAAACCTTACCATGATGATAAGATTAAGTCTTAAGATTGGTGCCTAGATGTCGAAATAATGTTTTTGGGTAAATGACGAATGCTTAAATATATATATGCATTTCTGTAATGTAACTAAGGCTCCAGCTAACACTAATAGAGCAATTACAGATTAATAGGTGCATGACCAAATACAGTCATACGCATATACTGAGAGCTGTCTTAACCTCCCGGTTGCAGTGGAAACACTTAGGGATCGACTAGTGCAATGGCATATGCATGTCGATCGATGTACAGATGGTATTAGCTTAGTTATTAGCCGTTTTAGGATGGCTACATTAGTCCGAGGCTCGCATAGAACGCTCTTGATAGTATAACGGAAAATCAAGCCAATCACAGGAATACTCCATAATTCAAACATTGAGGACTTGTGCAAATAAAGATAGACTCTCTTTCAACTTCAGTGATTTGCTGCCGATGCTGGAGAGGGAACATATGTGGCGCACTGATACTATCCAATGGTAATAAATGCTATAACGAATTCGTATGACGCCTTAGTATATAACAAGTGTCACATTAGGAAGCGTGAAGCGATCTCTGTTAGAACGGTTTCTGGTGGAGAGGAATATTAAGCGCCGTCCCCCATTTAGCGGCATAATGCTCCTTGTGAGGTGTCCACATATTCCAAGGGTGCTTTATTGGGTCTCGATTGCGGTTACAGCAGTTATGCCAGCATCGTTCACAACCACATCTATTAAATTCCGAAAGGACAAAGGGATATATGCATAGCCCCAATAAGGTTGGCTGCACCTACCTGAATTCGTCTTTATGTAGCGAACAGAAGCATTAAGCATTTTGTTGTGTGGTTGCAGGTCACATGCATGCAGTGGTCTTGACCCTCAAATCTTTACCCCACAACTGGTAATACGACGCGTTTTGGCGACTTTCATATTTGCCACTCTTTGTCACCACACCCGCTCATGAATGCCATTTTTACTTTGTACAAGCCATCATGAAGTGATTATTGAGCTCCACAGCTCTTTGAAGTTCGCGCTTTTCTTCTTTGCATAATATATAGCCCAAAGTGGTTGGCCGCCATAATTGGACCCTTCACCTATAGATACCGCAGGGTTGGACCCTGAACCCTCCATTTGGTATTGCAGTCCAGCTTTCAAAGCAGAAGACGCCTTGACCCGCAACCTCTCGCTTTCCGAATCTGGTGAAAGATGACACTTACTGATTACCAATATACATCAATTGTTCGAATCCCAACTATTGTAAGTGTCATGCTCATGATCGACCGATCGACTTAGTACTGATAATTAACATTGCAAATCGATTACAAAAACGTGTCCGGCTAGTTGCGTCATCGACTCCAAATATCTCTGCTTTAAGATATAGTGTCGATGATCGAAAACGTATTCCGTATACGCACGCTGCCGTGGCTTAAATTAAAACCGTATGTACGCTCATGCACGGCAAAATACGGAAACCTAGCCTTGGATTTATGAAGATTTCAGTATCAATGTATAGAGGTTGTATACCTTCATATACGGGTCTAAATTCTAAGTGAGGCCCCAACAAGGGTCGCGTTAGTTCAGTCTCTTGCAGGATGAATCGTATAAACCACCGGAAAAGTTACGACGTGAAAAATTGTACTACCACTTTAGTTTCAAATTGAATTTTTTAAGCCTTATCGGGGAAACCTATAATTCCCGCAATAGCCATAGATTCCAGAGCAGCATTGACTGTGAATTACAAAGGACATAGCCCCTTTGTCTATGAACTTGAACAAAGTGAATTTCCTAGGTCGCCTTCAAGGAAGTATATGATTATTCAGCTTTTACTTGGGCCCCCTCAGGTTTGTAGCTCGTAAGTGCAACTCAAACTCGAACTCTTTGGTGTCAAATATCACTTCGACATCCTCAACATCGGATTCGGGTATTTCAGTCACTCCATGATGTCTGTAATCCAACCTGAGATAACTCTGGCTCTTTGTTACTTCATGGGGATGTTTAGCATTCTCCAGGTTAACTTCGTTAGAAATCTTAAAATTGAACGGCATTTGCTGGTTCTTTTGAAATGCTGTAATGGCTAGTTTTGTTTCCTTGCTCTCTAACCAGAGCCATCTAGTGTTGTGCCTGTTACCATTTTCTTGAGGAACCTCGTATGGATAATCTAACTTAGCAATCGAACTCGAAAAAATACCAGTCTGGGCTGCGTCTTTTTTATCTATATATGACTCGCCGGGGCCAATTCCGAACCAATGGCATTTATTGATGGATTCAGAAATATTGAATTCAAAGCCTGCTCGAGGGATAAATTTTGGTAAAGATTCAGCAAATTGGACTTTCGGCTTAACATGCGCTTTAATATCCAAATCTTCTCCATGCACAAAGTAATCAATATACCCAACAAATTTGTAAGCCAAAACTTTGGGCGCAATTTCGATTTCAGTGCTTATGTGGACAATTCCCTGAGATGCACTTGCTTTGATAGATTTCACTGAGGTCACCATATCATTTAGCCCATAATTCTCCCAATACGATTTGTTATCTCTATCCCCTCGTGCAGTGGGAGCTCTCCAGAATGTCAACCCCGCCGATCCCGGAACAATTATGTCCAGTCCATTATGCTGCCAACATAATATTCCACCACTATATTTGTCGAAAACCAAGCGGCTATTGCTCTCAACAAATATGTATCTTCTGTCTTCATGGACCTTTGCAACATTCGTAATTGCTTTCGGAATCGACATTTGGTACGGCTGATAGTCGTTCAACTTGTATTGAAACCACGCTATCATGTGGTCCTTTGGCGCCCAAGGCATTTCGTCGTTCAATTTAAACTCTATAGTGACCCATACTTCTCCCTCAAAATTGGTACCCATCTCTGGGGCTAAAACACATTTGGAATGGTGGGGTTGGATACCCCCAATATCCAACTTTCCAGAATCCAACAATTTTGAAAAAGCTGAAGGGTCATGTTCCTCAATGGAGGCATTATTTAGATTCATGAACAATTCCATCTTCCAATGAGCGCTTATACCATCCAAAGTTTGAAAGTCTAGGAGGTTCCTTATTTCAATTGTTTTAACATCTTTGACAGATACAAGTATTGGCTCAAAAATTTTCTGGATCACTAATGCTCCGGGTGTTTCATTGTGATTAGAATCAACAATTCCATCCATACAGTAAGGACCATTATTGGGGTTATCGTTGAAGTCTCCTCCATAGGCCATGAACTCCACATTTTCAGACCTCGTTTTCAATCCATGGCTATTCCATTCCCATACAAAGCCACCTTGAAAGATATCGTTGCCTAAAATTCTCTCCCTGTACTCCTTTACTCGACCCGGACCATTGCCCATAGCATGAACATACTCGCAAAGAATTAGAGGCTTGTCAAACTCTTTATGAGCTTCTATGAACCGGTCTACAAAGGCCAGCGTTGGGTACATAAAGCTATACATGTCGACAGTTTCAGCATCAGTATCGCCTTCGTAATGGATGGGCCTGGTTTTGTCAAGACTCCTTATTAAACTTGACATTTCAACGTGATTTTGGCCATAGAATGCTTCATTTCCGAGCGACCAGATGATAACAGAAGGATGGTTGAAATCTCTCCTCACCATCTGTTCAGCCCTATCTAGATACGCGTCTTTCCAATCTAAGTTATCGGATACAAACTTACTAGCCAATGGATAAACCTTATCTTTTTGCTTTGCCCACTCCCCAGCTGCCCTAGGAAATATCGGTAGTTGTAGGGCGCGAGCCACGACGTCATAAAATCCATGGCACTCCACATCTGCTTCGTCCATCACCCAGAACCCAAGTCTATCACACAATTCGTAAAATCTAGGGTCATTTGGATAGTGGCTACACCTAATAGCATTTATGTTGAGACGTTTCATCAGACGTAGGTCCCTCTCTATGAAGTGTAGGGGTACGTACCTTCCATACTTAGGATGGTGATCATGTCGGTTGACGCCTCTCAAGTAAATAGTTTGTCCATTCACTTTCAAATTTCCATCCTTGATTTCCACATGTCGGAATCCCACTGGAACCGTCAAAGAATGAAGGACGTCATTTTCGTTCCGAAGTTTCAGATCAACTTCATAAAGATAAGGATCTTCTGCTGTCCAATGTCTAGGACCATCAATTTCAAAACTACAATCAACTTTACTTTTGGAAGAAGTGAGGTCAATAGTTCTGGAGATATTAAAATCCTTCAACTCTATGGATAACTGGAGATCTGTACTGCAGACAGCATCGATTGCCAAGCGTAATGTTGCATTCTTGTAGTCATTGTCAAAAGTGGTGGTTACTTGAAAATCTTCAATGTGTCCATGGCCATTGAAAGCTAACAAAGTGACATCACGGAATATTCCAGAAAGCCACCAATGATCTTGATCTTCTAGGTAGCTTCCACATGACCATTTGTAAACCTTCACCATTAAATCATTCTGCGATCCACGGTGACGCAAAGTATGAGTTATGTCAAACTCCGAAGAATTTCTGCTGCCCTCGCTATAGCCTATTTCAGTACCGTTAACGTACACGTGAAAAGCACTGTCTACTCCATCGAAGCGTAACCTGACCTTGGAATCTGGATCCCAAGTAGCCGGAACTATGAACTTCCTAAAGTATGATCCAGTAGGGTTCTGAGAAGGCACAAAAGGTGGATCGACAGGAAATGGATACATCGTATTAGTGTATTGAGGAGTGCCAAATCCTTGCAATTGCCAATGGCCCGGAACATCGATTGTGGACCAAGTTCCGGTATCTACATCCGCTGGAGCTGGAGATAGTTCGGGGCTTTGAGCATAATGAAAGCTCCATTTCCCATTGAGAACGATATTACGCTCCGGAATAGAATAGGCTCTAGTTGGAAGTCTATTTCTATGGATAATTTTAAGATTTTGCCAATCAGGTAACGACATATTTGGTTTTAGTTGCTTATCTCAACACGGAAACACTCCTATAAATACGGACTTATCAAACTATGACGAATCACCGCTTAGGTCCCCCACATCTAAAACCTTCTTTCGAGCAAGTGCACTGTCATACCAAGACATAAGTTTGGGGCTAGTGTGGGGGGCGAAGAAAAATACCTTTGGATTTGTTTTAAGATCATCCCAGCTTATTCGCTGTTCACCGGCCCAGGACGGTGAAGTAATTCTGCGTCACAGTTAGCATTACTTTGATACTTTGATCATATCTGCTAGATTACAGGTTGTTTCTAACTATTTATCGCATGATCACACATCGGATAGTCGTGATAAACCCCACATTATCTCCCCCACAGCTTGCCCAGCATCCCCGCATTTCCCCGCACAAAATGATGCTGCCAGGGGCACGGCTTTGCGGAAGGCTCATCGACCCGCCCGCAGGACCTCAAAATGTATAAATTGGCTAGTGGTTTCAAGGGCATAGTTTAGAGCCGATTTGCAAATATGGTTGTCAATAGTCTCAATGGAGTGGAATTTGATGGTCTCCTAATGCGAGACGTGCTGCCTCCAAGGAAAGCTTGGTGGCATTATAAATATCTTTGGAAGTTGAACTTTTTGCTTTTGGCAGGAATCTTATCGGAAACTACGAACGGTTATGATGGCAGTATGCTTAATGGGCTGCAGAGTTTAGATCAGTGGACTACATTTTTTGGCCATCCAACTGGTTCGCGACTGGGAGTATTGTCGTCTGCAACGTTCATTGGTAGTCTTGGAGGGTTGCTGATAGCTAACTGGCTGTGTGATACTTTGGGAAGAAGGAGGCCTATTACAATAGGTTCAGCTCTCATTATTCTAGGAGCCGGCCTGGGAGGAGGTGCTCGAAATTTCAATATGTTCTTATTGGGACGTATACTCATTGGAGTCGGACTAGTGCTTTGTCAGATTGCATCGCCGATGCTGATCGCTGAAGTCGGCCATCCCTCTCAGAGAGCAAGAGTTGCCGCTATTTACGAGCCCACTTGGTCTCTGGGGTCTCTTGCAGCTGCTTGGATCACATTTGGTACGTTTTCTATAAAGAGCACATGGGCTTGGAGAGTACCTACAATTCTGCAGGGCGCCTTCTCTTTAATTCAGCTGATTTTAAGTCTATTCTGTCCTGAATCACCCAGATGGTTGGTAGCTCAGGGACGCAGACAAGAGGCCCTTGACATTATAGTCAAGTATCACGGTGCAGATGATAGAGACTCGCCATTGGTTCGGTTCGAATTTGCAGAAATTGAAGCTGCAATTGAGGTTGATCAGCTGCAAAAATCGACTTCTTGGCTGGCACCATTTAGAACGAAGGGAAACAGGTACCGATTTTTCTTGGCTTTTATCTTAGGATACATTATGCAGTGGCAGGGAAATGGACTAGTTAGTTATTATCTAAGTTTAGTTTTGAAGAGTGTTGGTATTACCGACTCGAAAACTCAACTGGAGATTAATGGAGGTACACAAATATGGTCTTTTGTCAGTGCTATGACAGCTGCTCAGTTCATCGAATACGCTGGTCGACGAAAGCTCTTTATTATTGCTCTCAGTGGTGTCATAGTGTCGTATGTTATTTGGACTATCCTTTCGGCACTGGCTGCTCAAGGGGACTATAAGAATAAGGGTCTTAGTTACGGTGTTGTCACAATGATATTTATCTTCCAAGGATTCTATCATATTGCTGGTCCCATTGCACCGGTATATGTGCAGGAGTGCTCTACTTTTGAGTTGCGATCGAAGGCCAACATCTTCTACCAAGTTGCGACTACATCAGCCTCAGTGTTCAATAGTTTTGCTAATCCGGTGGCACTGGAGCATATTCAGTGGAAGTACTACATCGTATACTGTTGCTTGGATTGTGTGTGGTTGGCAGTCATTATTCTGTGGTTTCCGGAAACTCGAGGACTAACTCTGGAAGAAATATCTCTTATTTTTGATGGACAGCTTGCCCGCAATCACCAAGCAGCTGCCCTGGCTGAATTTGTTGGAAAATCGGACAACGACCACGAGCACATCGAGGACGTCGACGCTAATAAAAGGCCGGGTGTAGTACACACCGAAGAGGTATAGCGAACATGCCGTTCTTAATATATAGTATACAATATATGTTTGTTTTATTGGTTCAAGGATATCCGGCGTATAATGAGTTAGCCCATTTATGGTGTGTTGCATAACGTTAACGTGTGTCGATTAAGTTGCATTCGCTATGCATGCTAGTATATGCAACCTTATTACCACACATATACTACGACTATTCGTATCACATAAAGACATCATTTAGGTTATGAGAGCTACAAAGATTGTGAATTAATATGCCTCGAGTCCCACCAAACGCTTGAATTTAGAAGTGAATTCAGGCTTTTCTTTAGGATCATCTCTGGTAAATGGACATGTGGTGCCATCATCTCTGATTGCCACATTGTCTCGTGGCTTGATGTTGTCATGAGGCCAGTGGGATGTACCAGACCACTGCTCAATGCACTGCTTTCGCAACTTGATAACATCTTCAGTAGCCCAGCTAGCAGGCGTGAAACAAGCGTAGATAACAGTTCGTATCGTGTTACTCTTGTCAGTGGGCTCTCCACCATAATGGACAGTTCTAGAGTCCCACAAGATCAAGTCGCCCGGCTCGCACTGTACTCGAACCGGCTTGTAGCCCTGGCTCTTGAAATTTTCTATTTCTTCCTCACTGAACTTGTACTGGTCGAGCTTTTCCCACGTGGAGTGGTCGGTGTTTTCATCAAAGTACTTTTCAATCATGCTATGAGTCTTGGGAAATACAATCAGACTGCCGTCCTCCGGGCCAGCATGGGACAGGCTGATAATACCCTGAACGCAAGCAAGCCCTCGTCGCATCGGACTCTGATCAATATGGGGCCAAGGTCCCTTGGGAGCCTTGTCCTTCCTGTTGGGAAGAGTGATGTTGAGAGCGTCAAATGACACTAACAGCTCATCGGTTCCCCATAGGGTTGCAAATACGTCTAGAATGCCTTGTTCTTGTCTTGCGTCCCACATGAATTTTTCATGGGAAACACCGTATTTGCTGAAAGTGTTAATGGGACTAATTACAGGCATGTTTTCCTTCGTCCACGTTTCAGGTTTATTGATGTCAAAGTTCGGCGAGAACGACGACAACCAGTCAAAGGCGCGCTGTTGGTACTCCTTTGCTTTCTCTGTCGACAAAACTCCCTTCACAACTGCATACCCGTTTTCAAACAGATCATCGCGAAAGTCGCCATACTTTTTAGAAACGTCTACAGTCATTATGCCTACGGATCAACGCAAACTTTGGGGTCCAGGGAAATCCTTTTAATAACCCTGTCCATATGCCCCCCACTTGGACCCACGCAACTGATAACATCCCGCGCTATTTACTGATATGTTTCCGGAAATGTTCAGTTGCGCCGGAAATGTTCAGTTGCGGCGGGGGAAAACAGCGGGGGAATGCCGCCAGAACTATGCAGCTGGGAGACACACGCATTTATATATAAAATGCCAACGCATTTGTTCATAAGCGAAAAGTAGAGAGAGCTGAGTAGGTCTTGTTCGATAATCAATAAAAGCAATTTTTTAGATCCCATACGCAATTAAATATACCAATGTATTTGCTGTGACAACTTGTTACTTCTCACCGTAGTCACACAACGAGCCGCCTATGTTAAGTGGCCTGCGTGGATTTATGCTTGTCAAGGAACTCTCGCACGACATCTTGGATGGTTTGAGTAACAAGACCGGTGAACGAACCCACATCAGTGGATGAGTAGATGGTCTTGCCCTCAGCCCAGATCCTACGAAGACTGAAAGTTCGAGAGACTGGAGATTTGTTGGCATAGGCCTCAGCTTCGGCCTCTTTCAATTGGCTCAAAGATGTAAGGCCATAAGACCATTTTGATGCAGATTGTTTTTCCAGTTCTAGTAGGATCTCCTTGGGGGTGGTCACAAATGACTGTACAATGACTGGGCGATTTCGGAACTTTGAAGCATTAAGCACAGCGTATACAACAAATTTGCCTACATCAGACATTGCTGTTAAACCAATCTTGCCATTTCCATCTCCAGCCAGGAAGGCATGCCGTTTAATGGCGTCATACGAACCAACTTGGAGACAGCTTGGATTGCCTTCCAGGTACATGTCTGAAAAGGGTCCCGTTACAATATAGCTGTAGTCCAGATGTCCAGATTTAGCAGCATTTTCAAGATAGTTTCTTACAAAGATTTTGTCCTGGTGAGCGGGTTCCGAAGCCGATGACTCGTCGTAAGCAATATCAGTGCCATACTCCGAAGGTAAGAACAGCTTCACCGTTGCACTCTTTATGGCGAGATCAATTAAAAGTACCTGCTTCCTCAATATCATCCCTAGGCAACTAATGACAATATCAATTCCTTCATATGCCTTCTCAATATCATCAGCAGCTTCTAAATCTCCGACAGCTATTTTGACTCCCTTAGACTCCAGCTCCGTAAATACTGCTGGTTTAGACTCGACCGATGCTCTGGTAGTAAACACCCGCAATTCACCAAATGACCGTCCATTGGCAATTAACTCATCAACAACAAACTTGCCGATGTTACCAGTCGCACCAAACACAAGAACGTTTGGGTTAGTCATGTTATATTGGCAAAGCTGGATCGTCTGGTGAGGGTACTAAATATGCTTGTGCCTCACGGGACATGACGAATTCTCCCTATCATGCGTACAATAGATACACCAACCATCTGAACGTACTTGCTCGCTCAGAATCAATATACTCCTCACGCTTATAATGAACGCAACAATAGGCACCTGCTCGCTGCCGGCCATATGGAAACCGGAGATAGCTTGGAAGATCGCTTCCGTTTTGGGACACTTATATCCGGCGATCTATTGGCAAAAGAGACGTAAAGTTCATAAGGTACGTTCGTCTACGGATGCAAAGCTGTTTTAAGGTTTAGCTGCTTTGCCCTGGAGTACGTATGTTGAATCGTCGCCTCAGTGCTAACACCTCAGTACTACCAGCTCAGGTAAATCATTACAGCAGATAACAACCTGCACGGCTGTTTTGCAGATTTAGTACTGCCGGATGTCACAATGGGTGATATTAGACCTTATATAGAATTTAGCAGGCGATGGCCAGATCCATTTTGAGGAGCTTACTGCCATTTTAAATTCTTGCTAGTATTGTGGGCTGCCAGCCGTCAAATGGGGCCCTAACATCCTGTTGTATCTGTCGAAGTGAGCAGGGCGACATTCCAGTACCTTAACAGTTAGACACCACATAGCATGACCATAACGGCCTCAGACCCAGAGATGACTGAGGAGGCACCTCTACTGAATCAGGAAGCTTCTAGAGGAAAACAAATACGACGCAACATTTATACATCTCATGTATTGTCAACATGGAACTCGCGAATGTTTGAATATGGTGCAACGTTATTTCTGGCGCACATCTTCCCGGATAACTTTATACCGCTATCAATCTACGCTCTAAGCAGGTCACTATCAGGTATTTTCTTATCCCATAGAGTTGGAAGTTTCGTAGATGGGACTGCTCGATTGCCGGCTGCAAGGGCGTCGATAGTGTATCAGAGACTCGCCGTCATACTGTCATGTTTGGCATTTGGCGGGCTTGTGGCTGTTCAACAGTCGGCATTGGCCCCAAACACGGCCACCCTTTCAATGTACGCACTGTTAGCATTCCTCGTTATTTGTGCCTGTGTCGAAAAGCTCTGTTCGGTGATGAATCTGCTCATTGTGGAGAGGGACTGGGTTGTAATCATAGCCGAATACCTGTCGAGTGCCGAAGAATCACACGTTCTGATGGAATTAAACTCCACTATGCGACGAATTGATTTGTTTTGTAAGTTGTTAGGACCACTTGCAATGTCTTTTATCGACAATTACGCTGGACTTATTTACTCTATACTGTCACTGTTCGTCTTGAATTGTACGTCGTGCATCGTCGAATACGGCTGTATTGCTATAGTGTACAAGTCTGTGCCCACTCTAGCGGTTGCAAGAAACCAGTCTGATTCTAGCGATGACCGTTCAGAGGAGCCTGCAGAAACTGCTTCCCTTGCGAGTCAAATTCGCATGTATGTCAACCATAGGCTTTTCCTGGCCTCTGTCAGTTTAAGCCTTCTGTATCTCACAGTATTGTCATTTGGACCCCAAATGGTAGCCTTCCTTTTGTTTGACGGATTCACTCCTTCAGTCATAGGTATCTGTCGGGGAGTGGCAGTTTTAGTAGAGTTGTCAGCAACAGTGTTCGCCAAAGTGGTACTCAACAAGATTGGGCCAGTCAGATCGGGCCTGTGGTTTATTAACTACCAGACGATATGTTTATTGGCAGGATTGTATGGATTCATAACATTTCCAGAGATGAAGGGGACTTCGCTGCTGCTAGTTGGCGTAATTACGTCCCGCCTAGGGCTGTGGGGATTCGATCTGTCGGTGCAAATTCAGATTCAACAAGGCGTTGACGTAACTGACCGGGCCAAATTCTCGGCTATGGAGGCATCCCTGCAACATGTTTTTGATTTGCTTTCTTATGTAATCACCATTGTTTGGTCTACTCCGGCCGATTTCAGATACCCATCCATAGTGAGTGTAGCTGCGGTAGCATCAGCTTTGGTGGTATATTCGCGGTATGCGTTCCAGGAACGTCATCATTTATTACACTTGGAGAAATTCAATTGGCTTATTTGTCGCCAATGACGACAATTTGTTTCTCAATGGGCTCTATATTTAGACTTATATATATATGTATTGTTTGGCATGGTAGTCCTTGTAGCCATATTGGTTTACTCCGCAATCGAGACAGATTACGACGTGCATAAGTCCGGTTATTTACCCGTGTGGTGGGTGTTCCCCCACAAACGGGTGAAATGTCCCCACTATCAATCACCACATATAAATGGACCCATTGCACCTGCCATCGACACTGAGTATTCATTGAATTTCAAAAATGGCTGCAACTGTTAATACGGATGTAATTGTGCTGAACGACGGCTCTAAGATGCCCGCAGTGGGCTATGGCTGTTACGGCGTCTCGTACGAATCTGTTTCTGTAAGTTATAGCCCTTGGTCAACCACAGCTGGTTAACACAGGCTGCTCTCAAGGCTGGATACCGGCACTTAGATACTGCTGCTGTGTATGGTACTGAAGGTGCTGTTGGTAAAGCTGTACGAGATAGTGGGATCCCCAGGGAAGAAATTTATGTGGTGACGAAGGTTCATGGCATTGATCATCGGGACCCTGCTAAGGCGCTCGAAAAGAGTCTTGAAGCTCTTGGCTTAGACTACGTAGACCTTTATTTGATGCATTGGCCCATTTCTCTGAAGAAGGAAAATGGCAAAGAGGTGATCGACTCTGACTGGTCTATATCTCAGACATGGGAGCTGATGCAGAAGCTCGACAAGTCGAAGGCAAGGTCAATTGGAGTGTCAAACTTTGCTACAAATACTTTTGAGGAGCTTTTTTCCGCACCTACCACTAAGGTAGTTCCTTCCTGTAATCAGGTTGAGCTGCACCCCAAGCTTGGACAGGACAAGCTGACTGCATATTGCAAGGAAAAGGGTGTTGTTCTGGTTGCTTATTGTCCCTTGAGCCATGGAACCAACATTCTGCAAGAGCCTCTTATCTTGGAAATTGCAAGCAAGCACAATGCAGCCCCGTCTCAAGTGGTTTTATCATGGGAGCTGGCCAGAGGGTATGCAGTGCTTCCTAGAAGTGTCAAGCCTGACAGAATCGAAAGTAATGTGAAGACTATAAAGCTTCCCAAAGAAGATATCGAGAAAATTGATACATTGTCTAAGACAAAGCCTTCTCGAAAGAACATTCCAGGAATTATGCCCAATCTGTTCTCTCATGACGACAAAGACGTGCCAGGAATGGTATACTAGTTGAACAACTTCCAATGCTTATATAAATATATTAAACTATCACTGCTGCATACTATAGTGCTGCAATACTGAATTATTATCCATAGATAAAGTTTATTTGCAATTAATGGTAGTCATAACTTTCCGTGCCGCTTAGCATGGAGCACGTCATCTACATGAGGCATGCATATATGCATATTGCCATGTCGTGATTACTGCTAGTAAGCACGATAAAAGCTGTCTCAACCAATGATGTATTTCAAGTGCAGCAAATGAGTCTTTATTGAAGGTCTGTAATTTTTAGAATTTGTATTTAAATATTACCTTGTATTGAAATCAATCGAACATAATGACGCACGAAGCCAAGAAACAACTTATCATCAATGCCTTCGTAATGGGCTGCAGCGGCCACCAAGCGCCGGGACTGTGGAAACACCCCCGAGATCAATCTGCTAAATACAAAGATCTTGATCATTGGATTGAATTGGCCAAAATCTTAGAAAAGGGTAAAATTCATGCCTTATTCATAGCGGATGTCTTGGGTGTCTACGATGTATATAAGGGCCCTCGAAATCATGGACCAGCAGCAAGCTCTGGTGCTCAACTTCCTTTGATAGATCCCAGCGCTGTGATACCTGCCATGGCTGCCGTCACGAAGTCAATTGGTTTTGGAATTACCCTCAGCACCTCATATGAGCACCCCTACCACTTGGCTCGGCGAATTGCGACTTTAGATCATCTCACAAAGGGACGTCTAGGATGGAACATTGTAACTGGGTACCTAGATAGCGCAGCAAGGAATATAATCCCTACTGGCGAACAGTATCCACACGACGAGCGTTATGTCCAGGCTGAAGAATTTGTCAATGTAGTATACAAACTACTGTTGTCATCGTGGAGGGACGATGCAGTTGTATTAGACCCCCAAAAAGGCTTATTCACAGATCCAGAACTAATTAGAGAAATAGCCCATAAGGGAAAATACTTTGATGTTCCAGGAATAGCAGTTACTGAACCGACACCTCAAAGAATCCCAGTCCTTCTCCAAGCAGGAACCTCTAAGGCTGGCCAAGACTTCGCTGCCCAGCATGCTGAAGTAGTATTTGTGTCCACGTTTGCCCCTAAAAATATTGCACCCAAAATCGCTCAAATAAGGAAGCTGGCAAGCGAGAAATTTGGTCGTGACCCGAATAGCATCAAGTTTGTCACAATGCTTACAGTTGTTGTCGCTGAGACGGAGCAACAAGCTAAGGCAAAGTTCGAAGATTATTCACAATACGGAGACGAGGAAGGAGCCTTGGCTCTATTTGGGGGCTGGACCGGCATAGATTTATCGACCTATGGACCAGATGAAGAATTAAGAGAAGTCGAGTCAAACGCAATCCGCTCAGCAGTCGCAGATTGGTCCCGACAAGTTCCTGGTGAAGCAAAATGGACCAAGAAAACCGTAGCCAAGCACATCAGTATTGGAGGTCTGGGGCCAACCTACTACGGAACACCTTCTCAAGTTGCAGATCAACTTGAAAAATGGATTGATGAAGCAGATGTTGATGGCTTCAATTTCACTTATTCGGTCAATCCTGAAACCTTCCAAGATATTGTGGATCTGCTCCTTCCGGAACTTAGGAGACGAGGCCTATTTTGGGACGACTACAAGTTCCCGGGAGGTACTTTACGAGATAACCTAAGCGGCAGTAAGGAGTCCTTTGTTGAAGCGTCACACCCAGCCCACAAGTATCGATGGAAGGCTGGGGTCTCAAAAGAAAGCTTTGAAAGGTCCCTCTCATAAAAAGATGGGTGATAGATGGAGAGGCACTAGGTATAAATACAAATTACTTCAATATCAAGTAAATTCTGAATTAGAATGCAATATACTAATAACCTTTAAAGTTAGAAAGCGTCATGCCAGCAACAGCAGCCGATAAAAGCGTTGAGATGCATCCCGTGATCAAGGAGGAAATTGCCAATCGCGAAATTTCACCCTTTCGCTCAGGAGCAATCTGTCCAAGCACAGAAATCTGAGTTGCAACGGAGCCCAAGTTCGCAAAACCACACAGAGCGTAGGTGGCAAGCAAGTTACCACGAACAGACATGTTTGAATATTCAGGATCAGTGCTCAACATGCTATATCCAACAAATTCATTCTGGATGACCTTAGTTCCAATAAGCTTGGCAACCTTGTAAATCTCATTCCTAGGAGTTCCTAATAGAAATGCAACCGGGTAGAAAATATATCCACAGATCTGCTCAAGAGTTAAATTGGGAATGCCCCAGAAACCACCGAACCATGTTAGGAGTGCGTTGATCAAAGATACAAGCGCGATAATACACAAAATATTGGCGAGAATTGCGCCTGCGATTATCAGCCCCAACCAAGCTCCATTAGAGAAAGAGTGAAGGATGTTTTCAGCCTTTTCGCCTTCATTGTCAGGAATAGTGACATGACCAGACGTAACAGACTCTTCGACTTCCGGCATCCGCAGTTTGGACGTCGCAAGAGAGGCCGGAATAGACATGACACACGATGAAATGAGCGCCTGTGGGTTTATTCCCATACCGATGTATGCTACTAGAACCGAACCTGAAATAGTGGCAAATCCTGAAGCCATAACTTGATGTATCTCAGCCTTGGTCAAGTATGGGATAAATGCCTTGATCAGTACAGCAGATTCTCCTTGACCGACAAAAGGCGACGCGGCAGCTACTACAGCCTCCGATCCTGACACCTTCATCATCCAAAAGAAGAAGCTTGCAAACTTCACGATAACCCATTGCATTATTCCCCAGTAGAAAAACAAATGCAGGAATGCAATGAAGAAAATGATAGCCGGAAGCACGGTCACAAGGAAATATCCAAGCTGAGAAATCTCTGTTGAAGTGAGGAAAGCAACACCATCGCCAGCAAAACCGAGAAGTTTTCGAGCGAGAAACGAAATAAAGTTAAAGATATCGTAACCACACTTGGTTCTCAATACAAAAAGTGCGATAATGAACTGACTCAGCATACCAGTGATAACAGTTCTCCATACAATTCTGCTTCTGTTGGCAGACGTGATATACAATCCAAAAATTGCAACTACACATCCAAAAAAAGAAACTGCTCGATCCGCTCTCTTGGATCCTTCAACTTCAGGGCTGCAGAAGGTTCCAATGAGTATCACTGCTACGGTCAGGATACCACCACTGAGATCACGATAACCCTCTGGAATCATATTACCGACTCTAACGGCCGTGTTCTGCCATATGTAGTTCGCAGCAACCAGCAGCGGCCTTGTTGGAACATAAAAAGTGATCAAACGGGCCATTATAGCCATCCATAACAGAGTTGGAATGAGCCATAGGTGCCTGGTCTTCTTCTGAATGATTATAGATAACCACCAGGAGGTGAACAGAGCGCCGACAAATACACAAACAAATGGTTTCAGATTCCTGCCATATGCTCGCTTGAACCGAGTAGAAAGCGACCCTGACGATGGAGCGTGCGAGGTCACTACCTCCTCACTTACAAGATCATTCCTAAGGTTGGGTTGTTTTTCAGCATCATCTGCCATTTTTTCAGCATAGGCGTCGTCAGCATTCATCCTCGTTACCTGTTATCTTTCCGATACCTCTGGCGAGTCAAATCCTTTTAGCGAACAAATATGGGGTATCAGCCGGTTTGCTTATCAAGATAAAGAAGAATAATTTCAGGTTCGGTGCGTTTTCTACAATTTTTCCTCCTTTACAAAATAGGCAGGTGTCAAAAGAAATTGTTGCATGACATTATTGCAGACAGTAGTCGTCGGGCATGGCAAATTCGCCTATTTAGTTCGACTGCTTGAGATGAACCCGCAGGCACTAACCAAATGTAGATTGAAAACTGGCAAACCAGGTGGTGATTCTGGTAAAAACAGAGTCAACTATCGGGCGGGCCACGGCAGTCGATTTCAGCACGACGACCGTTATCTACCAGCGTAATGATTTTCATTACCTGTCACACTGCCAAGCTTAATTGGGTTCAGATTGACAGATGAAATCGGTACGGCATCACTGCTTCAGATAGCGAGCAAACGACGTTGCAACATTTCAATACAGAGATAATGTCATAAAATGCCAAAAACCCTGCTCCGCTCAATCCTCTTTTTTTTTTTCAATTTTTGTTGTACCGCAAAAGCGACCACCAACCTTCCGTATTCTCAACTTATACGGAGTCGGGTTTGGCCGGCGGTCTTGGCGCACCCCGCTCATCTGCCCTGCTCTCAGTAGTAAAGTCCAAACCACCAACCTGCAGGGAAAAAATTGCCTTGGCCTGCCGCTGTATTGCTGGCAGTGTAGCAATGTCAACGGTGTCAAGCATTCGTACAAGATTGACAGCCAGCAAATACAATAATACTCTGGCTTTCGGCGCCGTCGACATCGTTTATATATATTCCACGTGATGTCCTTGTTTCCATCCTGAGTTGGTGTATCGCTACTAAGAAGACATCAATTTATCTGTGGTGGCATATCAAGCTCTACAAAATACATCGCTTGTTTATATCTCTCTGCTGGAGGTTAGAAGTAGTACACAATTTTACACAGCCAGCGCCAAGCTGGATCCATTAAATACTTTAAACTTTATATGCATATGCATGATGAATCATTACATGGCATGTCGTCACCTTGACTTGCACAGCGACACTAGAAACCTCGCAGACTCCTGCACCCTTAATTGGCTGAATACATAAACCCAATGTCTCAGTTAAGGCCATGATTGATTGAAATTCAGAAGTTGTTTGTCTCGGACAGAAAAACCTAATTAAGCATCACTATCAGTCCTCCAGTAACATCTGGTATATGCTACAGATAGTCCTGTGAATAAACAGTCTAATTGCATCCTTGTAAATCTGAAATGATAGCTCGCGGTTCCGGCCATGAGCCTGTCGTTCTGGGAGGATCTTTTGAACGCATGAAACAGAACGTTATAATTCTTTAAAACACATTGTCCCAGAGATTCAATCCATAACCATTCTCTGTATACGCAAGTTCAAATTCTGTGGTTCTCTGAATTTACACAGATATTCACGACATCAACAAATCTCAACTTGCCTGACCAGGCTAGTGAAATGCCTTTTGGCAAGTACTAATAACTGAAGAAACGGCCCCCCACAACATTTACGATTTCCGCCATGGCTGAATAACCTTTAATTTAGCAGCCGGGCATACCGACTACACGTCAGCCCCTGAATGCAACCTTGCCAAGCGAGCCAAGACAGCCTAAAATGCTCGGAGCTAAGGAGGCTACACGATGAGGGGGGACTATTTAGCCGATCAGATCCCCAATCCTACCGTCTGAGCCATTTTAGCCGATCATTAGACCACGAATCTGCCCATTAGAAGCTATAACCGTACATTGCCGTCATATACCGTCAGTTTCTGCCATTCTGTCCTGTGGTTAGGGTATTTCCCCGCACGCACGCTGGTGAAGTGCCAAGTGGGCCAACCACCGCCATCTGTCACACATAGAGGCACATGATACAGCTGATGAACTATCTCAATGGTAGCCTTAGACGATCATGCGCAACATTAAGCACCAGTTTGTGGGGAAAACGCATCGGCATGATGTGATGGATCTGCGACAATTACACATGGTAGTAATGAATTTTAAAGGTACAAAAAAATAATCATATATTGTTGAATATTTATGTTAAACATCGGAGTGCGAAATCGCTTCAGGCTTTCGCATCTGCACTCTTCGAACTGCATCTTCGGCACCATCGAAAGGCAAAACATGCTCACCAAAGACAGTTGCAACCTCCTCGAGTGTCAATCCTCGAGTTTCAGGGAAAAAGAAGTAGATCATCACTACTTGCCAGGCCAGAGAGCAGCAGTACACAATGTAGTACCTCCAAGAGATGTGCTCCATAGCAATGGGAGTAACAAATCCGTTAAACAGAAGAACTCCTGTCAGCATTACTGTGTGGATAACATATCCCTTAGCTCGAAGTCTGAAAGGTAGCACTTCGGTCATATAGACAGTAGGGATAGCCAAGTAGCCCATAGTAAATGACAAGTAAAAAATGAAAATCATTGCAATAACACCATGACCAAGACTGGTATTCTTGAAATTGTCCTTAACATTCAGAGCCGAAACAATTGTGAAAATTGAGAAGATTATCATGGAGCAGAAGGAACTAATCAAGAAGATTCGTCGTCGCCCAAGCTTTTCAACAAAGAGAATACTGATGAAACCAATTCCGAAGTTGAAAATACTAATTCCTCCATTGAAAATCAGCTGCTGCCTGGCAGAGGTGATCCCCGCAGCGTCCAGAACAAGATGCAAAAAGTAACTGAGGACAGCGTTTCCAGATAGTTGTGTCATGACAGGTAAAAACAAGATAATGATGAGACGCTTTCGATTAGCAGCAGTCTTAAGGAACTCCATCCACTGAATACCCTCTCGCTGCTTCTCCATTTCAAGAGCAAATGTAACCTCAGCCATCTCATAGTCAACAAGTTGTCCAGCCAGCTCAAGGTTTCCACCGGCGTGGAACTTAACAAAGAACTTTCTAGCCTCCTCAATTTTGCCCTTGGAAACCAAGTATCGTGGAGATTCAGGGACCCAATAAAGGAACGAAACCTGTAACACGGGGAAAATCAGCTGGATCAATAATGGTAGCCTCCATTTCCAATTGGAGTGAGTAGACCACGTTTCATCGGTGCCAAATGTTGTCCATGATGCAATGATACCTCCGACACCATACAGAGCCTGGGAGAAACCGGTGACGTAAGGTCGGTGAGATGGGTAAGTTACTTCGGCGATCAGGAGAGGAGCAGCTGTTGTACAGCAAAGTACACCAGCGCCAAGAATAAATCGACCAACAATGAGCATGGCAAAGTTCTGAGATGCGGATTGCAGAATGACTCCTACCAACACCACACTGGCACCAAACAAGATCGTCAATTTTCGGCCCCAGCTGTCACACATGTATGAAATAAATGGGAGCGCAATAATATTTCCATAAAGAATTCCGTTGGCAAGAGCACCAAGCTTTGATCCTGTCGGTGTTCCAAAGTAAGTCTGCCATTCAGGAACAGATTGGAGACCGTTCAGAACAGAGTTATCATACCCATTATAGATACCAGACAGGAACACGAAAAACAAGATTAAGTTTAATCTTCGAAAGTGAGCGAGCCTATACCAAGGCTTTCCCCAGTCTGGCAATAGCTCAAACAGAACGTGACCCTCCTGCTTAGGATCAATGTCCTCATGATGAGCGACATCGGCATGCTTGATCTCCTCGGTTTCCGCCATTGAAATTGAATAATGAGACTGGTTACATATATGAGAAGTACCCTAGTTTATATAATAACCATTGATTTGTTTTTTCGATTTACCTACTTTCACATTAAGCTGTCGTGCGGGGCCAATGAATGAGGGGCCTGATAAGTGGGGTACATGCGGGGTAAACTTAGCATGGCTTCGCTGCCAACACATTTTAGCCGGCACCCCGCAATTTTAGCCTCAGCTGCAGTGACGGGAAAGAACACGGCCGTGTGGCACTATGACAATAATTGGGAGTATCGTACCATGCATTTTATCCGGTATACGAGCTTTCAGTGTTGTGGCCTGTCATGCGTAAAGTGACGTGAACACGGAAAATTGGTGGCACAATTAACATGTGGGGGACACTTCTGACATAATTATCGGTCCATTATATCGGTTAGATAGTCGAAGTGGGGTCCAAGGCAGGTTCAAAGTAGATTTTGTTTTGAGGGGCATCGGGTCCAAATGGCTCATTCCTTTTCAACGGAAGCTCTCCTTGGTAGTTTTCATAATTCTGATGATTATCTGAGCATCCACTGATATGATTATTTAACGTTACGAGTCCCAAAATAGCCGACAATAAAATGATGTCACGGACAAAACGATCCATTTAGACAGTGCAAGGAAAATGAGGTCAGAAATAGCTAGATCCAGCGAATACGCCTTACCTTTGATTACGGCAATATCAAAAACCCTGTACCGGGTGTCCGAGGAGCATTGGTTTGCTGCTTTCAAAATAAGCAAACGCCACATGTCCTATATGTCGCTCCAAAACTTGCAACTCTACTAACGATTGGAATCCGCAGTTGACATAAAACAAAGGCACGCAGTGATCAAACCATTAAATATGTGATTTTGTTCTTAAGAGTTGGAACTAGAAGGATGGTCGCGGATAATTTATATTCACAGGATATACCGGATAATCTCGTATTTTTATTACCATATACCCTAAGATTGGCCTGAAATGAAAAACAGCGGCAAAAATACAGGTATCACGGTTGATCCATATATATATATGTTTGTTCCTATGATTGTCATCAAGCGGTAAAATGGATATCTTTATATAAGATATAATGACTGCTGATTGGAAGTAGTTTAGGTGTGCTGACGTACGAGCTGAACTGCCAGGTATTCTCGGTGTATATTAACATGGACTTTGATTGCATTGTAATACAATTTTAACTGGCATCTAGATATATTAGTGTGTTGACTACTTCTAAATGAGTAATACCAAGAACTTTGAAGGTTTAAAAGGACGTTTATTTTATATGTTGACAAATTATAACCAACTGTACAAGATACAGCACCAATAACTTAAGAACTTTTCATGGTCAAGAAATTTTAAAATTCTGATCATATTCAAAACCGTCTTGTGTGCGTGATAATGGAACTATTTGTTGAAATATTACCCTTAAGAAATGACTGACTAGTTCTAAAGTTCGGCTAATATTAGGAATATGACATGACAAGTCATCAATATTTGCTGTCAGTGTTTTAAATATAGGCATAATTGTCATGAAGCCATATTTTAATGCCCTTTGCGTTTATCGTTAAAATTGTTAAAGTTATTGACAACTGGAATATCCATCTCTAGACGATAGTAACAACTGCGGAATTGCCGAGTTCTTTCAATAAAACAGCGCTACGCGGTATCTGTACTACAGTGCATCCTTAAGTGTTAGTGCAATCGTTATGCCTTGGTCACACTTATAAATACCTCAAAGTATCCTTATATATAAGATCTTTACGTCATGTAGAACTACATAGCTCAGCTCATCAACCCCAGTTCTCCAAAATCGCACGGCTGGCAACCCCTCCAGCCGCATGGGTTGTCACATGACACGGATAGGAGTTCATCCATGACCTCCTTTTCGAGACAGGGGTCGCAACTTAGAATCACATAAAATCTGGGGAATATTTTCCTAAACAGGCGTCGCTTCTGCTTGAACAATCAATTAAGTTGTCGAATTGTTATGCATAGCTGCAATTAAAGGGTTTGTTTGTCCGTTAATTGCTTTGCCGACTATCTCAACCACATTTTTTAGCGTCCTACCCCACTTGATAGCCCTAACATTACTTAAGGTTATCGCAGTAGAGGGTGTCCTTTCGATTTACGTCTAGGTTGTGCAGTCAAGGCCCCTGTCGCTAGAACTTCCAAAATGTTGCACGAATCCGAGACTGTGAGCGCCGGTGACACACCGTTTGGTCCCCGGGCCATATCAAGCGCTTCAAAAACTAGAGTGGCATGCACTGGATGCAGAAAGAGAAAGCTTAAGTGCAATGGAAACCGCCCGCAATGCTTCAACTGCCAGAAGTCAAACGTATTGTGTGAATACAGTGAGCAGCTTAGAAGGTCTGGGATCAAGAAAGGCTATGCTAAAGAACTGGAAGCCAGGATTAAAGAACTAGAAGAGAAGTTAGAGTCTATTAAGATAAGAGACGCTCCCTCGCGCAGCAACGATAACTATACCGGTGCTTCAGCTCCACCGCTAAATTCTGAAAGGTCTACCCCGAGGAACGTACCAGAAGTGATGACCCCCATACAGCCAGCTGTTGACAAGACACCGAGACTGTCCGAGCCAATGAACCTCCTGACTCAGTGGTCGTGGGTGTACAGCGAGATACCTCCGCTTTCGCTCCGGATGATGCTGGCGGAGTCATATTTCTCTGGAATGAATTTGATTATTCCCATAGTAAGTAGGTCAAAGTTCTTATTTGGCCTTGCTTCCCCTCAAGAATCTGAACAGCCACCATTATACCTGCAGTTTGCAGTTTGTCTGATGGCCGCTAAGTTCGAACACAAGTATGCAAGTCTTATACCTAGGTTGTACACAAAGACCTGTGACTACGTGACTGAGTTCCAAAGAAGCCCATCTTTTATGGAAAATGTGAACCTGGATTTTGCGCAGGCATGTATTCTGCTAGCGTCATATGAATATAAGGCTGGTCTTCTGGGTCAAGCTTGGATAAGGATTGGAAGTGCCGTCAGAGCTATACAGATGCTTAACCTTCACGTCATTGACGTAGTAACCTATGACAAGGATAACAACAAAGAAGATTCGGGCACCATGTCTAAAAGCGTTCATGATGATGAGATGCGACGAACAGTATGGGGAGTATTTATATATGATAGGGCGGCGGCAATAGGTACTGGTCATATTCCTGTGTTCAATGTCAAGGATCTTTTCACAAAGATTCCGTTAGAAGATGATTTGTTCCATGAAAGCAAGCCTGGCCATTGCGTCACTATCGAGACTATGATGGAGCGCCCTGAGGTTCTTGTCAAGTATAAATCGTCACCCTTTTTTTTCCAAGTAGTAGGGTCGGAATGCTTAATTCAGACTGCCGAACTGTCGTTGTTTCCTAGGAAATACCACAACTTGATAGACTATAAGTGGTTACAAAAGTACAAGAAGGCAGATGAGCTTAATAGCACACTTGTATACTTGTTGCAACCGCTTACTGTGTCAGCAAAGTCTACAGATCTTATTGTCAATATTGTTTCTCATGTTGTGGTGCACACTGGCCAACTGAGCCTCTGCGTTTGCGGGCTGTTGGCACTGATTAATAGTGAAAGATCAGAAATCAAGGAGCTGATCGAAACAGGAATTGATTCCAACGAATTATTTAACAGGCTTGCAGAGTCTGCTGGTGTGGTAGTACGTTTGAGCTCTCTTTCTCCTGAAATCCCGCTCTTACAATGTCATGCTGCCAATATATTGAACTGTTGCGCAAACTTCCTGGGAACCCTTCTTTTGGCCGTCAAATCTTCAGAACGAAGTTTCGGGCCAGACAAGATGAATTTGCTCACCTTTCACTACCACAGCATTCTACATTGTCTGGATATTCTCCGCCCCTGTTTAGAGCTTGCTGACGTCTTCTACAACAAGTTAGATGGAGATAAGCGAGAACTAACTCCGAATGGATCCGATGATGGTGCCACCTCACCGTTGAGTTCTAATCCCGAGAATAACAAGCAGCCGGATGTTTCAGATTTTGTGTATCCCTGGATCTCACCTGAGGATGATATTGGTCAGCTGTCATTTGTAGGCGACTCAAATTCTCTTCCCCCATTCTTGGACAGCACAGGATTTTCTGATTTATATAGGGATTTTGCGGCAGGCACTCCAACATCAATGGCGAGTGGATATTCTCTACAGACGACCCCTAAAATGGGCTCTCGGCTTGATGATGTCCCCTGCAGAATGTAATTTATTGCTAGGTTATAGTTTTTTATATTTATTTTATGTTTAATATGTCTTATTTTACCTGTCTCTATTTTAGACTAACGATCCGAGCCCTCCCTTTCCTTTTAGAGCTGTTAATGCACTTCAAATGACCTAATGCATGAGTTCACGGCCAAACAGGTTTGTCCCAACGAAACCTTATCGATTTCTGTAAAGGAGTGTTTGCTGCTTTTGCTTCGAGCGACTAACTACTTGGTGGGATAGAGGCAGATGTCTGCTTCTGGTTTACAGTCGAAACGGAGTAAAACATTCACTGGCTGTTGGACTTGCCGAAACAGAGGCGTGAAATGTGATGAGCTGCGCCCGTCCTGCAGGAAATGTGTGTCCAGCAGCGTTAGATGCGAAGGTTACACCATCAAACTTGTATGGGAAAACACCCATACTGGGCCCAAATCTGATAGAAGGTGCATTTTTGACGGATCTGAAGCGCTTCCACCCAAGTATACTGAACAGGCTATTGACTCCTTTATAGAAATCATCGACTCCAAATATGATGAAGGAGCAATCGAGCTCGGCCCATTCGGTGCATTCAGGCTTGATCATTCAAGGAATTTTGAAAACACATATAGTAGCATTTCACCGTATGATTCAACTCATGGTTCCTTGAGTGTGCGTCGGATATCTAGAAACAGTCTGAAGCGAGCAGAGAGAGCCAGCACTCGAAATCCAAACTTTATATTGTATGACATGTCTCTTGGTGCAATGTCTGCAAGTGGTCATCGTCTATTGAACCACTGGATCAGCTTTATGAGTGAAATCGCGATATTTCCCACTAGTTGGGAGGACAGCCCTCATAAAGCTATTATGGTTCCACTGGCAGTGTCTCCGTATTATACTCAGGACGATAGCCATTCTGTGAAAGCACTAAGAGAAGCAATTTTTGCAATCTCTTCTTGTAACATTAGTCGAAGAATCTCATCCACTACTGATGAAGATAATGAAGCACGAGGCAAATTACATTATACATCTTGCATCAGGCATTTAGCCCAAGCGCTGAGCCAGCCGTCAATCGAAAGTTTGGACGCCATTTTTGGTACTCTTACTCTGTTAGTAATGTTTGATGTAGTCACAAATGACGGGGGTGCTTGGCGTACTCATCTTCAAGGAACTCATCAATGGTTATCCTCAGTCAGCAACAATAGTTGGCTTGGATCATCCAACTTTGCCAAATTGTATCAAGTCTTTTTATGCATTAATGGGATCGGCCCGTGTCCATCTCGTGGTAAGTTGTCAGAAAATATACATGGCAAGAGTTCGCCTGGCAACTACTTTCTCCAAAAGAGCACTAAGAATAATATGTTTTGCATTCCTGGACCATATGTTCTTGATCGTCATTTCGGAATCACGTTGCCAATTTTTGAGACAATTGTGACTATCAATCATATTCTTGAGTCTGGTGTGATGCCATCTCCTTCTATGGTTCGAAGCATTGAGAGCAAGATCTTATCAAATAATCCGGCTTTCCAAGTATTTAATATGCTTGACAATCTTCATGAAGATATTATACGGATGCATGCATGCACGTACTACAATGCTTGTTTGATTTACTTCAAGAGGTATGTACAACACAACTCAATATGGCAAGTTCAAGATCTCGTTGATGACGGTATTAAGTGTATTAATGCTATAGAGGTGTTAACATGTGAGATGTCAATCTGTGGGTTGCTCTGGCCTGTCTTCGTTATTGCATGTGAAACTCTAGAAGCTGAGAACCAATGTCAAGTCATCTCATGGTTTGACAAGGGTCATATATTCGGTTATAGAAATGTTCTTGCAGCTAAGGAGGTTGTACTAGAGGTTTGGAGACGACGAAATCATACCATAGACGACGTGAACTGGATGGACGTCATGGAGGACATGAACGAAGACATACTTCTTTTCTAATGTATGAGGAACCTCAATGTAACCTTGAAATTCCACAGTGCCTAACTTATATACAAATATCAAGGAATAAATATATTTGTTTTAACTTGATCTACTTACCCAAGTCCACATTTGCTTCGAAAGCCCACGCTGCTAAGAAGATAGTCCAGAACAGTGGGAGAGAGCATGGGAGACAGCTACTAACGAGCCTTCAAGTTCTTCTCATAAATATATTTTGATAACTTGATTTAATTGCCGAGTCCGTAAGTGTCTCGAGCAGGAATCTTGTTGCCAAAGATCTTCTCGATCTTCTCCAAGACCTCAGGAGTGATCTTAGGAAGGAGCTCATAAGTCTTCAAGTTCTCCTCGATCTGCTCCACCTTGGTAGCACCAATAATGGCAGTAGACACATGAGGCTGCTTCAAGAGCCAAGCAAGAGCCAAGTTGCTGGTAGTAGTGTCCAACTCCTTGGCCAACTTAACAAGCTCACCAACCTTAGCAAGGTTAGCAGCACCTTTCTCAGACTCGATGATGCTAGCCTTCATTCGAGCGATATCAGGGTTGGTCTTGATAGTAGCCTCGGAGAATCGAGAGTCGGTAGGAACCTCCTGGTTGTACTTTCCAGTGAGAACACCCTGAGCAAGAGGAGAGAACACAGTAGTACCATAGTTGTAGTCCTCAAGAACAGGACCAAGCTCCTTCTCAAAGAACTCTCGGTCAATCAAGTTGTAGATGGGCTGCTCGACAACAGGTCCAATAAGTCCAAACTTGGTGGCAATGTGCTGAGCCTTCTCAATCTCATAAGAAGTCCACATAGAGGTTCCCCAGTAGAAAGCCTTGCCCTCTTGGATAATCTGGTTGAATCCTCTAACGACCTCCTCCATAGGAGTGAATCGATCAGGTCGGTGAGCAAACACGATGTCGACATAGTCGAGCTGCAATCGCTTCAAAGAGGCATTCATTCCCTCAATCAGATGCTTTCGAGAAAGACCCTTGTCATTGACTCCAGTGGCAGTACCAAAGAAGATCTTAGTGGACAAAACGTAGTCCTCTCGCTTCCACTTAAGCTCCTTAATGATCTTACCCATAGAAGTCTCGGCAGCACCAGCTCGGTAACCCTCAGCAGTGTCGAAAAAGTTGACACCAGCCTTGTAAGCAGCATCGAAAATGCTTAACACTCGAGCATCGTCGTTGGCACTTCCCTCTCCGTAGTTAATCCATGCTCCAAGGGAGATAGAAGAGACTCGCAGACCAGTGGGTCCAAGGAATCGGTACTCGCTTCTAGGAATGACAATCTTTGACTCAGACATATCGCAATTTATCTATGGGATTAGACAACGTGTACAATAGGGAGATTCGACGTCTATTTATATTTTTTTTTCGATTGCCCCGCAACTCAACCCGGAGTGTCATGTTTGCATGTTGCACCGAAATTTCAGCATGTGGGCACGCCAATGTTGGAACAGGTTGGCTGTTATCAGACGCACACCCCCAACATCGATCTAAAACGGATAGTCCCCCACGCAGGGCTTTTGTAGCCATAGCCAATCAAAAAGAGCAATTGTACAGCAATTGCAACCTCAACAGTAGTTTTCTGAACGTCACTAACTTTCCCCTCCCCAATTGCAATAAATTGTTCAATTTCAGCGCCAACATGGCAACTTGCCAGGCTCAATGCCTTGGCAACCGGGTGTTTACCTCAATCTACTCGCACACGCGAACCCACCAACCCCACCACAGGACGCTAGCAGGTAGCTTTTAGGGCAACAGCCCGGGTTGTCTGTTACAGTGCACAATATTGCCGATCTTTTCAATGCTTAGTAATGTTTTAGGGCCAGTGTACTGTTATAGGTTCCCGATGACGTAGACGGACTAATCCATGCAACTACGGGAATAGCCAAGTCCAGTTAAATCCGCTACTCAATTGCCTCAATAGACCACCGCATGCAATCAATGATGGCATCTCTAGCGAAGTTCATCGAGTCTGACGAGGTCCAGCGTCCTAGGGTCTTACGGGAATCCTGAGTCTGACTTTAGAAATGAAGTACAAGCGCAACGCTTTATTGCATGTCTGAAATGATAGTTACAGAGCTGTTGTCGTCGCTTTTCGCTGCCTAGTTGGTCACCCCTGGCCGCCAGTGTTCTGCAGAGCCTGCTGGCCGTAGTCAGTATATTCAGGGGTGCATAGTTTCTTAGTGCATTTGTTAGGCCATATGAATCCGGTTAGATTAATTACTATAGTCAATTGAGATGAACAAGCTTGAATCTACTATATGTAGTCTCAATTATATAGCTTTGACTTCTAATCCACTGTTTTTTCTTTACCGTAATCTGCAACTTCAGCAGCCATTCCAACCTCCCAGGTGACCTTGTTTCTGAACATTTGATCACTCCTTCTCACGATAGCTAGGATAGATTCGTCTGTAGAGAACATAAAGTCAATAGCCTCCAGAGTCATGCCCGAGGTTTCCGGGAAAAAGAAATAGGCTCCCACAAGGCACACAAAGTTTAGGACAATCCAAATAATATACGTTTTCCAGCCAATATTATCCAGCGACACTGGTGCTATCTCCACAGTCCAGAATTGAAATGCCCAGTTCGATAGTACTGACATTGCCAGACCCTTGCTTCGGATCTTTAGAGGCAGGATTTCTGCTGGATACGTCCACATATTAGACATCCATCCCCATGTGAAGAATGATAAGTAAAGGAAAATAAATGCGATCGAGGTTTCGCTTGCCGCGGACGAGTTGTACCATAGACAAATTGTAATGGCTATCATACAAGTGCCCATGCCCGCACTGCCCAAAAAGAACAGTCTTCGTCTTCCCATTCTATTAATGAGAAACCACGTCAAAAAAGAACACAGTAAGTACCAGATCTGCGAACATCCTGAAACCAAGTTGGCCACATTAGCTGTGAGGCCAACTGAATTTGTCAAAACAAAGGGAAAATAATACTCCAAGAAGCAAATACCACTGCAGGACTGCATGGCTTGAGCTGCACAAGCTATAGCAATTCTTGTTCGCTGCTTTGTCTGTCCAGAAGATCGGAACAGTGAAGACCACGAACCACTTTCGTTCTCCATCATTAGGGCATTAGTGATATCTGCCATTTCAGCTTGAATCATCTCGTCGTCCTCAGTACCGTCTCTTAACTTACAGAGCGTAGCCATTGCTTCTTCATTGTGCCCGTGAGCCACCAACCATCTGGGAGACTCTGGCAGCACCATAGTGAGCAAGAAAGCAAATACAGTAAAGACTATTTGGAATGCGAATGGCAACCTCCATGACACACTTGTTTTCACAAAAGACATGCCATAGTTGAACCAGAATGCAATGTTTGTACCACTAATGAGATTCGTCAACTGAATGGCAACCATGATAGCTCTTGTCTTGGCATCAGCAGTCTCTGCTAGCCAAACAGGACAGGTACTCGTGAAAATTCCCATTCCCACTCCAATTATGATTCTCGAAACAAGAACCTGAGCGAGAGAGAAAGATGCGGTTGTCACAATAGTAGCAAGAATATGGATTATACAACCCGTGAATATTAATTTTCGACGCCCAAACCTATCTCCTGTAATCATTGATCCCACGGCACCTGCCATACATCCCACATCGTATGAGGAGACCACGAACCCCAATAAACTGGGATTTGGATGTCCGACAACATCCAGAAAATCCTCCTCAGTTACAATTTCACCCATCAGCCCATTGTCGTATCCGAATAAACAAAACGCTGATGCACATACTGCTGTGATGCAGTACACCAATCTCTTTCCTCGAAGAAACGTCATTTTGGGTCAACAAAGGTGAGTTTCCTGTCCCATTTATATTGCCCAATATCCGGCTAGATCGTTGAATACCAAAGCGGGGGATCTACATCCCCTCAATGCATAACCGTTCAATACCGTGCGAACAGTCATCAAAATGCTCATCACCGGCAAATCAAGATATCAGTATCCAAGCAACAACATGATTCCGCTATTTGCTATGGCTACATGTCTAATAGCTAAAAAGAAGATATTCTGCGTGTAAAACAATGAGTGACATGTTTCTTGCTCTTCTGCCAATATGAACATGGCGAAGATCGGCAGCTCTCTCAAACAATATGTCAAAACTTCAAACAATGCGTAACCTAAGAAACAAATGTTTTCGATCCTCAATCATTCAACAAAGCCACATCTCTTATTAGCAAATTGTTGGTAGCGGGAAGCTGAATAACATTCCTGGCGATATCATGGTGTCTTGATAAATGTTATAACCCAGCTAAAGAGACCATTTGAAGTATACCACAGACCCAAGAAACTTCGCCCAAAACTAAAAACATCAAATCAAAGCTGCTTTAACTTTCTGGTCGGTGCTAATGTTCCTATCAAGACGAATGCCGGTGCTTGATTCAGAACAGCGCAAAACAATTCAACGTCTGCTCCATTTGTCGTAGCTTATAAATCAACATTCAACAGCAATGGATCACCGAGCAGCAAAAGCACCTTTTTCTACACATCTTCCCCATATTATATTGCCATTTTGGTAATAAAACCGTTGCAAAGAGCAAATTCTGAGCATTTTACTGGCACATGTCAGTTTATGCTTAAGGTTGGCTTGGCTATACATGCATTGTCTCGGATCTCCACACTGCACTAGCCAGGGGTACAATGGTTGGTCAGTAGCTCCGAAGTTGATGACCTAATTATAGCGCCTTAAGAGGTGGACCTGGGCAGTTTATCCGATAACACAATGCTTGGAGGACAGGGGTATGCCAATGTTTGGGCTCCGCTTGCTTACACCAACACGTGGTGAACTCCTGCTTCACGTGTATTGGGCTGTCGTACCTTTGATTGCATATGCATGCATACGTTCAAGGCCATACTACAAAATTGGCACGGATTCTCGCCTTAGATAATCAGATAATCTAATCAAATGACTTAATTTGTTAGATCCCAGTAACATCTTCAGCTCTAGCTATCTGTAATTTGCTGTGATCAATAGTGGTTTATCGCTCACAGACAAATAATTGGTCTCAATTGCCATGTTCACATGTTAAATAAATTGAGAATTTGCTACTGGAAGGCTACATCTGATAAGATCCAGCAATCTAAATGAGGAAATGTATCCCAAATTGTGAGACTTAAGTGGTCCACATTTGTTTTGCTCTTGGCGTCAAGGCAGTTTTTTTTCGAAACTCGGCTACAGGCATTATCCAAATCGAGGACATTTATGCAAACTGATGATCGTAGGATGCATGAAATACACTGTAATGGCCATTTTATCAACGCAGACTCTCCCTTTAGTTGGGGCATGTAAAAATAGATGACGATGATTTGCCAGCAGTCGAGAGGCTATAGACAGAGATCGCCACGGAACCCGACGAAGCGTGAAAAATAAATAGCCTCGAAAGTATCATATTTTCAACATAAAATACCGAGCATAAAATGAAGTCTTTTGCTATTGCTGCTTCTGTTCTGGCTGTTGCTGTCTCTGCTCAGTCCACCCACACCATCCAGGTCTCCGATAACAACAATACTTTCACCTTCACGCCTAACAGTATTTCTGCTGCCGTTGGAGATGAAGTAGAGTTTGTTTTTAACCCCAGTAACCACTCAGTTGTTCAGGGATCTTTCGACAGCCCATGCCACCCTCTCAATGGAGGTTTCTTCTCTGGTTTCCTCCCCGCAAAGGCTAGCACTCCTGAGTCCGAGCGATCCACTTTTACCGTTAAGATCAACGACACTGAGCCCATCTGGTACTACTGCTCTGCTGGTCATCACTGTGAGGGTGGTATGGTTGGTGTCATCAACCCTCCTTCCAATGAAACCATTGCTGAGTTTAGTACTGCTGCCAAGAATGTTTCTCAGAATGTTTCTCCCGCTGTCATTCAAGGTGGAATTGTCGCTGTTGGGGGCTCTTCTAACTCTTCCAACTCTTCTGCTTCTGGTAACTCCACCAACTCTACTGGTAGCCCTTCTTCTGGAGAGACGGGTAGTGGCAGCTCAACTTCTGTTACTGGACTTGTAGCAGTTGTGGCTGCCATTGCAGGAGCTATCACTCTTCTGTAAGCTCCTAAATAATCAGTGTACTCTAACAAATTCAACTAGAAGCAAAAATTTATTTCTTGATTAAATTGATGTTATCCTCTGTTTTGACTCATTGAGACTCGCCAATCGTGTCGAATATAATGTCAGACGTAATACTAACTGAATTCGAATTTCCCTGGGTGGTGGTTTTCTACTTCTCCTGTATGCATAATTTTGATGTAACTTCAGAACGTGAAAAATGATAGATTCATGAAATGGATCTACTACCGATTCGCTCTCCAGCAGCTTGAGCAGAGCTTTTGAAATCCATAATCTCTTGTATATGTGGTGTCAGTACATAGTTAAAAGCGTTAGTGGTTTAGCGGTAAAATTCGTCGTTGCCATCGACGAGCCCCCGGTTCGACTCCGGGCTGACGCATTTTTTGGTATTTTTGGTTGACATATGCTGCAGGTACTTTGAACCAAGCTACTTTCGAAATGACTTTTTATTTTGCTTTTAAAAGTCTCAAAATAAATACTTATACATAATTCATACAGTGGCATCCGCAGCCACTGACGCATTCTGACTCTCCGTTCATTTTGAACCATTCAACACCACATTCAGCATGAACAATGTGTTCACAATTTGCACACTGGAAAAATCGAGTTCTGACCATAAGGTTGCAATAGTGACAAGTCTTAGAATAGCTCATATTCAGCGTTATTTTTGAACGGTCCACTATTTCAGGATCGTCATTCTCTGCTGCATGTCTGAATTGTATATGGGCACAGTGGAACTGGTCAAATGTCGAAGGCCGTCTGATGGCCACTCCGGGGCCCTCCACAGAATAATTGAATTTTAGTATCTCCAGTCGTTGAACTTGAAGACCCCATGAGTACAACATCGATGCATATTGATCCCTGTACATGACATATCTTTCAGCGTTCTGCTTATTCAAAAGGTTCAAAGTAGGTTGATCTTTACCTAATGCATGAGTCTGCGAAACATGATTTGACATATTGATACTGGATGAATGTAAGATGTCATGGCTGACATAACCCGTTCCAGACGTATCGACTGCCTCAGCGTAGTCTAAAAGTCCTGAATTTACGATCTGGAGCTTCACAATCGGGAAAGAGTCTGTTGGTGTAGCCGCAGTGCTGATAGGATCAATCTCATAAATACTGTTCCTGCTACCCATTTTTGTGCTATGCCCACCGGTGTTGAAAATCAGAGCCAAATTGAGGTCATTTTCGCTGTCTAGCCGAGACAGGCTCGCTTTTCCAAAGCCACTTGACGGCGGTATTTTTGAGTTAGGCGCCGAGCTTTCCCTACTTTGATTGGATGAGTGTATTCGACTCTGGATTAGCCTTGGGGTTACAGGCATGCTGTATACAGGTGCAGGCGTCCTCAGCCCAGCTGGTCCCGCCTTTTCTGGCGATGTGGACAGCACGCTTGACGCTTCCACAGACGATACAGGTGACATTGACATAGAAGCGTCACCTCCAAAACTTCGAGGTTGGAGAGAGAAAAATGCATTCCCAAAATACCCAGAGGGGGAATCTCTCGGTAGAAGCTCGTGGGTGAACGGGCTTTTGACTTGCGGCAGAGGCGTTAGGCCTGGTGTAACTGTTGCAGGCTCATTAATTAAGGTATTTCCCGAAAGAAGACACGACATATATGCTAACATTTGAGTGTTTTTCTCCTGTTCGAAATACAGGAAGAGCTGTTCCACAAGCCATTTTTTGCCAAATGGGTGGCTTCCCCATTCAAAGGAAGTTGTGATGCCTTGAGTCGCAATTTCGATTAACCGCACATCCAGAGGGGACCTGGGAGTCAAGTTCATAGATGGAACTGTCAAATTTGTGGACAATATATGGACAAGCAGCTTCCAACAGAATGCAATATCAAAGCATCCGTGTTTTTCAGCAACTTCGGAGTTCCACTGTGCAAGCTCTTTAGGGGAGGCTCCAATAACCTTATACTCCACTGCGATGTCCTTTCTGGAGGGTATCAAATACTTGAAGTCATGGATCTTGACCATATTCTTCAATCGAGATGGTTCCCCGGTTCCGATCATGCTCTGAGATCCCGCATTAGATACCGGCCCACTGCTCTCAAGACGTTTATCAGATAAGTGGAAACGTAGATTATTTCGGAACTTCCCTAATGGCAGGCCCCCATACATGCTGTCCAAGAAATCTTCATCTGAATCCGACTCAAATGAATCATCTGAATCCGTTTCGTTGGCAGCTTGATCTCCCTGCAATGGCACACCATGACTAATATCAAAAGGCCGTTCAGACGGTTTGACAGACGGTACAGTTTGAGGTTTCTCTGCCTTGGCAGTAAAAAAACACACAAGCTCTCCGTTTTTTGACCAGCAAGCTCCACAGCCCTTTGGCATAGGCGTACTATCAAATAAAGGTTTGGAAGTTTTTGAGATTTGAATGTTATTCTGATCAGTAGCTGTAGTCCGCATCGCATCCACATTATCATATTCTTCATCTGAAGTGTCTCCAGAGTAGTAATCATCCGAATCACCAAGCATCGGAACGCTCTCATCCATATCGAGGAATATAGGATCAGTAATTTCTGTCTGCTCATTAAGGCGGTCTTGTTCTTCCAGCTCCTCTACTGACACTTTTTCGCCTAATAAATAACGCAGGCATAGTTCTAAGCAATACCTGCCTTTGGAAGCCAGATACGAAGCAATCTCACCCAGATCACTATGCATCTTTTCAAGATTACCTTCTCCAAATTTATCATCGTCTTCAATAGTAAATACAGGAGGGCTGACAGGATAATCCGGAGGAAACTTTATTGCCAGCCGAAGAAAAACTGCATCAGCAGATTCTGAATCTCCCCATGGTCCTGCCAGCGAAATAACACAATCTCCAGTATAAACAGACATCTTTTCAAATCGGATTTTAGGAAATTTGTGGGATACCAAGGTGACTTCTTCTCCTAGGTTTCCAGGGTTCTGGCTCTGGTTAACCATAACACCAGCATTTCCTACCATGCTGGTATCAAAAGGTACAGTCAGAGCTGATGGTCCAAGTCTTACACCTGAAATCCACTGCATATGTGCATTACTGTTCTCCTTTTGGCTTGGAGAGGATGCTTTGGTCATATAGGCTGGCTTTTTGACGCCATTCCCGACGCGAGACATGTGTCTTTGTGGAACATAATGCATATGGTGGGTTGGTGAAGCGCTGTAGTGGGTTGATACAAATTTACGCTTGGATCCTAACGAGTTAGAATGCTGAGTCGGCTCTTCATGGTAAGAAGTGTACTTGACCTGAGAAGCACTGGTGTCAACTTCAGTTTGTACTTCGGGTCGCTGGGAATTCATAGACGCCAGTACTGAGTCATCCACTGGCCACAAGCGAAGATCATTATCCTTTGACCAAGTCACCATCTGGAATTCTCGAGTGTCACCTTGTGGACCTACAGACCCCCGAGTCCTCCACACAAACTCTTTGACAGGCTCTGTGTGACTTTGAAATACCTCTGTTGGGCTAAGAGGATTCTCACCTTTCAATTCGCCGATATCCTGCAGGTAAACGTTATTTCCTCCTCCTCTCAAAGGCATAATAACGCACCCTTGGGCAAATGGTGTGTGACGGGCTCGCCATATAGGAAAGTCGGTAGATATCGAAAAATCTAGTTCTAGTTGACCATTTTCAAAAGACCATCCTTTCACTGTCATGTCATTTGAAGCACTTAGCAGCCGTCTTTGGTGATGAGGACTAAAATCAATAGAATTGACTTTAGAAGTGTGTGCGTTTATGGTATACAAAGGCATGGAGCCCTTTCTGGTATCCCAGATATGAATTTTTCTGTCATGACTGGAAGCCACAATATTAGGATTGAATCGGTTCCACTTGACCTGAGATGCAGCCACATTCCAATCAGCAAAAGAGTCCACGGGTCGCTTTGGATCTCTCATATCCCATACATGGACAAACCCGTCCACAGCACAGGTAGCCAGCTTATCAGGTTCGAAAGAGTGATAGTTGATATCTGTTATGGCTCTTGAATGTCCATGCAGCACATGTTCAATGGCTCTTTCCGATGGCAATTGCAGGTTCCATATAAGAGCTTTTTGGTTTGATGTAGATATGACCCAGTATGGACGGCTCGCATTCGGCGACCACTGTATATCAGCAACCTCCCAAGATGTTCTGTGGTGAAGCCAACGAGGAGGAGAAAATGGATCGTCCAAATCGATGATGAAAAGCCCGGATCGTCTGCAATTAGTGCTGTCTCCTGTATAGCTAAACTTACGAAGCCAATGCTACGTCTCGGCCACAAGGACTAATAGTCATTGCACCAACGCCTTCATTAACCCTCAATGACAGCGGGTTTCCAAACGTTTGAGAGTCATATGGGCTCTGAGACGTTCGTTTCCTGTCGTCCGCCATGACGACACAGAATGTAGGACCTCGTCAAGTTTCGGTATGGGGTGGTTGTAACTTAACATTGGTACCCTAATATTCTGCTGCCGTCACCAGTCTGGGGGAAATGGTCGTCCTCTTAACTGTCGGGAAAGGCCGAACTTTGTTCTAAATCTCCTACCGTCAATTACAAATTGCTGGCACAAGTACAACAGCATTAGAAGAGTTCGCTCTCTGAGATGGATTTTGTACTAGCGCCCGTTTGTGGCCGGAAATTGCCCAGACAAGACTACGAGGTGGAATTGACGTCAGAGGGCAATTGTTTCTAGTAAATAAGTATACACGCAGTATAGCGGATTGAGTTTCAGATAATAATACAATTTTGGTTGAAATGCATGTTCCAAGCAGCAATCTCTGGGCTTTAGCAGCGACTAAACCCGAAAAATCCAGTCGAGCCCTGAACGATCCAGTACCAATATCGCAGCAACGTCTACACTGCCAGCAGACAAAAGCGATATGTTGAAATCTCTTTTTTTTTAACGTTCAGTGAAAACCCATTCGATAAATATCGGCGGGCGTTCCTGCCATAGCATATATCTATCGTCGTCCTCGTCCTCGAGACGAAGCTTTACCTCGTGGTACAGCGTAGTTTGCCCGGGTGCGCGCCAGAGTTTGGGGCCGAAACATGGGCGCATGCCTGAGCATCTCCGGCAAAATAAATAGTCGAACGTGCGATCCTCGAACATACACCTGTTCTAAATGTGACACTCGTCCATCTCTGCTGGTCACAGTAACATCTCGCAGTTGCACATTCATATTATCCTCAGCCTCCAAAAGTTTTCCTCTATATGTGTGGCCTGAAGAGAGTTCCAAAGTCACTACGTGTCCCTGCTGTTAGAATGCTTTGCTGTTGTAGTTGCGTACCTGAGACTCGTTCAGCAGCTTTATAGGGATCGCTACTGACGACATGTGAAGTTTGCAAGTTGAGCCGCTGCAGCCCTTGAGATCCTTAAACCTGCTACATGAGCAGCTGCCTGACGGTCAATTGGTAGCGATAGGAATTGCATTGCCCAGGTTCATAGCATAATTTGACGTTACAGGAGGACTGAATTCACAGGTCTTGCCTTCCCTGTTTTGTGAGACCCAGGGAGTCCTGGCTGTATTATATAGAAGTGTATTTGTGTGTGTGACGGGTTGGTCCTGGCTGCATGAACGACAACCTGCCCACCATGGAGGAGCAGTTTGCCATCGACAAAGTCCAGTTGATGTTCGCGCTGGATTCGGTTGTTTCAGTAGCTACAAGTAACAACATTCTCTGTATTGCCCTCAGTACTGGCCGTATCATTCGTGTTGATCTGGACCATCCTGAGTCTGTGGACGAGATTGACTTGCCAAAGAAGCCATCGGATACGGTTGCCATTAGTGGCATCTTTCTGGATCCTACTGGATCACATCTCCTAATTACATCGCCTCAAGGTGACAATTTCTGCTTGAGCCAGGGAGCCGTTAAGGTGAAGCCATTGGGACGCTGGAAGGGCATTGTTGTCACAGCAGTAGCATGGAGTCCGTTTGAACCCACCAGGTCTACAGGCGAGATTCTACTGGGTGCTTCAGACGGCACGATATACGAGGCGCTTGTAGAACCATCCAATGAGCTGTTTAAGCGCGATGATCGATATGTGCGATCGGTGTGGAAGAGCCCAGAAGGTGGCCCAATTACTGGCCTGTATGCTTCGCAATTCAAAGCGAGTGCAAGTAGGCAGGTCATTGCATCTAGTAGGGGTTCTATATGGTGCTGGCAGGGGACCTTTGCCACCCGCCTGTCTCCTGATAGTGCTCCTTTGTATCCTAAGTTCTTTGAAACGGAAACTCCTGTCGTCGAGCAGTTTCAGGCCCCCGACTTTGACTCTTTTGCGGTATCTCCTAAGCCTACCAGTGGATCCGACACTAACATGCCATACACATTTGCAGCTCTTAATGGCATTGGTATACTTCATGGCCAAATAGCCACAAGCCCCAAGACCTCTGGTGGTCGCAGAGCGTTTTCGAAGGATATCTTTGCCAAAGCGCAACTGGTGCTATATGACCAGCTGAATCAAGATGCAGCATCGCAGTCGATAAAAGCCATAACATTGACCGACTATTATATTCTTATCCTATCGGGAAACAGTGTAATAGCTATCAATCGTCTCAACAATCAGGTGCGCTACAACGACGTATTTCCAGTCGAGCCTGGAGAAAATATGCTGGGTATTATCTCGGACCAGGCCTTTTCGACATTTTGGGCATACTCAAGTACCAATCTGTATGAGATTAAAGTCGGTGATGAAGAACAGGAGGTCTGGAAAGCGCTGCTGGAGGGCGGCGATTATGAAGAGGCCCTTGCACTAGCCAAGGATTCCTATGCAAAGGACGTGGTCAGTGTTGCTTACGGCGAATATTTGCTTGGAGAAAAGGAATTCGACAGGGCTGCAGTGCTTCTTGGAAACAGCACCCGCCCATTCGAAAGTACAGCGTTAGAGTTCACAGAGAATAAAGCATATGGCGCACTTCAGACGTTTTTGGCAGCTAGGCTCAAGCTGTTTACTGGTAGTCGGTCCAAGATGCAGCGATCTATTATTACCAGCCTAATTCTTGAGCTGTATATGGAGCAGTTCGACCTGCTGGATGATACTATAGCTGCCTCCGACACGGAAGAATCGCTGGAACAAGATAAAAGCAAGCTGGTTAAAAGCTTTCATTTATTTGTGGATGAGTACAAGGCTGATATTGATAAGGTGATGGCATATCAAGTGATGTCGTCTCACGGCCAGCGCCAGGAATTGCTACACTATGCAACAACAATCGGCGATACTGTATTTGTTTTGAACTACTGGGTACAGCAGAAAGAATGGTCTCAGGCATTGGGAGTTTTATTATCCGAGAATGACCCCAAGCTGGTGTATAAATATGCAACTGTACTGTTGGTGAATTCTCCCAAGGATACCGTTGACGCCTGGATGAGGTTGGAGGGCCTTGATCCTTCCAAGCTAATTCCAGCTATTCTCAGCTATATAGTTGGTGGTAGCTCGTCGTTGGCAATAAGTGATTCTAGGTCTGTTGCCGCTAATCAAGCAGTAAGATACTTGATGTATGCTATCAAGAGACTTGGGACTAAGGACAGTGTTGTGTATAACACGGTGCTGTCTATCTATGCATCGGCCGGTTCAGGGGATGAGTCGCCATTACTAAAATTCCTGGAGGAGTACAAAGGATATTATGATTATGATTTTGCGTTGCGAATTTGTCTGCAGTTTGAAAAGTTTCAATGTGCTGTGTACATTTTCTCTTCTATGGGACTTTATGAAGACGCCGTCAAGCTAGCACTCCAAAGAGGAGACATCGATCTGGCGTGTTCGATAGCCGATAAGCCTATCAATGATGTCCTAATTCGAAAGGCTCTGTGGCTAGAAATAGCAAAGCGAGTTATATCTTCCAGTGAAGACGAGAAAGCTTTCAATGCTGCCATCGAGCTTTTGAAGCGATGCGAGCTGTTGAAAATTGAAGACCTGTTTCCTCTGTTTTCGGACTTTACCAGCATCGACAGTGTTAAGCAGGAAGTGATTGCATCCATGGAGTCTTACAATGCATCTATCAATCATCTAAATCGTGAGATGGACGAGTCTCTGCAGACTGCAAAGAACGTTAAACAAGAAATCACAAAGTTCAAAAAGCGATATGCGCTAGTGTTACCGGGAGAGTCATGTGCACTTTGCGACTTTCCTATAGCCACTAGGAGGTTTTTTGTATTCCCGTGCCAGCATGCCTTCCACTATAACTGCCTTCTAGAGAATGTTACAAAGAACGGCGAAAGTGCTGTTCGCAGTAGGCTTTTGGAAATACAGATGATGGCGGACAAGAAAGAAATGGCAAAGGAAGTGGACGAAATATTATGTGAGAAGTGCGTCTTGTGTGGAGAGCATCGCATCGAAAGCATTGACACGCCATTTGTTAATGGAGCCGACAAAGATTGGCAAATTTGATTATCAAGTATATTTATAGATTAATTCCAGCACTCTTGTTTGAGTCTGCGCTCTTCACATGAATGGCACACTAGGTCTCCATCCTCTCTTAGGATAAACTCCGAGCCTTCAAATGCCACGGTGCACACGTCACACGAAAAGCAAGTGCTACACCAATCTCTTCCCAATGCTTCTATGGCCTGTTCATTTCCTTTACAGGCATGATTACACTTCCAGCACCGCACTGCGGTTTTGGTATCATGGCATTGAGGACATAACTTCTCAGCTCCCATCACAAAGTAGTCACTCGAGGCATCTATAACTTTGCTACATTCATTGCAGAAGAAATGTTCCGGGTGCCAATACTGATTCAATGCAAAAATGGCCTGTTGCTCTATAGGTGTCTTGCACAAAGAGCAGTTTGGAGAGAAGTTTTGGTGATAGTCAAGGTGACAGTATAGGTTATTAGACGGAGCGTCAAAGTAAAACTCAGCGTGAACAAGAGACATAGAACAACTATGACACCTAAAGCAATCAATGTGGACGGTCCCTTGATCAATTCTTACAATATCTTGGTTGGACCTCAAAGGGCTGATGCATATCAAACATGTTGTAGGTGAATAGAGATGGGCAGGCTCGTCGATTGTCATAGACGCCGACGGTCTGTCGAAATGCATATCATGGCGAGGGCTTTTGGACAGAGAGTCCGAGCGATTGCGTCTTGCTTCTTGTTCTATTTCTGGGCTCGTTACCTGCTCTGCAAAGTTTGGTGGTTGTAATGGTTGACGTCGAGATTGTTTAACTTGTAGAATGCGGGGTATGGTGCGTATATTGCTGTCATAAGACTCCTCAAAATAGTCATCGATAAGATCTGTCTCTTGATATGGTGACCCCCGTGGTGATCGGCGATTGTCATTCCAGTTCTCTGGAGCTTTGGACTTTGGCTGTTCAATGGTTTCATAGGGGGGCCGTATGTTCTCCTTATAATGCGTTGGCTGAACTTCAAAGCCAGGAGGAGGAGCCCTCGAGCCAAGGGGACGTCTCATTCCAGACATCTCATTCACTAGCTACAGTTTGTATCTAGAGATGTTTTGGATCTGTTTAACGATTCGTCTGGGCCTATTGACGATATTAAGTCAATATGAAGTTGTCCAGATTGGAAAGTTTAGATATTTCCTAATTGGGTAGTAGGTGCAAGCAGGTCCAGTTTACTTCGTATTAGCACTCTCACAGTGTAACATAAACCAAACAACTCGACATTTACATTTATACAGCAGCTTTGGCTTCACTGGTTATATATTTTCTGTCGACACGTGTTTGTGGACAAGTCGATCCCAGCCAGTTGCTATCGAGCTAATTTTCCAATATTTACATCCTGTGTGGCTTTGTTTCGCTTCGCCTATTTTATAGCCCTCGCGGTTTCAAGCAGCTTGTTACAACCACGAGAGCAAATCAGGCTACAATAAGTTATTATCCTCGGATAAACTGTCAAATACTTGACTTTTGTGAGCAAACGGTTATAGTTAAGTGGACAATAGTGACCATTTTTGGCCTTCTATAATGTCGGGCCACACAATGTTTGATGTTAAGATCAGAGGAAGGCCAAATGAAGATTTGGTACTTGGATTTCCTGGCATAGGTGCTACATGGCCGCGTATTGAAGCCACCCTTGAACTGCGATCAAAAGACTCTATCCCCATGGCTGTATCGCTGGTATCAGTGGCTCTATACCGTACGGACACTATACACCCGCCGTCCAACAAACCAGGAATCAATGGACCCAAGAAAGACCAGTCGTTTCTGATAGGAAACAAGTTGACACTGTTTCAAGTATCTGCTGGAAAAGTTACAGAGGAGGTTGTTGCTCTGGATTTGCCATTTGTTCTTGAGCTGCCTACGGATCGTCCGTTGCCAGCGTCCATCTCTCTGGGAAAGTCGTCTGTGGAAACAACCTACAAGCTATTTGTGTCAATCTTGTACGGTAAACAACAGCTCTCACATCACGTTCCGTTTCCAGTGAGAATAAAACGCTACGACACTCTGTCTACATTTGGCACGTTTCGACAGCCGATAGTCCAGAGCGTGGTATCTGCAGACCATCTGGTGACATTGGACTATTCTATCCCCACTTCGTCATATGGACCGTCCGACTCTGTCATGGCTTATGTGAAGGTGTCAGCCAACCCCGACTGGCCAAGATCAAAGAAAGTCAAGGTTCTTCGGCTGACAATGCAAATAGTCGAAGTCATCACGTTCTCGCACGAGGGGGACGAGCCCATGGAGCGACGACGTCGGCTCTGTAAGGTGGCCGAGCAGCTAGATACAAAGTTGCCAGAAAATGGATTGGTCAGTGAACTGAGCCTTGAGTTCCCCAGACTCGAGTCCGCGGACAAGGACGGCCTGCTGCCTAAAGAGCGACAGGATATGCCTCTGTGCTCAAAGACTGGATTCTCTACAAAGGCATCTCTCTACAAAGTGGAATATTTATTGATTTTAAAAGGCCGATTCAACAATTGCAAGGACATTGAAATCGAGCAGCCCATCACAGTATCACCGTTCGACCACCCCACATGCATGTCGTTCATGAAGAGTATCGACGATGCAGTGAATTACGCCAATCGAGCTCCTCGAAATTCGGTCCCATCAGCTCGTATTTACCGTCCCAACGACAGCTCGTGGCTCTTTGGTCGTAAACAGGTGGTGGTTATTTAGTCCTCGTGGACCCCCGCTCTTTCCCCTAATTGTTACGTTTATGTTAGAGTTTGAGCCGGTGCGGCAATTGCTCTTCATCACACAAACTCCATGATTCCAGCTATTAGGATTCCAGCTGCGGCCGCTCCGTCGGCAACTGTGATCTTTCTTCATGGCTTGGGTGATAGTGGAAGTGGTTGGCAGTTTCTGGCTGAAGACGCCATCCGTCAGAAGCGGTTGCGCCATGTGAACTTTGTGTTTCCTGATGCGCCTCTAAAGGCGGTGACTCTGGTAGGTTGATTCTCAACTGTAACAATGGGCTTACAATAGAACTTTGGCATGAAGATTCCCGCATGGTATGACATTCCTCAGCTTGAGAATGTTCGTCACGGACAAGACGAGGCTGGTGTTTTGGAGAGCGTGGATACATTGAAGAAGCTTATCGCCGAAGAGAGTGCCAAGGGCATCGCGCCAAATCGTATTGTCATCGGTGGATTCAGTCAAGGATGTGCCGTAAGTCTCGCTACATTGGCTACTATCAATACCAAATTGGCGGGTTTGTTGGGCCTTTCGGGCTATTTGCCTATAAACGAGAAACTGCTGTCGCTGCACAACACGACAAATAACAAGACTCCAGTATTTATGGGCCATGGTACTGCAGATAATGTGGTCAAGTTTGAATTTGGGCTATCTTCGCAGCAGCAGCTTAAAGATGCGTTCAAATACGAATGTATCGAATGGCACGAATACCCCAACTTGGTTCACAGCGTCAGTCCCGAAGAGCTGCGTGATATATTTGCATTTCTAGACCGTGTATTACCCGAGCAATAGCTTCATTAATTGTAATGTGTATGCTTATGACAATGACAATGTGCTGTTTTAGATCACACGACTCTGTGTGCAGGCCAACATGTACTACGTATGGAAGTCGTAAGGAGCCCATCTCATTGATCGCACGGAGAGTGACTTTTTTTGTTGACAATTCAAGAACTTTACAATTCAATAACTTAATGCAATATCGACATCTATGCCGAGTGTAGGGCGCTGAAAGAAGCGAGCCGTCGAAAAGTCCATCTAAGGCGCTTCTGATAGAGATCTATGCCCTACAGGAGGGGATGACGAAGACCTACTACCAGGCATTGATCTCTGCTTGGACCTATCGAGAAATTTACTCACTTGGCTCTTGGCACCATTGCGCTTCAATGGAGACAGCTCTGGAGGAGGCGAGGTCGTGGGCGAGCTGTAGCCACTACCAGCATATGATCCTTTAGCTCTGGAGTTACGTCCACTTAAGCATCTTACTATATGAGATGCAAATCTGCTGCCAGCAATATTGCGCTCACAGTTCCCACACTTGAAGTATTTGACGTCGTTAGCCTTTTCGTTACCATAGATGTCTCGACCTTTGATTTTAACGTATTTAGGTCTCCCCACTACAACCCCATTATTATGCCCTTTGGCCTTTCCATTTGCATTGTTAATATCTGGAGCAACTGCCACAAATGATGCTCCATAAGCTTGTCGGATTCGCTTCTCTGTGTGAAGTGCTCGCACTGTCGCTTCGTGAGCCATGGGCTTGAGTAATTCTTCTAGCATCATGATGCTCTGCGGTCAGAACCAAATCGTTCTTCCTCTTCATGGTTCTTCAGATCTAACTCACCAGCTCCCCCATGGTAATAGATCCTTGGCTATTACTCATTTTTGGTATTTTGGCAATATGGTCTACAGATGTTCTGATGCTATGTTGGTTGATAATGCTCATCGCCGCAGTCAAACTAAATCTCTTAAGACCCTTCCTTAACTCACTGTACTTGCAGATTATTTTCTTATTATTGCATACAACATGGAAGAGGATATCACTGATGAGCAGCAAGATTGGAGGTTTTTGGCATCTGTTGACAAGTAGGTATATTATGTTGCAAGTGTGCGAACTGGTATTAACAGTAGATCCGGCAGTTTACCTAAACGAGGTGAAAAAGACTACGAACCTGATGGTACTGGATTCCAGGACAGTCTTTTAGCAGACAGCAGACAAGCAATGTACCAGGCACTGAGTCCTATCAGAAAGCATTCATCTAAAAACCACATATCTGCTACATGGTTCGCATATGCTGGCAAGGCCCGTGTGGACGTAGTTAGAGGACCACATTTTTTAAGCATGGGGAAAGCTGATTCCTCAGGTGCCATATGGCTATATCCCGAGGAAATTGTATACCTGGTGGAAAGAGGAAGCATGGAATGTTGGTGGCCAGAAGGTTCACCTATGACACTGCAAGGTGTCTATGCTGCGTGTATTCAAGCCACGGGGGATGTCGAGAGACTCCAGGTATATTCATATCTGAGGAAGCTGGGGTTTATCGTTCAGAGAGCATCGTCGTATGATCCTGTTTTTGTGGCCCAAAGACAAAAGCCTTCTGGATTGGCTCAATTTTGGAGAACGGTTGATGTGGCTTATTTGTCTATGATGGAGTTATTTTATGGATGGTGTTCTGTAAATGGACATGGAGCTGGTTATTTGAGAAGATCAATTTATCGATCTTATGAAGAGGCTTTTCGGGAAGTTGACCATCTGATACCGTACCACGAGCCTCCTCATACAGAGGAGGATGTGCTTTTTGAACCTGAATTAGAAGAGCCTGAACTGCCGTTTCGAGTTGTGTTTGATGTATGGAAACCAACTGCTAATTTCAAAAAGTCCGAGCCTGGATCTCCCCATTATAGAGTCTGTGTGGCCAGTGCAAGAGACGACAAAATGCCAACACTGGCTCAGACAGCTGTGTTGTTTGCATCTGTTCCCGTAACTCCAGGTACAAAAGATCGCTCTCCATTTCAGCGCTTGAAAGAAGGATGGAGAAATGTGATATTGGCCATTGTGGATGCGGGAATAATTAGTTTCTTCAAACTGTCGGATGTTAGTTTTGGCGAAGAAAAGATGTATATAAAGCCCAAGAAGAGGGCATGATGCTTTAGACTATTTATTTGAAGCCCTTAGGGCACCGAGCTTGTACAAACGTTTTTGCATTATAATGATTTATAGCGTACTCAGTAGTACTTTTTCTGATAGCTATACGTAGGTGGCTGAAACTGACCATAAGGCTGTTGCGCTTGTTGCTGGTGCTGGTATTGCTGCTGTTGATGTTGGGGCGGAGGAGCAGGAACCGGTGGGTTGGCCGGTTGATGTCCATATAATGACGGATCATAGGCAGACGGAACAGTATAAGGAGCAGGAGGAGCTTCGAAACTGGGAATTCCATAATTGCCCTGAGGTTGTGGCGGCAATGGTGGCTGCGAATTTTGTTGATAATTAGTGCTTTGGTAGCTCAATGGTGATTGAGACGAAAAGCTGCCTTGGTGCGATGGCGGCTTGGGGGGCAACTGAGGTGGAGCTTGGCCTGTAGACTCTCGGCTTAAGCTTCTGAAATTATCCCAAGATGAGTTATCAGCGAAATTGGATGTTGTGCTGTTATAGCTTGGGCTAATTCCAGAGTTCGTAGTAGAGCTTCCGATATTGAAGTCAGCAAGCTGCTGTCGCAATTGCTCCTGAGATAGACTGCCGCCTCCTCCACCACCTCCTGACAACTTGCTCACCATAGAATCTCGCTCCTCTTTTCTATTAGCAGAGAACTGTCGTGCATTTTTCAACACCGAATTCGCCATTGATTTCAGATTGTCATAAAACTCACGTCCAGCTGAAACTCCATTCTGTGCCTCCTTCCAGCCATTGAATGCTGCTCGAAACCTCTCAATCAACGCAGCCCTTTCAGCTCGAATGTTCTCTCTGCTATTGGTCTTCTTCTTTACTGATTCATTGGACAACACAGCTTTCCACGTGTTGGTTATTTCTTTAATCAGCTGCTTCTGATGATGTATGGTGGCTTCCAATCGAACCTGGTAAGGTTGAAACTTTTCCAGCTCCGTCTTGAACAGCTTTTCTTCAACATTCGGGACTTTGCCATTAAGAATCAGCAATGAAGAAATATCATCTTTATGAACCTTATCTTTAAATTCATTGAACAGAGATTTCCTCTCTTTAGACAGCTTATGCAGCTTGCTAAGCAATTGTTCTGTTTCTGAAATGAGAGACGTCACACTATCATCTTCGGTACCGCTAAGGTCCAATAAACTTGGTTCCTGGCCAGATCTCTGGGTATTCGAACCAGCTGTATTTGCAAGTTTCTTGAACTCTGCCAGCAGCTGGGATCCGTTAGGACCGGCTTTCAAAATCTCGACATCAGATTTAACGTTATCGATCATCTTTTGCAACTTTTGATCGGACGACGCTCCGGACGCAAGCGACTCTTTAGCTTTCTGGATATCTGAAGAGATCCCGCTACTATATGAATACGAAGGTGCTTGGGACCACTGACCACCATATCGAGATTTCATTGTCTGCCATTGAGTCTCTTCATCCTGTACCAAAGACTCAGCTTGCTTAATAGTGCTATAGATAGTAGATCTTTCACGCTCCAGAAGATCCATGGGTTGGTTGGCCGCAGATCCGCTAACCTCGATAGCCCAATCCTTCACTATAGCGGGAGGCTCTAAATCATCATCTGATATTCCCGTAGAATTGTTTCCGGACTGCTTTATAATGTGCAAAGACCCTGGCAAGTCCAGAAACTCGAGAGCAGAAGACAATTCTTCTTCCGCCACCTCGACGTTTTCACCTTCTTTTCTCAGCAGGGATGCCTTCTCTTCCGAGTATAAACTGCTCTTCTCATGCACGGCTAATGGGATCAGTTTTTCAAATAGATCCCGGCCGATAATCTTTGACAAATCGCTGTTCTCCTTGTACAATTGGTTCATTGGCGTAGGCTTGGCGGCTTCCAGTCCAACTGTCTCAGCTAAACTGGACGCATCAGGAGTGTGCTCATGATATATAAAATCATTGTCTTTCTCTAGTCGAGTCAAATTGGTTTTGGCTGACTGCAAGTAGGCCTTCATAACAGGCGTTATTTTTGAATACGTCGAAGGTACAGGCAGCTTTGACGCTTCCTGGAGGCTATCAACTGCTTGCGTCATAAAGCTAATGGCTTCTCCAAACTTGGACCCATCCTCACAAGCCTTTGCCTGATAGTCCTGACTGACCCCAAGATAATACTTTGCTTTCCACTCTGCCAACTGATTCCAAGCTCGATCACCCCAAGACTTTGAAGCATATACAGATGACAGTGCTTCAGCAGCACTCTTAAACAGATTAGAAGCCCCTTTGGCAATCTTTGCTGTCATAAGAGCCTTGGAATTTGAGTCCGTCATGAGTCGTACGAGAAACGACTCTTGAGCCTGGGCGAGCATCAGCTTACTCAGAGCTTTGACGGTATCCTGGGTGAGATCTGTGCTTGGTGCATGGAGGAAATTCTCTACTATAAAAGAATACACTCCCGCAGCAGCTTGGAAACTGGAATATGCTATCTTTACATCATCAGTCTCAGTTCCAATATGAGAATAGATAGCAGCCAGGTTGAACAGAAGCGATGCCTTCTCAAACGCCAATGAGTGCTGAGCTATTGGCGCATGGTTATATGCATCCAGCCATGTAAATGAGACCCTGCACCCGTGCTCATTGACAGGAATTCGTAGGTCCAACAGCTCAAGCTGCCCATAGTACCTATAAACGATGTCTCGGCCAATGGCATCCTTGGCACAGCCCCGAATGTCCTGACGCAATCGATGAAGAGCACTGATCTCCTCCGCAAAACTATCAGCATCACCATACACCCCCGCAATGTACTGGCGGAGGGGGCCTATCCAATCGGCCTCTAAAGTGTCTTTAACTGGCAGTGCCACCAATGCCAGATCCTTCATTGCGGCCGTTCTAAAGTAACTCCTTTACACCTTTTAGTACCCAACAAGGCAAAAATCGCTCAGCTGTACCGGATACTAAACCACGGTGTTTTTCTAGGTATAATATCCCAGCACTTGGATGGCAAACGACAACCGTTATCGATGGTATGTGGGGTCCATATATAAGGAGATACTGTGGGTGCGCGGCGATGCACCAGTCCTTTATGCGACTGCTCCAACCTTATAAATGAATGGTGAGATCACCGATTCTTAACTTCATCACACTGAAATGTCGCGACGGTCGTTGTACCGGCAGTCGGGCCGTCATACCACAACGTATATCAATGACATAGATGAAAAAATTGTCCATTGGGTGAAGGAGTGGGTCAAGCCATTGTTGGTGGGAGGACAGCCCAACGGACGGGCTACTACGACACCAACTCCCAATGTTGATGGAGTTGAATCGCCAGCGTCCAATGGCGATTCTGCCGAGCCCGTAGACAATACTACTGGGTTCACAGTAAAAATGTGGGTTTCTCTTTCAGACGACGTGTTGGTGGAGCCGGTTAAAGATGGCGATGATGACGATCTGTTAGACATTGCAAAGTTCTCTGCAGAGTCTCGACCACAGGAACAGACGCAGGCGTCTGGAGATGGTGGGCTGACGGCTGCTGACATTCGGGGTGCCGTCGGTGGAGAGTCTATTCCAGGTATCGTCGCTGCCGGCTATGATACGCAGGCAAAGAAAGAAGACGAGCCTGCTCCAAAGGACGGCACTGACTCTGTACCTAAATCCGAGCCAGCAGAGGCTGCTGAAGCCCTCAATGCTACGCCTGATGTACCTATGGCCACTGCTGAGTCTTCTGCTGATACTGTGACTAACTCTGTAATTGCTACTGAAGACGTGGTTACCGGCGAGTCTGGTGAAACGTCTACCGCAGAGAATGTTGACCAACAGGGCGGTGAGCCTATGGACACTGATGCCAATCTTGCATCAGATGCTGTGAATGAAACTAGTGAAGTAGTAGAAACTGGAGATACGAATAATGTCCAGACATCTAATGACAATCAGGACGCACTAGAAGCTGAACCTGTTGTTGCGCCAGTTTCAACAGAAACCGCGGAGCAACCAATAGAAGCTGAAACTGCGCAACCGGAGGCTGTCGTGGAAGAGCCTGTCGACAAGCCCGACACTGAGACGGTTGACAGTGGTGAGCAAGCAGAGGATGGCGATGTCACCATGCAGGACTCGTAAATATTTATGTGTAGAATAGTCAAAGTTTGATTGCAGCTTCTTCAGTTTCCTTTGTTTCGTGTCTAGTAAAGCAAAACTTTTAGAATCTAGTTGATTAATATTTACACACATTACTATCATAAATCATCAGTTAGATTGTGACCGTCGTTCACAACTTGCATTCGGTCCTCAAAAGGCGAAGAGAACTCGGCTGATTGCTGTCGTTTTGAAGCGTGATCTGATGAGTCCTCGGTATCTGGTTTAACTGTTATAAAAGAAATTCCTAACCGGGCATGTTCTGTTGCAGTTTTTAGATCCGAAATATCATCAGATGTCCACGATGTTTTCATGTCGCTGTACTTCTCGGTCACTTTGTATTCTTGTTGAAACATTCGTCGTTTCCGCTGCAACTCATTAAATTGCGTACGATCTCCGTTTCCACTCCATAGTATGAGAGCAGTATGAACTGGCAAACTGTCGTACAGTCTTTTAATACGCTCATTCAATCTATTGTACACTTCATGAAGTTCTTTAACAGGTTCGCCATCGCCTGCTACCCATCCCAAAGATGTTTCCAACTCCCTCATTTGGGCAAAAACAAAATCGTGATTGCGAACTAACTTCGCTACACCATCGATAATTTCATCGTCTGAGACGCACGAAATCACTGACTTGGCGTACTCTTCATGCCATCTGCTCACCCCATAATCAACTATTGCTGTAGTTTTGCCAACCTCATCTGGTCCATTGATAGTCTTTAGCTTTTTGGCAATGTTTGTTGAGCCCTTATGAATGCTTCCAAATTTCGGTCCATGAAGCAGCTTGGCCTTGACAAGCTCCAGGCTCGACACTGCATCTTCCACAGAATCGTGTCCACTGAGTCCATTTTGAATTGTCTTTCCAATAAATTTGCCAGCAAGCCATTTCAAAGATGGCTTGAAAGGGGGTCCTTTAGGGTGTTCGTATATCACCGACGTATCGACTATCCGGGGATGTCGGATTTTCAATGCATCCAAATCACTTTCCAAAGAATGGCCTATCAAAATGTCCTGGGATGATACCAGCTTGACAATTCGTTCCTGGATATCAGTCAGCTTAATTGTCACATTTCTTAACATTTCTTCTGTAATACCCGAAAACATTGTCACATAGTCAATGATCACTGCATCAGGCTTAACAAGCTCGTCAATGACAATTTGGCCTTGCTCGTCAACTATCGTCACGCGAGTCAGCTCTTGTCCATTGGCACTTTTGCACATTTCACAGTCAACTGCGAAAATATTACTACTGCCTTTTTTTAAATCCTCAGTGTCCACCCACCCTGGCAGAATTGCTTCCGGTGCCTTTAGTCCCTGAGTTTGCGGGTGTAATTTATAACATTGCGCTGTCAACTCATCAGCAGTCATCAGCAAACTCTCTATGGTTAGAGACGGCTTGGAGACTGAATTCTCACGCTCCTGGCGTCTTTCTTTTTCTTCGTCCCTTCTTTCGTTTTTGGTTTGTCTGACCGAAATGAACTCGCCTACCGCAGAGTACAATTGGTCTCCTTTGCCAGGCGCTTGAGTCGGCCATACATATTTAAAATATCTTGGAAATGCATCCATATTCATATCCTGTGGAACTGGTTGTGGCTTGAAAGCCCTTGCATCAGTGATCCCAAATTGTACTCGATCTAGTCCTCCAACTCGCACAGCAACTACATGCTTGATGCCTCTAGGATTCTGGTATTAGTGAATACTCTTGAAATCTTATCATACCTGTACTGCCACCCAATTAGGGCTCTTCTGAGGATTGGCACTACCGTCCGCAGCAATCCATACTACAAAGTCTCGAAGATCCTAATGTTAGTTATTGTCCTTGCTATGAACATGTTATTTACCCCCACAGATATACGATTAACAATATGATCCGGAACCACCTCAAATAATGGAGGTAATAGAAACTTGCGCTTCAAGCTCCTCGATTCTTTTTTTATAGTCTTTATTTGGATGTCGCTTGCTTCGGTGGCTTCCTCATCGTCCAGATCTATGTTTCCTTCCTTCCTCAGCAGATCAGAGCCTGATCCAGTTTCCTCATTGCTACCCTCAGCATCCTCTGAGCTTTTTTCAGCCTTTTTCTTGCGATGCTTCTTTTCGGCCTTCTTTTTAATCCGCAAGCGACGACGAGGCACGCTCGAGATTTGCTGGTTGGCCATGGAGGTTGCTAAAGAGATTTGATGGCTCAAGCATCATGCATTTAAGCCCTACCCCACTGACATTTGCTCTGCCGCGAACTACACATACACGCCAATTAGTCCTGGACCAAATAAAATGGAAAAGCCATTGTCCACAGTTGACAGGCTTCGCCAATGGCGTCAAGATGCGCTGGATCATCATCAATATAGAACTGCCGAGCACATAGGTGATAAGATCTTGGCGCTCACCAATGATGACATAGATCGGTACTGGTTAGCCAAGGTTCATTATGCCAGTGGCAGCTACAGTGCCGCTCACGACTTGCTCGTAGCCAATGGTGACACAAGGCTTTCTCCTGACTCGCGATACTTGGCTGGATTGTGTTTGTGCGAGATGGGCAAGTGGGATGATGCTCTAGATCTGGTTCGAGAGTCCAACAAGGCCTTTGGATCAATGCAGGAAGTTCAAGAAAACAAACACGGCGAACAGCATATTAAAATAGAAGCATCTTTGAGTTACCTACGAGGAAACATATTCGCTCACCGTGGAAATTTTGACAGAGCACGCGAGTGTTATAAAGAAGCGGTACAGATCGACGTGCAGTGTTACGAAGCTTTTGACCAATTGATACGCAACAATCTTATGACTCCCAAAGAGGAATGGGAATTTTTGCGGACGCTGGATTTCAGCGCTGTAGATGACAATTCTGAATTGGTTAAAGCTCTGTATTCAATCAGGCTCGGCAAGTATACCAATTTGGAGGGATACAATGAAGCAGCTCAATATCTGACAGACTACTATGATCTGGGGGAAAATCCTGACGTGCTTCTCAGTAAAGCTGATGTTCTTTTTGTCCAGTGTCGTTTTAAAGAATGCTTGCAGGTTTGTGAACAAATCCTGAAGAAGGATAGGCTGAAGTTTTCCGCTCTTCCCAATTATTTATCTTGCCTGTATGAGCTTGGGGGACAAAACAAGCTGTTTCAGATATCCCATCAGATGATGGACACTGCTCCCCAAGAGCCAGTATCTTGGCTGGCAGTGGGGATTTATTACATGTCCATCAACAAAGTATCTGAGGCTCGTCGGTACTTTAGCAAAGCGTCGATGATGAATCCTTATTTCCCCCAGGCATGGGTAGCCTTTGCTCACACGTTTGCAGCTGAGGGTGAGCATGAACAAGCCATATCTGCATATTCAACCACAGCCAGGCTGTTTCCTGGTACGCATGTACCATTGCTATACCTGGGCACACAGCATCTGTTGTTGAACAATCTTAACTTGGCAGAAGAATATTTATTGACATCGCATTCCATGTGCAGCACTGACCCGCTGCTGCTCAACGAACTGGGCGTCGTTTATTACAAAAAGCATGATTTTTCAAAAGCTGAACAATACTTGTTGCGGGCACTTAAGGAGGCGTCTGGCCTAGACAGCGATCCAAGGGCGTGGCTTTCTATACAGCAAAATCTGGGCCACGTTTACCGTAAGATGGAGCGCTATGAATCTGCATTGGAGTATTTCGGTGAAGTTGTACGACTGTCTCCACAAGTGGCGGGAGCTCATTCAGCGATAGGATTGGTTAATCTTGAAATGGGTCGTACGATAGATGCTATTGAATCTTTTCATAATGCATTGAGTATAGCTCCTGCTGATCCGATCACAACTGAATTTCTAAATAGAGCGCTTGAGGACCACGCTACTGTTGATACTTTTGACATTCAAGATGATATCACACTTGATTTTGAAGATGCTCCCGAGCTCCAATCGCTAGTCGAAGCTGACCAGTCGGTGATGGACATGCAGTCAGATTAATGTCAGTCGCTCGTTAGTCCCGACTTGGTGATGCTCTTGACTTGGTGAGCAAATGTTGGAAGAAATTAGAAAGAATCTCGTTTTGAGATGTATTAGGTGTGGATGCTTCTGAGTCTCCACCGGTTCTGTCTGGCGTCGAAGGCGCTGGCGGCGCTTTTAGGCGCTTCATAATGTCGTCGTCAGAAGAAAGCTGGATTCCCCCGATGTTAGATGTGTTCGACGTATCTTTTAAAGGTGTGAAAGGTTTTGCATGAATTCCAGGGTCTTTGCTTATATCCTCGTACTTTTGCCGTAATATCTCCTGGAAGTCAATTCTGGTCGTTTGCGCCACTTTCTTTTTTTCTGTCACAGGGCTGCTTTTGCCATTTATAGTGACAGACGATTGGAATGCCGTTATGGCTTCATTTCGTTCAGTCGTCCATGATTTGATAACATCGTCTATCCTGAACCCGTCGTTTACTGCTAATATCTTGCCCCGAGAGTCCCACCCAGCAGGGACAACCAACTTCTCATAGTCCACCACACTTGGTTCAGCCTTGGCTACCATCTCGGCTTTTAGCGGTACCTTGAGTCGTTCAGATAACAGATCGTGTAAATAGGTGGTCTTGTCACTCTTGTTGATATAAATAACAGACCCTCCGTGGATTAATGCCACAGTACGCAAAAACTGCTGGACATACTCGACTGTTTCGTCTAAATAGACGGGCGAGTTGTCCAAAACCTCCGAGCCCACAGCCATCAGTATAACATCTATCCCTAGCGGCTGCTCATACTGGCCAGCCTCCAGTGGGAGGGCTACAGAGCTATAAGACTCGGCAGAGCTGTCTTTGGTTTGAGAACTATAACTCTGCAGCCGCTGTCTCAATTCAGACACCACACGCTCCGTATCAAAATCTCGAGTGGCTTCAGCTACTATCGAGGTCCATCTAGACAGTTGCTGGGCCCAATCTCGAATATCGTCATTCCAGTCCACCGCAATTGCTACAGCAGCACTATGCTTCTTACGTTCAATGCCAGCCAAAATTAGCTTGACGATTTGTACACATGCTTCATCGTCATTATTGACAACTGTATAAATATCCAGATGTGACAGGTGCTCGTCATTCTCCAATTGAAAATCGACATAGCTGTACCCCAATCCAAACTGATCTGAGCTTTGGGAGGCCGGCGGTCCCCCTTTATTCTGAATATGAGCAACCACAGCTTGCTGAGCTTTGTCAGAAGCACCAAGGACAATCAGAGAAGCTGCTGGAGGTGCAGATACATTGGCAGCCGACTTGAGAAGCGATTCCCAAAGGTTGTCCATGGTGGTGGTGATCCGCTTGCAGACATAGACGGTACATACCGCATAAGCAAATTAATTCACTTCGAGGGGCGCGAAGGTTCGCGCATTAATTTACCTAATTAGGTTTCGCGTTTCTCCATTGTACAAAAATGTATATCTCACCAGTGGACTTTGGTGGCACTTTTAATGAGATTAAAAGGACATCATTGTCTCACTCGAGTTGCAAAATCATTATATTTGTGTCATGTCTAGACGTTGATGCTCTGTGTGCAACCAAAATCCTTAGCAACCAGTTTAAGGCAGAGCTTATTCCCCATAAGATCGTGCCAATATCTGGTTACAAGGACCTGAAAAATATGTATAGCAGTCTGGATGACGAGATAACGAATGTCATTTGTGTGGGATGTGGAGCTACAATAGATCTTGAGGATTATCTCGAGATTGGCGAGAATAACATGCGCAAGATATATGTTGTTGACAAGCACCGGCCGTGGAATCTCGATAATCTCTTTGGAAGTGAGTGTGTGGTGTGCTTTGACGATGGAAAGGTCAGCGAAGATCTCCAGCAACACAATACTGCCTACAAATTTCTGAGCCAGGACGACGATGAAGACGATGACGAAGACGAGGCTGTCGAAGACGAAGAAAGCGATGGTGACGATGATAGGACTCTTGAAGGCAATGAGCCTGAAGATAGTATCGTAGATGATCAGGCTGGGACACAGAATGACTTTGGAGATGGAGCTGACACCGATGAAGATGTTGGTTCGGACGACACCTTACACGACACCGAGGACGACGACTCTGAAGATGCTCGCGTCAAACAGGCCAAAAAGCAAATCAAGGCTACCAGGCGCCAGTATACGACGCTTCTCGAGAACTATTACAATCAGGGGTCTTTTGTTAATAGCTCTGCTACAACTCAGCTTTACACGCTTCTGTCATTGATAGGTCAAACTTCGGTTGTTGATTTATGGCTGACCATAGTTGGAGTGACATCTCTAGACTCGCAGCATCCCCACGTATACGCCTCGCTATATCCTGTATTACGGGATGAGGTAGTTCGACTGTGTCCTCCTTCGTCAGCATCATCTGCAGGCGGGTTTCGGGCGGACGACAATTCGCTAGCCATTGATACCGACTTTGCGCTGTTTCTTCTTCGACATTGGTCTTTGTACGAAAGCATGTTACACTCCTCATATTTATCTGCAAAACTGCAACTATGGACCGAAGACGGTCGAAAGAAGTTGCACAAGATGCTCGCCAAAATGGGAATTGCTTTGCAGCAGGCCCGCGAGCTATGGACGCATATGCAGATTCCTCTCAAAAGGAGCCTCAAGGAAAAGCTCTCCAATGTTTCTGGTATTTATGGCATTGACCAAGTCTTGCGCCAAGGGGTGATCCGAAGGTTTGGCTTTAAAGGTGCCGTGTCCGCTGGAGACTGTGTGGAGGCCCTTGTCGCGTTGCTGGAAGACGGATCAGGAGAATTGAAGCATAAGAGGGAGTTGGACTTGGTTAGTGATGACCAGCACGACGAGCGCGAACGGTTCTGGGTATCAAATTTTTGGGCTGGCTGGGACTCACTCGACAACGTGGATCTTCTGATGGACGGCATAGCAAAGGCCCGAGTCCTCCAGCAAGCCGTGGTAACCGCATCTACAATTCTGTTTGAGAAACGATTAATAAAGGATTTACGTACGTTTCGGTTGGCAGTGTTGCGTGAAGGACCCGACCTCGACATGTTCTCCAGTCCAATGGCATTAGGGCGACTCGGAGTATGGATAGCTGAAGCGTGTGCAGAGGCCCATCCACAACCGCTACCTCTAGTAGTCGCTGCTTACGACAATACTAAGGGCATTTACCTGGTACTAGGAATGGGCCCACGAAAATCCCGAGACAGCGAAGACAACGAAAACACAAGAATCTATAATAAGTTTGGCACTGCATTTCAAGCTACTGCTCGACGTATCAACGCACGAGTTCGAATTGACGCTTTTGAATCATCCATCATAGAAGTCGCCAAAGAAGACTTGGCTCGGTTCTTGGAGGCATTAACCCTAACAGGCATGCGGTGAACCCAGACCTAATTAACTCCTAACCACCAACTTGTCATTTTGACAACTCAGCATAGACTAGTGTATATTTATTAATGAAAAGTGTCATCATTTTAGCATTTGCAGCTGTCGCGTCTGCGCAGTTTGGCAATATATTTGACCAAATGTTCCGACAACAGCAACACGAAACAAAGCAACAGATCCCCGAGGGATCACATTGGTTTGAGCAGCAGTACGATCAGAGTAAGTGAATGATTTCGATGCTTCAGTGGTGGCAGCAATGGCTGACATTAGGTGACTGTGATAAATATCTATGCGAAGATACGCTGAGCTGCGTGAATTCTTATATGGACTGTCCCTGTCCATTTCCTGCTGCTGAGCAGAAGTGTGTTCTGCCCGACAAAAAGAACTACGTTTGCATATCAAAGCCAGCTGGCGATAAAGGCATTGATTGCAGTTATGTTCAGAAAGCTTGGAAAGGCGAATTGTAAAATACATCACTTTAAGTTACATTCATAATGACGTCAGGATAATAAATAGAATAAATATAGGACGCTTGGAATCAGTCCCGACAAGCGTGGGGCACAAAAACCTACTAGTCTAGTCTCGATTCCGGGCTGGGATCCATCGTCGGTACACGACTTCACGAATCTTAAAAGACCTGAGAATGTCAGCGAGTTGCATGGACTCGAGATCAAGGGGCTGCTCTGGGCATTGTACGTAACAAAACACAACAGTCTTTTTAACACCGCCAATAACACGGCCAATGCTGGTGTTCCACCACCATTCGTTATGGTCATCGTGAGGAGATAAAATTATCCGGATTGCAAACTCTGCATGCGAAAATGGAGGCCCTCGCCGGTACAAAAGGTAATCAGCGCCAAATTTCACTCCCGACCTTACACACCAACCTTTTGATCTATAATGATGATAAACAACATAGTCCGTGATGAAGCGTTCATTCAGTGCTGCAAATTTAAGAAAAAGTTCTCGCGGTGTCAGAGATCCAACCTGTAGTGCTCCTAATGCAAACGCTAAATAGACTGCTTCGGTTGGCATCAGTTGATAGCCCTCCATTTGGATCAAGCGGCCATCTTCAACAATTGCTTTATCTTCTTCTCTAGCAATCTCAACATGCCTTTCAGGATCACTGCGACCTTGTACCATTTCTTTCAAAGGAGAATCAGCCTTTTCAGTAGACTGGATGGTATGGCTCTCGTGCGATCCCCCTTTCTCAGGCTGGCTTTCAGAACCAGCAGAGTTGTCTAGTTGCTGCCTTCTCTCTAGCTCCATCTTTTCGTTCTGAGCCCTCTCTTGTTTAAACTTGCGACGCTCCTCCCTTCTCATACGGGTTATATCTTCAGAAGTAACCACATCGCCCCCTTCCAAGCCAAGTCTTCGGGACGTTCGAACGTACCACGTTGGATCAGAACGGCTGAGGTTCCCCTTTCCAAAAAACCCCTTGGACCATAGTATTGAGGCATCATCACCATCTGGGATCACCACAAACTGGCCATTCTCACTAATGCTGCCCACAACGCGAATTGGTGGTGAACGGGCAGGGAAAAAATACTCCCACACATAGTACAGCACAGACAGAGGATTATGGGGAATTATAGGAGGCAGTGGATGCACATTCAGCGGCAACGGGGAGCCGTATAATTGGTTTAAATTGGGCTTTCTCATCTTGATGTTAGTTATACCATAGAACTAATTCAAGTCTCATCAGATACCGTTGTAGTCTATTTTGTGCCGTCACCGATACTGCGGGACTTCTCCCGCTATATCTACAGCAACAGTACGATTTGTCATCACTTGAGACCACAATTTTTCTTACCTAGACATCATGTCCTTGTAATGATAGCTTGGGAACCTCGCAATGAGCTGAAAAATTATTTATGCCATCAGGGATAGGGTTGTCCCCAAGTGAATGGTCAATAGCCTTCAACACCGACCTACCAAACGAACAGGGTTACATCAAAGAGTGAAAATACATACTCATATAGCTCCACAGCACCATTTCAAAGTGGTGCTTAATTTCTGTTTGTTTACAATTGTTTTCCTACTTGCGTTTCGCCAAATTGTAGTCTCGTCTAAGAGTCTCAGCCCTGTGGTCGCTCTATCCCTATTGCCTATATAGGCAATGTGTTCGTTTCTATAGCAACTTGCATGTTGACATCTTAACTGCTACAAAGTTTGACTGAGATAGCCATATTACTTTGGAAACAACTACAAACTGGTGGATTCGGCGACTATGTCTATGTATCCAGAATTAAAGCCAAGGATGACTTCGTCTCCGGGCAGATCTGTAAGTTGAGTCGACTGTTGAACCATTCTAACTTCAGCCTATACGAGATAAACAAGCACGAGGGATCCCTACCACGTTCACACCTTCTTATCCCATAGGTGGAGAAATGCCTCTTTTAAGCCCTTCAAGCAGAGCAAGAACGTCGTCTAATATCTCTAGATCTCCCATAAGGCTGCGAGAGAGGCCTGAATTGAAGGCATCCACTTCGGCCAATGCACAACGAACATCGTCAGTTATTTATTCGAATCCCTCTACATTATCAAGCTCGTCGCGGTCCTTGTCAGCAACAGCTCCATCTTTGCAATTTGCACCTCCTCTTTCTTCGAGTCCACGACGACCACTTAGTCTTCAGTCTCCTGTCCGGAGAAATGTTGATGAAATCTCGGCATTAGACAGGAGCGTTTCGAGTAAACGCAGAAAAGGTGTATCCTTTCAGGACTCTGTACAAGAGGATAGTGCTTCTCGTATCGACCAGTTAGAACAGGTTGTTGTTACTCTGCAGCAACTGGTGAAAACGATGCAGTCTGATCATTCCAAACAGATTGCCGATTTACAAAAGATGGTAGACTCTCAGCAGGGTCTAATAGAGCAGCTTCTTGAAGACAGAGGGGTGAGACGATATGGTAGGTGATTGGCTCTGCCGCTTTTCTGCCTTATTGTAGTAGTCATATTTATTAGTCATTTATCGAATATACAGCAGACCTATTGGACTAACATGATTGCCCCGTCACTCAGCGCATTGTTTGCTGACTAGACTGTGCACCAGATGATGTCTTGAGATACTTTAGAGAACATTCATTAGTGCAATTTTGATAACAGGGCTCCTAAAGCTATTCTCTATGCGATTGTTGTTACATCACAGCTTGCTCCATACTGATAAATACTTTGACCTTTATCGGCGTGTATTGTCATATGCACATCATCTCGTGTGTATTACCGTATTTGGATAGCAGATTGCGGGGATATGCAATTGTGCAAGGGACCTTTATCGGGAGCCCTCAAATCACGCGACTATCCCCATCGGTTATAGTTCAACAAAAAGACGAACTCAAAGTGGAAGCAGACTTGAGATCATAAATATTTGAAGGAATTTCGCTGCACACCGACAATTTGCGACCTTTGGTTGAATTCCCCCAGCTGAGCGCAATCTATCGACACCCAACACATGGGGGCGCTCAAGTTCATCGCCAATTGTTTGCTTTGACTTGTGTCGTCTTTTGTTCATGTCTCGTGACATTTCCCCGCATGTCATTGATTGGTGGCTCATGTTAGTGAAGACAGCTATAAAAGGAGCAATTTAGTACTCGTTGCCGCTAGTGTTCTATACTTCTGTTTAGTTTGCTTTGAGCTTGTGATAACATGGTAACATCGACTTCTGACATTGACCCTTCTCCGGAGGACCGAGAGCGCATTAGAGATATGCTGAGGTCTGCGTTTGACTTTTCGCAAGCTAAAGTCGGCGAGTCCGAAGTTTTCTTGAAGGAGAACAAGAAGGTTCTTGATGACGATCAGAAGCATGAAGCCCAAGACGATATCCAGAAGTTTAGAAGATACAGCGACACACTGGAAGATGCCCTGGCAAAGTGTGAAAACACAAAAGGAAGAACCCTCAAGAAGGCGTTTGGAAAGAAGACATTGACTGCCGTAAGTGCATGCATCCCGAACTCCGTTGCTAACCTATAGGTCAAGGATACGATTCCAGATGAAAGCCAGTTCTCTTCTTTGGAAGAGATCCTTCATAAGAACGGCCTTGCCTAATTTCTTTTTATAACAATAAATTTGAATTCAATAAGTGTTTATAGCTATATTCTGCATTGGGTCATCCGCTAATGCAAGTAATTCATTGCAAACTCTTTATTTGACAAAAGTTGTTTGTTGAAAACGCTCCAGTCAAGTGTCTGGCGTGAACTAGAACGTCTCTCCTACAAGTTTCTCACTGAGGGCCCATAGTTTCTCGGCATTCTCACTATCTTGTGCATAGGGTCTAGCTTCGTCGGGCACAAATTGGCAGTCATCAAACATGAACTTTCCCGAATACTCAGCTATAGAAGGATCAAAAGAGGCGACAATGAGAGGTGCAGCACCTTGCTCAAGAGTCTTTAGTTTAAAATTTCCGCTGGAAATATATTCCTCTAGCGGATTGGTCCCCGTATAATCTTTAGGAGGGTCTGACATAATCACTTCCATATCAACATGCTCGCCAAGTCCCGTTGAGGTAATTCCACCAGGATGAAGACTGAAGGAAGTAAGGCCGTTCGATTTGTTGTAACGTTCGGATAAAGACTTTGAGAACAGCATATTGGCGGTCTTAGACTGGCCATATCCAAAATACGGTTCGTAGGTCTTTCCATCCGAAAAGTTTATATCATCAAACCGCACTGGCGAGTAAACGTGGCCCCAACTGGCTACATTGACAATTCGAGGATTCTTTGCAATCAATTTCTTCATGATAAGATTTGTAAACAAAAAGTGACCAATATGATTTGTTGCAAATTGTGATTCTATTCCATCCACCGATTTCGAATAAGGTGGAGCCATAATTGCAGCATTGTTGATAATCACGTCAAATGACTCTGTGAATGCGTTCACTTCACTAGCAGCATTTCTCACCGACTTTATAGATGCCAAATCAATGACTAAGGGTCGGATGTTAGCAGTCGCTGTTTCCGCTTTGATGTGTTGGATTGTTTCTTCCAAAGCATTCAGCCTTCGACCACATAGAACAATGAGCTTTGCGCCATGTTTTGCAATCGCTCTTGTAGCTTCAGCTCCCAGGCCTCCCCACGTGCCTCCAGTAATAATGATATTTTTGCCTTTAATATATTGGGCCAAGGTACTGGCAGCATCCTCAGAGGTGGTTTCACGGTTGAATTGTTTGGACATTATTGATATTGAAGCTATTTTCTACGGAAAATCGTCAACTTATATATTATTGTAAAATCCCAAGGCACTTGAGTGTTTACGTAGCCTTAAGGGCTTTTTTACTATATTTTAGTCATTGGATTATTAAATTCCGTCTTTTCATATTCCTTAATTGACGTCATTGATTTCTGTATACTATTCATTCGCCACGGTGTTGCAGGAAGTTCGCAGATGTCTATCTCCGTAGGTGGAGAGGCTCGTTAAATGCTATGTCCGAGACGGACTTGGATGGTGCGGACTTGGTACTTCTATATCGGAATTAACTCCAATTTGGTATCCAATTGTAATAAACACGTGCAAAGGCTCATTTGAGATATTAAAGCATGTCCCTTTTTTATTTCTAACGCTAGTATGCTCTTCGTGGAAATTTTTTGTAGAGATGCGGTGTCTGGCGCTTGGATAGTGGGGCGCACACTCGCCGTTGGATTCAGGGGTGAAAGGCTAGAAATCGATTGAAAAAAGAATTAATCCAATAGCTGTTGTGGCAATTCTCTTAAATATCTGTTTGGTTGTGTAATATGTCAAGCAAGGTGATAGGCTTCAAGGTCTGCTGTCCACAGCTACCAGATTTTGAAGGGTGTTAATATTTTGTGCATTCTAGACACTGCTACATGGTTTCTATTGGTCCAACAATTCATTGAAGATGTTCTTCCGGACGCATTGACGGAGGGTGGTACAGAGGTGTCGTCTTGCAGATTCTCAAGCAAGAAGTTGATCAAGTAATACTAGTGATTAATGTACAGTAATACTCGCTAATGCAAATTCGAGATATATCTGTTTTGTTTTTTTTTCATTCAAATTTCGATTTACCTGACTGCCTACGGAAATGCGGCCTGTCTGCAGAATTGATAGGCTCTGGCATCAGAAAGGTCTGGTGATTTCTGCCTTTTCAGACTTCACTAAAAGACTCAGCAAGTCAGGACGGGAATAATGCCCAACTACATCAATCATGTTCTTTGCCAAGGCTATATCATCAAGATCAACTTCTGTATTTAATATGCCTTCTTCCCCAGGGCCAAGTGGCTCCACTAGAGGCTTTCCATCAGGGCCAAATATCATAGAAAAGCCACCACCTGGTAGTTTGAACAATGGTATAGACTTGTCCAAGTTGATCTTTGACATGCTCTTTTCGGTTATCACTTGGCTGGCAAGCAAAACAAAAGCACATCCCTCAATTGCCAATATCTGAGTTGCAATCGTATTGCCCTTATCTGTTTCGTGGTAAGGCCACTTCATCCCTTCAGGATAAGGAAACATAGGAGGCCAGCCCGCAACATGAATTTGAACTCCCTGGGTATATTCGTAAAATCTCAGTAGGGGTTGCAAATGTTCCCAGCAGTTCAAGCCGCCAATTTTTCCAAACTTTGAATCGACTACAATTTTAAGCGAATCAGCTTGTCCGTCTCCCCAGATTGCTCTTTCAACATGTGTCGGTTTAATCTTGCGTCTGTGATGCACAATTTCCCCGTCAGAATCAATGAATGACTGAGCAATATAAAGACTTGAGCCATCTTTCTCTGAATACCCCAAAACAACAAAAACACCGTTTTCTTTCGCCGCATTACAAATTTCCTTCATTTCTGGCCCATCTCGTGCCATTGAGTTCGCTATGTATTGGTCAATAAGCGAAACATTGTTTAGCACACTTTGAGTCCAGATCGCCCTATTTGTCAGGAAACTGCTATAATAAGAAAAGCATATTTATATTCTTACCAAGGATACCCAGGAATCCACACTTCAGGAAATCCGAGCACTTGGATTCCTAATCTTCCCGCCTCTTTGATAAACTCAATGGTCTTGGCAACTCCTGATGGTAAATCCAACCATTCGGGTTCTGCTTGAACTGCTCCCACTTTAACCTTCATTGAAAACTATAATAGTCACTATAGTAGCTTATACAATCTTTTATAGTTGTCGAATGCTCCGTCACTATCTGTTAAAGGCAAGTTGATCCGGTAAAGCTGATCGCATGAATTGCCCTACTAGCCTGCATGATAAGACGATAATGCAACCACATCTGGTAATTGAGCGGCGTCTGATCGCATTTCATTACCCAAAATCTCTATCTCAAAAAGAAGGTGTCAATTGCCGAGTTATCATCTGCAGGCATCACAATAGAGTTGGAAAACACATTTCGTGATAACATGCCCCACAAAAGATTGTCATCTGCTATAGGATCAAAAAGCGACCAATGCAAGCTGCCATCTGTCTCATCTGGGTCTTCGTGAGTTACAACAACTGATTCAATGCTTTCCATTGGCGGTCGGAGCTGAACAGGGATTAGTACCTTCATATTTTTGTGCTTGGCATGGTCTAAGATATCAAGTCCATCAAAGAGCATATTGGTTCGCTTGCACATTGATGAGTCATCGCGAATATCCGCCAGTGTGCGCTTAATTGTATCTCGGATCGATATCAAAGATCCTTTAAAGTCCCGCAAAAAGTCGTTCAATATCCATATGCATGTCAGACCTTGGAAAACGTTCATCGCCAAAAATGGTGCCGATCCAAGTACAGGTCTGGGGCCATTTTCTAAAAGTAATTGCAGACAGTCAGCCAGTTCCCTGCCGTACCGAGTAGTCTGTCTCACATGATATTCTGTTACTGGATTGAGCAGATCGCAAATCGCTGCCTTGGTATGAAGCTTGAGAAGACATACTAATAAGTTTATCTGTCCATACGGGCTGAGGCTCCCTTCTTTTTGTTTGATCTCATCAAGAAAGTCGAGAATCTCCTGTTCTAGTTTCTCCATCTCATCGATGTAATTGCTGCTTCCATCTAAGAGCAGCTGAGTTCTTCGAATGAAAACCAAAACCTGAGCACGTCGTCGCACTTTGAAGTTACGAGCTCTCCACTGGCCAGAAAAAGAAGACATCAAACTCGGTCGTTTAGTCAAAGAGCACAGTATGCTCTCCAGCATTGATAGTGCAACCCAGCAGTCAAACAGAGACTCGCTATCACCAGAGGCACTTTCAAGTTCTTTATAAGTTTTCATGGCTTCCAACAAATTTTCCCACGAAGTTTGGGTTTCTTCCACATGCAAATAGTAATGAGTCTGGAAGATTTGACACTGAAGACTGACAATATCACAGTGATCTTCTAGTTTACTGCTCTCTATAAGTTTGTATTTCAACTCATTCCACGAAACCTTTGGATTGCCAACAATATACAGTCCTCTTCTCACTATCACGGTTGCACAGATACAGTAAAGCAGTGCTATATCAGTTTCGCTGATCTCCAAGTCACCATAGACCTTTCTCATAAGAGTCTGTTCAGGTAGCAGATAGCTCCATTCAGGATTCTGGAATATGCTCACTAGGCATTGGCATAACAAGTCAGGAGTCAAGCCTTCCACTCGTGAGCATATACGGTCCAGTTTAGTGCCATGTCCTGTCGAGTCAAAGATGGGCTCGCCAGACGCATCTCTAGCATCTCCCGGCTGTCGCTTGGCAAAGTTGCGTAGATCCTCATCAATAGTACACAAGTGAGCTATTTTTCTTTCTTTACATCTGGAACAAGCACCTTTTGCTTTAGACAAGTAATCACAGCGCCTTTTAAGCTTTCGGCAAGGATCGCATGCTGTGACATACCGCATCTAGGGTTAGATGATGAAGCTGAGGTAAGAAGGCAGGCAGGTAGTCTATATAGGTTTATGTCATGCTAGAGAACGGCTGTTAGAATATGTAAAGCTACAAATGAACTGGATAAAGAGATGAATTACTCATTGAGGATGAAGTATATTGCACGAGCTTAGATCTATTTATATATGTAAGGCTACCAGACTATTGTAGACTATTATTGAAGAACATCTTTAAAGTCTTCCCTGGATTCGATCTCAGCTACTAGTGATATAAATTCTTCATCTCCTGAATCTGCTCGTTCTCTGAATTCTGGAAGATTGGTTTTAAGCCACGTAAGCTCTTCACCGCTCTTTGGACGGATGAATCCTGCTTCAAGTGCAGTGGTCAGTGCCCCTATGACCCACACAGTTCTTAAAGGGTTTTCACCATCCGTGCCCACAATCGTTCCCCACGTATCAGACAGTTCCTTTATATGCTCATTGAATTTCTCTACAGGTCGGTTTTCACCGACTCTAGTCCGGAGAATTGCCCGGTTATACCGTCTCAAGACTCCGCCTCTGTAGACGGCCTGCTTACTAACATCAGTATACCGCACATTGACGAATAGGCTTGGGACACCGAATCTCCTGGCGTGGATTGCAGTGAACTTTTTAGCTATGGTTTCCTGCTGCTTCAGTGTGAGAGGAATAATGTGTTCGATATCGTACAAAGGCATGCTGACACTGATCGCTGTGGTATAACGTCCTTTATTAGTCCATTCCTTTTATATTTGTGGAATGCCACGAATATGTGGAAAATTCCGGATGGTTTTAATATCGGCGGTTCCTGTGGTCCACGGAGGTTACTGTCGCGCGGAGGTTCCTGTTATGCAAGATTCTTTGTGGGGTATGAGGGGTAACTGCATCTCATGCTTTGAAAGCTGCGAAATAAAACGTCTACGAAATGCCAGCGAAATATATCTAGTAATCAACTTAAATTCAATGACTTATTTTTTTGGGCTCAAGGGCCGATCTCTTCAAAGCAGTCAGATTTTCTTCATTCTGTTGCCATGTTATGCTCTGTATGGCTACACTCAAACAAGTCTCAATGGATATTTGACTCTTCCAACGTGGTATACACTTTTCCCCGAGATAGACACAACAAGTGAAATGAGTCCCTCTACCAGATCAAAGCATTCCACTATAAGTGGAGTGGTTGTGGCAATTTGGACTATAGGCGGGCTTATAGGTTGTCTTGCATGTTCATTTCTTGGAGATAGGTTTGGAAGACGTAAAATGGTTTTTGGGAGCATGGTTATTTCTTTAGTAGGGCAAATTCTTGAATGTACTTCATTCTCTCTGGCCCAGCTCATAGTTGGCAGGTTGCTTCTGGGTATCGGAATCGGTGCCGTGACAGGAACCGCTCCAGTCTGGCAGTCAGAAAATTCTGCCTCAAAAAATAGAGGTGCAGATGTTTGTATCATAGGAGCTTTTATTTCTTTAGGATACACCATTTCTTCGTGGATAAATTTAGGATTTTTTCAAATAAAGGATTCTTCCATAAATTGGCGGGTGCCATTGGCCATACCGGTAGTATTTCCAGTTGTTGCCATGGCATTTGTGTATCAGTTTCCCGAGTCGCCTAGATGGCTACTCACCAAAGGAAAAATAGAAGAAGCATATGATGCGCTTGCAAACCTGAGGGACAGTGAGCCTGGGGACCCGGCAGTAGAAGTCGAAGCACAAGGGATATTGGATAATATTGAGATCAGCAGACAGCAGTCGTCTTCTATGTTGGATCTATTTAAGATGCGAGAGGATAAATTGCTTTTCAGGCTCTCTATTTGTTTGGTCATTCAAATGTACCAAGAATTGAGTGGAAGCACGTTAATCGCAGTTTATGGAACAATAATATATCAGCAGGGCCTGCAGTTGGATGGCCAGACTTCAAGGATTCTTGCTGCAGCTTCGCTCACATGGAAGTTCCTGGCCGGCTTCATTTCCTTTATTACAGTTGATAGATATGGACGGCGTATTTTGTTTATCGCCTCCGGAACAGGAATATGTTTGTGTATGTTAGCGTTGGCTGTTGCTACTTCGTTTAGTACTACTGACCGGAGTGCACAAGTTGCAGCGGTATTCTTTTTGTTCCTTTATAATCTGTTTGTCCCCTTAGGGTTCTTGGGAGTCAACTATTTGTACTGCAGTGAGATTGCTCCAACGCGACTACGTGTACCAATGGTCTCACTATCTACAAGTAATCATTGGTTATGGAACTTTGTGATAACCATGATAACTCCAGTGGCCCTGACCAATATTGGGTTCCGGTACTATATTGTATTCACTGTGTTCGGTCTATGCATTCCTATTACAGCGTACTTCTTATTTCCAGAGACACAAGGCAGATCACTTGAAGAAATCGATAACCTGTTTAGACGGCATAGGACTATTTGGGAGGTTGTGAAGCATTCGAGAAAGTCAATTCAAGAGGAATCTGGCCCAAATGACAAGCAAGCGGTCGAGATGATAGAAGACATCAACAACTATGATATCAACAATTCTTGATACCACACACTAACGGTTCGAAATACTATGTAGCTGAATACACGGTTCTCATGAGTTTTAGTTTCAGGGCTGAAGCTCCCCTCGATCTAATCAATGTTTTGAAATCCGACTACCAACCAGCCCTACCATCACAGCTAAATTGTTGAAATTTACAGGCTTGTAATTTAATATCATTGCCCAGCATCTTTTGTTGCAACTCAACCAGTATCATCACTCCCTATATTTGAACTACTCTGCTGCTCTTAGTCGAATTAATGAGGCGAATTTCAGCAATAGCGGACTTAGCTCAGTTGGGAGAGCGCCAGACTGAAGTACCACTTCGGTCGTTGATATCTGGAGGTCCTGTGTTCGATCCACAGAGTTCGCAATATTTTTTTTTAATCGATTTTCAGCTCTTTTTACAATTTCTTAGATTTATATATGGAGGTGTTTCAGCTATTTCGGGGCCTTTATTCAATAATTTTACTTTGTTGAGAACTAAGTTATTATCTCGATTGTCGTCATGTAAGGCTGGAGAGCTGAGCATCGGCGCCACTAGGTGCCGATGAGACATGTACCGAGGTGATTATGCACCCCAGATCATTCTCCCATATAAGTCCACACTTCTCCACAAGCTCTTGAGAACTTAAAACTGACAGTACCGGATCTAGAGGAATCGCAATGGTAAAAAGGTTGACAGTGATAGATCCAGCATTCGATGACTCGAAGCGTTATGCTGTGCCTGTCGAGGACATGGCTGCTGAGAGATCAAAGACCTCGTTTAACGTGGATGCTCTTAGCGAGTTTTTCTACGGAGGTCGTGAGGATAATCTGAAAATCAAGCAAATGACCGACCTGGTGTCGCGAGATCCATTATTTTCCAATAAGGATTTCTTTGATCTTAATAAGAGTCAGAAGCGGGAGCTCACGTTGAAAAGAATAGCTAGAGTAGCACCGTATGTTGCAGATGCAGCGAACCCCGCGGAGCTAGAGCAGCTGCTCTCAGTTATAAGTTATGCAGATCCGTCAGTTGTAACTCGTCTACTTGTCCATTTCGGACTGTTTGTCAACAGTATCCTGGGGTCTGGTTCTCCAGAACAGGTCGAGTATTGGATGAATGAAATGGGGGCTAGAGATGTGACCAAGTTCTACGGATGCTTCGCCATGACGGAACTTGGACACGGTTCAAACATCACAGGGCTAGAGACTACAGCAACATTTGACAAGTCCAGGGATCAGTTTGTTATCAATACTCCCACAGATGCTGCCACAAAATGGTGGATTGGAGGAGCAGCCCATACTGCAACACATACCGTATGCTTTGCTCGACTCATTATCGATGATACTGACCATGGGGTGTACATATTTGTGGTTCAATTAAGGAACACCGATGATCACACTTTGATGCCAGGTATTGCCTTGGGTGATATCGGAAAGAAGATGGGTGTAGATGGTGTTGACAACGGCTGGATCAAGTTCTCAAATGTTAGAATCCCCCGAACCAATATGCTCATGAAGTATTCCAAAGTAGAGAAAGATGGTGAATTTACTGAGCCTCCTCTTGCCCAGTTGGCATATAGTGCTCTGCTGGTGGGACGATGTAACATTGTCAACTTTTCTTCAGCTGCACTGGCGACTGTTCTCACCATCGCCATCCGGTATGGAGCTGTTCGTCGTCAGTTTAGTGCCAAAGCCGGAGAGCTCGAGACCAAAATCCTCGACTATAGCTACCATCAGCGACGGTTGATGCCGAAGCTAGCCTTCACTTTTGCAGTCCGAGCAGCGGGTCGTGCGCTGAACGAGGGTTTCTATCCTGTCGTTGATAAGCTGCGCAATGCGGAAGACTTGGAGCTGGATGAGCTGCAAAGGAACATCGACTCTCTTAAGGATTTGTTTGTGGCATCTGGAGGGTTGAAGGCGTTTTCCACTTGGGCCGGATGCGACACTATAGAGGAGTGTAGACAGGCTTGTGGAGGTCACGGTTACTCCAGTTATAACTTATTTGGGCCTTTAATTGCAGACTTTGTTGTGAACTGTACTTGGGAGGGTGATAACACCATCCTTGCATTGACGGCTGGAAGGTCATTGATTCAGGACTTCATTTCTGCCAGCAAGGGTAGAGAGGTGGGTGCTTCTAGTGCTTACTTTGCCAAGGCTGGTACACTTAAATCTTCCAAGCTGGGAGGGCGTTCTCTTGAAGACCCAGCAGTTATAATTGAAGCTTGGGAAGCTGTGTGTTGCCAGACTGCGAGTCGGGCTGCTGAGAAGTTCTCTCAGCTGGCAAGCCAGGGACTGGAGAAGGCTCAAATATTTGAAGAGCTGTCTCAGCAGAGGTTTGAGCTATGTCGAGTTCACACAATGTTGTTGATCATCCGAAGTTTCTTTACGAGGATTGAAAATCATTCCACCCCTGAGATTAAGCAAGTGTTGTTGGACTTGGCAGTTCTGAACGGCCTGTATCTCATTGAGAAAGAGGGATCTTTGTTCTTGCAAAGTGGATTCTTGAGCGGAGGCGATCTGGATACAGTTATATCGGTTGTCAACACTTATTGTAAAAAGATAAGAGATCAGGCAATTGGAATTGTCGACTCATTTGCGATTCCAGATGCGTTTGTTGCAGCCCCTATTGGCCTGAAGAATGGTGATGTCTACAATAACTATTTCGATAAGGTTGTCTCGCAAAACAATCCTCGAAACACTCACCCAGACTACTACGAGAGCACGCTGCGCCCGTACTTGCACCGGAAAGTGGAAGGAGAATTCAAGGGCAATACCAAGTTCTGGTAGTCAATTGCATGTATATTGAATTATGAATATATATTTAGTAGAATCTGGAGCATATTCTAGCATAGCCAATCGGGAGTACATGCCCAGGTAGCATTCCTCGAGTTGTATTTTGTTCAGTAGACGGGTATCGTGGGCGCACTTAACGTCCTACATAACTTGTAGTGCATGTTTCTACACGTATCTTAGGCTAACCATTGAGAATATGTTCACGTGAAGCGTTAGTGGTTTAGCGGTAAAATTCGTCGTTGCCATCGACGAGCCCCCGGTTCGACTCCGGGCTGACGCATTGTTTTTGAAGTCTACTAAAGACATTTACATGGACACCAGCAACAAATTCTTGTAGCTGGATTAAATTTTTTGGAATAATGGCCAATTGTAACTGTTATTTCATGCTGCTTTTTGCTACTAACTGATTCTGGATTACAGGTGGATAGGTTAATATATTTGGAAGACATGCATGCAGACATATGACTGCAATTTACAAACCATATCCAAGACAAACATCATCAATATGAATTGAACTATAGCATACGACACCGACGCCAATTCCGCTACAAAAGCTAGAATAATGCCACTATATCCGACAATCCACCATCAGTGCCTCATCCCTGTCTCGACCGCTAAGTCCGACCTTAACCAGCCGCAGCCCTAGGTCATGACATGCACAGAAGGTTCGCGAATTGTTCGGCAAGCTCAGCGTGCAGGATGCGACTACCACATGGCATCAGTTGACCAAATATTCAGTACCAAAATCATGGCAATGCTGAGTACCCATGATTCCCAATTCTCGGAGTTAACCGCTGTCACACCTGACAGGGTCCGAGTCGGCCACGAGCCAACCCCGACCCTGACCACTAACATTCGCCACAGATGGCACACTGCAGTACATATAAACCTGTCCCATTGGGCATTATAAAACTTCATCCAAACCATCACATATCACCCAACATCAACATGCCCCGATCTCGTGGACGTTCAGCACCCTCTCGACCTGCTCCCCAGCAGTCTCGAGCATCCCACACTATGGCTGCTCCCCACCAGCAGCAGCAGCAGTACTCACACCCTCCTCCTGCTCCTGCCGTTCAGCAGCGACAGCCAGGTCTGTTTGCCCAGATGGCCTCCACTGCTGCCGGTGTTGCTGTCGGTTCTGCGGTAGGCCACACCATTGCCAACGGAGTATCAAGCGTTTTTGGGGGCTCCCAGGCCCCCGCGGCTGCCCCTGAAGGAGCCGGTGCTCTCCAGGCCCAAAGCCAGTCTTATGCGTCAGAGCAGCAGGGAGCCCGAGCCTGCGATGTTGACGCTCGAAACTTCACCCGATGTCTCGACGACAACAATGGCAACATGCAAATCTGCGAGTGGTACTTGCAGCAGCTCAAGGCATGCCAAGAGGCCGCCCGACAGTATTAAAAAATTAGAAGAATCCACCTCTGTAGATAGTTCATCATTCGGACTCCGAATGCATTTTCAATAAACCTGGTCGCAATTGCCTAGTAAAATCGCTCTATTCGCAGTAGCTGCCCCCCACAACCTGTCCAACGCTTTCTGTTTAAATACCTGGTGTGGGCTCCTTTTACTTGAGTCAACCGATTGTAGTTCTTTTTTTGGCTGTCATTCCAAAACACCAGTTTGGGTGCATTAGACTTTTATTTAGACCCACGCACGTCCTTGTTGCGGCAGCACTCAGCCAGCCTTATTTCTCCTTTTAAGTTAACCTGCAGAACCTCTTGACATACTATTTTTGCACAACTAGCATTGTAAGTAGCAATAATGATACCAGGGGATTTGCCTAGTGTAGTAGATTTGCCTATTACCGTAGAAAGAGTATCTTCCGAGGCTACTAAGCGCTGAAACAGATGTCTTTCCCAAACCAAAGGAACAGTTGCTTGTCTCTAGCGAGGCGCCTCGAGGAGGGAGTACTAAACATGGCACTTCCCCCACTCGGTTCCAACCAACTAACAAACAATAGTATCTTTTATGGCTGAATCTGACGACGAGCCCAATATATGTGGTTTAAACAACGAGAAAAATCTGCCGCGGAGGGATGGCACCAAGCCCACTCTCCGGAAACGTGAACGGCGTCCGCAATACGTGGAAACAATTATCAACAACAAACTAGTTGTGTCTGGTCGACATGACACGCAGAAGCAGCGCGCAACAACAAGCACTGACGTGACTGGCGCCAAAGCCGGCTCGGCGCTGGCTCGAAAGACGAGTCTTGCCAAGGTTGTGCTGATGGCTACCTACTTGCCTATGCTGGTGTCTGCATTCCCAGTTCACCACAGCATCCAGTCGGTGGACAACGAGATCGCTGAAGAGCCATCTGATTTCTGGTTCAACATGACGGTATCAGTTATTCTGGTTCTGTTGGGTGGTGTCTTTGCTGGTCTCACGTTGGGTCTTATGGGTCAGGACGAGATCTATCTTGAGGTTATGCGACGATCTGGCGACCCTGCGGAGCAAAAGTCTGCTGCCAAGGTGCTTTCTCTACTGTCTCGTGGAAAGCACTGGGTTTTGGTCACTTTGCTGCTCAGTAACGTCATCACCAACGAGACGCTGCCCATTGTTTTGGACAGGTGTCTTGGAGGAGGATGGCCAGCTGTGGTTTCATCTACGGTGGCTATCGTCATCTTTGGAGAGATCATTCCCCAGTCTATTTCGGTTCGATATGGACTGGCAGTGGGATCTGCCTTTGCGCCTTTTGTTCTCGGTCTCATGTATCTCATGTACCCAGTGGCATACCCAGTAGCTATGCTTCTGGATTACATTCTTGGTGAGGACCATGGTACTGTGTACAAAAAGGCAGGTCTCAAAACCTTAGTCACTTTGCATAAGAACATGGGTGTGGAGAGACTCAATGAGGACGAGGTCACCATCATTTCTGCGGTGCTTGATCTCAAGGAAAAGCCTGTAGGCACTATCATGACTCCTATGGAGGATGTGTATGTGCTCAGTGCTGACACCATATTGGACGAAAAGACCATGGAACAAATCCTACATACAGGGTTTAACCGAATTCCTATCCACGCCCCTGGCGAGCCTAATAATTTCATTGGTATGCTTCTTGTTCGAATCCTTATCACTTATGACCCCGAAGATGCCATGCCCATTTCTTCATTCCCATTAGCCACTCTCCCTGAAACTGGTCCCGAAACCTCGTGCTTGAATATCCTTAACTATTTCCAGGAAGGAAAGTCCCACATGATTATTGTGTCAGAGCGTCCTGGCGATCCTTACGGAGCCGTAGGTGTGTTGACTTTGGAAGACGTTATCGAAGAACTGATTGGCGAAGAAATTGTCGACGAGTCGGATGTGTATATTGATGTGCACAAGGCCATTCGTCGAGCGGTACCAGGTCCGCTCAGCAAACGGTCATACTCGTCACCGCGAACGTCCATTGGATTTGAGAGCGTGATGAGTGCTCTGAGTGCTGTTGGCGTAACCAACAGTAATTCTACTGACTCCCCAGTTGTCAAGGCTGCCGATTTGCCAATCCCAAAGTTGGGGCCTTCCAACCGAGCCAGTAATCCAATCCCTACCACGTCGAAGAATATCACTGTCAAGAAAGTGCCTGTCGTCATGAATGGAACCCATAGAAAGACAGAATCTACTGCTTCTGTTGGTGACATGGATGGACAGTTTCTAGAAGTGCCTGGCGTTCAGAATGGTGGTGTCGCTTTGACTGAGGCTGGAGCCATTAACGAAGCGTTGGCGTCCACGCTTGGAAGGCGCTCATCAGACAGAGAGCATCCTGGTGATCTCGCATACGAAGAGCGGGAAATCACCCCAGCGGTGTCTGAGACTCACAGTTATAGGACAGGAGGGATCATTGAAAGTGTTGTCAATGTTCATGGTGTCAGCAAAGTGATCATTGAAGACGCTGCAGCCCGTTCAGAAGACGAGCCAGAATACATTACCAAATCTCGACGCAGCCCAAGCACATACTCCAATAGAAGTAACAACAGCAATGGCCATGAAGATGATAGACGCCCGCTGTTAGACTCTGAGGAAGTATGATTTTAATAACTATGACTGTTACGACTGTCGCTATATCCTTCATACTACAATACACAATTACCAGTTTATTACCAGTTTATTACCAGTTTATTACCAGTTTATTGCCAGTTTATTGCCAGTTTATTATTCGACCGTAATTTCTTACTATTATTTGTATATATATATATATTTGTAGTTTAAACTAGACAAGCTTGTGATCGAATCATGTTTAGAGGCAGTTGGTGGTTGGTGCGGCGCTTCCGTACCCCAGACCAATCGCACCGTCTCTTATTGGCCGAGATTTTTGTCAAGTTCACCAACCTCACATCGTCGCTGTAACCAGCATTTTTGGATTTGATTTGGTTTCGCGAATTGCCTGTTTGTCTACTGGTAGATTGGCCCACGCCGTCGGCAGTTCCCGGATCCACTGACATACCATGATTAGAGCATCGCGAGTATCGGGGTCATTGCGACGCCTTGTGGCTTCGCCATACAAGTGTGCTGGGCTTACACGCCAGCTACACGCTTCATCAGCATTGTTCAATGCGCCTCAAAATCTAGCTGAAAACGCCAAAGTGGCTGGAACTCCTATTGGAGCTCCCCTCGACGCCAACTTCGGTAAGACCACATTAACCGAGGACTTGGAACTGGCTCGACAGACCGCTGCTAAAGACGGTGAGATTCGACATTTCACAGTCAACTTTGGACCCCAACATCCTGCTGCCCACGGAGTGCTCCGTCTGATTCTGGAGCTCAAGGGTGAAGAAATTGTGCGAGCTGACCCTCACATTGGTTTGTTGCATCGAGGAACTGAAAAGCTCATAGAATACAAGACCTATACCCAGGCGCTGCCGTATTTCGACCGTCTCGACTATGTGTCTATGATGACCAATGAACAGGTGTTTGCGCTGGCAGTGGAGAAGCTGCTCAACGTGGAGGTACCTATTCGAGCAAAGTACATCCGAACCATGTTTGGTGAAATCACCCGAGTTCTCAACCATCTGATGTCTGTTTTGTCGCATGCTATGGACGTTGGTGCATTGACTCCCTTTTTGTGGGGATTCGAAGAGCGAGAGAAGCTCATGGAGTTTTACGAGCGAGTGTCTGGAGCCCGTCTCCACGCTGCTTATGTCCGACCTGGTGGTGTTTCCCAGGATTTGCCCGCTGGTTTGTTGGACGACATTTACATGTGGGCTACCCAGTTTGGTGACCGAATCGATGAGACCGAGGAGTTGCTGTCTGACAACCGAATGTGGAAGCTGAGAACCCAGAAGGTGGGAGTTGTGTCTGCAGCAGATGCTCTCAACTACTCTCTGTCTGGTGTGATGCTTCGAGGGTCAGGAATTCCATGGGATATCCGAAAGAGCCAGCCATACGACGCTTACGACTTGGTGGACTTTGAAGTGCCAGTTGGTGTTAACGGAGACTGTTACGACCGATACCTTATCCGAATGTCTGAGTTCCGACAGTCTCTGCGAATCATCGAGCAGTGTATCAACCAGATGCCTGCTGGTCCAGTCAAGGTCGAGGACTACAAGATCACTCCTCCCCCTCGATCGCTCATGAAAGAGGATATGGAGAGTCTTATCCACCACTTTTTGTTGTTCACAAAGGGATACAGCGTTCCTGCTGGAGAAACCTACACTGCCATTGAGGCCCCCAAGGGAGAGATGGGAGTGTACGTTGTGTCTGACGGATCGGAGCGACCTTATCGATGCAAGATCAGAGCTCCTGGATTCGCCCACTTGGCAGCATTCGACCACATTTCTCGAGAGCATTTCTTGCCAGACGCTGTGGCCATCATTGGTACCATGGATCTCGTGTTTGGTGAGGTTGACCGTTAATCATATAAATAACCGCAGAACATGCAACCTTTTGCCATTGCAGTCTAATAATGTCTATGTAGATCAATATAGCTGTGAATTAGAAATATTTACTAAAACGCTGCTCTCAGCGTACAGCGTACAACGTACAACGTACAACGTACAACGTACAATGTAACTACAACGTGTCTACGCGATCGCTAGTTATTTAAATGCATTTTCCTACAGTACATTAATCATCATCTTCTCCAGCGAGCAGGTCGTCAAGGTATGCACTGGGGGCCCGCACGCTGGTCGTTCGCGGTGCTGCCGCTGTATATACCGAATGCCTGCCTCCAGTCATAACTGACTGCGTGTCACCCGGCATGCCAGATAGTCCACCATACAGACTTTCTCTTGCAAGTGACAGGTGCCTTGATCCTCCCGAGGCATGGCCTCCTGGAGCAGAGTTGGTGAGGCCAGAACCATTGACTGTACCCGCACCATAATATCCAGCAGGCAAATATACACTCGATCTAGTCGTGGGAGGCATAGCTGCTCCTGTTGGAACCGCCAATCCGCTAGTTATAGAACCACTAGCCATAGAATGGCCCCCACCAACTCCCACACCACCACTGGAAAACCCGGACCCGGTACCAGAGGCTGCTGCACCACCAGCATTGGCACTGTTCATAACTTCAGTGGTGGGGGAAAAGAATAAACTGCTAGCAACACTGGCCATAGTATGCCTTTTGTTGGCAGTTTCATTTGAAAGACTGGCGTTATAGGTGCTGCGAGGACGCAGGCCTGGCGAGCCAAACTCATGCTTTTCTGACAGCAGTCGGACCGATGCTTCGTCTCGCTTGAGAGCCTGTCGCAGAGAATATGCCGCCATCAACCGCCATATCACCAGAGCCAACCCGATACCTCCAAGAATAGCGCCAACGGCAATAAATACAGTGCCCTCCGGCAAGGTCGAATGCGATATATACGGGTTGTTCGCTGACGGAGGAATAGTTATGGTAGGAGCAGCCACCTTTGTGTTTTTCAACGTAGGAAGCGCCGACGTAGCCGAGTTTCCATTTGTATTCGTGTTTGAAGCCGTGATTGACACGGCATCAGCTCGGATTTCAAACTCATTGCTGGCTGAAACCACTCCAGACATCATTGCAGCTCCCACTGCCATTAAGACCGCTGACGGCCTCATCTTCGCCGCGAATGTTATACAGACAAGCCCAATGTACACAAGTCCAATCCACAATATGTCTGCCTGGATTTTAACCGACAACTGTTGCAACTGCCAAATAAATATTCAAAGCCTGTTAATATCGTCTAGTCAACCTAATATCCTTGGGGGAATGGGATTTTCACGTATGTAAATAATAAATTAGGCGTGCCCAGGGTTAGGACCAGGCTATATATAGCATAATGGCAACAAAAGCGGCGCCTTACTCAGGGGTCATGGTGCGCAATACGGCGGCTCACTATGCTACATGTTTTTGGCGAACGCCTCCCTAACATCATCCAGTAGCGTTTTCTGATGGAGTTTCAATGTTATCAGCTACTACCAGATTGTTAGATTACTATGGACGAACAAACGTCTGATTATATATGTGTTTATCTATTTCTATATATAAAACTTGATCCAGGTTGTATGTCTCTATATATCCTTCATCAGGTTCGCAAAATGCAAAGCGGTTGCTGCTGTCGTCTCGTCGTATGTATCTACAGTATGGTCACAGTATCTTTACAAGTTGCTCGTAGCAAGAGAAAAATACCATTCCAATTGTACTGGTTCGGGCAATTGACAGGCCCAGGCCACGGTACATGCCCCAATGCAATAGAGTGCGGAAGCTCTGTCTGGGCACTCCTTCAATGGTGCCATGTTCTAGCAGCTGTCTGTACAGATCCCTTTGGTACCGACTTTTATAAGTATCCAAAGGATACACGGTTACCCAGCACAGAGTACCTGCCAGTCCCCCAGCAATGGCTATAGAAACCGGGTTTTGAGAACCCATACGCCTAGACACCGTTGCTTTGACATTCTCGTACACCGCAAAGTATAGTCCCGACCCTATCAATTCTCGAATCAGATGATATCGGTAGCCTGAATACAAAGCGCCAAAGCCGCCATGCTTGAATACTTCCTTTGCAACTTCGAATGTACCCCGCGGGACGATTCCCTCCACCGAATGGCCTTGCTTTTGCCGGATCAACAGCTCGATCTGTGATCCCAGCTTTGTAAACTCAAACGGACACGATATAACTGAGCATATGGCACCTGAAACAGCTCCTGAGCAGAACGAAATGGGTGTGGCCTTCAAAACCATTTTCAACGACGAGTCGCTATTAGCTGTCGGGCCATACACCGAATGCCAAACTTTGGACCAATAAGGCACACAGTTGGCATACACGGTTACACTGATGCTTCGAACTGCACTGGACGATAGAAGCGGTGCCATTAATCCTCTGTAGAACCCCCCAAGTCCTTCCAGCTTGTAGGTTTCCACCGCACAGCGCCAGGAATTCTTGAACTTATGGGTCTGCATTCGGGTTTTGACCGAGTCCAATGGGAACCCCGTAGATGTAGCCACAATAGCAGACACATACGAACATAGAGTAAGCCGGTATGGTCCAAACGCCGGTGGTAATAATCCAACCGCGTCTGGTGGCCTCGAGAACGACAGTTCCCGGACACCTGACGACGTCTTTGACATACTATCAGTCATACAGGTGTGTTAGCCGCTGGATCTTCCCAGATGCTGCATGACTGCATAATATAGGCAATTTACGACCTGTCAAACAATCTGTCTCAGCTCAAACCTTGGATTTCTTTTTTTTTTTTTTTTGTTATGTAAAGAAAATAAATATTTGCTAACAGTACTAAATGTTGACAGAAAGCGGAACAAGATTTCTGAAAAAAAGCAACAAAAAAAAACAACAAACTTAAAAGATCAACTCGGTTAGGTGACCAAGTGAACAAAAAATGGGTCTGCTATAGCCATGCTACCATCAGCGCACAAAGAGCAATGATACTCAACTCTACCCTATTGGAACCGGATGTTATAAATCCTGTCTGACCAGGCATTGTTGCTGATGCCGACTGTATTTTAGTGGACGCCTCGCGAGTACTGTTTTTCCCGTCGATTGTTTTAGCATACAGACGCATGTTTGTAAATACTGGTCCCACTGTCACTTCTTCTGTCATGAACCGAATGTTGTCAGCTGTCGAATTCATGACCCCTTCACCTAGCTTTGCAGTTGATGAACTCAAAGGGTCGACCCGAGTCGTGGGAAATGCTGCAGTGCTGTACGACAGACCCCTTTCATGGGAGCTGTGAGAAGTATCAGCTTGAACTTGGATCATGTTTCCGCTAAAAGGGAATTCGTCAAAAATTGTTAGAGTTTCCGTCATTATTACAGTGGTCAATTCTGTGATATACTCTGGTGGTGGAAAATCGGTTACAGTTGCAGTATCATATAAGGTTACAACTTCTGGGGCCATTGTGACATGTTCCAGGCTGGTGACAGTAGCAGTCGCTGTTATTGTAACAGGGCTTGGCTCCGTGATCGTGTGAAATCTAACAATATTTCTTGTCATGGTTATCGACCGGATACCCCTGCCTGGCTTTCGCAATAACGGTTTCAGTGCAACCACTCGCCTATCTCCATCACGGTACAAAACCAACTCCTGTTGTACATCAACCTTTCCACCATCTGAAACATACACATTACTGTCATGATTAAGACTGAAATTGGTTTGTACACTTGATATGTTGCCTTCGACACTGCTCGGCAATACGGACTGCATCTCTCCAGAAGAATCCAATGGCAATACGTATATCTCTGCAACTGCTTCTTCTACAGGTTCATCCTCCAGCACACCAAAATCACCATCCAAAACTGCCGACACCAGACGACTAAAAGATGAGGTTTCAGCTTCTGGGTCATTATTAGAGTTCGAAGAATCGGACTCTGTAGTAGATGTTAACCCACCGTCACCATCCCCTGAAACATACTCAAAAACGTCGAATTCCTCCGCCGAGCAGTATGAGCCTAAAGTTTTCATCAGCTCTATTGTTGGAAGCTCAGAACTTGCTAACAAGCAGTCTTCCTTGAGACTCGCCGTCAGTCGACAAGTGCATTCTCTAGTTAGGCATTGTGGATCATCCTGGTAATCGAATGCAGTAATAACTTTCCTAGAGCATTCAACAGTTTCAAGCTATGGGTTAGTCCACATTTATAAGGCCACTTGCTTACAGAGACATTGCTAGCCACTATAATAGACTGAATTGGGAAAGAGGGCTGTACGCAATAAGCTAAGCTTGCCAATGTTGCAACAACAAGCTCCATCTTAAACTTTTTCGATCTTGCTTAGCCAAGACAAGTGTCTCAGAGCCTAGAAAGCAATAAATAAATATGGACTTGAACGTCAACCTGCTCCGGCCAGGACTCGAATGGAAAACAAGGTAAAAGGAAAATGAGAATCCATGGCTATGGCTATGTTCTTTGAAACCACAGTTCTTGTTATGGTCCTCGTCAATTATGCAAAAATATCCTTGGTTCGACTGTCTATCATGATCCTTGATCGAGATACGAGAGCTAATTTCTGCAATAGAGTATTTGATGTAAAAAAAAGTAATGTGGGCGGTGGTACTTGTGGTACCAACCAATGGGTGATATTATCGTGGTCAGAATTAGATCGACAGTTTCGGCATAGTACGACGCACTGGATGGGAGCAGACGGGTTTCCTTGTAACCGGTTTCGGGCAGTTTTTTGATAGTCTGATATCAGATTATTTGCTTGTGAGAGGTACAAGGACAATTCGGCACAATTTTCACGAGCCTGTTGCCGTATTACAGACGCCTTTCTCAAGGTAATTGAGGGCTGGGAGCGTATTTTAAACGTGCGTCATACCATGCAACACGAGTGTATGCAAGTCTAAAGTACAATGCGTGCGTCGATGCATTGTTGAGGTTAGTCCGACCGGCTGGGTGGGCGGTAGGTACCGCAAAAAACAGAATGTGCAAACGATAATTTATATACTACTTAAATAATCTCTTTTCTCTTAATTTCACTAGTCTCGGATCAAACTCAACCTTACAGGCCACAACGGCAGTGGACTAATAGTTGAAGCTTCCAAAATAGGGTCCCATGGACAAGCAACGGCCATGACGGAAAGCAATTCGACCCGCATTGAATCTTCGATAACATCAGAGAGCTTGGCCAGTCAGTTTTCGAAAGCCAGTGTTCTGCCGACGTTAACGAGCGTAAGCCGGTCCTTGTCATTTTCACCCATCTCGTCCTCGGACAATTTGTCCAGGGAGAGTAGCAGCGTCTTATCTGGTTCAGCGCTTACCTCTCTTAGCTCGACATCTAATTCTCATTCTATCTCTGCATTTCTAACGTCAAGCACGTTAAGCTCATCTTCGGAGCTACCCCTTACAATCTCGACGACATCCCTGGAGTCGACAAGTTCAAAAGGTGATTCTGAACATTCATCTTCCTCATTTTCGAGTACCGGACTCTCGACTCCTAGTTCCAGTGCTGTTCAAAGGTCGTCAACCACAGTGATTTCCTCCGTTGCTACCACTACCAGCTTCAAGCTGAGCTCATCGAGTGGATTTACAAGTGTTTCTGTGGCACCTGTACTGGTTTCGTCGACAACTTATTCGTCGTCAACCTTGGTGGCATCGCTGGTAACAAAAACAGTATATAAAAGTACAGTGACTGTGAATGATGTCACTGTGACTTCGACTTTCACAAAGTGGATCGATAACAGCGGCCAGACGTTTACAACTGACCCAGCGCCAATAACCGCCGCTCCCAACGTCAAGAACGACGGATCTGCTTTAGACCATGGATCCAAAGTCGCTATTGCAGTTTCCGTACCAATTGGAACAATTGCTCTAGTAGCAATTATTTGTGTACTGCTTTTTATGAGGCGACAAAAGCGAAGCAAGAGGGCATCATCCATTATCAGTGATTATCACGACGATCCAATTCCTCCCAACTCTCATACTTCTGGTGGCACAAGAAACCGAGACGATACTGAATCAGTGATGGACTATTATTATCCAGCTACTGATGCTGATCGTCAGTATGTGGCAAGAAAGTACTCGCATGTTCGAGAATCGAGTTTGAGCAGCAATTATTTAACACCTACTTCGCCAAAGACCAATTCAAGATTCGGGTCTATAAGCACCACCGAAACGAACTTCAAGATCTGATTATTAACTAATTACGGTATTATTTGCATACAAAAGAAACAATAGCATTGGTGAGACTAAGCTCATAGCTCGACATCTGCAACCAGTGGTCTGTGGTCGCTGGAACTCACATCGTTAAAACGAGCATGAAGAACACCAAACTTGAGCGGTTTTATATCCTTTGTGACCCAGATGTAATCTATAACATCAGAAAGATCCTCGTTAAATCCACACACAGTAGATGCATGTCCATATTTCTGGTTGTCAGGCAGAGTGGAGCAGTCAACCAGATAATCAGATTTGGCCAAAACCTCGTAGACAGGACCATCTGGCTGGGAGTTGAAATCACCGGTTAGAATAGTAGTGGCTCCATAGCTTTTGATGTAGTTGAGAATCAACTTCGCTGACTGTAAACGAGCATTTGCTCCTCTGTCATCGAAATGGCTGTTGACGACCCGCAACTCCTTGCCGGTCTTGAGGTGCTTTAAAAGGACTGTAGTCATAATACGGTTCTGTCCAGCGTCCCAACCAACGCCTGGCCTTGAAGGATCTTCGCTGAGCCATATGTGAGAGGACTGTGTTACAGACCAAGAGTCTTTATTGAAGAAGATGGGCGCATATTCTCCAGCCTTGGCTCCGTCATCTCTGCCTACTCCAACATAGGACCAATTGGAACCGAGCAGTTCGCATAGATCATTAACTTGGTTATCCAGAACTTCCTGCAGGCACACAACTGAATCTGGATCTACATGGAACAGGATGCTCTTGGCAATATACTTGCGTCTGACATCCCAGGTATACTCTCCATTAGATGGTTCGGCACATGCGTAGCGAATGTTGTGATCATATACACGAATCTTCATTTTACAGCTTGTGGTTTGAAGGAATTGGTGGTTTGTTAATTTATATATAACGCATTATATTAAGTACACGCGATCACACGTCAGATGTAACATGCGGGGATGCATGCCGTTGTCGGAGTGTTACGTTAATGGCAATTGTAGACTAAATACCAAGTGGATCATCTCGCAGATAACGGGTACTTTTGTTGCGATGAGGAGATAACAACCTTGTCGTCCAGCTTGCAATTATAAACATCAATCTACTCAGTACCATATACTATCAATTGGCTCCTATGTAGTGGTTGCTACTTCACTGCTTACTCTTTTACATGGCTGTCTGTCCAACAAGGAAAGTCTCATCCAATTGACAACTACATCGCCTATACATAAATTGATTATTTTCTCGTCAATTGTTCAACAAAATAAGTCAATGCTACAGACAGCTGGTGACAACAATGGTCGCTGGCCAGCGCATCCATCCACCTCCAAACCTGCCCTAACCGCTATCGAAGCATGTAGACAGATTTCCCTCTTTGGAATGTGACGTGACTGCTTAGCAGGTGCCACAGTAATATTGGGCACGCACCCACTCATGGTGCCAAAACCGACTCACACAAACCCTGGCGAACTGCAGCCAAATTTCAACAAACACCCAGAGGCTTTTCTTTACTCCTACCTGGGAATAATTTCGAAAAACTAAAAAATGCCCCCTAAGATCGACCCAACTGAAGTCAAGATTATTTACCTCCGAGCCACTGGTGGTGAGGTCGGAGCATCTGCCACTCTTGCTCCCAAGATCGGTCCTCTTGGTCTTTCCCCCAAGAAGGTCGGTGAAGACATCGCCAAGGCCACCAAGGCCTTCAAGGGTATCCGAGTCACCGTCCAGCTGACCATCCAGAACCGACAGGCCGCTGTTTCTGTTGTTCCCTCTGCTTCTTCTCTGTTGATCACTGCCCTTAAGGAGCCCCCAAGAGACCGAAAGAAGGAGAAGAACATCAAGCACAACGGTAACATCCCCTTCGACGAGATAATCAAGATTGCTCGAGAACTCCGATCCAAGTCTTTTGCCAAGGAGCTGTCCGGAACTGTCAAGGAGGTTCTTGGAACTGCTCAGTCCATTGGTGCCCGAGTTGACGGAAAGCCTGCTCACGTCACTATCGATGCTATCGATGCTGGTGAGGTTGACGGTAAGTTTTTGCATTAATATTTGTTTGTGGTTGTATAGTACTAACGATTAGTCCCATCAGAGTAATTTCTCTGTGTATGTTTATAGGCATGGCAAAAAATCAAACGATTGAATGAAACATTGTGTTCGTGCTCGTAGCACAGTTTGCCAACACTCTGGTGCAAGACTTTCCATGTCGTGTTCCTATTTTGGTGCAAACAAGATTAATTTTTTTTTTTGCAGACTACTCACCGTTATATCCAAGTGGGTATAGTGGTCCATTTCATCTGCCCACATGTAAACCTTTTTGTCCTTGATATGTTTGAACTGAACCAAACAAAGACGGCCCTGAAAGTATAAGCCAAATGGTAAAATACTTGATACCCCTACTGATACCATTACTGTATGCCCCGGTTAATATATATATATATATAAACACTATGCTATGATTTAAACTAGAGCCTGCTTATTATACTTGTATTTATAATAAGGACTTTCTTCAGTCAATGCAGTTTTAAATAGACTCTTTCTGTTAGGATCCCGCTTGAGAGGCTTTCTCATGTCTGCGTGTTAGAGAACATTATCAGTTTGTTAAACCTACCAAATGCATCTTCTCCATCGTCACCGTCTCCAGTTCCATAATAATTGACTACCCGCCTAAACACCTCGAATCCAAACCGCCGGTACATGTCTATAGCAAGCTTATTAGATGCTCGTACATACAAGTCCATGAAATAACAATCTTGCGAAGCCTCTTCCGAGCATGTTACTAAATGAGCCACAAGGTCTCGAGCTATTCCTAGTCTTCGGTAGTCTGCGTCCACTGTTACAGCAGTAATATGACTATGCCATTCAGGGCCCTTGCCTTCTGATTTGCCAATCATATACCCAGTACATTGACCGTTAGGATTGATGGATTTGAATACCATAGATGGCCATTCGCACAGATAGTCCAAATAGAAACTGAGATAATAGTTCTCTGTCAAGACATCCAGATTGACTGGATTTAACGTTAACAGATCGGTAGCTTTAAACGGCACAATCGACGTCATCTTCTCTGTTAAAATCCCTAGATAACGGCCAGCCTGTAACTGAGTTTAGTTATCTGTGCTACTCTATAATCTAGTACTAAAGTATAGTAGTAGTTCAAGCCTAATATTGTGGAGCTTTAATCCCCGATATAACTATGTAATGGGTTCAAGGTGCTGAACTGTGCCTGAAACTATTGGGCGCTACCCCGGTATAACCATTACCGTTTTGAGAAGTGTGACTGCCAGCCCATACAATTTTACAGCATACGTGTGTGCATCTTGACTTCCTACAACCCAATGTCTCAGTTCATTGGCAAGACTATATCGCTGATATCCAAAAGCGATATCAGGTGAGGACCCCGCTGTTGCGGGCAATTGCTAATTCAAGATATGTCGGAACTCTTTATGAGATCAATTCCGAGCAGCTGACCGTGTCGCTGCGAAATGTCCGATCGTTTGGAACTGAAGGACGACGAGGAGGCTCTGACGAGATTCCTCCTTCAGACAGTGTTTACGAGTTCATTGTGTTTCGAGGAGGCGATGTTAAGGACCTAAAGATCGCCGAGACCCCTGCCTACCCGGATCCTGCTCAGGTATGTGAAGATTTGCTTGTGTGTTGTGGACATTGGTGTATTTCGATGATGAAGAATTTTCGGATGTTAAATTTCACTTTTCCGAGTGCGCAAAACCATGCAGATATTTTCCGTTGCCTTCCTTCTGACCGGATACCTGTCCATCACTATTTTACTTTTTGTTTTTTTAGGTTGTGAACTAACATATAGCAACAATATGCCTATGGGTATCCACCTGCATCAGCACCACCATCTGGCCCTGCTGGCTCTGCTCCAGCTGCTTCTCCAGCGGCGGCTGCTCCAGCGACTTCTCAGGTGCCTCAGACTACAGCAGCTGCAACTCCTCCTGTACCCCCGTCGACTGCCCCTGCACCAGCAGTTCCAGTTCCTACTCCAGTTGTGCCTCAGGCTGCTGCTCCTGCTACCTCTGGTGCTCCTGCCGTGCCTGCTGGTACTCCAGCAGCTCCTGCCCCATTGGCTCCTTCTGCCAGCGTTAGCAACAAAGCATGGAACAACAGCAACACTTCTGTCAAGGGACCCAAGAAGCAAGCGCCGAGCCAGGGCCAGGCCCACAACCAAAACAGAAACCCATTGACTGATCCAAAGGCTATCAAGAAGTCTCTTCCCGAGTTTAACTTTGACGAAAACAATGCCAAATTCACCAAGGATGGAGACTCGTCAGAGTCTGTCATCCCCAAGGCCGAGCCCCAGGAGTTCTATGACAAAAAGAGCTCCTTCTTCGACAATTTTACGTCGTCTACAAAAGAGAAGGATCCCGCTGAAACTGGGTACCAGCGTCGTGGAGAAGAGCGAAAGCTCAATATTGAGACTTTTGGACAGGCTGATGCCGGCCGTGCAGGCTACAGAGGACGAGGCAGAGGCGGCTACAGAGGTCGAGGTCGTGGAGGCCGTGGCCGAGGAAACTCGTTCCAGTCTCAACCACGATTTCAGAGTCAGTAATTGCAATTCATACGCATAGAGGTATGTATTTATTATCCAGTCATGACTTATGTATTTTATGCCACAATAAAGCAAATAAACGCTAATAAAACAATCAATCAAACAAACAAACATCGGCTTCCAATAATAATATTCAAAGCACTCGAACATCAACGCCCAGCATCAACAGTATTGATTTGAAGCCAAGAATTACACCCTCTATCATGGACGATAGTGGTGGGTACTTCTTGGCGCTGCCGGGATTGCGTCGCGACCACTTGATGACGTTTACAAGGATGATAATCACTGTGGTATCAATTGCCAAGTGACGTAAAATGCCATAAACTATCCTGAATGCGGTTAACTCAGGAGCTCTTCCAGGAGGTGGTAGCGAATCTGGTAATCCAGAGAGCTGAGCATCTGCTGGATTAACTATAGGCTGCACAGGAGCATTCATGTATCGTTGACGAATGGCCATGATCTCCTCGTTTATTGTTTCCAACGCCCAAGTTACGTCTCGCTTCCAATTGCGCATTTCATCGCTGCGTCCCCCGCTATCTGTATCATCGCCATGAATGTCATCCTCAGCATCGTCTGGTACACCTCGCTGGCTGACTCCAAATTCAGACATAGTGGCCCTGGGCAGCTGAGATGGCGTTGGCTGTGGTCCCCCGCGTCGGCTGGCAGCAACACTGTACACTGATCTGGCTCCCGTAGAAGGCACATACTGCCCATAAGGCACTCCAACAGCACCTCCAGTAGTTGACGGTGCTGGCGACGGAGCAGTGCTCATCTTTGCCTTGACTCGAGTCCAAGACGTTTCAAGGTCGTTCACCATCTCACGAGCCTCGGCATTTCCTGCCCCATGCGACTTCATAGTTTCTAGTAGTAAATCTATATACTTTCTTTTAGCTTCCGGTTTAGACAATCCCTCTTGGTGCTTCCAAGCGTCCCATTTACTTCGGTTGGCCTCGTCGTCTGGAGTAGTTCCAGTTGGTCGCGGCAACAGACCCTTTATGTCTCCCTCTACCAGTTAGTTATATGCGCCCCTAATATTGTGGGGAAACCGTACCTGTGGCCTGTTTGTAAAGCCCATATAGACGAGCTCTGTTTTCTGGAGGAGGTCTCGATAGACTGCCAGAGCCTGGGCGACTCGACAAGGTGCGAATGGTCGAGATGGCCTTGACAAACACCGTATCAATCGAATCCATGGTGAAGCGGCGGAAGTCAAAACATTGGATGCATGTGAGCTTTACCACTGATCACCACAACTGCAATTCTGGAGTAATTAGCTGTTACAACATCAGAACACAACGCGAATACATCTATCCTATACGTGGAGTTCCATTCAAGGGTAGTTGGGTGGATCTTGGTTTGGTGATAACAGATGAATGGTGTCCCCAATAGTATTTCAGTGTGCGAAATGCAACCAAATCTTTGGTGATTCGTCACTGTGGGTGTCAGCAACAATCCCCATAAAAGCCTTCACATTAGCTGAGTGTGTTAGTGAGACAGTATCTGCTGGATCCAAGCTGCTTCTAGTACCTCTGGAAGTATCTACACCAGATGCTGGCAGTACGTATAGTCAACTGCATTGCTCAAATTGTTCAGTAGAGCTTGGGAGAATGTATAGAACCACCCCACGAACGCTAGACCATCTGCGGGACAGGTACACGTTTTTTACATCTAAGGTCAAGAGCTACGAAGTGGGCAATGTGGAGGCTATCTCTTTTGCAGTCAATGCAGATATCTTAGAAGCGGTCAGGCCAAGTCCAGATGACGTTTCGCGACGGTTTTCAACCCTGGAAGCAATTGTCTTGTCTCTGTACCAGTCAGTAGAAGGCCTGATAGGAAAGTCAGGTGGCTAAATATGGGCCCGAACATAGAATAGATGCTCTCAAGCACCCGACTGTTTACAGATGGTCTACGGTTGCAGGACTAATTATTCTCATGCTGTTAACAAAATTACTATGCTACCCAAGTTAGCGCCGTCCTTTTTTAGCAGGCTTTCTTGAGTACTGGTCAATCTCTTTCTGGCTGATCACTAGGCCGTGACGAGTGTTTTTCCCCACGGATGCAATTTTAAGTCCTCTATCACGCTTGACGACTTTAGATGGTTTGGCCGAAGTTCCTGGTCGGGCCAGAACAATGCCTGCTTCTCGAGCATACTCTTCGTATTTGTGCTTCTTCATTTTGTTATGAGCATCAATGCCCTTTCGGATTCCCATAGGGATGTTTTGCTGTTTTTGCTTTTGCATGCCTGCTGAAGCCAGTCGCATGTTGAGTGCCTTCAGTCTGGTCTTTCCAATAGGATCAAAGTCCACGTCTGTCGATATGTCTGCGCCTGTCATGTGGCCCTTGGTATTGGCTTCAGCAAGAATATGAGATTCGTTGATCAGTCGCTGTAATGCAATGTCGTTGGCCAAGTCATCCTTGTCCTCTTTCTTGGTGACTTTTTGTGTTTTAATAACTCTGGGAGCTGTAGATGCCATGAACCCTTTGCGATCCTGCTTGGATGTAACGGTTGTTGACGATGTGCTATCTACAAATTTGACTACCGTCGGACCATCTGAATCTGACTCTGTGGGGGAATCCTCAGTCTGGCTTGCATCCATATCATCATCTGAGTCTTCTGAGCCATCTGATTGATTCGAGTCATTGGACTGGAACCCAGCGAATTCAGAGTCAGAAGAAATCATCTCTGGCTGCATGCGCTTATGCTTACTGGTTGATCCAGCATCTACCGACCCAAACTGGGCCTCAAAATTTCTGCGGAAAGCTTCAAGGGCTTCATCATCAGAACCATGAGTCACAGATTCAGCCTGATTTGGCCTTTTGCTCGGCTTTGCTTTGGTACCTGGCCGATTTTTCATAGTAACAGCCAAGAGTCCAAGTTCTAAAAAAAAAATCCGCGCCGCGCGAAGTTTCAGTTATCAAGTTCCCTATGACAAAGTTCTGTGGATGCATAGATATCCACTCTGGACAAGTGAAACAAATTGTAGGCGGGACCTTGACAGACAATGAAGGTTCTGTAAAAACTAATTTCGTATCCACCCAACCGGCTGACTATTTTGCATCTCTATACAAGGATAATAGCGTCACAGGAACCCATGTCATAAAGTTAGGTCCGGGATGCGATGAGGCTGCTGAGCTTGCGCTGAGCGCCTGGCCCAATGGATTACAGATAGGAGGAGGAATCACTGCTGAAAACGCTAAAGCATGGATAGACAAGGGAGCCTCAAAGGTGATTGTTACGTCGTATTTATTTCCAGACGGGAAGCTGTCTATAGACCGGTTGCAGAAACTCGTGGATCAAGTCGGTAAAGAACGACTTGTGGTTGACGTCAGCTGTCGTCGCCGCCAAGATGCCAATGGCACTAAATGGATTGTAGCTATGAACAGGTGGCAGACTTTGACCGATACAGAGGTCAACAAAGCGACTCTTGATTTGCTATCAACCTATTGCAGTGAGTTCCTCGTCCATGCCGCTGATGTTGAAGGACTGTGCCGAGGAATCGACGGTGACTTGGTGAAAGCCCTTGGAGAATGGGTCACTATTCCAACCGTATATGCTGGTGGTGCCAAAAGCATTGAAGACCTCGAAACTGTCCAGAAACTTTCCAATGGTAAAGTTGATCTCACCTACGGTAGTGCCTTGGACATATTTGGCGGGGACAAAGTCAAGTTTGCCGATTGTATAGCATGGAACAACAAGCAATCCTAGCCATAGAACTACTTGATGTAGAGGCTGCCTACAAAAGAGGAAAAAAATAAAGTTACGATTATGCATCATATAATACATTACATTAGAACCATCTGTTGGCGTCGTCATTACCGTCAGGGCCCCAGTCATCTCGCGGAGTAAAAGACCCATTTCCAGGCCCTGCCCGATTGTTGTCTAACTTTTCCAAAGCCAGCACTATCTCAGCCAGCTTGTTTTGGAGCACTTTGATGCCCCTCTCTACTACCTCGTTGGGCTTGAGAGGGCCCAGCGTTTCTACATTGAAATAGAACTTATCGGGGCGCGCACTATAATCAAAAGGTTCATTGTCCTTAGGAGGCTCCTCCCAGTCGGCGTTCTTGCTCTTTGGCCACTCTTTTTCGATGCTTTCTTCGTACCAGTAATCTGTATGTCGCAACTTGTTCCAAGGATCATATTCAAATCCAACGGCCGCTACGGGCGACCATTTGGCATGCTCCTTGGCAATTCCCTTTTTGGCAATACACTTGAGGCGAAGCTCCTGGTGTTTTCGCAATTTACATATCAAAACTCCCTTTTTTCCAGGATCACTGAACACGGGTCGTCCCACAGTGTCGTTTCTTCGGCTGCCAACTGCATGCACCATAAGATCTCGGGTGTATATTTCCATAGTGGCATCTCCAGTGCATCGGGCATCCAGAGACAGCTCTACTGAGCAGTTTTCGCAGTACTGGTCGCAGGTGCAGTCTCGCGTGTACTCCAGATCGTCGACGTGGGTAGCGTCCAGAGGTATTAAGCCCAGTCGATGGGCAATAAACTCGTCTGCCAGCACAGATGTGTTTAGTTCAATCTCCACCAGGTCGATTGCTACGTTAGCACCAATATGTCATTCGGGGTGGCTGCTTACCAATAGTGGGGATTTCTGCAATAATCGTTCGTCGAATGGAATTTGCAAGTCTACATTAGTAACGGCTTTTTTTTTTATTTTATCGTCGCTAATCCACTGGTACGGACAGCGAGACCACTTACGCCAGATCCACATCCGACATCACAAAGTCCACCTCATCCTTGGCAACGTGGCGGACGGTGATCTTGGGTCCTTCGTCCTGATCCATGGGGTGTGTGGTGGTAGTATAAAGGCAACTGCTGAATTTCATGCGGCGTGCTCTTCTTCACCATGGCCAAGACTACTATTCCAGACCTGCGGTTTGAGAGCAGCTACCGCCGGGCCATGGCCCCAGCAAATGGGTCCTGGTTCTGGATTGTGGTTTTTACGGTACGAGATCAGTTGGTGTTTCCATTGGCGCAAGGATTCCTGTGGCAGCTGGCTCTGGTTGGGGCCAGATCGTGGTCCCTGGCGGCGTCGGTTAGCGGTTCACTTTGGGGAGGTAGGTTGCCATGAGCCTTCAGGTACTGACAATAGACAGTTTTCGGAATTTAATCAAGGGCCAGTCTCCAAGTGGTTCCTATTTTTCGAGACGCCCAGCGCTGTGAAGTTCGCTGGCACAACTGTCGTTGAGTCGGTGATTCTGCATATGTAATGCCACAGTGCTGGTGACAGTGCTGGTGTCACGGTGTATACTTTTTATTTTTGTATACTTTTTATTTGTAATTCCACTCCATCTTTATTCTTATTGCGTAGTCTATGTAGCTATTTCATGTGTCGATGGCAGTCTAGTTAATCACTGCGAAGAAGATCTCTCGCTAGTCTATTTATTACATGATACATGAACCACGGTATTCTCTACTGATCTGCAGCCAATTTGAGGTAGCACGTCTCAAAGCAGATCCATTTCCGGTCGGACAAAAATGATAGTAACGGCCGAGATCTGTGTAGTAGTTTGACACTGCGTTCTGAGTCAATGAGATGCGATGATAGGGTTCATCAGACACCAGCTAACAGTAGTTGGGCAATTACGGATACCACGGCAACAGCTACATCTCGTACTTTCCAATGCGACACTCTGAATTGGATGTTGCACATTGCTGTCTGCGAGATGCCTCTAAACCAATGGCGTGGCCAATCCACGTCACTCGCCATGCACTGTTCGCCTGTGCCGCGAGTATGCTAATTTGTCCCTATTCCCTTCTACTGCTTTATGTGATACTTTGAACTATGTATCCACTTGTTTTGTACGTAGGTGTGAAGCTTTTGCTATGAGTACGGAGTGCTGTTTGCAGTTCAGTGCTAGCTGTCTCCTCCTTGCTATACATTGCTCCTGTCACAATCCTACGTGCTAGTGTCCCGTTATATGCCACTTATGCAGGATGCATATGCATAATTTTTTTATAGCGTGCTTGTTATGGTAAATGGACATGAACAGGAATACTCACCTGTAAAAGCAATCAATTGTAAAGTAGCCAGCGATGGCCAGCAAACAATCTCAAATAAATAAATAAATACCTTTTAAATAATAAAACTTATACTATTCTCGACAGAGTCTATGCTGTAATTATTCGCACCCTACCGAGACCCGTGTCAGCAGGCCCTCAGTGCATGCAAACAGCGTCTAAACTTAGCATGGCAAATGGGCACAAGCCTAATGGTAAGTGGTTGAAGCAATTGCCTGTAGCCACATCTGGCCGATACCCTGCACTCACCATGTAACGGGCTTCGCCTCGGCAACCGCAACTCTTTTTCCGGGCGTGGTGAGGTAGCTTGTCGCGACGCCGTTGCAGTGGATCGGCACTGGTCGTCAGACCCTGCCGCCAGCCAATGCGAACGGAGATTAGGCGCACATGGGGTCAACCAGGCGCACGGCTGAGAAGTTTGGGGGGGGACTGGAACTGTCTACTATGATCGGCGGCCATTCCAGCGGTTCGTCTTCTTCTTAACTTGCAACACTTTGGATAGGATTCATTTGTAATGCACCCTTCCGAGTGGTACGAGGACCACCCCGACCACGAGCAGCCGGGCCTGCTTCCTGTGGATATGCAGTCGTTTCTGGAGTTCAACGATGGATCTGGCGGTGCTGCCGAGTCGCCTTCTCAGGGCCATCACCAGGGACCTGATTTCAACGATTTTTTGTTTCACAACTTCATCGACAAATCCCAACAAACTGGACGTGCCCAAGATCCAAACCCCCAGGCCTCGAATCACTCTACACATGCCCACAACAGCCCCAGCAACCATAATCACGACTCGAGGCCTAATGAACATGGTCGCCATGCTGTCAACCCAAACGATATATTCCGGTCGCCAGCAATCATGCCGGCCGATGCTAGTGGTGGCCAGGCCATGCTTCAGTCTGATGATATACAGTTTACACCTTTGATGTCTCCATCAGTTGATTCGTCTACGTTTGAGATGTCCCGCAATAATGGACAGACGGGCCCTCCTCCGGAGTTTGCCATGCCAGCTTCGTATTTCAGCCCAATGTCATCTCCTCAGGTAGAGATGTCACCTTCGTTGCACCATCAGCAGCAATCGGGAATCATCGAATCGAACGGTGCATCCCCCGATACTAATGGCCCATCTCAGTCGTCGTCTCGACGAAACTCCAAGACGCCCATTTTGGGACCTGTTTCTGCTAGGTCAGCTTCAGGAAGTGGGCAAGTAGCCAATGGAAGAATGGTCAAGAACTCGCCTATTATGAAGGCTACTGCTCATAGCAAAAGAAGGTCTAATGCAACAAACGCAGCAGCAGCAGCAGCAGCGGCCGCGGCAGCTGCAGTTTCGGTAGCATCTTCTTCATCTTCGCAGAACCATTCGGGAGTCAACAGCTCTGCGAGCAGTACCAACAGCAATTCAGAATCGAGTCCTCATGATGAGCTGACTCCAGAGAACCTTGGCGATATCCTGATGCCTCCTCCACAGCAACGTGCCTACAACAGTGGTTCTCAACTTGGAATGGGAAACCAGCCTGTCAGCAGAAAGGATTCATACTCATCAATAGGAAGTTCAACCAGCACTTTAGAACCGTCAACTCCAGTGACACCTGCCAGCCTAATGAACCTCCAGGGAAACAAGCGAGCACACAACTCGGGCAACGCAAGCAATGCAGCCACTGAAGACCGGCTTCAAAACGCCATTCGAACAACAGTCAATATCTCATCACGACCTCAGAGTCAACAGCATCAACAACAACAACAGCAGCAGCAGCAGCGTCCTGGCTCGTCTTCCAGCTCACCACTAGGTACCCCAACGGCCATCATGCCAAAACCTCCTCCAAGCAGGGGATGGGGATCGCGATCTTCCAGCGTATCTGCGTCTCCTATTCTCAAGCCCAAGGTTATATCTCCAGGCATATCGCCTCAGATGAACACAAACATGTCGGCAGATCTGTCGGCACTCCTTGCATCCAAGTCTAACTACCAGAACATAATAGAAGGTACCCATAGCCAGCTGGGTTTGTCGTATCCTGAGCATTTGAGCGCAGGACTCGCATCCAAGAAGACAAGCCACAAGCTGGCCGAACAGGGCCGACGCAATAGAATAAACCATGCACTTTCTGAACTGGCAGGATTGATATCTCCAGACTCTCCGCCAAATTCAAAAGCTGACACTGTGGAGACTGCCATAGTGTATATCAAGAACATGCAAGTCGAGTTGGAGAACCTTAGAAAGGAGCTTGGCCAATACAAGCAGAACGATATGACGGATTAATGTATTATTATAATATGTATATATATGCAATGATATTTTTTTTTTTTGCAAATTCAACTATAATACGATAAATATGACCCAGAGCATTGAACAGCATTGTGTTCTACAAAAGGGTTGTGCTGGAAACATCTAGTGACTACTGTTCATTATGGTTGGGTCGATAATCTCAAGCTCGCTATTGACAAGCATCTCCTCATCAAGACCACTGAACGCAATAGCGGGTTCTTCCTCACCATGGTATGCTACCATGTGACGCTTCATATCGTACTGACGGTTGAATCGATAATCACAACCAGATACTGAGCATGCAAACTTACGAGAAGTCTCATAGCCGGCCCCTGTAAGTCGAGAGATGGCCCTTGAGATTTCGTCGCTTTCATCATGAGCGTCAATCAACTCGCTTGAAGGCTGGTCAAGCATTCCTAGCAAGCTCATCTCATCGTTTGGACTAGCAGTCGCTGTGATATCTTCAACTTGTCCAGGAAGGGCAATGTATCCCGGCACCAGCAAGCTATCAGGGATAAATCTATGGACCGAGTGGTAATGCGCTACAAGCGCATCTCTGGATTCAAACAGTCCTCCAATAGCACACATGGGCTCCGAGCATTGCCACCCATTCAGCTGATACTCACTCGTCTCAGTTTCGTGCACTCGCATATGTTGAGCAACAGCACCAGGGCCAGAACAAAGCTTGCCACAAATTTGACAGGGAATCTTTTTATGATCGGCTTTAATGTGCGCTTGAAGAGCTGACCAAGTGTTAAGCTTGGCATCACATCCTGGATGCCCGCAGTGATACCGGGGGATGGCAGAATGACTCTTCAAAACGTGTGCATCCAGCTTCTTTTGCTGATTGAACCCAAGTCCACAACCTTCATGTGGACAGACAAATCTCTTTACCTGATCATGAACTTCACAAATATGTCTCTTGAGTTGTGTGTTTCGAAAAAACTTCGCTGAACACCCCTCATAGGTACACTCGTATGACGCAAAATGGGTTCTTTCATGGCGGGCCAGATGCTGTCGTGTGTTGAAGCCCTTTCCACATTCAGAGCAATGAAGCGGTTTGTCTTCTGAATGGGACATCAAATGGATCTTCAAATGAGAATCTCGTAGAAATGCTTTTTCACATCCTGGCACTGCGCACTTGAACGGCCTGTCATCAGCATGCGCTCGCAAGTGTTGCTGCAAAAGACAGGGCCGAGAATATGCTTTCGAACATCCTTCAACAGTACACAAGTACTTTTTAACTCTTTTCCTGTTTACAGAGCCCGAATTCGGGCTGGGCCCAGTCTCTATATCTGGGAAATACACTTTTGGCAGTGAAGCACTCGATACCTGAGGGCTGAGTTCTGACATGTTCAAAATAAATAACCAAACCAGAAGCGTTAAAAAATACCGTCTAAATAGTGTAATATTCCCAGCCACAGAATATATCTGTCCTCTTGTTTCTGTGTGTTAAAATGAAACAGGATTTAAACCATATATCCTAAAGCTAATCTATTAGAAATACATGGGGTTGGTAAAATATATATTTTCGTCACCGGGTTAGGGTGTCTCAGGGGTCAATAGGGTCCATGCTACAAACTACTAAGAGAATGAATCAAAAGTACCGAACAGCTGAAGTATTGGAAAGCATTAGAAAGAATCAGAAGAATGAAATTATCTATAGGTTAAATAGAATTACTATGTGATTATGTTTTGTTTCAATATAGTAAGCGTGTCGCCGGCAAAAGCGAATGAAAGGCTCTAAATGATAAAATTATTCAATTTAGAGGGAGAAGAAGAGAGCAGCCACAAGCAGACCAGACGCAACTCGCAATCCATTGGCAGACGAAGCAGCCTCAGCAGATGGGAGACCTGCAGAGGATTCAGCAGCGACAGTTGGAGCGGGAGCAGCAGGGGCAGAACCTGCGGGAGCAGAGCCAGCAGGAGCAGCAGGAGCAGAACCAGCGGGAGCAGCAGGAGCCGAGCCAGCAGGAGCAGCAGGAGCAGCGGGAGCAGAACCAGCGGGAGCAGCAGGAGCAGAACCAGCAGGGGCAGCAGGAGCAGAAGCGGCAGGAGCCGAGCCAGCAGGGGCAGCGGGAGGAATGGCAGCTGCTGAGGTCACAGGTGCAACTGCAGCAGGAGTGGTACCAGAGCAAGGCACAGTCACAGTCTTGGTGGTGACCTCAGTGGTGTAGACCACAGATCCCTCAGGAGCAGTAGAGCATGGCACAGTCACGGTCTCGGTGGTAACCAAGGTAGTGAAAGAGGTAGGAGCAGCTACAGCAGCGACACTGGTTCCGTTAGCAATAGGAGCAGTTGCAGACTCGGTGCAAGAACAGTCGGTGACAGTCTCTAAGTCAGTAGAGAAGGCAGTGGCATTAGAGCCTGCTGGGGCAGTAGCATTTCCAACCAGAGGAGAGGAGGCAGGAGCAGAACTGACAACAGCAGGAGCAGAACTGGCAGCAGCAGGTGCGGAACTGGCAGCGGCAGGAGCAGAACTAGCGGCAGGAGCAGAACTAGCAGCAGCGGAGCTGGAAGCAGCAGCAGAGCTGGCAGCAGCAGAGCAGGCTGTAGGACCGCTGGGAGCGGCCTCTCCACTGGTGCTGTATGCAGACAGAGCAGAAGAGAAAGCAGCGTTGACAGAAGAAACTTCAGGAAGAACAGTCTGGACGTCAGAACAGGCGGCCTTCTCGTAAAAGAGGCTCTCCAACGAATAAAGCTGCTTCTGAAGGCTAGTGAGATCTCCCTGGACAATGGTGCTGGCACCAACAGAAGTGAAGTCGGCCGCCTTAGAAGTAAGGTCCTGGAGAAGCTGGACTAGAACAGGAGCCACGCTACTGATGGAGCTGGTGATCTCTTGGGACTCACAGCTGGAGGGAGAAGACACATCGCTTGCTGCACTTACTGCAGCGCTGGCATCAGCAGCAATGGCAGATTCATCATTCTGGATGGTCAACGCACCATTGAGACCTTGGGACGAAGAGTAGGATTTGACAGCGTTGTCAGTCTTGTCAGCGTCAGAAGACACAGCCTTGATGGCACTGAGAAGACTTGACACTGGGTCAGAAACAGAACAGGACTGAGCGGACACAGCCGAGAAAAGAGCCAGAGCAGACAACGAGTAAGAAACCTTCATAACGAGAGACTTGATAATTAGTACTGGTTTTTTTTGTTACCTCTAAATACCAGCCAGCGGGGGGCTATTAATATAGGTATCCTGGCGACGCCTCCCTAAGGGATTGACATTTTCATATATGGAACACCCAATACGGTCTAAGAAGATTTTCCCCCATGAAAATGGTATACATGTGTAGATCACGCCGTCATCTTGTAGAAGATTTTCAGTTTTTTAGTTGCTGTAGAAGTGAGTGGGGCTGCTCATCCCGAGACAGATTTGCGTGTCTCGTAGAAACGACTGTCAATCCTCGATGTAAAGGCACAAACCAGCCACCAGCAAACATGGTCCTTGCAATTTCATCTTTTGCGAACTTTGTAGTATGTTTTTGGAGTGGCCTATGCCATTCTAATCACTGGCTTCAACCCATCTGCCTGTACTTGCGCAAATGCAGATTAGGTTAATGATATGCAGGAACGCCTCCACTAACGACTGTTGACATTTGACTGGATTGGACATCATCGCACCTGGCAGTTTGGTACCGCCACACTATATTGAAGAAAAATGAAGCAGCATTTTCAGGCCTCCACAAGATGCTAACTCGATGCCTCTCAAAGAATGGAATAGCCCATCGCATCGCAAAAGCCTTGACGATGAGCGCTGACAGATCCCGCTAACCTCCTACATTAGCGTCCTGCCGCTTCTGGCTATGAAACTTGCGCCCAAAACCTAGGTGGGGTACTTCTAGTCAGGGGCTGCCCTTGCTGGGGAGGGCCCACAATTACGGCATCAGTCTGTGACCAGCGTAGTCCATTTGTAGGGCCAGTTACTCGCATACTCAAAGAATAGATAATATTGTCGACAAAGACCCAGATACTTGATTTTGGCTCGATTTAGCTAGCCGGGAAGCTTGATCAGCCACTCAATTAACGTTCATGAGGTCATTGCCGACCCATCGGTGCCAGAGCTTTTTTTAGAGTTGCCTCAATAGGTAATGACTAAGATGTTCAATTTGGCTTTCCAATTTTCGAATTATTTCCATATACAGATGCGCCTACCAATGTCACCCATGACAGCGAGTTCCACTGCGCTCGCTGTGTAGGTCCGAGGCATTTGAAGGCACATTGATCCTATGCCCATATATTACATAGCAATTGTATAGTTGGTACTGCAGGTGGCTATCTGCTGAGGTAAATTGGTTCTCTTATATTCTCGAGTACATGAATAATTACAGTGGATAATAGATTCAGCTACATTGTCCACCGAATAATAATGTAATGGACATTGACCACCGGATGGCAAGAAAAGCGTCTCATTCGATAGTACATTATATACCTCATCCAATAATGGCGCACATTGGTTATCGTCGGTAATGGAATATTGCTCACATTAGGAATGTAGTCTTAGAAGCGTCTCCATGACTACAATTTCCACTGCGATTATGGGATTGCTACCAAAAAAAAAACTCGTCCTTACAATACAAAAGTTACTTCTGGCTGGCGGCGTTATCCGCAGGCTGTGCTGTGCGGTTATGACGGCGCGGCAACCCGCAACCCCCCTGAATTCTCGCCCTGGGTTTCGCGCTACCCGCCAGGACAACCTAGCCCTGGTCCATGTTCCCGTTGGCCCACAGACATATGTCAGTCGGAGCGGCGATGGGTTAGCCCGACTGATCCTCGGCAGAGCCCCCCGAACCCTGCCGAGGCGATAAGGCTGAAGATGGTCCGGCGGAACATATTCGGAAAAAAGTCTGGGGTTGCACATTTAACTTTCTTTCAAGATCCGTTGTTTTAATATCAGATGGGAGGAATTTCAAAACAGGCGCCAGCTCTTTCGCCATGGGGCAAGGCAGTTGCAGGAGCAATTGCTGCTATGATTGCCAATTCACTGGTGTACCCTCTTGATATGTGAGTGATTTAACTCGACGACACAAGAGTTCTAACTGTAGCGTCAAGACCCGATTACAAGTCCAGACCAGCGACGACGAAGATGACGTTGAATCTGGGCTGAAGGAAGAGAAGTACAACGGCACTTTTGATGCCCTCAGTAAGATATACAAGAAAGATGGTCTGCCAGGTCTGTATTCTGGGCTTCCAGGATCGCTGATCGGAGTAGCATCGACCAATTTTGCATACTTTTACTGGTATGGTCTCATCCGAGGAGCGTACATTACCCGTCGAGGCTCGAGCCAATTATCCACTGCTACAGAGTTGATTCTGGGAGCTTTGGCAGGCGCCTTGGCCCAAGTGTTCACCATCCCAGTGTCGGTCGTAACTACAAAGCAGCAAACCTCAACTAAAGCCAGGAGCCTTGTGGCCACTGCCCAGAGTGTTATTGACGACGATGGAGTCACTGGATTGTGGAGAGGTTTGAAGGCGTCTCTGATCCTTGTTATCAACCCCTCTATTACTTACGGATCTTTCGAGCGGTTGAAGGACATCATATACCCAAACAAAGCTGTGTTGAGTGCTGGAGATAATTTCTTGCTTGGAGCCATGTCCAAGGCCATGGCAACCATTGCAACTCAGCCTATGATTGTGGCCAAGGTTATGCAGCAATCGTCCGACAAACGACGCCGCCAGTATAATTCATTTGTTGATGCATTAGTCTATCTATTTAAGCATGAAGGCGCTCGGGGTCTGTTCAAGGGTCTTGGACCGCAGATCTCAAAGGGAGTCCTCGTCCAGGGCTTGCTTTTCATGTTTAAGGACCAAGTGGAGCTTTACTTGGTACTGTTATTCCGGCTACTTAAGGCCCGAATCTGAATCTAGCTTCTTTTTTTTTTTTTTTGTTTTTGTTTTGTTTTGTTTTGTTTTGTCGTTTGTACTATGTTTAGCTCCATAACACAATTCTTTTGTCTGCACCTCCTCCGCATATAAGATCTTTACCTGATCCCGCCATAACAGCCAAGCTTCTCACTTTGTCGGCGTGAGAACGAAGCTCGCTTATTATTTTTCCATCAGCAGCTCGGATACCTCGAATGACCCCGTCATCTCCTGTTACCCACACACCCTTACCAGACGAATCCCATGTGATTTGAGGCGAAGAATAGCCGTCTTGGGGTGCAAACGAGATTAGATTGTTACCAATCTCACTGGATCCAACAGCTCCGATAATGATCCTCATATATGGAACATGGTTTGTGGCAACAGCGAATTTGGATCTGGTGCTATCTAATGCGATGTCCATAGGTGTAAACCCATCAGATACAAACTGGGAATCGCACAGATTTGTTTTCTTGATCTCGTCCAAGCTGTCAATCGACAGATATTGAATATATGTGGAATCTTGTCTTGTCACCATCACCGCCAACTGGTGGTCGAATTCAACTATCCTAGCACACGTGGGAATGGACATAACCTGATTAGTAGCCCGAAGACTCAATTGACCCGACGCATCATATTTATACACTCTAACAACCTTGTCATAACCAGATGTGACAATATAACCATTCCATGTATCGAGACTGGTCACAAAACGGCTGTGGGCCTTTGCAGATGATACGACCTCCCCTGCAGCTACATTGGTGACCAAGATCTGGCCATCCAACCCGCCTGTCACAATGTGGTTATCATCCAGCTGTCTTATATATCGTACAGCAGACCCCTTGTGAAGATTTGCCAGTGTCTTTACCAGCGTGCCCTTATTGTCGTAAACTGTCAACGATCTATCAGCAAATGCTGCTAAAACATATACTTGGTCACCGTCAATTAATCCTGAGCATAAAGCCACATTGGTTACCAAAGAAACGCCACTAACCTCTGCTTCTTTGACACCATCAGCTCCAGCAAACAATTCTGAATCAGGCACATTGGCATCTCCCTCTTCGATGTGTTTGAATTTGGGTCCAACGTTTATGTAGGACTGCAGTTTGTCAGCAGGATCATTGCTAGAAGGAATCTCAATAGGACCAGTGTGATGAATCAAGCCTTCCAATGCCAAAATGTTAGACAGAACAAGACCACAAAGTCACCCAAGTCACCTACCTTTTCATATCCACAATCTCGCAAATAGCGAGCAACCAATGCATCTAAATTAACAGGGCTGTTAACCATCTCTGTCTGTTAGGATGGTCAGTTTCATGCGGCATGATGAGCGATCGACATTTCTACAGTGATAAGTACCGATAATAAAACCAATGCATTTTTAGTTTCCTCACAGAGGATTTTTTAACCTATGCAAAAAATAAATATAGTTAAATAATAACATGCTATACGAAAATGGGCTGGTCGCATGACTGCACAGTCATGGCCAGAACTTCCCGACGTGACTTGCTGAAGAAATCAGGGGTGCGTCTCAGTTCCCAGTTCTTCTGCAGAAAGTTAATCACACCAGACACCTGAGGTCCATAACAGCTGCACTTGGCCACAATGGCCTTGAGCCTATTCAAAACTGTGGTGTGATCCTCTATAGTGTCACAGAGGATTCCAATCTGCCACAATGCCCAAGTCAACGTGGAGTTGATATTGCTCGAACTATCTATGCACGACAGATAATGAAATGCATGCGACAGAACATTATGAGCTTCGGTGCTCATGGATACGTCGATATGACTCTTGTCAAGGGCAGTCCAAAAATACAAAAAGCAGCAGCTTTTCAAAACCATTGCTGCGTTGAAAGCATCAGGCGTGAGATTGTCGGGTGAAACGTCTAGAAGATCGAGAGAAAGAAGGATCTGCAGCTTGCGCGAAACGTGCTCTGCAGTCCACAGTCTGTCGTCTGGGTTGAAAGGCTGGTCCTTTGGCGTCACTTTACTTGCCAAGTCAGCAATGTCTCCAACTATGTGCACAAAAGATCGGACAATGGTTGTAAACGATGTGTTGTCGACAGGTACCATGACTCCAGTTCGAGTCAACTTTGTAGGCACCTGCAGAAACTCGGTCTTGACAACATCATCACAGGGCACAATAAAAGAAAGTGCACTGTGATGCTCTAGAATGTCCAACAAGCACATAATCTCCGGGTCGTTACTGCGCTCGAGTCCGCTCTCTATGACACCACGCATGGCTCCAGCAATGTGGTTCCTCCAGCACAGAAAACTTCCCTCCAATGCTTCGTGAGTGGCAAGCAGCAATGAAACAGAAAGATCATCTCGATCGAAGGTTCCTACTGTGATGCTATCTCGAAGTTCCTGGATAGCAGCCACCTTGTAATATGTAGCCACCGACTCCAAGCTAGGATCGTCGGCGCTCAGAATATGGGCCGAAATTCCACACATGGCGCATTTGACGCCCACATTTGTATATGAAGCCATAATGTCTCTAAATGGATTGATAGAGCTCACTTCTATGGGCATAAGCATCTCGGCTACCACAGTCAAAAAATACGAGATCAGCTTTGCCTCTAATACCTCGTCCACTTTAGACGAGTGTCGTCGCTTGTCGCCCTTATGCACATATTGAATATCCTCATCGGTGGTAGCTCTGCTGAACTCATCCGAATAATCCTCGTGGCCAAATTGGCTATTGTCGCGGTAGTATGAGTAAGAATAATTGGAGTCTTCCTGCTTGATAATGACGGGTGAAGGGGACTGGGTAGCGTCGGCCGGCGCGGACGCAGACGCGGACGCACAGTCAGACGGAGACGCGGATGAAGGTGGCGAAGAGCCCTCTAGTTTTAGAATGTGCTGGTACCCTGCTTCAATTCCCGGCACATAGAGCGATGCATCGACTACTTCGGTTAGCAAGTCAGCAGCACGGATCAGTTCATCCGATTTTCGGTGTCTTTTATTGTTTATCCGACCAGTGGGGCTGCGGGTTCTTTCGCCGGGCCATTTCAGTCGTATTCCATAACCCTCGCATTTGATGTTGAGATTGTCGCAATTTGCGCACGACGGCTTAGCCTCATCGCATTTGTATCCTCGTCGTCTACATGTCCAACATCCTGTTCGCAGGCGTTGGACCTTTCTCTTTGGTGCCAACTGATCTGATGGGCTTACACTCATTAATGACATGAGCCGCTATTCCAAACCTTGATGTATGCTGTTGGTGATGATGTACTGTGTGGTGTTGTTCCAAGTTGTTCCAAGTGGTTCCAAGTGGTGGCAATACCAGATGTTGTATATATATAATTTAAGTATTGAAGGTATGAAGACTAGTTGGCCACCCCAGCACATATATATACGGTGCCTGTCGTTAGTCATGAGATTTTTTTCTTTTTTTTTCTTCCATTTTTTCCCTGTCATAATTGCTTGTTGCAAAGGGCTGAGCAGATGGACCGGCATGCACCCCATAGTCGGGTGCGGCACACTAGTCGTTACGATTAGCCGGCACAGAACCTTCCATGCAGCGAAACACACTTTTCAGCCAATCATGAGGCTCCACATGCGATTGTTCCCGACTACGATCTGCAAGGGTGGCAACTTCCATCTGCCGCTACCCGACTTTCCGCCATCTTACCGCACTGTTGGTGACGGCTTGGATGGTGTGTGGTCCACACCCGCCGGATGAACTCCATCGACCTGTGGGTCTAGACTGACTTGGAATGATCTGGACATGTAATCATTTGCATTGTAGTTTGTGAGCAAAGAGTCTAGAATGTGCTTTGACCAAAAGTGGCGTGGTCCTAGCGCTATGGTTGGTGCTGTCAGACAAAACTTTATTTGCTGTAATGCGACGCAACTTATCAGATGATAGAACAGAGTTTTCGTATAATCGGAACCAGTTACCTGTTTAGGCGATTTTTTTCGTCGACTGAGAATTTCTCAGCAATTGTCAACTGATGTCTGTTTTGTTGAACCTTGTGATAGAGACACGAGCTCGTATTACACACTGAGATTGTGGCCAAGCACCTGCTCCCAGTTGTTTGCTTACAAACACTTGGCAGTGAAATGCTGACTGTAACAAAAACACAAATAAGCTGCATTTTGGCCTGCAGATAAAAATAGCACTAACAAACTACGTATTTGTCCAAAACAATGCTGATAGTCGTACAGATCATGCAATGCAAAATTTTTCTTCCCCAGATATGCAACGTTAACCTGCACCGATGTGAAAAACTCGCGCTCAACCATCGTTCCGCCCGTCACGGACATTCACCCGCCAGCGGGATGTGCCTGCAGCCGCGCTTATCTCCTGAATTCGGATGTGCACCTTTCCGTGTTAGGACAGTAGCTTATTTAGGGGTACCCATTGTTACAAATTAGCTAGCTCTCAATTGGATACTAATTTTCTATTGACTTTTTTTTTTTTGGCCAATGTCAATACCCAATTGAGTTCATTGTATTTTACACCCATTGTTCGTATTTCCACAAACAGGGTAGTAATATCGGATTCCGCGCCTGATTACAGCTGATAACGGCCAGCCACATGCATACATTGATAATGTTGGTGCCGTATCATGATTCTCTACTAGTTAACACTCACATTCGTTGAACAAAACACTCCATGACCACTTTCCGACCCAATCCTGCCTTCCAAAGGGCCATGGACAAGAAGGCCAAGGCTCCTGCTGAGCAGCAGTCGTCCGCTCCCTCTGAGTCAGAAGTGCCCAAGGCCGCAAATGTCAGCGACTACTCTTCATCCAATCCTTTCAACCCAAAGTCTTCACCTGAAGAGTACACTGACAAGTTTCTTAACTTTATGAACACCTGTCCCACTGTTTTCCATGCCGTTGACTATGTCACAAAGGAATTGGAGAAGAAGGGCTTCGTTTACTTGAGCGAGCGAGATGCCTGGGATGACAAGCTTCTCCAGTCCAACCGATTCTACACCACCCGAAACGGCTCCTGTGTTCTTGCTTTTGTGGTTGGTTCGGAGTGGACTCCCGGAAATGGTGTTGCCGTTATTGGTGCTCATATCGATGCTTTGACTGCTCGAATCAAGCCTGTTTCCAACAAGACTCCCATCCAAGGCTATGAGTTACTCGGAGCTGCTCCTTATTCAGGGGCTTTCAACTCTACTTGGTGGGATCGAGACCTTGGCCTTGGTGGTCGGCTCATAGTGCGAGACGGTGATTCAATAACCTCAAAGTTGGTGCGAATCCCATATCCTGTTGCCAGAATCCCAACCTTGGCTCCTCACTTTGGTTCTCCCGCTAATGGCCCCTTCAACCCTGAGACTCAAATGACTCCTGTGATCGGTCTTGTTGGAGATGATGGAGAAGAATTGACTCCTACCAAAGACGAACTTCGTTCTCCTCTGGTTGGCAAGCACAGCCTCAAGTTGCTGAGATCTCTGTCTAAGCACAGCGGAATCCCTGTTGGCGATTTCCTTCAGGCTGAGCTCGAGCTCTTTGATAACCACGCCGGCACTGTTGGTGGTTTGGATGGAGAATTTGTGTTTTGTCCTCGAATTGATGACAAGGTATGCTCCTTTGCCGCCGTATATGGTTTGCTCGAATCTCTTGACAAGATTGACAACAACAAGGCTCTTAGCATGGTTGGTCTGTACGACGACGAGGAGATCGGCAGTCTTTTGAGACAGGGTGCAGACTCTAACTTGTTTGACTCTACTGTTGAGCGTCTTCTTTCTGTTCACGGTGGCTCCACCGATGACTTGAAGCGAAAGACCTTTGCAAACTCATTTTTCTTGTCTGCTGACGTCACTCATGCTGTGAACCCCAACTTTGATAATGTTTACCTTGAACACCACAAACCAAAGCTGAACATGGGTGTCACCGTTTCTTTTGATCCTAATGGACACATGACGACCGATGCAGTATCTGCTGCCTTTGTAGAGGAGATTGCTCGAAAGACAGGAAACACTCTTCAGTATTTCCAAATCAGAAATGACTCTCGTTCTGGAGGTACCATTGGACCAAAGATGTCCTCCAAGACTGGTATCCGAGCTATCGATGTAGGAATCCCTCAGTTGTCCATGCATAGTATCCGTGCCTGCACCGGATCCAAGGATGTCTGGCTTGGTGTTAAGTTCTTCAAAGCCTTCTTTGAGGAGTGGGAGACTGTGGATGTGCAATTTAAGATTGGAAACCTGTAACAACATTGCATGCAATTTGTGAGATGCTTTTCCTTAAGAATATACAACATTATAACTGAATAGAAAAGACAACCTGAACGTACACACAGGATAAGAAATAACATAATATAAGCATTTTTAGGTATTATCTATGATTAAGCTTTAGTAACTGGTCCGCTTTCTTCTTCAGAATGGTTGCTTAGGACTGCCGGGCCATTTGAGTACCCAAGGCTACTTTTGAGAACATCGAATGTCGCAATCAGGAATCCGAGACCGCTCAGTCCAATTGCAACATATGCCGCTGTTCTAATGCCTTTCAATAGAGATTCGGCATCTTGTCCCGGCGATATTTTCTGTACGGCAGTCCCGGCGATACCAAGACCAATAGATATGGAATAATTCACCACAGTAGCAATTAATGAAGCAGCCATTCCTTGTCTGTTCTTTGGAACAGCTCCACTAAGAAGCATTGTAGCGGCCGGGAAACTCATATCCATTCCAAATGGTGCAATCACAGTAGACACAAATACTGAAGCCCAATATGTTTGTTCAACCTTTATTGTTGCCAGTAAAATAGAAGGTATACAAAATCCAATTAGAGCTATGGCCAGAATTGTGTGAGTCGATACTCCCTTGGAAAATAACACACCGGTAAGTACTGAGGCGATAATTCCAGACACAGCACAGGGAGAAAATTGTGCTGAAACTGAAAGTGGGCTATGATTCCTTACTTTCAACAGAAAGATATACAAGTAGTATATCCAAATTCCAAACGTTGCCCAACCAAATGCAACACAAGCTAGAATTTTTATTATACTAGGCGGAATTTCTCTAATGGGAACTAGAGGCTGCGATACCTTCATCTCGACTATTGCAAAAAGTATCAATATAATTGCCCCAACTATCAACAGTGAGTACACTGAAGGATGACCCCATCCTATTCCAGGACCTTGATTCCAGGCGACGTTAACGAGAACCAGTCCTCCAATACCCAACAATGCTCCAAGATAATCAAACTTCTGAGTCTTCGTGTCATCATGGAGTTCATCTTTTGGAATGATAAAATACGCTGCAATGGATAGAATTGCGGTAGTGATACTCAAGGACCAAAACACCCATCCCCAGTATGTGAACTGAGCAAATATAGAGGCAAAGGTAGAACCTATGATACTACCACTGGGAGCACAAGCGCCGAAGGCAGAAAATACCATATTACGCTTTTTCCCGGGAGGATAAGTTCTGCCTAATATCGCCAATGCATTGGGAAGCAGGAACGCAGGCCCCACTCCTTGTAATCCCCGACAAACATCAAAAAATATCTGACTGCTATATGAACTCACACCCGCTAGAAGTGCCCATAGCGAATACCAGACATAGCCAAACATGAACATTTTCTTATGTCCGTACATATCTCCTAGTCTCCCAGCACTCAAAATAAAGGTGCCTACAGTTAGGCTGTACGAAGCGGCATACCAGCTTAATTTCCCCGGATTTTGTTCATTGAAGTGTTCTCCGATAATAAATAGTGGTGCTATCCCACCTCCGACCCCCAGTGTGGTCATTATCTGGGCGGACAGCACTAGCACAACAAAAGTACACTCATGGAATGTTGACATAGGAACCTTAGCACTCGTGTAGCTGGGATCATTACCTTCATTTTGTGTAATGTTAGAGTTTGGATGCTCCTCCTTACGCCTCTCAATGTTTCCCATTTTCGATAGATAATAATCGTAAACAGGCAAAAGTTGCAGTGCTCATATATATATTCACAGAATCATATCCGTGAATTATTAATTATGACAAGCCTGCCTCTCCATCTCCGCAAAGATAACATTTTGAATAGCTCGCAGGTTCAAATTTACCTGTTTAATCTAATAGTCAAGATATGATGGATTGAATTCTACGTAGGCAGCTAGATACATCTCCGAAGGCATATCGATTGTGACATGTGGGGTATATGATCGCCCACTATGCACCCTACAACTTGGCAATATGCAGAACCAAAGGACCATTTAGGCGATGTGTGACTAACTCGGACGGATACCTGTTTCACTACAACTTTAGTAATGATATAATTTGATCTCCGAGATTGATGTCGTAGGCCGACGCAGAGCCAATGGCATGCTTATCAGCCGCGAGAGCAGCTCTGCAACGCAGAAGTAACTTGCAAAGCATTGCTGTGCTTGGTCTTTCGGTTCAGATTATTGAGCGACAGCGCTTTTTAAATGCACCAAATAAATTATTATATAACAGAGATATTTACAAATAATAGGGGTGATAGGCTAGTTCTTCTCCTGCTCATTAGCCTCTGGGCGACGTCCTAGTACAGCAGGTTCGCTCTTGTGACCAAGAAAGCCACGGATAACGTCATACATGGCAATTGAGAATCCAAGTCCACTCAATCCAATACCAACATATGCGGCAGTCCTTATTGCCTTTAGTTGTGAGGCCATATCTTGCCCAGGGGATACCTGTTGTACGGCAGTACCAGCGATACCAAGGCCAATAGATATGGAATAATTCACCACAGTAGCAACTAATGAAGCAGCCATTCCTTGTCTGTTCTTTGGAACCGAACCACTCAATAGCAAAGTTGCCGCAGGGAAACTAATATCCATGCCAAAAGGACCAATAATAGTACTAACAAAAACAGCTGCCCAATATGTCTGCTGAACTTTGATAGTCGCAAGCAATATCGATGGGATACAGAATCCAATAAGGGCAGCCGCCATCATCATATGGGTCGGCACACCTTTGGAAAATAAGAACCCTGTTACTCCAGAAGCAACTATACCGGCAACAGCACATGGAGCAAGCTCGGCTGAAACCACCAGAGGACTGTGGCCTCGTACCTTTAATAAGAAAATATACAAGTAGTAGATCCAAATGCCAAAGGTAGCCCAACCGCAAGCTACGCATGCTAGAACTCGACTAATAGAGGACGGAAGCTCTCTGAACGGGATCAAAGGCTCAGACACTCGCATTTCCACCACAACGAATGCGGCCATCATGGCTGCCCCGACTATGAGAAGGGTGTAGACGGAAGCGTGGTTCCAGCCAATGCCAGGTCCTTGATTCCATGCCACATTAATCAAGACCAATCCACCAATTCCCAATAATGCTCCAAAATAATCAAATTTCTGAGACTTCATTCCGGGGTCCAGCTCATCCCTTGGAATGATAAAGTAAGCTCCAAATGCCAAAATTGCCGTCGCCATGCACAATGACCAATATACCCATCCCCAATGCGTATACTGAGCAAATATGGAAGCAAACGTTGAGCCTAATATGCTTCCACCGGGTGCACAGGCTCCAAATGCTGCAAAAGCAAAGTTTCGCTTCTTTCCAGGGGGATACGTCCTGCCCAGAATAGCCAGAGCGTTTGGAAGCAAAAAGGCAGGACCAATGCCTTGCAAGCCTCGACACACATCGTAGAAGATTTCACCGCTGTAAGAACTTATGCCGGCTAACAGAGCCCATAATGTGTACCAACTATAGCCGAATATAAACATCTTCTTATGTCCATATATGTCTCCCAATCGACCGGCACTCAGAATAAATGTACCTACAGTGAGACTGTATGAAGCCATGTACCAACTTAATTTACCAGGATCTTGCTGGTGGAAGTAGTTGCCGATGATGAAGAGAGGTGCTATACCTCCGCCGACACCGACCTGAGTCATAAGCTGTGCAGATACCATCATCAAAAGGAAAAGCACTTCATGGAATTTGGACATTTTCTGCAGTACTTCCTCCTGATGAGTAGGCTGCCGCTCGATTTGACTGCCGTCCTGTTCATCGCAATCATGTCCAGTTGACGACTTGGAACTAATGCTTTCATCTGGGACTGAGCTCTCGAATATCTGTTGTTCAGTTGACGCCATTGTGAAGTGTGCGCGCTCAAAGTGAAATTTACAGTTGCCGAAGAGCAAAGTAACCGGGGAGATCTGGTGGTTATATGTATACACTCGGATGTCTCATCGGATGCCATCCGATACCCTAAACTTATAACACATGTATTGGTGATGGATGAGTAACTCTATGCTTATTCATGCATACCTGTCTTACTAATAAGTTGCGGCCTAGAATCACGCATTTAGAGTTTACGTATAGGTGATTTATCCATAATCTCCTGTGAATGAACCATGAAGGATATCTCTGTTGTATATTTTTCGTCAATAACGCATGGTGCTGACAGCACAATCAGCAACTATACTTGCTAGTAGAACATGATATGCTCGGGATATTCCAGCCGTATATGCATCTGCAAATCCGGTAACTAATGAAGTCATGTCCGACAGGCCTTGCATGCGTCTATACAAAGCATTTTTTTGAGAGAACTATTTATTAATTAAATTAGTTGTAATTATAAGTTGCAGTATGATTTGTAGAAAGTCCATTGATAGTCCCTTGGTCTTTAAGAGCCTTTCCCAGTGTATGAAAATTAGCACTTCTGTTTTAGATTGAAACCAGTTATGAAGAACCTGGCTAGTACGGTGAGCACGGCTGCAAGAAGATTACATGCCCCAGAAAATACGAACGCATGCAAATAGTGGTGTCCAGGGCCAATCAAGGCTCCTGCAATTGGGCTACCGACCAGCAGTCCGAAGCCACTGATGAACAGGGTCATGCCCATTCTCGTACCAAGGATCGATAAGTCGGGAGTCAATGAACTGATAGAGCCTGGAACCAGGGACACATAACTTCCTGAGAAAAACCCATACAGCAGGGCAAATACGATAAGCCCTGCCTCAGAGTTGACAGAAGCCATACAAAAAGCCATAATCGCCGAACAGATACAGAAGAAAATTGCCACGTTGACTGATCCAAGTCTATCGGCTGCCATACCTGGAAGAATTCTTCCAAACACTGAAGCAGCATTGAGCACGGCGACAATGTATGTAGCTACAGAAGCCTTGGTGTTGATAAACTCAGCATAAGACTGAATATAGAATATAGGGATATACAACCCCATGAAGCCAAAGAGACTCCCAAACGTAAAAGCGACGAAGGCTTTGTCTTTCAATGAGGGCATATCTATCAACGGGCCAGATTTTCGAGGAGGAATCCTGCTCTGCAGAGCAATCACTGGTATCAGATTGGTTGCCAAAATAAGAAACCCAATAATCCTTGTCGTCCATGGGAACCCGACCTTTGGAACCAGCTGATATACCATGATTGGAAATATTATTCCTCCTAAGGATGAGCCCGACGCGACGATTCCTATGGCGGTTATTCTCTTCGTGGTGAAGTATGATGATACAGTGGCCATAGACGTCACGAAAAAACAAGCACATCCAATGCCAACACAGACTCCTTGGCTCAGAAAAACCTGATAGAACTCGCTGCTGATGCTAGTCATCATCATCCCAAACGACATAAAAAAGGTCCCTGCAAGCAAAATATATTTTAAATGGCCAGCGTCTAAAAGCCGACCTGCCACAATGGAGCCACTCACCACTATAAAACCTTCTATAGAGCCAATCCAAGAAATTGTAGATGCCGATGTAGCACTCAATAAATTATTCTCATAGTAAGACTGATATGCGCCAAAAGCGTTTATGACACCCCAACTATTAAATAGAGCAAGAAAACCCCCCAAAACTTGAATCCAGCCAAATCCCCCATTAGGAGGCTCTGGATATTTTTCTGTCGCCATTTTCAATTTGAAACTTCGAACTGGACCACAGGGGTTTATATTGTTGCCATGTGTGTGCGGTGACACCGACGACTCTCCGCTGTCAAGACGGATTTAAAACGAACTCCGAAATATGCACCAACTCTCCCTCCTCAGTGAAAATCGTTTTCAAGCCTCTTGCGGTGTCATTTCGTACACATGCGATGCCCTGGAGCGGGTATTGAGAATCCAGTGAGACTTATGCATATGTCTGGGGTAGTCTCTCGGAGCCGACTCGGAGTCACGTTGTGATTGTCGGCTAACGCCCGAGCGATAGCAACTATTTCCCAGTGAAAATATAGGAATTACTCATCACTGGGAAAGGCTCTTTTTCCCATCGTTGAAAGAATTTATATCATGTGTTTTATACATCCAATAACTGTCTTTCAGGTAGTTAGAGATGACGGGTTCCAGTACCCGCTACAGCATTCTCTAAAGCGCGCGGCTGTACACACCCGTCGTCGCATAGGGCTGACAAAATAACTTTAACACTTTCTTGGCCACTTTGATATTACTTACTTAGTAACTTATCATGTCGCGCCACAGACCTGATCTCGTTATGTGCATGAAACAGCCTGGAATAAACGTGGGAAGGCTATGCGAAAAATGTGATGGGAAATGTGCTATCTGTGATTCTTTTGTGCATTCGACAACGGAAGTCCGAATATGTGACGAATGCGCTTTTGGAGATTCATCTGGGAAGTGTATAATATGTGGAGGACCTGGTGTTTCTGATGCATTCTACTGCTATGAGTGCACAAGGTTAGAAATGGACCGGGATGGGTGTCCAAAGATCACAAATCTTGGGTCATCGAGGACTGCCCAATGGTACGAAAAAAAGAAAGCGATGCAATAGCGAATCAATATTTATTCTATGAGCCTTTGGGACATTCATGTACTCAAGGTCTTTTATAATACTATGCAAAAAAATATTTTCTCACTGTGGAGATGATATCACTGAGTTTGTCGAGTCGCGAGAAATTGACTTTTCCAACGCACTCATGCTGTCAAACTCGTTGTAACTGTGTCGAAGATTATATGACAAGGTCCTTTGATGGCTCGGAGTTGCAAATTCTGGGTTAACCTCTACAACAGTGAACTTTTTGCCATTCAAAGTGAAGTTTCCGTCGCCCTTTCGAACAAGGGATGCGCTTCGCTTCGCTTCATCCGACTTGGTCGGCTTAGATGCTTTCTTTGTGCTGGAAGTTCGAAGCGTTCTCTGCAATGTGGGAGTTCGTTTAGGCATTGGCAAGGCATCGAAATTCTGCTGCGAATTGCTTTCGTCTTGGGCCTGAGCTTCGACTGATAGATCTTTCAGCTTTTCGTTAGGAGGCTCTAAAGGAACGGAGGACTCCTCCTTATGCTCGGCTTTATCTTTATCGTATCCAGTTAGATTCTCTCCAGAGGCTGCGCTCACATATGATGACGTCTCAAGTTCGCTTACAACGTCTGCAGCATTTGGATTCATCGGTTCCGATACCGTCAATGATGGAGAAGCAGGATCTGAAGCAGCCTGAAATATAGAGCTCACAGGTGATCTCAACTGCCGTGAACCCACAGACGATAAATCCGAGCTTTTCCGTTCCAATACGTTGGGCAATCCCGCATGAAACTTATCGCATAAATCTGTCTCTACTTTAAGTTCCATTTCAAACAACTCCTTGTAGCAAACCAATCGCCTTCTATCCAGCCAATGCCAATCCAACTTAGCTGCAAGTCTCCCAGCCGAAAAAATGATTGATTCTCTGGTCTTCTGTTGAATAGGAGCAAGTAGCTTCAGGTGGAGGCCGAAATTTTTGTTTTCCTCCAGCTGATTGTCAACTGAACCCAACTTCGTCATGATTTCTTCTAACTTCTGACTTACTGCCACGACACGAGCACTGTGGTAATTGGCAAGTTCTTCATCCTGATCAGTCCGTTTTTGTGCTCCAAAAACGCTCGCACTCACCGAATTGATTGAGCTATCGCTATTGCTGCGTCGAAGTGCCTGCAAGTAAAGGCTTTTGCGTCTGTCAATTCTGTCATTACTTGTAGCACTGACACCATGTATTCCAACATGATAAGTATTGAAAGATGCTGCAAAATTGATTTTTCTCATCCAGTCTTTCATCTCTTGTTGGGAACTAGCAGCGAACCAATCCTGAATGCCCCCTCGTCCTCCAAGCAAAAAGGAATGCGGTTGATAATTCTCCTGATTTTGACATAGCAATGCAATCATATCTATGGTTGATATAACACTGCTAGGGTGGAACCCGTCAATAGGTGCTTTTATGATCCCTCCATAGCTGGAGGGGCTATTTGAATCCAGCGAGGCTGAAGAAACTTCGCCCTTGGAAAGAATAAAGCCTTTTATCCAAGAAATATCCTTGAAAAGATATAACTGAGAAGCTGTCAAAATAGCACCCCATTCCTTCCAAGCATTCTTAGAATATAACATCCGCTTAGACTCTCGCCTATAGATAATGCCAACTTTTACCACCTTGATATCTACTACTCCAGGATCACTATGCTCGGGATCTGCAGATGTATCAGGCGTCAAGAACGCTTCTGGTCTTGACCGCTGGGACAAAAGCTGTAATGTGGTTCCATGCAAAAATTGTTTTCGTAATTCGAGGAATTCTTCCTCTGATTCCAGCGAGTAGTAACTGTAGGGATCCTCCAAGTTGAGCACACTTGCCAAACTGGGCCTGATCACCTCTAAACGACCATCCATGATGAGTGTATATGGATCCAAAGGGTCTTTACCACTTCTACCGAATGTAGCATTTCGTCGTGCCCACGCTAGACGTGGTGTTTGAGAAAAGTCTTCATCCGTATGAATAAACGGGGTATAAGTAATATTATCGTAGAAACACTAATCGTTAGTAAACTGGTAGCCAGAGAGCATTGCATAAGCGGGACAAATAAACATACCTCTAATACATCCTTCGATACTCCTTTTGCATACGTGTTTCGAACATATTCCGGTTTTTGCATTTTATGACGATTGTTCTTGTTGAAAAAGTCTGTGTGTAGCATAACCAACGAAAAAATGACAATATAAGCAGTTTCGCTATCAGCGAATATACCTGCATTGGCTTTATGATACGTCAATGCAAATGACTCCAAAACTCTATCTATCTGCTGGGTTTCCCTTGGCAATCGGACATGCATCAAAAACTTCCGTAGTGCCATATCAACAGGGTCATCCTTGAAGTCAAACCCTTCCACGTACTTCTGCAGGACCTCTCTGTGAAAAGGATCATCAGATTTAGACAACACCATTCCTATAGTACTTGCCATATGGAATGACGATTTGATTCTTTCCAGATAGCACTCGGCAGACTCATCATTCTCTCTCAAAGGCAAGACAACTGATTCATCATCATTAGCCCTTAACGAGATGGATGGTCTAGGACTAGGAGAATGCTTTGATCTGTTGAGGCTTGATATCATTGTTGTATCACTATCAGCCCGCATCTTTCCAGAAAGAAACGAGCCAAATGAGGGTCTTGCCGAAAATGTGCTTGATAATTTTGAAGAATCACTGGTCAGTGACCCCAATGTGCGACTTCTTGGTCTGTTTTTATATGTGGAAGAAGAAGTCTCATGAGATTCTGAGCCCAATGAAGATGAAGGCCCATCGGTCGTCTTCTTTTCTGGAGAGCCACTTTGACTGGATAGCGATCTTACAAGAGGAAACATCCGTGGAGTATCTCCTTCTGTTTCGCCTGAAGATCTGCTTGATGCAGTTTCATCAGGGCCAGATGTCAAATCGGGCGAGCTGCCCTCACCAATTTCAGCTTCGCCAGCGAAAAACTTATTAACAGTTTTTCGTTTGAGTTTAGCAAGGGGAACACCAAGTACCGATGACGATGTCCTAATTTCGGACGATCCCGTGGATGATGCAGACGACTGCTGCTTCTTATGACTCGGCTTGATATCGATTGTCAGTCTGTCTTCATCTTCTTTAGCAGTACTCGACGAGCTTTCGTTCTTAGTACTTGGAGGCTCCTCCGACAATTTGGCACCTTGAATATCAAGAGGATTACTATCTAGCTCCATAAGTGGGGGAGACAGAAGCGGTGTAGGGGACATTGAACCATCACCTCTTACGGTGATTCCCGGAATTGTAGTATGTGTAAAGTTGCCTTCACTTTTGGGAGACAGTGAGTTTGTATTCTCAGCAGAACCTGAAAACGAGCCTGCTCTAGATGCCGAACCGTAGTGCACAGCTAGCTGCTGCGGGGAATTTGGTGATGTTGACTTTTGACTGCTTTTAAATAGCAAAGATGATGAAAATAGAGAACTCGAAGAGACTTGCCTTTTAGGATTCACAGGAAGTACCACAGGAGAAGTGCTTCCGCTAATGGGACCCTGCAAAGAAGGAGACCTTTGACGAGATGCCACATTACTAGGAGTGCTTGATCCAGATAGATCTCGAAGATCTTCAAACGACTGACGAAACTTCGATAGCAGAGTAGCAGCCATAGATGTTGAATCTGTGGGAGGCTGCAGTTCTCGCTTCCGAGATCTACTTCGATTTCTTGATCCCTCTTTCAGCACTGTAGAACCACTGTTGCCGCTGTCTGGAGCTGTCAATGTTGCGGAAGAAGCCCGTTTCTTGAGCAAAGAGGCCCGGCTCCATCTCTGACCAGCTGGAGGCCCACTTGGTGGCGGCATTGAACCCTCGCCATCGTCCAGCGATTGCGAAGTGGCCGTCTCTATAGTGACTCCAGTAACAGGAAGCTCTGTGAATTGAAATGGAGGAGAACCTGGAGCCTCTGGGGGTGGATGAAGGTCACGGTCCAAGGCGACACTTACGGGTGCCTTTTTGCGCCGTAAAGAGAGTGACGGCATAGCAGACACGCTGCAAACTTGAACCCAACAGCGCTTTCGACTGTAAGCGTTCTAGGTCCTTCTATATGGTCAGATTTGGCACTGTTTCACTTTTAAGATCAAACAACCTCTAAATAGATTTGCTGGACCAGCAAACAGTTTGAGGCTAAACTAAGTACCAGAAGGATTCCAAGCGAGGAATTAAGTGAAAACCAGTTATTCACAGCATTCAATTGGCTCAACCTAATAATGTCCAGATGATAAATATCAGTGATACTTATACAAAATCGTAGATGGGGGAGTTCAAGTTGGCGCGCCAAGCAACCACCAGTTACCAGACGTGTATCTTCCTTAACCCTGCAGCCAGAGGCGGTGGGGGGAATCGCAACCCACACAACAGCATTGAATTGAGAAAATACTATTATTATGATACAACCATGAATTGGCTTATATGAATTATGTACTACTTAAGTTTGAGCTTGATGGTAGGTGGTTTGGATTTGCGGCCTCGTTTTGCCTTGGGAAGGTCGCTGTCGCTGCCATCACCATCCTCCTCCGCAAGATTGACCCCCGCAGCAATCTCGTTTAAGACGTCTTCATAGGCTTGTGACACAACGCTATCCAGAGTCTCTGCATCCTCATGCACCATAGATCCAGGTTCATTGTATGTTTTGGCATTTGAGAACATGAGATCAAAAGCCGCCTTGACATCTTCGAGAGACCGATAAGTCAAATTATCAAGCTTCTTCTTGATGCCATTCAGGGCGATGGGTTTTGTAATAAGCTCATAGTAGTCTGGGTACACATCCTTAGGAGGCAGCTCGAGGAATATATCCGATAAGTTGCGACCAGTTTCATCCGTCGTACTCAACACTGTCTCGTACAACCGAAGACCACTGGTACTGACTGCCTTTCTGTCTGATGTATAAGGGCTTGCAGCCGATGTCATAGCAGCACTCGAACTTCGCTTAGGCCTTCTGGCCCCAGAATCCTCTTCTTCTTTAACATCTACCGAGCCGCTGCGTCCAAGCGATAAGCGAAGCTTCTGGCCCCTGCGTCTCTCAACGACAATGTCCTGGTCTTCGTTGTCATCTTGCTCTTCATCGTCTTCCTCGTCGCCATACTCATCGTCAACAGACTCACCACGCTCCTGCGCCAATTCCCTCATTTGCTTACGATTCAACCTTCGCCTTTGCTTTTCTCGCTTACGCTGAATTGCACTTTCCAAAGTGTCAGCGTCTTTGTCTACCGCATCGAGCCATTGCTCTTCAGTCAAGCCATCGTCATAATAAATAGTTTTTCGCTCTCTTGCACCCCTGCCAAGAGTTTCGGTACGCTGTGGTTCCAAGTGTTGTCTGATATCCTTTTTGTACTCCTCAGGAAGCTCGTCAAATCCATATAGACGGCCCTTGGACCCATTTGGTCCATAGGTGGAGTTTGCGTTCCTCTCATCATCAATCTGCTTGAAAATGACTTTCTCATCCTCAGTTCGTGCTAAAATCTGATTGAGCTCATCGTCATCCATGTCATCATCATCTTCACCCTGCTCTCGTCTAGCCTCCTCAGCTTCTAGCAGAGATCTCAGGAACGCCTCCTGCTCCTCAGAAGTCGACTTGTTGTCAAATTTACCAGCCTGGATAACCTTTCCGTCGATTTCCAACTTGGAATGGGCTCTTTCTAGAATTGCTTCTTCTACAGACTCCTCAGTGATCAGTCGCAAGATTCTAACTTCCTTAGTCTGACCAATTCTGTGCGCACGGTCCTGTGCTTGCAAGTCCTGATGAGGGTTCCAATCAGTATCATAGATAATAACAGTATCAGCAGTCTGAAGGTTGAGACCAAGTCCACCAGCTCTGGTACTGAGCAAAAAGCAAAAGTAAGGAGAATCTGGGGCATTGAAAAGCTTCAGCAGCTCTGATCTGTCCTCAGCCTTTGTGCTTCCGTCAAGTCGAAGATACTGGACACCCTTGAGACGCAGGTAGTCTTCCATAATATCCATAACCTGGGTCATTTGGAAGAACATCAGAATACGATGATTTGTTTTGATGAACTTGGGAAATATTCTATCCAACAACTCAAACTTTCCAGCAACACGCCACAAGTCATCATTATTACCACGGGAAGGGTTGATCAGATTCTCCACCTCTTCAAAGACATATGGATGATTGCAAATCTTTCTCAGCTGCATCACCCGGTTATTGAGACCCTTGATGCTCATCTTTGAGTTCCTCTGCTCACCCACAAACAATACATTATGCTTAAGCATTTGCTCGTATAGCTTCGACTGGATTGCTGACATCTTACATTTGATAACCTTTTCAACCTTGTCGGGTAGATCTTTTTCGACATCCTTTTTCAATCTCCTCAACAAGAATGGTCGCAAAACCTTGTGAAGACGTCTGATGATAAGGAGCGTTTCTTCTTCAGTTAGCTCCATTTTATCTTGGCCTCCAGTGTTTGCAAACGGTGTGTTAAACCATTCGTCGAAAGTCTTGACGGAATTGAAAATTTTTGGTAACACAAAGTTCAATAAAGCCCATAATTCTGGCAAGTTATTCTGAAGAGGGGTACCGGTCAGAATAAGACGATGCCTAGAGAAATAGAAAGATGTCAATGTAGAGCTCAACTTGGATTGGGTATTCTTCATTCGGTGTCCTTCATCTATAATCATGTGGGTCCACTTTATTTTACCCAGAATGTGACGGTCTTTAATGATGTACTCATATGTTGTGAGCAAAACTTGGAAGTCGCCCATTCTAATTACGCCTTGCTGTGCCTTTCTGGCATTCGGTGGACCCTTGTAAACCACTTTTTTCACACTTGGGGCCCACTTTTCGAACTCAAGAGTCCAGTTTGTAAGTGTACTCAAAGGAACAATAACGAGATAGGGTCCTGGCTGACGCTTGACTTCAATCAAATAGGTTATAAGAGAAATTGACTGAATAGTCTTACCTAGACCCATCTCATCAGCAAGAATTCCGTTAAGATTGTTGTTGTACAGAGATACCATCCATTGCAGTCCCTTAATCTGATACTCCTTAAGTGTACCACCGACTAATATAGATGGCTGCTTCTCCACAGACTCCTTGACTCTGTGGGCAACCTCATAGTAGTCGATCTTTTCACGGCGCACATCGTCGTCCTCTTCACCAGGAATCTCTACAAGACCATTCGATTGTTGCTGAGATCGAACAGCCTGAGCCAACGAATCCAAGAATTGGTTGGTTTGACGAAGCAAATGTGTAATTCGAGTATCTTTTGTCTGATCGAGAAGTTTCAAGTACGCATCCTCGTCGTTAGCACGCAGAGCCTGCAATCGCTGCTTGGCAGTCTTCTCTGACCGTCGAGACTCCTCCTTCTCAGTAATGGAGTGTAACGAAAGAATACTTCGATTGAACAATGCCACTCTATTTCGTCTCTGTCTCGAGGCTTCTTTCACACTGTCGCGATGGCTCAGAACCGCAGAGGTGTACACAAGCTGTTTGTGTTTCTCCCGTCGCTCTCGTTCTATGCGTTGCTGTCGTTCTAACTGCTCCGCAAGCTGCAACTCCTGAGTGGACTGGATCTTGATTCGACGATTGAGTGCTCGGCTCGTCATGCTGGCCGAAACTTTCTCCGATTTCGCTGCTATATTGTAGACCAGATGCTGGCGCAGAGACTTTTGTCGCGTCAACATACGCAAAGACTTCAATTCTACAAGTGCCTTCAGTTTCAGCGTGTCTTCTTCAGCAGGGATTGCATCATCAGGCTCAAAGCTCAGTTTTTTCATATCCAACGTTCCAAGATTGGCTGGTAGCCGTTCAAGTTCCAAGATACGCTGCGCTACCCGGTTTCTCACAATGTTCTCTACTGACCCACCAACGGACTGAGACAAGTCGGGGTATTCATCCTTTAGAAGATCTCTTTGTCGGTTTTCAAATGACTGCCAGGATCCTGGTGGAGGAGGGCCCCGAGGCTTTGGTAGCGACGCAGAAGGCACATAGGCAGATCCCGCCAGTGACTCCACCAAAACACCCTGAATATCAGGAGACACATCTATATTACGTGATAACAACTTGAAAGCCTGAATTTGAGCTTTCAGCACGTCGGGGTCCACTCGAGCAGGTTTTCGTATTCGGGACAACTTGTCGAGTCGCGCAGAATATAGCTTTTGCGCTGATGTGATAGTACGCAGAACACGAGAGATTTCTGAAAGCTCATGGTGGTCTTGGTCGCGAATGCCTTTTTGTTTGAGCGCGTTCCATCGCTGCAATTAGTACATTGTCTGCAACTTGACTGCGTGGTGCAGTGAATATCACCACAAGAAAAAACTTACCAATAGCAGTATTTTGACCTGTTCTCTACTAATAGGGGCTGGGATTATTCCTGTCTGTTTGACAGATACTCCTGGTGACGGCGACGTCGACGACACGGGTGCAATCGTCTTCGAGTCTCCGGGAGATGTAGCTACAGCCATGTTAGCGTAAGACGGTGAGAACAAGACGCCAGCGATAAGTTTAAGTTGCCCAAGGCGGGTAAATCCTCCCCCAGAAATGTGGTACACGATAAGAAGGACGAAAAGTGTAATATGCTTATATTATTGGATTGATGTCATTCACACCATATATAATGCTAAATTATTAACAGCTAGAATTATTTACATGTGATTATGTAGTGCTGTCGGCAGGTCTTTGGTGTTTATACTCTGCCGTGGCATCGTTGAAGGGTAGTGTAAAGTGACTCACGTGACTCTCTGATAAGTCCTAGATTGTAGTCTAAATGACGGTGCTTCTTTAAGTGAAACTCAGTTAATTTCTAGCTGTCATTTCATCAATTAAAGTATAGAAGAGGTATTTCCTAGTTTAGAGTCGACTCTGACTACTGTCAACGGACTATAGTGGAGCGAGTGCTGCTTGGTTTTGCCAGGGCATCAATACAGCCCTGCCTACAACTTGCATTGAGTCAGCCGTTCGTTTACTGAGAGTTGGCAACGGGTCTTAGTATGAGAGGTGAGCAAACGCCGACGGTTAAATTATCAAAAGCACTTTCTCAGACCTTACGCCATGGAGCTATTAAACAAGGCATCAAAATAGGTTCGGATGGATATGTTATAGTGGGTGATTTACTGGCACATTCGAAATTCAAAGGCACATCATTTGCAGAGATCATAGCAGTAGTTGCAGACAATGACAAAAAGCGATTCAGCTTGAAATGCATCAGCTCGGAATCAGCAGAACCATCTCCAAATGATGATCCATTTCAGTGGGCTATACGTGCCAACCAGGGCCACTCAATAGCAGTGGATACATTGGACCTAATACCTCTCACCGACCTGAATCAGTTCCCAAAGGTTGTCATACATGGAACAAACCTCACAGCGTGGAAACATATTGAAAAACAAGGACTTTCTAGAATGAAGAGAAATCACATTCATATGGCCTCTGGATTACCTGATGAAGAAGGGGTTATCAGTGGTATGCGAAAATCAGCCAAAGTGCTGATTTACATAGACTTTGGCAAGGCTCTTGCAGCCGGTATACCTTTTTTCAAGTCTGAAAATGGAGTGATATTATCGTCTGGCAATGAAAAAGGTATCATAGAGCCTCAGTTTTTTCTTCGGGTCGATGCCACCCAGTCGCATTCTCCGACACAAGACGCAGCAGCATAAGCATCATATTCGTATCTAATACATGCTAATTCGGCAATTATTCAAGAGTAGTGGGCTAGCTGCACAATATACATTCTATATTGACGCCAACTCTTACTCTCGGAATTTAGATTAACGAGTAACAAAAAGATTCTTCTGAATTAATTGTATATATTCAATGCTATTTGCACTCTATGTAGCGAGGTATTGAGCATGTTGCCGTGAAGCTCATTATTATTACCACCAGCAGGCCGAAAGCGATAAGTGAAAACCATGAAACAAGAATGACATAACCTTATCCAGAGAACTGAAAAGAATGCCAACTGCACACTTGGTCGGGACTATAGTTAGAGATGGGACTCATCGTTCCGTACCCCACAGAGTATATTAGTAGGCTGCAGGGATTGACCGCCCCACGATGGAACCTACTGCATTGACAGTGGTCAACGAGCATTACCTAAAGAGAGAACTGGTACGCCTCGAGGTTGAAAGAGAAGTCGACCAACTAAATGACTTTAAGAATATAAGTCATCTAGGCCCACCCTTTATTGGGCACGACGGAAAGGGCACTTCGGTGAGGGCGGAACTTGCCAATGCCGAGTTTCCCCTTCTGAGGCACATGTTTGTCACCAGGGTCATGACGTTCCCATTCCTTAGCAAGGCGGATGAGGTAGAGTTCTGGCAACGTAAGGTCCAGCCTTTCATTGAGAGCTTTGCCGACAAAGATATAAGCACCACTGTGGATCGGGAGGAGACCACTAAGCGAAAGCGGATAGGCAACAAGATTAAGCGACTTATTCAGATATACACGGTGTCTGGATTACACACCACCCGACCAGAAGAGCACGACATCAATGTCAAGTCTATTTCACAAAGAGGAATAGAGCAGATTGATCCTCGTGCCGAATTGAAGAAGGCTACAAATGAGCAATTCATCAACGGCTACCATGTGAATGTTGAGGGGGTTAGAAAGGTATCTACTCGTAAGGGTCTGTTTTCGGAAACAAACTGGGAATATATTATAGAGTGTCAGATAGAGGGGGCGCCTGCCATTCATATCGCTAGAACGTACAGTCAGTTCCGGGATCTGGATAAGCGTTTACATGCGTTGTTTCCTGGTCGAGAACTGCCAAAGCTGCCCGGGCGCCACAAATCCTCCGGAAACATTGAGGGCTCGTCCGAAGAGAAGGGAGATGGCACCGCCGAGGATGATGATAATATCTTTGATGAGAAGAGCGAAACATCTTCCATCAAGTCTCAGTCTAAGTCTTCAAAATTCTTAAAGTTGAAGATAAATTCTGATCGACATAAGAACCTCCCACGAGAAAAACAGCGGATTACCTTGAGAGCTTATTTGAGGCAACTGCTAGAAATGCCCAAGGTAGTACAGTGTGCGCCATTCTTGGAGTTTTTGTTCAAGGATAGATTGAGGTCGTTGTCAAAGAAAGAACAAGAAGACGTGGTGTTGCGGAAGAAAATGGATATCATACGGTACAATGATCAGCTGAAGTTTCTTGAGATTGCAAAGCAGCGAGCACGGTTACTTGAGTCATACTTGGACGAGTTTAAAACGGAGCTTTTAAAGCGCAACGGACTCGCTGGCATGTTTCGCGAATTGAAGTTATATCGACGGGTGGAAGACCTGTCGCCTAAATTTCAGAAATTTGTGGAATGGGTGGTCATAGAGTTTGCTGCGACTCTTTATCATTTATTTGTTGCCCAAGATAGCTCCCCAGAGCTATTCTCTCAGGTGAGACGACTGCATTCAATGATGCCCTATACTCTACTTAAGGGAATCCTAAGATACTCCAATCCAGTGGCTGTGATGAAGGGTCTGACCGACTTGTTTCTAGCCCAGCCATTTGGAAAAAGATCATTATTACAAAGCATTATGATGGTTGTTCTCGCCGATGATGCAAAGTCACAGGAAAAGCTGGCTGACGAGATCATGGCTGTAATGCCTCACCCTGAAATGGTCGCAGTGCTGAATGCATACGTGGTATCTGGATTCGACGTGCACAATTACATCCAACAACTAAGTGAAGGGAATGAAGTCGATATCGTTTTGCAGGTATTCAGAAGCAGCCAAGAGTTGTTGAAGACACCAGTTGCGGTAGAGAAGCTGCAGATCGTCGAAGAATGGCATTTGGAGTGGAAATCTACCAACGGCGTGAAGGGAGACTCATATAAGCAGTTGAAAGAAGTGCTGACTATTTTAGTGCGAAAGCGAGATAAAGATATGATGGGCGAGTTTTGGGCTGATGGGGTCACAGTAGCTCTACTCAAAGAATTGGTGAGCGTGTTTTACGGTCCTCTGATTAAAGTATTCAAGTCAGCAAACATCCATGAATCTGTCGGTGATTTTGAAAAGTTCATGAATGACCTCGTCAAAGTCGTTTCAAGAGCTGAGGATGAGTCTCTTAGTGGAGACCCCAATAAGATGGTACAGCAGTTTATTGATTTGTGTAGACGGCATCAGAACAGCGCAATCAAGTTTATCAACGAACTGTACATCAACGATGATGGGCTTTTTGACGGCATTCTCGTTTGGATGAGCGACATTATCGAGTTTCTGCGGAAGGGAAATGGACGGGCACTCGATTTGGTGGGCCTCGTAAACGACGCAGATAAGAATGGTACGGCATCAGCTGCGCGTATTATTGCTGAGATGGAACAGCTGGAGGCATGGACAGATGCGCGTCGTGCTTGGCGTGATAGGAAGGTGATGGACCTTCTCCCTGAGAATGAAGATGGTCAAGACGTTGCTGATTGGCAAGAGAGCATGCCCAAAGGAGTAATCGATGAAGGGGATTTTGGATTAGCAGCGGTCGATCTTGAAGATGACTTTGACAGTGACGATGATGATAATGGCACCGAGCCGCGGCCAGCTTTAGAAGAAACTGCTAAGTTGGTTGATCAGTTCCATGCGCGCGTCTCCGAGATTTTGGCTGCACCATGATATCAGTAATGATGTCAGAACGGTGCGGCGATGAGATCGACAGGAGCATTTTTCCGGATGCAGAGTTTTTCCGACTAAGAGTTTTTCCTTCAGCCCCCTACCTTAACCGGATTATTCCCCCAACTATAAACTGTATTGTGGCAATCGGCTTTGGCCAAGGGTTACGTCCTGTTCTTGGGACCTTAGATGCCAGTTATGTTACAAATGTGTACATAGTTTGTCACTGCAACCTCCGATCAGTGCATGAAATAACAAATTTCTCATACATGTTTTTCTTGAACCTATGACGTAGCTATGACGTTGCTGTTGTTGACAGGTCATCGATGATCCGAGATTTTGAGTGGGCGTTACTGGTGATAACCTTATTATCCGGTCACTACCATACGAACAAAGCACATACAGCTGTGTCTGAACTATATATCTTGTGGCCCAGTATTAAGGTCTCGCCTCCTGCTCCTTGGTAACATACTCCACTTTTCTTATTGCCAATATTCGGCATCGAGAGATACACCGTTATCAGTTAGCTGGTGCGTATCCAGCCGAACCCCCTCTCATTGTCGGTTCAGGCCCCAAGCTGTCACTGCTCATTGTAGTGCGCCGGAGCTACCTCGGTTCAGTGCAGAAAAAGCAATGAGAAACACCGAACCGCAACCCCAGCCGATCATCATTTAGGTGCGCACCAACAGTTTTTTTTTGATATTTATATGGCCACGGTTGCCCGAAGAATTTCAGCTTTCAGAAGTTTTCGACCACGTTTCATACATAATTTCAGAATGGCTTCTATAGAACAGCACGAATATTACGCATCGCGACCAAGCAGCCCGGTTGATAAGAAGGCTGATTATGCTAAGGTCTTCCGAGTTGGTATCGTTGGATCAGGTAACTGGTAAGTGATAAAAGTAGCTGGGACGAATGAATTGTGGCGACAAAGATTTATTGGTGAAAATGCTTTGGAGGGGATCAAATTGTTGATTCATAAAATGCTACTCAACAGATAATCTTTGTACGATCACAGATCATTCAACCGTTGGCATTCGCTTTGTTGGGTTCAGTACTAACAGAAGGGGTACAACTGTTGCCAAGATTGTAGCCGAGAATACTACAGAGAAACCACACTTGTTCCAGGAACAGGTGCAAATGTGGGTCTATGAAGAAGAGGTCCAGGGACGAAAGTTGACTGAGATCATCAACAATGACCACGAGAACGTGCGATACCTGCCCAAGATCAAGCTGCCCAACAACCTGGTGGCTAACCCCGACATCAGAGAGGTTGTTGAGAATGCTGATATCATTGTATTCAATATTCCTCATCAATTCTTGAAGAATATTGTTAAAATGATCCGAGGAATTGATTTCACTCACAAGAGAGCCATCTCATGCCTTAAGGGTATTAATGTGGGAAAGAATGGAGTTAGCCTGTTGTCTGATTACATCCACGAAGAGCTGGATCTCCACTGTGGTGTTTTATCTGGTGCCAACTTGGCTCCTGAGGTTGCTCTAGAGAAGTTTTGCGAGACCACCGTGGCGTATCCTCTTGCCAAGAACTACTACGAGGGAGATGTCGATGAGAACTTGATGCGAACCTTGTTCCAGCGAACTTACTTCCATGTCCGAACCTGCCCTGATACTGCTGGTGTCAGTATTGGCGGTGCTCTCAAGAACGTTGTTGCTATTGGTGCTGGACTTGTCGAGGGAATTGGCTGGGGTGACAATGCCAAGGCCGCCATCATGAGACGAGGTCTTATGGAGATGGTCCGATTTGGTATCACCTTTTTCCCTCAGTGCAAACCTGAGACCTTCACAGTTGAGTCTGCAGGTGTTGCTGATCTTATCACATCTTGTGCCAATGGACGAAACGTCCGAGTTGGCCGGGAAGCTGCCCGAACTGGTAAGCCTATCGAAGAGGTTGAGAAGGACATTCTTGATGGACAGTCTGCTCAGGGTATCTCCACCATGAAGGAGGTGCACGAGTTTTTGTCTGCCCAAGGAAAGAAGGACGAGTTCCCCCTCCTTATTGCTATTTATGATATTTGCTTTGGCGACCTTACCGTTGACAAGCTTCCCGAGGTTCTGGAGCGAAGCACCTAAATTAATTAAATCTTTGTGATAAGAGATTTAGCATGAACCTTATTTTTTATTAAAATACTTCTAGAAGGTTGAATACATCTAGCGCATACAATTATAGAGCACCATCAATTAAAAGCACTTTGTTTATATTAAATAGATTTTCATTACCACAAGATCTACAGATGTTATCTCAAATACAATGCAAATTAAATTAGGTACCATGCCGCAACCAACGATCCGCTACCAAGCGATTTTTGATTTTTTAATCCATGTTCATCCTTTCTGGTTTAGCAGGCTTTGGTTGGAACTCCTCCTTGACCTGTATAGTGCTGGAAATATGAGATCTGAGAGCAGCAAATGGTGACTGACGAAAAGTCTTTTCAGCCAAAACCTGATTAAAATGCTTCTTCTCTTGCTGTATGACCTTTTCTTTAGACTTTGAACTCTTTTTCGGGTCTGCAACCGGCGCCTTCTTTTGAATATAACCATTAGACATCATAATAGAATCTCCTTCTCCATTTTCACTGATGGGAAGAGTACTCAAAAGATCGCTTAAATTACTGCTCAGATTACTCTTTGCCTTTCTCTTAAGACGACGAGCCGAAGATTTCGATATAGCACTTAAATGCGATCCTCGTATTCTCTCTTGTAGTATGTTGTGTTTGACATCTCTTTTCTGCTTTTTGGAGATCTTTGGCTGTCGAAGAAACACATTATCTTCTTGGACCAGACGTGAAGGACCCGTAGGCTGTTGAGCGTCTATATTTGCCTCGTCAGCTTTCGCCTTGGGCTTTCTTTTGCGAAGAGGTGCCATGATGGAAAAAACTGAGCCTCATGAAAAAACGACAGCCATTTAAGTCCTTACACTTGACATACGCATACAAAGGTCAGACAAGCTGTAGATAATCTGCCCTATAGTAGCAATTAGCAAGTATCAGCGGAGACTTAAAAAAAAGTATAATCTCTAGTGCCGTTTAAACACAATGAGTGTCATAGGAAGGGTATTTGGAATGAGCCCTTTAAAGCTGGGTATCAACCGGTCATTTGCATCCTCACAACGTTTGGCTATGAGACCAACAGGCCTGATGAGAGGTATTCATAGCACCAGAACTGCACTTAACGCCGATCTGACATGGAATGAGTTTCTGGCTCTTCGAACTCGACGTCGAAAGGTCCATGTCATCAGCTCTGTGTGCACGACTTTCCTTGGAATGGGTATTGGTTGGGGGTTCATCTCTAACATTGTCATCGACCCTACGGAAATGATGTTTGGATTCGATCCTATTCTTGTACTGTCGTTTAGTCTTATCATTTGTGGTGGTGTTGGCTATCTGGCAGGCCCATCCATTGGAGATGTGGTGTTTAAGAGCTTGATTCGCAAGGAATTTGCGAGCTTCTCGAAAAAGAACACAGACTTTCTGCGACACATTCAAAGAAACCGTCCCGACCCTCGAAACCAGAGTTTGGCAAACCCTGTCACAGATTACTACGGAGAAAAGATCGGCTCGCTCAAGGATTATCGCCAGTGGCTTCGGGATGGCCGAGTCTATCGAAAGAAGACCGAGAACTTTTTGTAAATAACGAACCAATGTATAAGTCCCGTTGTACAGGTATCTTAAATACTAATATCACTTGAATTGTTATATTTGTAACGTATATAAAATGTTAATTAATTAACGGTGGGGAACTCCCACTTGGCGGTTTCTGGCTTGAAGTTAACTCCCAGCTCCAAAAGAGTAGAAAAGGCCTTAGCAAAGTCTTTGAAAAACAAATCGTTGTCATTAGCATAAGTCTCTACCCACTTCTTGAACTCCTTGTCCTGCACAAGAGCCATGTCGGCGGGAAGCATCATCAGGGACTTGGTCTTGGAGTCCTCGTACTGCTTAGGACCAGACCACTTTCGCCACTGCCATTTCTCGTCCAAAAGAAGTTTGTAAAAGTCGTTGGTAAACATGGTAGGAGAAAAGGTCCAGGGCCCATCAAATCCAGAGTTCTGAGTGTGGCATCGTCCGAGAGCATGGGCACCAATCAGAGCAACAATCTCCTGGTCGTTGAAACCCATTCGGTAAAAGATGTCTCGAACGTGAGAGGAGCCCTGACTAGCATCAGGCAGTCTTCCGTCAGCAGGAACCTTGGACTCGTCACCGTCAACTCGGCCAGGTCTCCATGGAATAGTGGGTCCTCCAAGCTCCTGGATGGCAACTACACCGCCAAGGGTGTACAAATCACCGTGAGACAACCAGGGGAACTGCTCGTGGATAGGCTCCAAAAACTTTCGACCATTGACGAGACCAGCATTGGCTCCAGTGTTGACTTCCTTGTCAAATCGCATGGTACCATAGCCAGAACCACCGTTGCCAGCAGTCTTATCAAAGGTACCAGAAGCATGCCATGCCAATCGCACAAGGACAGGTCCATACGAACCATCGTCGTATTCGTCGTCATCGATAAGCTTCTCGGCAATCGACTCGTATACTTTCTTGTAATCGTCAAATCCATACGACTTTGCCGATTCTTTGGCACCCGCACCGCCTGCAAACTGGGTGTACCCATAGTATGCAGCAGCAGCTCCCACAATTACACCAGCAATGGCTCCAAATCCACTGCCCTTGGGTTCCTCAGGCTCTGCTTTGGGCTCAGCCTTAGGTTCAGCCTTGGGCTCGGCCTTGGGAGCCTGAGCTCGCAACGCGGACTGGGTAAATGATCGAGTAATCACTCGAGGAGCAATTCTACTAGCTCGGGGAATCAATCTCAGAGACATCTGTTCGTTAATATCTGCATCGCCAATCGATCGCCGCCATAATATACTTACATCGTAGTTAAAACGCTTGGTTAACCTTTGAGTAGGCTCGATGCGACCTTATATAGACTTATATAGATATGGCTAGGGGTAGGGCGTCGTCCCCACAAAGAAGGGTGCATAGTTGCATCAAACAGCTGACAACACTACCGGCTAAGAAACATATCATTGGTGGCTGAAGTGATACATATCAGTGGCCAATTGTTATCGGTAACAAACTCTTGAGGCCAACTATATCTGAAATGACTGTAATTGATCGACAGCTCGCTTGTTAGGGCCTTATTCCCAATCGCCTTCTCCACAGTCTAGACCTCACTATGTGCAGGCTTACAAACTGGGAATCCAAACAAATCCGATTGGCCCAGCCCTGCACGGTGCGTCGATCTCCATATGTGCGCGATGCGAGCAAATGGTCTCGACAGCAATCAATTTAGCGTTGTTCTGGAAACATCGGTAGGCGCTCACTAAACATGTGGCGGGTACAATCTGTATCTGACGTGTCAATTGTAGGTTATTACCGGTGGTGCTATACTTGGTTTGGAGCGATCGGCGCTGTCAGAGCTCATCGGCAGAGAACCGGAAGCTACAGGTAATGGCCATAATGGTAGGTAGTTTTATAGACCGAACAAGCAATTGATTTATAATGGGTAATTCTGCTTAAGGGTGAGTGCAGCATTGTTTGCGAGCTCATTGAAATATAGTTGCCGGTTCCATCTCGAGATCATTTATCTGGCTGGCAGCCGTGTGTTGCCTGACCCTACTTGATGTCTGTCAACAGTATTTTCGATGAGCTCCAGCAGCAAACGGTAGATAACTCAATCATATATGAAGGAATCAAGTCGGCATCTGAATCTGTAGGCATTGAGACCCGACGATGTTCGCGAATATTGTCTACTGTACACTCGGATGCTGATAGTCCTGGTGCTGTGGCTCTGAACCTCAAATCTTCTCCCCACTATACTGCTTTGAAGGAGTCGGTGACTGCTCTTGCTAGTGAGGCACGAAAGCATCCTTTTTATAAATACCACAACGTGTGGTCACATTGTATCCAAGATGCAATTTCTACGGTATTAGTCTGTTTATGGCTTGAAACCAAGACCCTGACTACCCCGCAGGTTGTGTCTCAAGAGCTTTCTCTTGATTTCGAGCTTTCTAAAAGTGACAATGGGTTCTATTTCACTACCGAAGAGTATCTTCATGCATGCATATCCCTGTCTAATGAGTTGGCTAGACTAGCCGTGACATCGGTTATCTCAATGGCTGGAAGCAGGTCGCCTGAGCTCTGGGCAGATCTGCCGTCAACCATTAACGTTTTTGTCAAACAGCTGCAATCAGAATTCATGGCCATTCCAATGAAAAACGACAGCTTGCGACGTCGATTTGACTCATTGAAATATGATGTCAAGAAAGTGGAAGAAGTTGTCTATGATTTGACACTCAAACGGGATGCAAAGAGATTACGTACTGAATAAATAAACAATCTTTTTTTGTCTAGTCGATATTAATAACGAACACCAAATCAGCTGTAAATAATCCAACGATAGATCAATTTCATATAGATCTAAGCAATTTGATGTTTGAAAAGTCTTCATTTCGTAGTAGCTGAATAGTTTGCAGCGTCCAACTAGTCATGCTGTTCGGTAATGGAGCTGGTAAGTACACTTCAGCAGCCAATTTTTGAAGACAACTATCCAAAAGATCTGTGTGACGTACGAGGTCAGCTACTTTGAGCTTATCAGCATCAATTGGAAAAGACGCAAATCCATTGATGGCCGTCCTGGCAATGTTAAGAGTGTTTGCAGCCTGTTCGTTCTGCCCGGTTTGCTTGAAACTCAGCATACTCTCTAAGGCTATCGCTGTAATCAGCTGGATCCTTCTCCCAGTGAGTAGTAATCCATGCCTTCGCGAGGCAACAAAAATCGGAAATGCGGAGATACAGGACAGATCTGATGCCAGTACCAAATCTCCGTAGAGTGCTGATACAGGATCTTTTGAAACAATTTCTCTCTTCGTGACGAGTGCAGTATCATATAAACCACTGCATCTCGAAGCTCTACCAGCGAGCTTCGATTCCTGAATCTTTGGAAAGGATTCAGGTTCACCGATCTCAAATGTACCTATATCGAAGCTGGTCAGGTGCGTTGAATCGGCTATTAGTCCACCAGTAGTACCTGTAAAAGATACATCAAACAACTTTATTCTGCCACCAAGATTTTGATGGCTAACTGGAACTTTCAATTGAACAATAAAAGCTTTTGTGTGACCCAGTCTGAGGGCACCAATGTTTATTGTTATGCTCCCACTGGAATTGTGTTTGTCGTGCTCTTGACGGGCTCCATCAATGGACACAAGTTCAACACCAGACTCTGGATTGATTATCAGACATGTCCCTTTGTATTGCGTTAGCTTTTCTTCCTGTATGACTATGTTGAGACATCCGTGAACATCATCCCAGCTGTTGCAATGTCGAAAAGTTCCACAAGTAGCGTTTGAAATGGACGACAAAAGTATTGGTGAACAGTCACCTATCACCAGAGAATGAATCCTTGAATCTCTCATTATGTCAGCTTGTAGCCGATCTGAGCGACTTTTCTCTTCACGTAATTCTCCTATCACAAAGACAACCTGCATTGAGCCCGGGATTTTTGAAGTCCGCAACAAATCTTGTGCCATTATTATGCTGTCTCGTATGCTTTTAACTCCTACAGCAGACTCCAAGAGAAACTCTGGACTGCTGATAGACTTCCATTGGGGCCATGACTTTGTGGCCAGCTCGACAATATGACAACTGTGTTCAGAGTCATACGTAACTAATCCGAGCCTATCACAGCGACTGAACTGGGCCAACGCCCTTGATACTAAATCTTGAGCCTGCGCTGAGTTATGAAATCGAGATGTCGGTAAAACCAGAATCACATCAAGCGGAGCACAAAAGGTGTACTTGCTCTGCAAAATTGCTGCTAAATCTTCGTTATTGACACTCGATATTGTGGACTTTAATTTGTCCACTGGGAACGTGACTTCTTGGTTTAGAAGGGCGCATCGCCAGGCATGCATTACAGCGATATTTGAGAAGCGCATGTACAATTGAGGTAACTCTGGTGTGCTGAGTGCTAGCCGTAGAATATTCCCAGATGATTCAACGATGTAGGCACCAAGGAGATGCCTCTCAAGATTTATCAATCCACGCACTAGAATATCACGACGGCTAGCTTCAGAGTGAAGCCTGCTTGTAAGTATTAGAGTGTGATCAAATAAGTAGCATCCAGTTGGCTTCCAAGATGACATGCTTTTAGAGATCTCGAGAGAATCATAGGCTCGAAGCAGTCCACACCGCGTGATATCAGTGCCATATTTTTCACGTAAAGGCTGCGTCAGCAGCTTTGTTATCTCTCTGATATTGTGAAGATCAGAGGTTGTCCGTTGGTACTCATAGTACTGTGGATTGTTGGACGAAACAGCGACCACGCAATTCAAGAAACTATCTTCGCTCCTCTGACACCCGAGCACCTGGTCTTCTGGGATAACCTTCACAATAGGAAGAGCTGACTGCAGATGTGACACTAAGCTAAGCGGTTCGTGGTAGCTCCGGGAGGATTTAGCGGATATAGGAGATCCAGTAATAGTTTGGGGAGATGAGAATTCTTCACTTGAGCACCCAGAAAAGGTAGGTGTGAGCGGTGGAGGTACAGCTACTACACTGTCCCTCTGAGAACATGTTATTGTGCTACTCCACTGGCCAATTGCATTGTGAAGCTTAGTTTCGCTAGGTGTCAAATTGTCATAAGTACGCGTCTCGAGAAGCCTTTGCTGGACAATCTCCTGATACAGGGGTTCGTCTGCAGGAATTGCAACCTCATCACAATGAGGGCAGGTAGGCATTACCGACAAAGCATTTCCATATTTGATGTCGAGAACATTTGATATCAGCAATATAAGACACTTGCAATGAGAGTAGTGACCGCACTGCAGAACTGCTATCTTCTCACCTTCGACGGTAGCTCCTATGGATTCGTCACAGAAACAACAGCATTTGCCATCCAGGGAACCAAAAAAAGGGGTGTGAGTAGCGGAATATATGTATGGTACAACTGTGGGAGGACTACTTGTTCCAACAGTCGAATGATTGACGTACATCTTGTTTTGGCGGTGCTTCGTCCGGCCTTTATCAGAATACAACGACAGCGATTCTAATTGAGTAAAAATATTTCTCTTAAGCCCTCTCTTAAACCCGCTCTTAAGTATTGCAGACCGTTCAAATGAACCAGTATACTTTGCCTCTCCTCGTTGCCCCGTATCAAGAAGATCAGACATACTGTGAGATTAGCTACTATCTTGCAGCAGCTTACATACCTGAAAAGCACGGTCGGTTGAACACCCATGGGAAATTTTTTTATAAGTAGCATCATGGCTGCTTATATATAGATATAGGAGGCCATAGTACTGGTAGTGGGGACGCAGTGCCAGGAAGCGGTGGCTAATCTAGCTGCCATGCTGACCCATTGGGAATAGCCCCATGCAGACGACCACTCATTTTATGCAAGGACCCACCAACCGTTTCACAATTTGGTCTAGAAACGACTCCAAAAACGAGACATTTTTATCAATTAAATTTGGGCATAGCAAAAATAGGTATTTGTTGTTGTTGACAACCTAATGACCAGTTCTTGTTAAAAGCGATCTCCAGGATATGATAGTTATGAATGGCCCTCATGCATATGCGCGCCGTCATATGTGGCTTTAATCAAATGAGGCGCTTCTCAGATGTGGCTAACTGGCCTCTTTAGGACACACGGACGTTCAAGCCCATACAATAAACTTAAGAAAAAGGGATGGAGTCTCAAGTTCAAGAGGCTAACAATACATGTTTACCACCAGTAAAAGACGGTGATTTCCAAACGAAAAATCCTAAATTCTATGATACTATTCGATGCCCTTGACAAAGACAGACTGGGTGCCCAGGATAGGCTTGCTATACAGAGAAGTAGGACTTATATAGTTGAATGGAGATTCAATTCCAATGACACTTGTGATAGTTTCCTGTAGCGCTGTTAGGGCATCTAAGTTGTATTTGGATTTAACATAGTCAGGAGCTGATACCAACATCCTGGATAGAAAGCCTTCGAGAGGTACGATTCCATTACGCTCGCCTATCCCCAATACGGTAGTGTCGATGAAAGTCGCCCCAGCCTCCAACGCGGTGTAAGCATTGGCAATTGCACACCCAGTATCATTATGAAAATGGCACTCTATTTCACACGTAACAGTCGATCTCAGCGTCTTAACAAACTCGTAAACTTGTAACGGTGTCGCACAGCCAACTGTGTCAGCAATTCCTACTCTGTGGACACCTAGCTTATCAACCTGGCTATATACATTCAAAAGGTCTACTAAATCGGACCTGAATGAGTCCTCCGAAGAGAATCTCACCTCCAAACCATGGGACTTTACGAAGTCCGCTACTTCGGTTGCTATTTGAGCAATCTGAGAGAGACCTTTGCCGTGAGAATGAGTTCGCAACTGCAGGGAAGTGCCTATAAAAACATTCACGCCGTGAACACCACTCTCCACTGCGAGGCGGGCATCATCCATATGGCACCGAATATGGGTCAAGAGTTTTGCTCTTAGCCCCAAGTTGCACAGTATTTTGCAGTCCTTCTGGGACTGCTCTGACACTGCCGGGGAAGTTACTTCAATGAAGTCTACACCAACTTCATCAAGACCTTTGGCAATCAAAATCTTGGTCTCAGTACTGAAAAAAGCAGTTGCGAATTGCTCTCCTTCTCGTAAAGTGCTGTCTATAATGCCAAATCTTGATACATTGGAGAAGTCGTCATTCGGATGTGGACCAAAATAAGTGGCTTCATGTTAGATGCAAGAGTGAGGCACCCAACTTACTGAGATCAGCTCTAATATCCATAATGGATGTGGAATGTAGTTTAATACAACCAAGAAGGTGTAAGGGCATAGCTTTATATCTTGCTAGAATGACTTTGAGTCATAATGCCTTGGTGCGGGAATAAGACACCTTCATGCAATGATGACGGACAAATTCAATCAAATATCCGGCTGGAAAGAAAGAGTCATTGGTTTCAAAAAAAAATGCACAAAGAAATAAATATATCTATATTTTACTGTTGTTACAATAAAAGTATGTCTTGACCCATGTCTTTCATAACCTCAAACCACGGCACTTCATCATCATTGTCGCGGCGTTTCCAAACCTCTTCTACAATAGATTTTGCAGCGGCTATATTACTGAACCCAAGTTTGATACCCCGTTCAAACCACTTGACTATCCTCATCCTGTTGTTGCTCTCTACAGTCTCGGACGAAATGACAAGGATGGGCCACAGGAGACCACACACAAACATGTCTTCAGTAAGCTTAAGGACTCGTTCTACCAGTCCAATGGACATCACAACATGTTTCTGGACTCTAGAAACAGATTGCCTCTGAATATACCTCTGATAGAAGATCCAACAGGCATAGTACAAAGTCCACGAGTTGCATTGAGTCACGACCTCTTCACACGGCATGACATCTGAGTCGTCATCAGGGAAGTTAGGCTTGTTTTCTAATATCTTCCTCTCGAGACTGCGCAGCGCATCATCTGGTAGTTCCGTTCCCTGATAGACGATTTTGTTCATTTGGACTATAAGTTCAAAGATTGGCCGCGTTAGACCATAGAAATCGGGTTCATTCCAGTAATCGTAGATGTCATCCTCTTCATTGAAAAAAGGGGTATCATCTCCATATGTGAGTTGATGGTCATCTGGCATAAATGGCGCCGGGCCCATTCCTTCAAGGCGTATGAATGCTTGGTGAAGCACTTTAAAATTTTTCGATCTGGCCCAGGGGATCGAGCTAACAGCACGCAACCAAGCTCTTCCACCTCTGAGATGGATTCTCCAGGTATTAAGGCGAGACATAAATAAGTCAGCAATCACAGCCAGGTTTATTGTTCCCATAACCGCCTCCCGATCATCAAAATGGCCCTCGGAAAGAATTTGATTCAAGAAATGCAAACATTTGTTGTGGTGATCCGTACCAGCTGCAACTTCGTTATCCCTCCCCACAGTACATCGAGAGCTCATATTAAAGGCAGACAGGGAGCACAAACCATGTATGAGACCCCTATATATTGCCGACTCTTTTGACATCGCTGCTCGAGTCAGCACCATAGGGAGAAAAATCGTCCTATAAGGGTTGTCTTCTCGAGGAGTAGCTATCATAAGGTCACACATAGATGTAGCCCAATGATAGATGTGCCTCGCAAACTCATATTCATTTTCTTGCAAGTACAACGATAAAGACCCAAACAGGGCACTGGGCGACCCAACGTCTATATATGTGCCCTCGTACTTTATCAGCTCTGACATGTCTCCCCCAAATCCTTCTTGTAAACTGGCCAGAAGAGATCCATCAGCATTTGGCTTTATATCACTCAACATAGGAGATTTGCTCAATCCTACCCGAAGTATGCAAAAGGGTCCCTTGGCAACATCCATAGATGGATATATGAATTCAGCTATTTCCAGCTCGCTCAAGATAGAATCTATATCGTCAAGGCTATATAAAGGAGTCTCAAGCTCTGATCCGTCGAATATTGACCTTCTGTCATGTTTGCGCATATTTTCTTGTTGGTCCCAGACCAGTCGTATGCCGTAGCCTTCACAGACTCGTTTAGCTTTCAGGCATCTCATACAGCCCGGTTTGGCCTCATCACACTTTACGCTTCTAGACCTACAGGTCCAACATCCTGTAAACGACTTGTTTCTGCGTACACATCTCTTTTTAGCCTGCCTTTCTGCGGTCATACAGCTAACAATAACTTTAAACCACTTATATGTTTAATAATTAGTCAACTCCCTACAACCCCAGTCTCAGGGTTAGCTTTTTATTTTCCCTGCAGGGTATCTGCCAGCATCCGCACCCTGACCCGCCGTAACACGTTAACGTTAAGGTAAATTGGTGATGCGTCTCGAAGCTTACCCTTCGCGATAGCGAGTCTCATCGTAAATATGATCCGGACTGTGGAGGAGCTTCTGATCGGTATCCAATCGTTTGATTCGCTCACTCGTAACCAAGCCGAACAGTCGATAAACAGTTTCGCCAGTACAGATGTAGACGGGCTGGTTTCGGCGCTTGTTGGTACTGCAAAGAAGTCTGATGATCTGTCTCTGCAGCAAAGTGCATTATTAGTACTAAAGACAGTTGTCTTGAAGCACTGGAACATAGGCTTTGAGCAGTTCGAAGGGCCGCCTATTTCCCACGTTGTGAAACAGGATATTAAAGCGGGCCTCTTCGGACTAATTGGCTCTTCACAACCAAAAGTCAGGTCTGCAACATCTCTGCTGTTGGCACGAATTGCATCAGTGGAATTTCCTGATGAGTGGCCCAATTTGATTGATCTCTTGTTATCCAAGTTTGACGCTGCTGCTGCATCTTTAGATCTTGATCTGGCTAACGGAATTCTAACAGTATTGAAAGAGCTCATCAATGATGTTATTTCCGAAACTGATTTCTTCCGTCATGGTATTCAGATACTCAAAGTGCTGTTCAATTCCGCTCAGCTAGAAGCATTTCCATGGCCCACCCGAATACTTGCCATTGACTGCTTCCAGTCTTGCATTCAGTTTTTCTTGATGGCAGCTGATGATCAAGTGGATCAAGTTCTGTCTGTAGCGAAAGCAGTTGTAAGTGAATGGGTTGGACTTTTCGCTTCGATCCTTTCCAGCGACATTTTAGGCTCATCCGGAGTATCTATTTCTTCTAGTCTGTGTGAGGCCAAAATAGCGGTTCTTACAACCATCAAGGAGCTTGAATCAGCTTTGCCAGACAGTCTTGACATAGGACAATTGTTTCAGACTGTGTGGACGGGCTTCCCACACCTTTGTCAGCTGTATGTCACGATAGCAATCAATCGGGAAGCGTCATCCATACAACTTGCAGCAAACGAACAGTATGAAGCTGATATCGAAAACTTATTAAATGATGTCACGCTGGCACACGTCACGTTCCTACAAACATGTATTGAGTCCGAAAACAGGGCAGTTCGCAAAGAGTTTAAGCAGAACTCTCAATTATTAGACCAGTTTGTATCAATTTGCATTCAGCTGGCGCAGATCCCCAATCTTCACCAAGATTGGGATGAGAACTTCAATGAATTTGTGACGGTTGAAAGGGAGCTTTCTCTGGAACAAACCACAAGAGCTGAAACTCTGTCTCTGTTGGCGTCTATAAATTCTCCGTACTTGCTTTCGACGGTCAACGGAAAGCTGAGCAGTGTGCTATCTTCAGAAAGCCCATGGGTACTCCAGGAAGGATTTCTTTGCGTCGTTGGAACAATTTTGCAGGAGACTCAGCTTTCGACCCAAAAAGACGTGGGAGGATTTATCGCAGATCTAATAAAACATCTCGATTCTATCAAACTGAACTCAAATGAAAACAGTCTGCTTAGATCACGAGCAATAATAGTCAGCTCCATTGTCATTAATGCCAGCGGCGGTCGCATTGTTTCTGCAGTTAGAAGCCAGTTCATTGATGACGTTGTTCGAATAATGACGACAAGCAGTGAGCCCATCATCAAAATTTCATGTCTCTTTGCGATTCAGTCGTCATCTCTCTCGGAATACCTCCGTCCTCATCAAAACGCCATCTTTCAAGTCATCTCGACTCTAGTAGAGGAATCAGATGATGATACTCCGGCAGTTCTTGTGGAGTTCACGCTTTCGGCTATTAAGCTCGATTTTTCCTCGGCAATCAACAACCTAGACGTCATAAGAATGATATTTGCGCTGGCATCTAAAGATACTTCTAATGTTGAGCTGTCGAGTGAAGTTCAAGGAGTATTAGAAGAGACTGCTGAGTGGGCAACAGAAAACGGATGCTTTGATAAGCTGTCCAGTGATATTTTCCCTCTTCTAGTAGGCAATGTTGACAACTCACAGGATGGTGAATTCACTCCAGATCTGATGCTTTCGCTGGAGCTGCTTGGAACCATTATAAGCAAGGGTCCAACTCCTCTTCCTGCACAAGTCACATCCCTAGTTTTTGAGCCTCTGTTTCGAGTAATCAAGCTTTCCTCTGATGTCCAGATCATGCAGGCTGCGTCTGAAGCATTTACATTTTTAGTGGAACGAGGAGCAGGAGAATTGAGAAACGCGAATGTCAATGGAGTGAGTGGGCCACAAATGATATTAGAGGTGGCGTCCAAATTGCTGGAGCCAAGCTGGGAGGATTCGGCGGCCCTTGCATCCGGTCAGCTTGTAACTGCAATTCTAGAAGAGTTTGGTGCGGAGCTTGGGGAAATTCTTCCTCAGCTGCTCAATGCCACAGTTTTACGACTTTCATCTGCAAATAGCCTGACTCTTGTGGAGGTGAGAATGACTTTTGCTTTGCTGGCTAACTTTAGAATCTGCTGCAAGTGTTTGGACTTCTGGTCATTCAATCACCACAAGAAGTTATCAATATCTTAGCTTCTATTAGTGGTGCATTGGAACTGGTTTTGACAAAATGGGTAGCGTCTTTTGAAGTATTGCGAGGATACGATGTCATTCGACGAAAGTGAGTATTGGACTACAGTTTGGGAGTGGATGTAGCTAATTTCAGTGTCATAGCACTGCAGAAACTATACAACACGGAAGACCCTCGAATGTCTGCAATTATAGTGGATGGAGATCCTGAATTGCCCGAATCTGATGTTATAATAACCAGGTCCAAGGCGCAAAACCGTAAGTTTTTGAGATGATGCCTATATCTGAGCTAACAGCAGTCAAGTTTACAAGAATCCCTGTCACAACCAAAATAGTAAAGCTGTTATTAAAAGAACTGGCAACGTCTCCTGCTGGCGGAAACCAGGCTGGAGTATCCAGTGATGATGAAGAAGAGGATGATGAGTGGGAAGATGACTTTACAGGATCAGCAATTCCTGGGGAAGTTATTGATGAGGCGTCCGGGGTTCGTCGCTCGGATGTTGCAACTCATACAATAATAGCGGAATGGTTTCAAACCATTGCTCGAAATAATGTGGGTGGGTTTTCAGTCATTTTCCAATCACTATCAGACGGTGAGAAAGAGATGCTATCTGAGATCCACTAGAGTTTACATAAATAATGCATCTTAATACTGTAAAAACGGTTTGGTTCGTTTTGTGTACCCCCTGAAACTTATTGCCTAATGCGTGTCTGCGGCAGCTCAGCTTCATCACCTCAAAATAACCAACATTCGGGATGAGCACCATAGGAGCCATCACGAAGGCGTTTGTCTTGGTCAAGCTGCTGTTAATATCAGTACTTATTATTGTTCCTAAGCAGTATGACACATCTTCAACGTTGATCCTTCCACCTTCAACAGAGCAGGCGTTGATTCCGAGAATACTTCGCCATGTTGTTTCTAGGCTAAGCATATGGGACAATGTGTATTTCATAACTTTGGCGGAGAGGGGTCAATTATATGAGCATGAATGGGCGTTCGGGAGACTGTGGTGGCTACTAGTGCGCGGGGTAGGTAGACTGCTGATAAGCAGCTTCTCAGGCTTAGAGGACGATACATATTCGTATGCTGTCGCGAGCATCATTGTGTCCAATGCATCGCATTATCTGGGCTGCATTATGCTCTACAAGCTCACCAGAGATGTTTTTCAGTCCAAAGACGCTCTTTTTGCACGTACAGCTGCGATTGTGTATGCGATGTCGCCTGCTGGCATGTTTTTGCTGGCAGGCTACGCAGAGGCTACATTTGCGTTATTATCATTTACAGGCCTCTACTTTCGAAATAAAAACAGCTATATAATATCAGGATTCTTTTTCGCAATAGCTTGCGGCCTCCGAGGTAATGGACTACTGTGGGGTATAGTATTTGCTTTCGACTTAATAAGGATAGCCGCAAATGCTCGCCAGAATGCTTCGCGACATGGAAAGTTACCGTTTGGTCTTCTCGTGAGAATTGTTATTGGAGGATCATTTATCGGAGCAGCAGTCTGCATACTACAGTATATAGCCTACTTACAGTATTGTCCAGGCAGACCATGGTGTAACGACTGGCCCGCACCGTCCATATTCAGATTTGTACAGAGCCACTATTGGGTCAATGGCTTCCTTGCGTACTGGACTCCAAACAACATTCCTAATTTTCTATTCGCATCGCCAACGTTGGTGCTAATATGGTGGTCTGCAAGGCATTTTGCAAATGGATCTCCTGTACTGACTCCTATAATTGTCGTGCAGTCAATACTGGGTCTAGGTGCACTTCTGGTGTGGAATGTTCAGATCATAAATCGGATCTCTACATGTCTACCAGGTATCTATTGGTACATTGCTCATCTATTACGAAGTACAACTCTAGGTGAAACCAGAAGATCAAAGCGAATCATGACATATATCACGATTTGGATAGTGTCTCAAGGCGTGCTGTTTGCTGCATTTCTCCCGCCTGCCTAGTGCTGAAAAAAAAAACGACCTACGTGGAATCTTATCAGAGTCGATACATTTTCATTAAATCTACAAGGCCCTTGTAGCATATTTGACATTATTGGCCACTGATAGGCTTGCCAGCCTGGGCTAATGCTTCTGATAGTTAGACGAGGCAAATGTGGGAATCTTTACTCACCTCTTCGTGATGCGTCCTCCAAAAGTGCGGTGTCCACAGCATTTGCAGGCAAATGGACATATCGAACTACAGATCCTCGAATAAATATGTTTTTCACGGCGCTCTACAGTTAGTCCTGACACCGGTCATATATACACACCAGGTGAGGATAGCTGGTCTCGTCCAATGTAGTAATGTCATCAAGCTTCAAATTGAGATACTGGTCAACTGATTTCAGAGTTCCTCGAATCGACATGTCGTTCTTCAGCTCTACTGTCACCTCATGATCAATGAGCGTCTTGAAGAACGAGAACAGCAGCATTGTGTATGATGCAGAAATCGTCAGCCTCAAATCTCCAGTTTAGATGCGGCTGCCCCAGTGAAGAAGTACCCAGTATCGATAATGCTAAAATCGGGCTTTTGCAAAGAATTGTCACTGTCGAAGAACAGCATTCTTCAGTACCTTAATAAAAGCTTGTTTAATATCGTTGACAACTGGTTTCATTAGACTTGTGAAGCTTCCATAAACTTTACTAGACCACCTTGTGATGCCAAATGAAAAATGTTTCTTTTAATTGCGATGATCCACGAAAACAGAACCTTTACGGGGTTGAACCACAGCTCCCGAACTAGAAATCACTTCCAAGCGTTATGTGATATCGCTATTCGCATCTTTATTCAAAAGTGAACTTCGGCCTATTATGAGGAGGATATTCGCATGCGGGAATGATCGCCGCAGTGCATATAACCTGACATTTTCCAAATTCTGTAAGTTGAACTAGTACGTCTCGTCGAAATGACGCTTCTAGCAAAGTCTCAGTTTTTCTTTAGTGGGAACTTGGCTTTATCGTCAGTCGCTCGATCATGCGGATCTCGGCTATGTGTTGAGACCACTGTGAGGGCTAAACGGCCTGCGAGAGTAGCAATGTCCCTTCTAAGGGCATCAAAGCCAGTTAGTCCTAATGCCTCAAAACCACTTGGGCAGGCTGGGAACAGGCGCTTTAGTACTATGAGACCACTATATCAAACTGTTGTGGAGTCAAAACCAAGGAGCCAAATCATTGGTGAGATTATAGAAAGTGCCAAGAAAGACGCTCCGAGTCCTGGAAAACGACGACCCGTAAATTCGTCAAAGGGAGTCGGATATTGGCTTCTTGGCAGTGCTGGTGCCGTATTTGGAATTGTGATCCTTGGGGGCCTTACAAGACTCACTGAGAGTGGGCTTAGCATTACGGAGTGGAAGCCAGTAACAGGATCCATTCCTCCTCTAAACGATCAAGATTGGGAAAAAGAATTTGACTTGTACAAACAGTCGCCAGAGTTCAAAATATTGAACTCCAACATCACATTAGATGAGTTCAAGTTTATCTATTTTATGGAATGGACTCACAGATTGTGGGGTCGGGCAATTGGTCTTGTGCTGGTTGTGCCTGCTGCCTATTTCATATATGCCCGAAAAGCTAGTGCTCATACCACCAAAAGAATCGGTCTTATTACAGCTTTACTGGGACTGCAGGGTTTTATTGGGTGGTGGATGGTAAAGTCTGGTCTGAATCAAGAGCTCATGACCCAGCCAGGCGCACATCCTAGAGTGTCACAGTATCGGTTGGCTACTCATCTGGGAGCGGCATTCCTGTTATACATTGCTATGCTCAACACGGGACTGGATGTTTTCAGAGAATCTAGATGGGTGAAGAACCCTCAAAAGGCTTTGGCAGAGATGGCTTCACTTTCAAGCCCGTTGGTCACTCCTCTTAGAAGGGTAGTAACTGCATTGGCATGTCTGGCATTTCTGACGTCTATGTCTGGAGCATTTGTTGCAGGTTTGGATGCGGGACTTATCTATAATTCGTTTCCCATGATGGGAACTTCTCTGACTCCTCCAAAGTCCGAGCTCTTTGATGCTCATTATGCAACCGATCCTACTTCGTCATTCAATGTTTTTTGGAAGAATATGCTTGAAAACCCCTCTACCGTCCAACTCAACCACCGAATCTTGGCATGTACTACCTGGACTGCCACATTGCTAGTACATCTCTATTCATTGCGGTTCCGAGGACTGGTTCCCAAGCCAGTGATCCGCAGTGGTGCCGCTACGGTGGGATTTGTCACTCTTCAAGCAGCTTTGGGTATATCGACGCTTTTATACGTTGTGCCAACTCCTCTAGCAGCGGCCCATCAGGCGGGCAGTTTGCTGTTTTTAACCTCTGTGTTGGTGTTAGCAGCCAAGCTTCGACTGCCTAGAAGCCGGGTTGAACGATTAATCCGGCTGCTGTCTCAACAGCAAAGCCAGAAAACAGTTCTCAAATAAAAAAAAATATTTATCTGAGTCTGCTGTAAATATATATATATATATATATTGGGCGCAGAGATTGCGCATACTCCTAGTGTTACCACTCGGCTCTATATTATTGTGTACATAAATAAATATTACCATATCTGCTTTGCAGCCATGCGGAACCTCGTCACTGAAGACAACTCTGCCAGTCCATCGCCAACTGAAGGCTCACGAGTTTTGCGAGGAGGGACTTCTTCATCTGGATCATACAAACCTTTGCGAGACTTGTCATCAAGCTCTCCAGCACGAAGCATTCCAGACATGAAATCGCCTGAAGGGCGACGTCGGGCAGTGCGACCACCTCTGTGTCGGGACCGTATGACTGTATATCTTTTGGCACTGTATCGCAGCAAAAGCATGCCTAGAATCAATTTTAATAGAAGGAGCACCATGTATGTGACTACACAGGCAAGCAGCACGTTAAAAGATGGAAGGTATTTAGTCGAAGCCAGCTCGAATACCGTTAAAGGAGAGGTTGGAGTTTCTGCAGCAGCCTGAGTCACGTTAGGCGATTGCCAAACAGTTTTGGCAATGTTTATCACAGCGTCCAAGATGGAGACATTGTCGGGCGGTGTAGGAGGTTGAATAGGCATTGAATACTCTGCCAGTATGTAATATGACTGAAGCAGCATTTTAGTCGAGACAACCACCAATGGATAGGTGGGAAACCCAGTACGTCTTGTCATGACATGGTCAGAGAATGCACTATCGGCATAGTCAATGGCCATGACATCCAAGAACTTGCGGTAGATTCTTGGCCGTACATTATTGAATTTAGCAATGTAGGCATGCTTTATCCAGTCCACAGCAACTTCGCTGCCAACAACCACAATGGCCGGTCCAAATAGTGCTCCCAGCCACCGATTCCAGCCTGCCCATGATGTGGGAATAATGCCGATATCACTCACCTCCACAACATTTCTGATTCCAATCACCAATAGAATTACAAGCAATTGGAATCTCTCAGCAATATCTGCGCATGTTACTTGAAACAGCTCTTCTCGCTCGAACTTCTTGAAAACCGCTCCCTTAATTTCCGAAAACTGGTTACTCAGAAGCAATGTCAACAGAGCGTTAGAGTATGAGTTGACAGCAACATTGAGAGTGATTATCTGATACAAAAGTACCACGCTGTGCACAAAACAGTACAATCCTCCCAAGCCAGTAAACACTACTAGACGTAGCCCATTAGACAGTGTGGATGCAGACAATAAACACTCCATTATATCCTGGCCAAGGGCCGAACACAGTTTATCGGCTACTTCAAGCACACTGAACATGACATACAGCTTGATAGCTGCTTGACCGCGGATATTGTGGTATATCTTGGATGTATCGAGCTCTAGCAGGAACCACAGGCTGGATACCAGCAACAGACCCTTGATGGCGTCTCCACGCCTCGACAGCGATGCTCGGAACTTGATGACCTGAAATAGTCCTATTAGAGATCTTAAAGGCAAAATAGTGAATGTGTGTAGAAACGCGTCAGCGCAAGACAGCATCCCAAACAGAGCCACTCGCTCAAGATAGAATGGTACCTTAATCACATTGACAAGATGCTCGACCTTATCAGTGAACAATTCATATGAAGTGTCTGTAAGCTCCAAAAACAAATAGTCCCATAATGAGAACGGTAGCTTTCGCACAGGGCTTGTGGATGGTGATTTGGCCTGCTTACCAGGCACCCATTTCGGCGTCACCACCGGCGAGCTCTTTGAACGTCCGCGCTTGGGAGACGACCCCATTGATAATACTTCCCCCCCCCACCACGTCAAATAAAACAACCTTTATGTGACTGTAGCAATAATTGCAGCACTTGTTGACCTGTGAAAAGTGACTTCGTTTGGCACTGCCAGGTTCTAGGTTCCAGATCAGCTTGCGAGATGGTTAGGTGTTTGGGGTAGCGAGAACATTATATATATTATGTTTGACTGGGGAGGGAGGAGGTAGGTAGCTAGTTAGCGATGAACGGTGGCAGCAATAAAGCTAGTCAGAACTACTGGGAGTCTCACACCTAAAGTCTATTAAACAAACAACGAACGGGAAATCAATTACCTAGCAATACATTACGAAATAACACACTTGGACGAGCTCTCCTCTTCATGGGAGCCCTTGGCTTTTGCACTAAGCGCGCATCGAGCAGCCTCAGTGAATGCTTCATTTACACCTCTGTTCTTCTTTGCAGAGCATTCCAGGTATCGTAGAGCACCCACCTGCTTGGCGACCGCCAGGCCCTCTTCGTATGTTATAAGCTTTCTTCGGTTGGCAGCACCGTCTGCTTCAGCACCAGCATCGCCCTCCTCGGTGTTTCGCAAGTCGCACTTGAGAGCTACCAGCACCAATTTTACGCCCTCGCAATGGTCGACAATCTCGGAGACCCACTTGGTCTGGGCGTTTTCTAACGAGTCGGGCGAGTCCACAGAAAAGCACAGCATAATGGTGTGGGTGTCTGAGTAAGACAGAGATCGCAGACGGTCAAACTCCTCCTGACCAGCAGTGTCCCACAGCGACAATTGCATCGCCTGGCCGTCTACAAAAATGTCGTGCACGTAATTTTCAAAAACTGTGGGTTCGTATACCTGAGGAAAGTAACCCCTGGTGAACACGTTGAGTAGAGACGTTTTACCACACGCTCCATCCCCGAGGATCACAATCTTTCTCGAGACTAGGTTAGCCACTGCCTGGTTGGGCTTGTTGTTTGGTTGTACTCACTTGGCTTGGATGACCCCCCGCACAACGGCATGATGTTAACACGAATGTTTCAGCAGCGTCCAGTTTGCAAACTTAAGGGGCAGCCGCTTGCACCTTACATGGTCCCACATTATGGTAAGCGTCTGATTATGTAGATGTCCCTTACAGGCAAATTAAACGGTGGCCAGCATCCATTTTTTGTGTGCATTACTATTTGAATAATGCCACGACGCTTGACAGTCAATATGTGGCCAATTAGTTGGTCTCGGCATTTTTCATAGCGTCGCGTCGTTTGAGCCACATTTTTTTTTTTCGTTTCAACGCGCACCGTTGGTTATCTTAAGCGTACGGCGTAGCGTACCAGCATGGTAATTGCAACAAACATCCTTGCATTAGCGGATGTCAAACTAATAGACTGTCCAGGAGACGAGAGTGGGGATTTACCTGCAATTCAGTTTCCAGTTAGCTGGAACAAAAAAAGTATTGCTGCTGGAACAAAGTAGTGATATACTTAGTATTATCAACAAGAAACTTGGCACAGTGCTATTGGAGCAGTGTGCAAGTGTACAGTGGTTGATTAGCCAGATTTTGATGTGGGCGAGTGTCTCGCACTGACTGCACTGACTGTGATTGCCACTGGTGCCATATACTCTATGGTAGGGCCTTGGCGAGTTCAAGTGCGGTATCTGTCTCATTATGAGGTGCTAGGGGTGCCTCGAGACTGTACCACAAAGCAAGTGCGCAAACGGTTCTTGGAATTGTCCAAGAAATACCACCCGGACAAGACCAGATCGTTAGAGGACTCAGAAAAAACTCGAGCCACCCAAAAGTATCAGCAAATTAAAGATGCCTACGACACCTTATCAAATGGCAAGCTCAAGGTTGCGTACGACCGGACATTAAGTCCCACCCCACAATATAGTTCCTCAGCAGGAACAACAAGGCCAACGACGACCACGACGTATACGCCACGGACAGGACGAACTACCAACATCAAGCGAAATGCAAGAGTGTACAACTACGACAAGCCATTCAGAGAGCCAGCTGATAAGGATCCTTTGAATCCACAACATCGCAGCGGATCATACTATGACGTACCTCATTTCGACTTTGACAAACACTACAAACAGCAACAGGGCTATGAAAAGCATCGTCAGCAGCGGATGCGTGATCATGATCAAGCTGTTCGAGACGCAGTACGCCGCCAGACAGATGCCTCGAACGACGATTCTCGTCGCCGGCCTGTGACGCTGACGAGTATTGGGATTGCACTTGCATTACTAGGAACAGTGGTGGCAATTCTCCGTTGACAACGCCCGAGTCTCCAAGTATCTCGGAAGAACCATTTTGTCCATTGAAGCATTGCTGGCGGTGGTGGTGCAATTGGTTGTGTAAATAATGATTAAACCGGGCATGTCAAGTAATATAGCATACAATAGCATAGTCAATACGACCATCTACGATTCTACAGTCTTGACAAGTTATTTGCAAAGATTTACAATTAGTTATACTAGAGGGAGTCGCTGTAGTCGGTTAGGCAGCAAAGGTGAAAGAGAAGCCCAACTTGTGAGCAGACTCGCTCAATCGCTGGGTGTCAACAGACAGACCGAGACCAAGAGTGACACCGGGTCGGAGGGCCTGAGAGTAAGACAGAGCAGCAATTCCCTGAGAGTTGATCTTGGCCTTGGCGAAAGCAGACTCGTCGATCTTGTGCTTGGCACCAACCTCAAGACCAACATTGGAGGCAGACTTGGAGTCCCAAGAGGCCTTGGCACCAGCCTCGGTGAAGCCATTGACCTTGTGGTAGTAAGAGGCACTGAAAACGCTGAGGTTGTCGGTGGCAGTCACAGCAGCAGTGTACACGGGAGAAGAGAATCCAGTGGCAGCAGAGTACTTGGTGATCTTGCCCTCCAAGATGTCGTAGCCGATCTCAGCACCAGCAAGGAAACCGTCGTGGCCAACAGTGGCATCACCAGTGAAAGTAGGGCCCTTGAGCAGATCAAAGAAAGCTCGAGCGTGGAAAGCGGGCTGTCGGAAGTACAGACCTAATCGAGCGTTCTTGGCTCCCGAAGCAGGCAGGAAGGAAGTGACAAGTTCACCCTTGAGACCAGGAGTGAAAGCCTCGTCAACCTCAATCTTGGTGTCGAGCACGTTGGAAGTCTGCCATCCCTGAGTCAAGGTCACACCAGTGGCCTTGTCGGTGTACTTGGACTCGAGGGTTCCAGAAATGGATCCATCCTTCTGATTGGACTTGCCCTTGACGGTGAATGCCACCCCGTTGGGGGCCTTGGTCTTAATTTCCAAGTTGGCATTGGCAAGGTGGTAAAAGTCCTTTCCGAGAAGGTCGTTAGGAGCCTTGGAGATATCAGCGAAAGCAGGAACAGACATTATTTTCAATTGACTGGTAAGTACCACGGAGGTGTCGTGTCTGGAGTATTTATATGTCCCGATGCTCACCCGGCTGTTGGGGTACAGGTGATTGGACGGCAATGGAGTTCACGTGCAGATGGGGGGGAAAATCAACACATCATTTTCGGGTGCGTTTGGAGCGCCTGGACCACACTATTTAATGGCCATTACGCGAAAATATCTACAGATTTGAGTTTGTTGGAACCATGTATTTAGCAGCAGTGCTGGAGTGGTGGTTGGACGCGACAGTTGTGGCTTGAGTGCGTTGGCTCTTACCGCATGTGCTAGTGTGGGGTCAACGCCATCCAGCTGTCATAGCTAAGACATCAATCAATACAGATGAATTAATAAAGCAGATAAATCAATAAAGCAGATAAATCAATAAAGCAGATAAATCAACAGAGATATCAACAGAGGTATCAACAGAGATAATCAATACAGTTTATGGCGCATACAGAATATTAACAAAATAAATTACTTATCAGAAGTCATGTGGCTCCCAGCCTGGATCAACTGGGACAGAGTCTGCCTGTTGGAGCTTCCTCGTCCTCGTGCACGACTGCCAGCCATAGGACCAGAAGTTATATCTGAGGCAGCTACTGCTGCCACTGCAACAGCAGCCTGAGCATCGTCCTGCTGCTCGGCATCTTTGTCTTTAAGGTCACCGTCCACATCAGCCATCGACAACAGCGTGGGGTCCTTGGGGCCAAGGATAGCATCTGTGATGGTCACTGCTCGACCCTTGGCGCCAGTCTGCACAAGAACTCGTCCAGTGTCGACCTTCCACTCAGTGGGCCGGGCCTGTTGCGCACATTTCTCACAGTGGTCCACAAAGTGCTTTGGCGACGGGAACATCTTCTGGCAAACTCGACACCAACCGCTATCTGACTGCTTGAACTGCACAAAGTGCACCAATTTCAAATGCCTCTTCAGAACATCCAACCGGTTGAATGCTCCACCATTTCTGTGGCAAGTGGGATCGCTGTTCCAGTAGGGACAGTGGAACGTGGGCTTCTCATGGGACCTCAAGTGTCGTCGCTGATCTGACAGCCGCGCAAACGACCAGTGGCATCCCTGGTAAGGACAGGGATATGGTCGATCGCTCGATGCCACTGCTACGCCATTGGCTTCAGAGTTGTCAGCAACCCCAACGTCACCAGGCGCTCTTCGCTTTCGCTTCGGGCCGCCACCAGCTTTCCTAGCGGGTTTCTCAGTTCCAGGACCCTCTCCCTCACCGAATGCTGGCACAACTGGCTGGCCGTTCTGGTCGTAAAACGCAAATGCAGCCGCGTCAGGGGGAAATCCCACTGCTCCAGCCCCACCAGGACTGGCTCCAGACCGTCCATATGGATACTTGGGATAACCACCAGCACCGCCGGCTGGTCCACCCTGTGCACTGCCCATCATTCCCGCTGCTGCTGCTGCTGCCGCTGCTTGTGACCCGCTGCCTCCATAAGGCCCGTAAAAGTATGCGGGGTATCCAGCAGACGGTGCATTGCCTCCATAGTATCCATACATCTGGGGGGGATACTGAGGGTATTGTCCGTTGGCACCTGATCCGTCACCTGCTCGGCCTTCTTCGCCACCCTCGCCATCAGCTCGGGCTCCATCTTTGCCGTCCCCAGTGCCGTCTTTGTTGTCTGCACCACCTGGAGCTCCAGCAAATGTCTCGGGATGAGGATATCCAGGATATGGACCGTACGGGTAGTACGAGTATGGAGGCCTCACAGCATTCTGCCCAGCCGTAGCAGCAGCTGCTGCTGCTGCCACCGCCATTCGGCGCTCTTCTTCGGCAGAAGTTCGTCGTCCCTTTTTGGGATGAGGCAGATCTTCATCGTCTCCATCATCCTCGTAATCCTCATCGTCGTCGTCATCTTCTTCAACATGGGGAGGATCATCTTCATCTTCCTCCTCGTCCTCGTCCTCATCGCGATCACCATCACCAGCAGTGGGGTCGGGGGCATAGTCAGCCGACTCGGGCTTGGGTTTGGCAGGGCCTGTGCTGGCCTTGTTGGCGGTGTCTGGATGAGACTCGTCGTCGCCGTTTTCTGGCGCTGTCTCCTCGAGCGCCTTTTCGCGACCTCCTCGCGGTTTGTCCTGCGCGCCTGAAGGCCGCTCTGACTGTGGCTGGTCCTCCAGCTCATCGCCAGCCTGCGCTTCATCTGTGGCTCCTCCAGCCTCAACTGTAGGCTCCTCCCCTTCGGGGTCCTTCTTGGCCTTCCGTGGCGAACCACGTTTACGCGTTCCGTCCTCGGGAGATACCACACTGGCTCTTCTACCTGTCATCGCAATTGATATTATTTTGCTGTTAACGTGGGTAGCTTCTTGTTAGCATGATTTCAACTCGTTGGCTACCATAAACCGCCGCAACCAAGTCGCCTCGCCCGCCTCTCGAGCCGCCCCTGCAACTTGTCGGGTCCCAAACGCGCTCGAATTGCAGGTTTACAACAATATAAAAAGCTTTGCCGGCGTGTCTCTCCTGGCTCAAGTACTTACCAACTCAAATAAAAGTGGTTGTCACTTGGACACTATACTAATGACTAAAAGTGCTGAAGAATGGACGTCTGCCACCGAAAGTGCGGCGGAGGCGGCTTCTTTATAGTTGTCAAATTTGCAACCGTACCCACATCCCCTCCGTGACCCAATATACACAGACCTTATCAATCATCTATTCCGATCGGAAAGCCCCTGCTAACCATTTTGCGCCCCGAAAACCCACTGAACGACGCGAATACTATGGCATAAACTGTTGAAGTCCGTCGACGATTTTGTTTGTTTCTTTTTTTTTTTCGGCTCCTCAGTTCAATGTATCCTCTCCGTTGTATCTAGCTTTTACCAATCGCTTGCATAGCGCGATGCGCTCTGATGCAGGGGTATGGCGATGTCCCAAATCGGATATTGTTTCATTCATGGTCCATTCTTCGTATGTATGCTTGCAGTCCCTGCGAAACGAAAGCTATCGGTTGTGGACATAAACTTCACTCTGCGTAAAGTATTCGGTAAAGATTCTTTTCGAGGATGCCAAGAATCAATCATAAAAGCGTCCCTTGCCGGCGATGACATTCTTGTCTTGCTGCCTACTGGACATGGCAAATCGTTGACTTATCAACTTCCTGCTGTGGCAGTCCCATATGGGTGCACCATAGTGATCTCACCGCTGCTGGCGTTGATGATTAATCAGGTGTCGGCGTTGGTTGCCCAAGGAGTCAATGCTGTCACGCTGAATAGTCTGACAACCAAGGATGAGAGACGACGCATAATAGCAGACTTGGCTTGTGGCCATCCCACCATCCGGTTGGTTTACGTGTCGCCAGAGCTGTGCGCAACAACCATGTTCCGCAAAGTGCTCGGTACTCTTGTTCAACACAATGAGCTCAACCGGTTTGTCATAGACGAAGCCCATTGTTGCGTGGAATGGGGTAACAGCTTCCGCACTCATTACAAGCAGTTGGGTTACTTGAAAAGCTCGTATCCAGATATCCCCATAAGTGCTGTCACTGCAACTGCTCCTGATGCTGTTAAAAGTGAAATTATCCGCATTTTGAAGCTGCCTTCTGAGCCTGGTCTCAAAGTGTTTTCGACTTCGGTCAATAGACCCAACATTCACTACGAAGTGAGATTCAAGTATGGCGAAGAAGTAGTTAATGATATAATTAACTTTCTTAAAAAATATGCAAAGAGAAAGTCAGAGCGCCTTTCTCAGTCGTCGGGATCTGGGATTATTTATTGCAGAAGACGTCATGCAACAGAGTTACTGGCCGAGCTTCTTCGTGCTGACGGCATAGGCGCCCAAGCGTTTCATGCTGAGATGTCATCGTCACAAAAGGAAGACATCATGCGTAAATGGATATCTAACGATCCTGGCTATCAAATAATAGTCGCTACTGTTGCTTTCGGCATGGGTGTGGATAAGCCTGATGTCAGGTTTGTCATCCACTATGATTTGCCTAATAACATTGAATCGTACTATCAGGCTTCTGGAAGGGCTGGAAGAGATTCAAAAGCGGCCAGATGTATATTATACTATTCGAGGGAGGATGGAAGCTCGCTTGTCAGTCTACAAGGCAGGTCTAAACCGGAGAATACCAATTCGTTTAAAAAAGTATGCTTGCTACACTCTTATTGATGCATCAACTAACTTCAGCTCATTGAATACTGTGAATCATCCAGTGCATGTAGGCACGAACTCCTGTGTCGTTATTTCGAGCCGAATTTGGTTATATCCAACCGTTCGGATTGGTGCGATTATGCTTGCGATTACTGCAAGGATAGCAACGATTTGCAAAGGCGCATCAGGTCGTTATCTGACCTTGATGGTTTGTAAGCACCCGAAAATTGCGCCGTGTTTGGCACTAATCCCCACATGTTTGGGCTATTACGGTAGCAATCTATGAATCTCGGCACAATGTGCTCAATTACCAGCATAATGAACTCGCATTTACAGTTACATTGCATATTCCCACACATGTCATTTATTAAAGTTGCATATACTGGATACATTAAATTGTTTGTTACTGAATTATATTCATTTTTTTTATTCAAAAAGTTCATCTACTTTGTGAGCAGGGGTGTGGTGCCCTGTCACCTACCCCGCATTTGACATACATGACGGCGTGGGATCTTCCATATGCTTGACTAAGGGGGCTGTGGGGGAAGCTTATTATCTGTGGGGTAAAGATACGACATCTAATCGATATATGCTATAATTAACGTATATAAATAAGCTCAACCCCTATTGTAAGCCACAAATTCGTATTCAACATTTACCATGGTTGAAGACAAGGTAGTGGTCGAGCACCATGAGCATTCTGTTCCTCTGGAGCATTACGAAGGCAAGAGTCTCACTGAGTTCGCAAGACGTGGTCTTGAGGCCGAACATAGTCTCACTACTTGGAATGCAGTTGCAAAGTATAGAAAGGCTCTTATGTGGTCCATATTGGTTTCAGTGACCGTTATCATGGAGGGCTACGACATGGCCTTGATAGGAAACTTCTATGCTTATCCCAGCTTCCAGAAAAAGTATGGGCAGTATTTTCAATCTAGCGGTGGGTATCAGTTGACAGGTCCATGGCAGATTGCTTTAAGTGATGCTTCGGGTATAGGATCGTTCTTTGGTGTATTTGCCAATGGTTGGTTGACAGAGCAATTCGGCCATAGAAGGGTTCTTCTGGTCTCGTTGGTATTCATGGCTGGTTTCATCTTTTTGACCTTTTTTGCTCCCAATGTTCAAACTCTTTTAGCTGGCGAGATTCTTGTCGGGTTCCCATGGGGAGTCTTCGCTTCGATAGGTCCTGCCTATGCTTCGGAGGTTATGCCCACTGCATTGAGACCATTTCTGACAAGCTGGATTAACATGTGCTTTGTTATTGGCCAGCTGATCGCCGCTGGAGTTTTGGATGGAATGATTGGCGTTACAAGCTCGTGGTCTTATCGTGTTCCATTTGCAATTCAGTGGGCGTGGCCCTTGCCTCTGTTTATTGTGCTTTGGTTTGCTCCTGATTCTCCTTGGTGGCTGATCCGGAAAGGACGACTGCCAGATGCCGAAAAAGCCATCCGAAGACTCAATCTAAGTGACATCTCAGATGAAGAAATCAAAGAAACTATGGCTTTAATGGTGCATACCAATAACCTTGAGCAGGAATTAGAATCTGGAACAAGCTATCTCGATTGTTTTAAAGGTGTTGATCGTCGCAGAACCGAAATATGTTGCTTTGTGTTTGCTGGTCAAAATATGTGTGGGTCTGCAATGTGCAATCAAGCAACTTATTTCTTCACCCAAACTGGAATATCTAGTAATGAAGCTTATAAAATTAATGTTGGGCAGACCGCTCTGGGCTTGGTGTCAACGCTTTGCTCGTGGTTTTTCTTGATGCCGTACATCGGACGAAGAAAAATATATGTTGCAGGAATGGGCCTTATGACGCTATTGTTATTTCTCATTGGCTGTTTGGCTCTAGCACCAGAATCTAATACTGGAGCAAAATGGGGTCAAGTTGTGCTCGTTCTTTGTTGGCAAGTGACATTCCAAGCCACTGCTGGCCAGCTCGGCTGGGCCATACCCAGTGAGCTCTCTTCCACCAGACTTCGCCAAAAGACTATCTGTTTGGCTAGGAACGCGTATTATATAACCAGTACAGTTGCAGGGGTCATTGAACCTTACATGTTGAATCCCACTCAATGGAATTGGAAAGGTAAGGCTGGATTCTTTTGGGCCGGTGCCTCGTTAATCACAACTGTCTGGGCTTATTTCAGGCTTGCAGAGCCCCGACACAGGACATATGAAGAGTTGGATATTTTGTTTGCTAAGAAAGTGCCAGCAAGAAAGTTTGCCAAATTCGAAGTTGATGTGTTTGAAGAAATTGAAGACAGGAACCTTGGCGTATAAAACTCCCCACCTTTCTGTGCTCGATAGCGGTTAGGTCACATTAGCCTATGCAGATTTAAGCGAGATAGGCGATGTGGCTCTCGATAACGTCACTTGTCACTGATAAGCTTCGCTGTCATGTTTAATATAACCAATATCATGTTTAGTTGAGTAAGCTTCCAATAGTAAATAGATTTCTCATAAGTTTTAATGTGATATCTTAGGGGCCGGTATTCCAGTTCGGTAGGCAGCATCAAAGGTGACGATTTTGCAAATTTCTCGGGAAACTTGGAGATCGTCCTATCGCTTATCGATTATAAGCGGTTATCATGGGCAATCTATCATATCGGTGCTGATCTCCGCTTTCAGCAATATATATTGGGTCTGTTGCAATCCTTTGATCCACTCTTTAGCTTAGCGATGTCGAAAAATATTACCGAAGTCGTTGTTTCTGATGTCGCTTCCATCGAGAATGACGAGAAGCATTATATTAAGAAGGATGTCGATAGAGCCATGGAATATGCTCAACAGACAACAGAAATAAGCCAAGAAGATGACAAATTGGTTACTCGGCGAATCGATTACTATGTACTTCCTTGGCTATGTGGTTTGTACTTTCTTCAGTACCTAGATAAACAAACTCTACAATACTCTGCTATCATGGGACTTCAGGAAGATTGCCATCTAGTTGGCGACGATTATTCTTGGGTGGGTTCCATGTACTATGTCGGATATCTGGTATCAGCATATCCACACAATGTGCTCATGCAAAGATTCCCAGAAACCAGGTATGTGGCAGCCTGCTGCATTGGATGGTCCATAACTCTTATGTGCATGCCTGCTTGCCATTCATATGCTGGATTGCTTGTGGTAAGATTGATCATGGGTCTATGGGAGGGTGTATCATCTGGAGGTCTGGTCCTTATCAGCTCCCTCTGGTACAAGAAAACCGAACAATCGAGTAGAATTGGTGTATGGTTTGGTGTTGAGGGTCTTGCTTCTGTCCTTGGTGCCATTATAGCTTACGGCTCGTGGAGAGGACAGGAAGAGTCCGGCTCAACATTTTCATCTTGGAAGATCTTATGCCTTGTTGTTTCAGCTTTGACTCTGGTTTTCGGAATTTGTATGTTCTGGTTCATGCCTCAATCAGTAGTGGAATGCAAATTTCTGAGCGAAAAACAAAAGGTAATCGCTGTTGAAAGGTTGAGAGAAAATCACCAGGGAGTGGGCTGCAGAGTATTTAAGCCATCTCAGTTGAAGGAATGCCTTCTTGATTTCAGAGTATGGAATCTGTTCTTGCTTATGCTCACTACTCAGATCCCTCTAGGTGGCATCACCGTATTTTCTTCAGAGCTAATCCAATCTTATGGATTTAACACCGGTGTATCGCTTCTACTATCCTCTATCCCCGCAGGTGTTATACAGTTTGTTTTGATGCTGCTCTTCGGCTGGTTGGGAGATAAATACGGCCAGAGATCTCTTATGTCGGCGGGTCTGCAGCTAGTTCAATTGTTTATGATATCACTCATGGTTGGTCTACAAAATGTTTCACCATTGTATAAGAGATATGGCCAGCTTGTCGCCTATTTCATACTGATGGGAAATGGTCCAACTTCCGAGTCGTATCTATTTTCATTGGAAGCTATGAATGTTGTGGGATACACCAAAAAAACTACAGCTAATGGAATGATGTTTATTGGTGTCGGAATTTCATATTTTATTGGACCCCAGATATTTAACGATGGACCTCTATATCATAGAGCAAAGACTATAAGTTTGGCTCTGTGGGCAGTGTCGGTAGTGGGATTTGTTACCTTATACCTGTCATACAGATTCGAGAATAAGAAGCGAGACAAGCTTGCTGAATCTAACCCTCCTGAGCACACTCCTAACATCGAATTCATGGATCTTACTGATAAAGAGAATCCATTCTTCCGTTATCAGTACTAGTAACACATAATTTAACTAGCACGCTATACACAGTTGCCGAGGGCCACCTCGACTTATGACGTAGCTAGTACTGTTTTCCAGTATCAGGCATCGATAGTGCCAAATGGCTGTCGAGTTTGTTATCTCTCCCGAACGGTAGGCGTTTGTTACTGAAATCTTACCCGTGTCAGTCACAATTGCTACCCCGTGTAAGCCGTTAAGTAATCCACACAACTAATTGAGATCGGACATTTGTCGGACATGACTCTCTAGCTATCATACCTAAAAATATAGGCTATGCGGAATAAATTGATCGGCTAATTGGCTGACGGCCGCTGCCTACTACGTCATTTCATGTTCATCTTGGCCTCGGACTGCACTTCAGGGCTTGTTATCTATCGATAGGCGTGCATATGCATGCATATTCCCCTATCTTATCGGCATGTACAAATACTTAAATACAAGGTGGACATCGTTAACCATTACAGGTACCAATAGCTGAGAAAATGTCTACAGAAGTGGAGACGGTTCAAGATCCGTCTATTCTTCGATTGGAAAATGGAAAAGTGATTCCAATTGCTCTTGAGAATGGTTCTGAGAAGGCATCCGTCGCTACACTACCAGTAATTGACGTGGCCAGACTGTCAAGTTCAAATAAGGAGGAACGACTGGCTCTAGCCAGTGAAATTAAAAAGGCCTGCATTGACACAGGGTTCTTTTTCATCAAAAACCATGGCATCAAAGATGATGTTGCTCAGACAGCTTTGACAGAAACGAAACGGTTCTTCAATTTGCCAGAAGAGGAGAAGCTGAAGCTTGACACCACGCTGTTACCTAAAGGAAACTTTCTTGGATATCATCCGCTATTCAAGTACAACAGAAACAACAGGAAGTATAGAGACATGTTTGAGGCTTTCAACTTCACATATGAAATCAAGATGGATCCCAATAATCCTCCTCCAACTAACATACCAATCATGGATAATAATTGGCCTGAAAATCTTCCAGGCTTTAAGGAGAATTTATTTGCATATTACAATGACATGTTGGATCTTTCAACGAAGCTTTTGGCAATTATGGCGTTAGCTCTGGAGCTCGATGAGAAGTATTTCGATGAAGATGCTATGTATCCAGCAGCGGGTCTACGAATACTGCGTTACCCTATACAGACTGCACCTGAAGAGGAACAGAATGGAATTGGTGCTCATACTGATCAGCAGATATTCACATTGATTCAACAAGATGTAACCAGCAGTGGACTTCAGCTTCTCTCCAAAGAGGGGCGGTGGCAACGAATCGAGCCTGTACCTGGCGCCATCTTGGTAAACATTGCTGACTGCTTAATGCGGATGACCAATGACAAATTCGTTTCAACAGTTCACCGAGTTGTCAATACTGGCACTGACCAAGAACGATACTCTCTCCCGTTCTTTTTCGGGTTCCATCGAAATTCCGTGTTGTGGCCCATTAAATCATGCTATGATGATGAACATCCGCCAAAATATCCCATCACCACTTGTGGAGAATATCTTACTTGGAGAGCTTCAATCTCAAAGTCCTATGGCAAGCCTATAGAGCTGGTGTCGACACACAAGCTGGAAGAGAGACCACCACATAAATAAGGACATCATTAGAGCACTGGTAGTATAGCGTACATGGAATTAAAACCCTTTTGATTTCAGGATATCGTAGACATTAACACACACAGGATCTCTAAACCCAGTGCGCTTTCGATTGCCGTTGTCATCGATGACATCACCCCACCCCAAAGGAGATGGGCCCCAGGTATTAATATAGCATAGCTCATTATCGCTGCATTGGTGGTCACACCTGTAAAAATATGTCCAATTGAGATCATCCAGAAAGGTTGCAAATAGGCTCTGATATTCTCGAACTTTGTTGTCCATCGCTAGAAGCCACTCTCTAGCCGCTGTCTTCTTGTCGCCATACAATACTGATAATATTTCTTTGGCAAGATAATGAATTCGAAAGAACTCTTCCCCGAGTCCTCGTGTTACTGCTGCAATTGATGACCATATCAGTTTATCGGTCTCAGATACAAGCTCTTCAAATGGATGCGAATATTCATACACAAAAGAGTCTAGAGCCTCGGCCTCCCTGGCTTCAACTGGAAGGTTTACATTCAAATTGTAAAACCGGCGAACAATATTAAATGTATAGGTCGTAAGGTTGCCAGCAAGATGTTCCAATGACTTTACGTTGGGCTCCTTGGTGCCTTTCGCATAACTGGAGAGTGTTTCATTTAACACCATGAGGTTTGGTGCAAACCTGTCCACAATGTAATCGGTGACAATCTGCCAGTTATTTCCGTTCTTAGGCTCTATACCGTAAACCAATGCATTCTTTAGGTCATTGATCATGCCCTGACCAGTATCTTCAGACATGTTTATCATACTCCGTGAATAGCTATCAGGCAAGAGATATGTCCTATTGATAGCCGTAACCATTTGCTGATAGTCGGGCGTAATTCTAGGTTCGCCATAATAGTGAGACTCGCCCGACTTAAGATGCTCATACCCGGCCATTGCCGACATGAGATACAAAAGTGACAAAGACTCTTCTGTAGAGTTATCGACGTCATTACCGGTATTGATGTCTAAAACTGTCTGGGAGTCCATGCCTGCCATGCCTGACGCTGATTTTGCGGTCCCACCCTCATCTTCGTCAAGTCCAGGGAGCCCCAATAGCTCAGTATCCGCTTCAAATGTCACATTGGATATTAACTCAATTTTTTCGCTTTGGAAATCACAGATAATCATCTCAAACGAAATTTCGAGACGTACGATTCCATCCAACCCAAATGGCTTCCCCCATCGGCAAATCTTTTCAGCCATATCCCTTTCAGAGTTAAATGCTCGGCCCTTATTCCAGTTCTCTCGCTCCATCCCAGATAGCAGCATCTGAGTTTCCATCTCTCCGTACGGGTTCTTCGACCCACTGGCACCATCTAGGACTATGACCTTATCCAAGGGTTTCTTGGTGCGGAAAGTTAGAAGGCAGGCAGAGTCGAAAGCAGGACGCTTGCCATCTTTTCCATCCCCTGGGAAATGTCCTCTCCACTTACTGCGGAGTCCATTACGAAAATTATACGAGAACTCTGGATCCATCGCTATCCATTCAGGGTTCTCGGGAAATCGGCCTACCGAAGTGCCGTGCCACATCAACGTGCCCTCGGGAATGGTCGCAGGAAAAATGGAGACACCGACAGGATTTAAATCACTTCCTTTCCTTCTCAACACATTGTTGATGGTATTGAATAGGGCTGTAGAGTTGTCCCAATCTACATAGTCAAGCTGATCTTTGTAATTATCCCTTGAGATTAGTATAGGCTCGTCGAAAAACCCAGGCCTAACTTCATTTGTATGTTGCATATAAAACAGCCAAGTTAAACTGGTTGCTAATGCCAGGGCGAACCCCAGAAAAACTCGACTCAATGCCATTGAGCAGCTGTCGATAGTAGATGAGCGGTTTAAGATCTTATCTGATCGATTTACAGATTAGCGCAGGCGCAGCCCAGAATATAAGGGTTGTTCTCGTCCGAAAACCGGACATGTCTGATAGATGAGTAACTGTGCAGCATAATAACGCCACTGTTAGCCTATTTGACCCTAGATAGCAATTACTATTAAACATGGACTTAGTCTTTGAGCCCAATAAGCGTATGCTATGATGCCACTCCTTCATCAAAAGGACTGCGGAATTCTAATTTGTTTAGTAAAACTTCTTTCCAGAGAATGAGAGCAGACGTTACTAATGCTCACTTGATGATTGATTATCCATAGTCAGAAGCACCTTTAACTATTTTATCATGTTATCATGGTCTGATACTAATTTGACTATGAATCCAGTACAATTTTAAAACTCGAAGCCGCTCGCTCCATCATCCTCAATGATAGTACTCCTCAAGACGAGGACGGCCCCAAACGATGCATACGAAGAGGAATTTAGCCGTCGAGGAATGTCTCACGCGTTTTTTCCCCTTTTAGAGCATGAATTTGTGGATGTAGAGTCTTTGCGTGGGTACTTAGAATCCGATGAGTTCCAAAGTGTAGATGCATCTATAATTACGTCCCAAAGAGCTGTTGAAGCTGTTAACGGCCAATTGCATGATTTATCAGGTAAGCTTTGTTACCCGTTACTTTGAGGGTGATCTAATATCAGAAAATGCCAAATCGACTCTCCTAACCAAGCCCACGTTCACTGTGGGCCCTGCTACATCAAAAGTTTTGAATGACGCAGGATACGTTGATGTGCTTGGTGGATCACAGACGGGCAATGGTGACGCATTAGCGAGTTTTATTTTGGACTATGGTGGTATGAAAAATTGTGTCTTCTTTACTGGTGTGACCCGAAGAGATATTATACCAGTCAAGTTACGTGCTGCTAATGTTGAGCTGTTAGAAAAAGTAGTATACAGAACAAAGTCTTTAGAAGGTACTTCACAGCGTTTCCAAGAGTTCATACAGAGCAAGTCACCCAAGTGGTTTGTGTTCTTTTCTCCTGCCAGTACAGAACCTGTTGTCCAAGTATTACAACTTCAGGAAAGGGCAGGCTTCAAGATAGCTGCCATTGGTCCTACGACTGAGAAGTATCTTCGAAACAACGGGTTGCATCCTGATGTGGTCGCTTCCAAGCCTGATGCTGTCCATCTGGCAGCAGCTATGTTTGATAATACTTAGATTCGTATTAGTTATGCATTTACAATTATTTTTTTGCATGAAAATAGACCATTTCCAAGTTTAGTGAGTATCTAGAACACCACTGTAAGTTGATCACGTTCAGGGACCACAAGGGCCGTTTGAGCTCCATTTCGATAGTCCAGTTCCATCTTGACTGATTGCTTGGATTTGTCGTAATTGAAAATCGATATTTCGACTTTTGGAAGCGGTAATTTCCCTGGCCTCAGAGGTATCAAGAAAAATTGAATTGGATCCTGCTTTAAGACATCCCCGGAGATGGATTCAAACTTGAAAAGTGATCTGCTTTTGCCTGATAATGCCCATGTGTCGTGGGGCACAATAATTTCGTATGAGAACTTAAGATCTTTCAGCTCGTTTTTCAGTTCTGGTCCACACCAATTGAGGTAAGATGTTATAAAAAGATTGCTGGCTATCGTTTTGCCAATAACAAATTGTTCTTGATCAGGCATACTGATTTCGACACCATGCACCACATGCACATCGGGCACAGAAACTGGCAGGACCAATTCCTTAGATATCAATTCCAAAGGTTGCTGTCCAATTCCATTCTTCAGTACAACGTCAGGGTCTCTCATCAGTGAAATCAAGGTTTCTCGGTGATTTTGAGATAACAGCGCTAGTTGGCTGGATTGGTCGAGGAGCGCGAGCGATCCAGGATTAACAACCACGGCTCCTGTCAGGCTGTAAAGCAAAAAGTCGAATTTGAATTCACCAATGATCTCCCTTATTAACAAACTGTATCTTGCCAGGCTCTTGTCTGAAGCACTTTCCAGACTGTTTAAAATTGACTGCAGAAATATATGCTGACATTCTACTGTTAGAAGCGATATCCATAATACTACCAACTTTACCTTGCTTGAGATAACGATGTCGGATTCTCAGCGTAAGCTGTTCATTATGGGGAATAGTATCCTGTGTTGCTGTATTTCGCTGGATGGAAAAGGCGTAACACACCGGATTACCGTCGTAGGAAATGGCAGGATCAGAGGCACCAACCGGAGTCGTGACCCTGTAATTATCAGTCTCTTCTAGGCTGACCGACAGTATGCTGACAGGAGAATCCTTTTTACATGCCATACTGAACTTTGAAAATAGCTTTGTCGACTTGAAAAAATCTACCACGTTAACATCGATTGCTAGCCGTATATCAACGTCACATGAAAAAGAATGATGGAATGTGCCTTGTGCCGTGTCATAATCCATAGTGAACTTGGTCGGAATTGTGTTACTATCGAATTCAGCAGAAAAAGGGATAATAACTCGATATTTACCCTTAGATAAATCCTTCACTGTCAAAGACGGTGAAGAAAATTTGGACTCTATCGAAGTACCGTCCTCCCCTTCAACACTCCCTCTGCTGACGTCCATTTTAACTATTTGGCTAGAGGGCCTAAGCCGAAGCTTGAGAGATAATACATCATACGGTACAGTTAGGTCCACTGTTATGCTTCTCTCTATTAAACCAAACACTGGAGATGAGCGGATATCTGCATGTATCATGTCTGGAGATGCGATGAAAAGCAGGGGCTTTGAATATGCTTCCGAATCCATATCGAGCTCTTCTGACGATTCGTCGGAAACCGGAAACTTATGAAGGAAAGATACCTTTCCTTTTACAAGCTTTAATGACTCTGCTCTGAAAGTCCCTTTGACATACCTATTTGTGACAAATTTAAACGATGACACTTTCTTAGTCAACACCAGACTGTCACTCTTCAAAGTAAGTTTCTCACCCTGGTCACTTAGAAGGACCAAAGTCGCAGCGTCTATAGACAAATCCCCACCAAACTTTGTAGCCATATCTACAGTCACGTAGTAAGATCCGTGTGATTCAGGTTCAACATCGAAAAATGGGTTTAAATTTGAAGTCACCCAAGAATTTAACGGCCGTTCAACTTCGAAGAGTGGAGCCAGTTCACCTATGCTTGACACCAACGATTGGATATCGTTTATTTTAAGGTACTGGTGTCTTCTAAGAAGCTCAATAGAAAAAACAAGAATATCATGCTTGCGGTCCAGCTTTTTCAGGCAGCTAATGTACGTTGAAAGCAGCGACGTTGAAATAGCATCCCACCCCTGGTTGCCGTATACTGCGGGAAGATCCTGTAGAATAGATGCAGCATTCTCATATTCTCCGAGTTCGTAATCCATGAGTCCCAGCTGGGTTGCAAGCCGGTGAACTATCCTTGTTCTGTCGGCTCGAGCAAATTCGTCAGAGGCTGCAACAGTCAGATCTCTGTATTTTGAATAAAAAGCTGCTTTACTCGTCAATGCGAGCTCTAGATCTTTGTTAAGCACCTGATATTGTGATTCCAGCTTGTCACCGTTAGTGTCGTCTTCTTCCAAGTCAACTTCAGAAAAATCCGTTTTGATCACCCAATGGTGTAGGACAGAACCAAGTATCTCAAGAGACTTCCGACACAATAAAAGCAGCTCGCCTCGTCCTTCAAAAATTTCTTGGAGTGAATCATCCGGTAAACCCTCGCTTGCCTTCAGAAACTCCAAAACAACACCGTAGCACCATTCAGCAGCAAGCAACCTGTTTTTCTTATTTGATAATAGGAGGTATTCCATGTCCGTTAAAAACTGTCGAAGCCTCCTATATAATTCGCCGATTTTCATGGCCGAAATTGATGCTGATGCTGAGGCACGAGATATGTACAACAACTGTCTCGCCTGACGAGAAAATAAATAACAATGAAAGTCAAACAATGTGATATTGTTGGACATAATCTGATTGCGTAACTCTTTTCTATCATTTAATCTCAGGAAAGACTCACCGTTTACCATTGCTTGAACACATTCATTGCTGTCAAAGCCAACCGCGCTGAAAAATGTAACTGTGTTTTGCCCTGTCAAGTCAGTAAACTGGGTTTCCAATTGATCATACAGAGCAAGGGCATCGTCGAATAAACTGATATTCTCAAAAGATCGGGCCAGACCCTCTTTCATGACAAAGAAAGTACCAAAGTTCCACCCCATTACATCACGCTTCGCGTCCAACTTGTCTATCTCTTGTTGGTAGAGCTCGACTCGCTTTCCAAATGCATCAAGAACCCCTTCTTTAATCCGAGTCATGGTATCACTCCAAACCTCCATGATCTCCATTTCAGAGCCAATATCCTTCCGTATCTGCAAGCATCTATCCTTTTTGGTTCCTGAATTGAAGTCTGCCCTGATTTTATCAAACACTCCAGATCTAAACCTGTTTCCTGAATACGACTTTGTTCCTGGAGGAACGTAATGAACAATAAGCCATTCGGTAGGATCTCGAAGACCAACAACATTCTTGGACAGCCATTCCCGGATCATCTTCCTCACTGAGGCCCTATAGGTATCATTGTCTTCACATTTCACAAATATGATTTTCAGATAAGGAGCATCTGATAGACCCAGTATTTGGTGTTGTGGCTGTGCATTGGACTGGGTGACCTCTTCTACAAGTTCGACATCCAAACTAGGGATAGACCTTAAAGGGCGGTCTACGGGGTTCCAATGAAGGTTGACAAGTGGCAATCGAGACGCAAAGTCGTTTTTGAGCTCGTCAAATACACCCAATGGATCAAAATATGCAATTCGAGTGATTTTAGGCTCGAAATCACGAAGAGCTTCTGCCATGATAGACAGGTGCAGGATTCCAACTTGGACGTCGCCGCATACTACATAATATCACGTACATATTAAGGAGATGTTCAAAATCAAGCATATGCTATAAATATAAATGTATCTAAAATAAAACAAAGATTAATGCTCTAATTGCGATGCTTGGCGCTGCTTGCGAGCTTTATCAAGGCGCCGGCCAATTCTTATTTCAATGTATATCATGCTCGTTGATGCAGCACAAATACCAGACATCAAAGTAAAGGCGCCGCCAGCTCCCAACGCTTGTACCATCTTGTCAACGACTGCAAGCCCACCAGCACACAATAAACATCGAGTAAGATTTACAACAGCAGTAGAACTCGCAGAGTCATTTGGAAACAGATCCACCAACAGAGTACTGGAGACATTGACAAAATAACTGGACGAAACAGACACAAAAAATGTTGCCAATATCGGCACAACGTAGTGGACATTGTACTGTATAGTCCAACCGAATAAAATGCAGGCAGCACATATTGACAAAGTGGCATATTTAGAAGCGTCTAGCCGGGCAAGTTGGATGTTGAATTCCTGCATATCGATGGGCACTCCATCAGCTATACATTTCTCCTTGAATCTTTGCAGCGTACGCCGATACAAGTAGGTCATGATTCTTCCTGACGTCAGACCACCCAACAGACTTCCAAATCCACTGGCCAAGTACGAATATCCAACCTGTGTAGACGAAAAGTTGTAATTGGATGTGAGAAGAGTGGAGGTCATTGTCAGTACCATGAACCATGTGGTATAGTGGATAGCACTTGGGACAAGAATAAGCAGGACATCAGGCTCTCTTAAAAGCTTAAATGTTCCTACTAGGTTCAAAGGATGCCTCTGGAGAGGTGCATTTTCAGCATAACCCATTTCACCACGTTTCAGAGGTATTCCTTTTGCCTTGCGACGAATAAAGGCATAGGGCGACATATTCAGCATTGACGAAGGATATATCGAGCCATCTCCGCATATGAATCGATTAGTTTCTGGAAGCAAAATGGCAATGAATGCCAAGACGATACTTGCAGCAATTACAAGAAACCAGAAAATTGCTCGCCAGCCAAGCGTTCCCGTAATGCCACCTCCAATTGCAGGGCCAAAGCAGTTTCCGATACTGCCTATTCCAACACCCACACCCATATAAGCACCTCTATTGCGTCGAGAAGTGATATCACCAACAACACCGCTCAATACAGCTATAGTTGAGGCTATACCGGTTGCCTGCAGCGTTCGGAGGCCAAAAAGCATCCAATAGCTCTTTGCCAGTGCCAACCCCACACAGGCACCGATATAGAGTACAAAACACACCATATACACAGGCCGTCTCCCATAGCTGTCGCTTAGGGTTGCCCAAAATGCGGGGGATATTCCTTGAAATATCGAATAAACTGTCACTGTCAGATTGAGTTTCTCTGTGTCAACATTGAACTCTGCGCCAAGTTCTTTAAATGCCGGAAGATAAATTGGTATAGATATCGTTGAGAAAAATGCGGCACAGGCAGCAATAGCGGTTATAAGATATCTTTCATTTGGGGTATATATGGTGACTTCTGGTTGGATGCTGCTGGCCAGTGTATCTTTCTTTTCCAGAGGACTCAGTCCAGATTCTACAGCTGCTTGATCCTTATATTGCTCTGCTTTATCAAACAGCGATAATGGAGCCCCCAAATCTTCCTCGTCAGACGAGGCCTGTGAAATGTCGGCCATGTTGCTAGCTTCTATTCGGCCTGGTACGTTTTGATTCATTTCCTTGGCATATCGGTCCGACACCAACAAACTACCAAGTTTCCTGTTTTTACTTGCTCAACCACAGTCTACAAATTGGCTCTAGAAGTTATGATCGATCTGAATCTGTAGAGCAGTAGATTCATAAGATGTTTCGGATTTCCTCGAAAGAAAATTTCTAGTTGTGGACTTAAGACCGTAAAGCTATAGCCGATCTGGGCTTATCTCCGATCCAAACCACGATCCCCGGTAATCTTTCCAAGAGTATTCTACGTTTACAGTACCAAAGTGCTGAGAGCGGCGAAAGATTCGGTTTGTGTTTTTAGGTCTTGGAATTTGATTTATTTCAATGATTCGTGCGACTCGTATAGTATTTATACTCTGCAGCGGACCCCGAACAAATTTGAGTCACATGCTTTAACCGTTACCGATACGATATCCATCGCATAATCAATCAAGATAAAGTTATATGATCACTAAATAGAATAGTAGTTCGAATTGGTGCTGATCAATAGTACCTGTAACAGATGAGGTTTTGTTGTTTTGGCCATGTATAAATACAACCTTAATTTATGGCCTGTCAATATATGGGGGTTACTTAGATGACGAGGCTTCACCATGCCTACCAAGTACAAAATGACATCCTTATAATCTACCAGCAAAAAAAAAGAGAAGCAAGACTACTCACCTGGCCAGCGTCTACAAACAAGTCACAAAGAAAACGGGATTTGTAATATCTGAGGAATTGGCCGCCAGTACAACCATAAGTTTCTTATTAGTTGTTTGACAGTACTGACATCGGTTTAATGCATACGTGAATTGCATACTGCATACACCTTACGTGATTTTTTCGTGAACCGTGACGTGCCAATCTGACAACCAGTAACATATGCCTTCTAATCCATCCTATTTGCTATCACCAACCCAGACGACCAAGAGGGCGCGATCTGAAACGATCGATGTCCGTACTCCATCAAGGGCGACAAGACAGTCGAGCCCTCAAGCCCCTGGCGAAGATATCAATCTCCTCTATGGGGCAGGACCAGAAGTAGAATACCCAGAATCGCCCACAATGCCTCGCCGAAAGCGCAGGACATTGTCTACGGGCACTCCAAAATTGCTTACCGGTGGCGAGTCGCTATCTGACGACAATGGCCACGAAGAGACGCCCATCAATAAGGGCACAGCAATTCGAGCGCTGGCGACACCAATGGAGGCTGAGGTCGCTGTATTCAGTACACCCTCTAGCTCTAGACAGGCGCCAGCGTTTAGTACGCCTACGAGGCATGCCTATGACGTGCCAGATGTCAACAAAACCGAGATCTCGGCAGCCATCACCACTGTCTGTGACCTTCTGGAGACAGTGGATGACATCAACCAGACCATCAGGCTGTTGCAACAAAAGGTCCATCAGACTAACGTCCGCCTCCATCAGGTTCTTGACACTCTTCAAAGAGCATGATCGTTGTCACGTATTTATTTTTTATTTATTTATTTGGCCCCGGCCCAACACACAAATGGTTGACCCCTCCCGTCTCACATCCGAACCCCCTCGGTTGGGATTCACCTGCATGCATCCTGACTGATACGGAACGTTGGCATCTTACTATCACCCCCAGCATCTTTTGACTGTAGTTATATGACCACCACACTCCAACTTTGAAATTGAGCTAAACAAACTGGAAATCAAAAGATCCAATAGCCATTGGAGATTGTATATTATTTTGTAAAGCAAAGCTGGGTACTTTTTAGTGGTAATGCTGCGTCCTATTAGAGCGCTGATTCTCGGTGCACCTGGTGCTGGTAAGGGCACCCAGACAACAAGACTTCTCAAGGAGTTTCAGAGTCTTCAGGCTGTTTCTTCAGGAGATCTGCTTCGAGACAACATAGCCAAGGGGACGGAACTTGGAAAGGAAGCATCGAGCATTATCTCGAAGGGTGGCTTGGTTCCAGACACAACAATGGTAAATTTGTTAATCGGCGAACTTGAGTCTCGCAAATGGCTCAACCCTCAAAGTTCATGGATTCTCGACGGGTTCCCTAGAACGGTATCTCAGGCACCTCCATTGGACCAAGTCCTAGAACAGCATCATGCATCTTTAAATTTGGTCATCGAACTTGATGTGCCAGAGGAGGTTATTCTGGACCGAATTGAAAACAGATTTGTACATTTAAAGTCTGGTCGTGTGTACAACCTTACTTTCAATCCTCCCAAGGTTCCTGGTAAGGATGATGTTACAGGTGAACCCCTGAGCAAACGTCCGGACGACAATGCCGATGTTTTCAAGAGAAGGCTCGATAAGTATAGAGAATTGACTATGCCTCTTGTGGACTACTATTCAGAGAGAGGAATTGTCCAAAAGTTCTCAGGGGAGACGTCTGACATCATCTACCCCAAAATCCAGCAGTTTCTTCACACGCAGTATGCTGGTTGATCTGTATCATTTGATGTCCTCCCCAGCTTGTAATTGTTAGCATCCTCCTATAATCTGTTTATTTTATTCATTTTGTATTCATATAGTTGTATATCAGCTAGTATATATATATATATATATATATATATACTCCACTCACTCCCATATATACTGACAGATCCATCGCACTGCCAGCCGCGTGGAATGAGGCACTCCCCACATTAAAACAGATGCCCTCGATCTCAGCTTGTCACTGCGACATTCATTACTGGCATTCTTGTGTATAATGGCGCCCAAAGATTCGGGCAAGCCCAGGCTGCCCGAATACTTGCGCTCAGAACGCGGAACTCCTGTTTCGACCTCTAAGACGGGCTCGTTACGAAGTTTGTTTTCTCGAACTACACCTTTGCGGTCTGCTACACCGCAGACTGTCAGTCATGTTGCCGGATCCAACCCTGATGACACTGTAGGATGGATAAATTCCATCAAGCAGCGAGTAACGAGAGCATTACGAAATGATGACGAGCACGAAAAACAGCTTCAGTATGAAGAGGAGTATTTACGGCGAAAGCGACAAGTCGAGCAGGTAGAACAGCAGATGTCCAGCAGTGATGGAGATGAGAGAACTCGAGCATTTGATAAGCTTGGAGATATTCTTGTAGGATTTTATGGATCTTCGCAGAAGCGCAAGTTAGATTCAGAGCTCAACAATGAGACGTCAACTCACACGGAGACCCCGCTGGAGAAGAAATCAAGAGTCGATGTAAGTCTGATACTCCAAGTTCCTTTATCATACGGCATACTAACCCAGCAGTTGAATGTTGATCCGCCAGTTGAGGGATCTGGATTCACTCCAATGGATAAAAGCCAAAATACCCCGCATCAAACAAATTTGTTCTACCAGCAGCATATGGACACGAAAAGGCAGCTGTTTTCTGACTTGGACCATCATGTTTCGGAGCATGGATCTACTAGTAATCAAATAGAGCATTCATCATACGATGAGCAAGTGAAACCGCAGGCTGCCTATCATGGCAGCGAAAACGGAGATGAATACGATGAGGATGAGCTTTTCGAAGAAGAAAATGAAGAACAGTTTTCTGAGGACCATGTCCCAACCCAAGATTATACTGAAGGAGAAGAAGAACAGGACTCAGATATAGTCGAAATATTGACCGATTCAGAAGATGAGCCTTCGCCTCCTCCAGTTCCGGCTGCGAGACCTGCTAGAGCAGTATTGGGAGACTCGCTTCTCCACACAATGCATTTTGACAATGGGCGTCATTCCGATGAAGACGATCATGATACCATGGCTAGAGCTTCTGATGAACAAAGTGAAGAGGACGAAGGTGATAATGAAGATGAGGATTCTCATGTTAGCTTTGTGAGCGGAGAAGAAGATTACGAGAGCAATGACGAAATAGAAGAGGTCGACGAGGTCGACGAGGTTGAAGACGACGAAGTTGACATGGAAGATGAGACGTCTTTCTACCATGATGATAATATGTTGGAGCCGATCGACATTGCGATTGCCCAGCAAGCATTGGCAACATTCCAAGATATGCCTATGGAAAGCCCTATAATACCGCGTGAAGACATGGTTGGCGATGATCAATGTCGCCAATTTGGCATAGACCACGATATCTTCAATTCTGTGCATACTAGCAGTGCACCAGAGATAATCCCTGCCTCCCAGCTACTTGAAATGAGCGGTTTCCCTCAGAACTTGAATGATATGGACGCTATCGCATCTCAATCATCGTCATCGTACTTTCCATCGTTACCCTTGCAAGAAAGTGAAGAGGCTGGAAACGAAAATCCTGCTGAATACCAGAGCTTGAGTTCACCGCGGGTTCCGATTGCCGACATAGGAACTAGGGACGTTCTTGTGATGGAGGAAGCTGGAGAAGCTGGAGAGAAGAAAGTTGGAGGAGCTGGAGGAGCTGGAGGAGCTGGAGGAGCTGGAGGAGCTGGAGGAGCTGGAGAAGCTGGAGAAGCTGAAGAAGCTGGAGAAACTGGAGAAACTGGAGAAACTGGAGAAACTGGAGAAACTGGAGAAACTGGAGAAACTGGAGAAACTGGAGAAACTGGAGAAGCTGGAGAAACTGTACTTACCGCCAAGGACAAGCCAGAATCAAGCTCGGAGGTAGTTCCAACAATTCCATTTCCAAGCAATCTTTTGAAATCCACGTCGACGACATCTTGGCCAAAGTTTCTTGGAGATGATTCAAACATGCCCTCGGCTTTTGATACGAATCCCTTTTCTAAAAAAAGCAGTATCGGTGGATTTCAAAGCTTTTCAAGTGCAACTACGGAAAAATTATTAGAGGTGCATACAAGCTTTGATTTTGCTACTCGATTTAATGAGCAGTCGTCGTCTCTTCATGAGGAACTTGCAGAAACAGAGGACCAGTCTAGTGAGCCTGCTGCAAACGCTAGCGATATTCCCGAAACGGTCGAAGCTAAACAATCGTCAGCAAGTCCCCTAGAAGTCACGCCTTCGCAAGATACAAATTCGCGGGTAGGAGAGGTACAACTTGTTAAGAATTCCGAGGCGCTCGTTTCTGAAGCACTGGATCTTTTTTCAAAATCATCTTTATTCTCTGGGAAACCCGTTGAAGTGCCCACAGCAGATGAAGAAAATCAAGTGGATTCTATGCCCTCGATGGCATCGAATGAGAAATCAATTGACGAAGAGCAATCATCGGGTGTTGGAATACTACAATCCAAAAACATTAATGAACCCTCGCAAATATCCACTGTACCTGACCATATTGCGCCAGAATCGAACTCTCATGAAGATGCTCAGGAGGTGCCTGCAGGTAACGGCGAATCTGAGGGTGATGTTGGTGCACCAGATGGTTCAGGTTGGCTTCACGCAGAGCTTCCTATGGAGATTGAAGAGAAAGAAGCCACATCAGAGAATTTACTGAATTCTAACCATCCGATGAGTACTAGCGAGCATTTCTCGTCGGGCGGGTTGGCTGAATATGACTTGGCTGGCGCACATTTCGGTTATAATGAATACAACACGATGGTGGCTGGTGATTTCATGGAGGCAGGTAGCACGCTGCCTCCAGATGATTCTGTATTAGATCCAGCTTTGCTGGCGGCAGACGAGGATTCCAGCAAATTATCCGAAGAGAATGTTATCGAAGAGGCAGTTGCTGAGGCGGCAACTATTGAAGAACCAATTGAGAAAGCTGCTGTTGAAGATGAGTCTGCCGAGCAGATGATTGTCGAGGAGCAGGTTGTCGAAGAGCCCTCTGAGGGACTAGTTGAAGAGCCACTTGCCGAGGAACCAGATAATAAAAGTCCAGTCGAGGAGCATGTTGAAGAACCAATTGCTGAAGAGCCAGACAAAAGTCCAGTCGAAGAACATGCTGAAGTACCAATTGCTCTATCTGGTGAACATCCAGTCGAAGAATATGACGAAGAGCCTGCCATTGACGAATCAGTTATTGTGCCGCCTGTTCTAACAGGAAGGGATACTGAAGAATTAGTGGCTACTTCTAAAAGCTCGAATATCGGTGATCAGCAGCCTAGGCAAAAGCAACGCTCTGCATCTAAGAAAAGGCAAGACAAGAAAGATACTGAATCTCAAACTGCTCCGAGAGCACGGATTTTAAGAAGCGGCCGTGTATATGAAGAAAATAACACAGCTCTGAATGCTCAGGATGATCCGGAGCCAAAGACAGAAGTCAGTGGGACGGGGAAGCATGATAATAATGAAGACCAGGATGCCTCAAAGCAGGCCATTGGAACGAGGACTCGAAAGAGACAGCATGACGAAGTTGACGGCTCACATAATACAGTCGAGCAGCCGAGTCCTAAGAAAGCTGGACGCAGAAAGAATGCACAACCAGCCGCTACTGCTTCTACAAGTTCAGCTACAACTACAACTAAACGACGAGGTAGACCAAGAAAAGTCAATCTCAATCGTAAGCAATGAGCTTACATGAATATTATTATAAATTATAGTTTTATTAGCTCCATATACAATGATAATGACTAATAGCTTTTGTTTTATATTGCCATGAGCACTCGAGTATGGAGTTCGGTTGAGCCGAGCATATGTACTCAATTAGGTTAACCGACGTGAAACCGTCGAAAGTTGCCAATCCGGACCGCCCGCTGCAGTTTCGTGCCCGGTTAAGGGCAAATGCGGGGGTCAGCTCCGATAAGACGTATATATAGGCGCTGACCGCTGCTGGCTCATTCCTTCATCAAATCTGAAAACAATTGCAGAAATATGTTCATCAAAACTGTCAGATCGAACAAGCAGAATGCAGTGTCTTTGCTAAGACACATTCAGGCACACCCACCTGCCTGTCCTTGTCATTCATGCACGTCCAAGGTCGCTGGATCAGCTCTTCAGGCTGCTGGAAATTTCATGAAGCAGCGAGCGTTTGGAGGAGCCAAAAATGTGGTTGAAAAGGAATATGCATTTGAAATGGCAGCCAGTAATATCAGGTATGGTCGGGGGGCAACTCGAGAAGTTGGCATGGATTTCAAGCATCTTGGCGCCAAAAAGGTCGCTCTGTTCACCGATGCCAATGTGTTGAAGCTACCAGCCGCCAAAAACGCTATTGAAGCATTGGAGTCTCAGGGAATCAATTATGAAATTTATTCCGATGTGATTGTGGAGCCAAAGGACTATGGTGTACGAGATGCTATCGAGTGGGCGAGGTCAAAGCAGCCTGATGCGTATCTGGCTGTGGGGGGAGGCTCCGCAATGGACTATGCCAAAATTGCCAATCTTTTTCAGATGTATCCCGAGGCTGAGTTATTGGACTTTGTCAATGCCCCTATTGGCAAGGGTCTGCCCATAGAAAAGAAGATGCTCCCTCTTATAGCTGTGCCAACTACTGCAGGTACTGGCTCAGAGACCACAGGAACTGCAATCTTTGACCTGACAACTCACAAGGCCAAGACTGGTATTGCATCGCGTGCACTCAAGCCGACGCTGGGAATTGTAGACCCTGACAACACAATTACCATGCCGTCATCTGTCAAGGCGAGTTCCGGTCTCGATGTGTTGTGCCACTCTCTCGAGTCCTATACGGCTATTCCCTACAACCAGAGGACCCCTCGACCTGCTGATCCTATCTTGCGACCAGCATATCAGGGAGCTAACCCAATTTCAGATATATTTTCCATGGCTGCACTGAAGATGATTGTCGAGTATCTGCCCAGATCAGTCCATGACCCTGAGGACTTTGAGGCCCAAGAACAAACGCTGCTTGCAGCAACTCTGGCAGGTATCGGATTTGGTAATGCCGGAGTCCATCTTTGTCACGGACTTTCGTACCCTCTATCCAGCCAGAATCCAGGCTATAAACACCATGGCTACCAAGTCGACCACCCTATTATTCCTCATGGAGTCAGCGTTGCAGTTACGGCCCCTGCAGTATTTAAATTCACTGCTGCGTCCAACCCTGAACGTCACTTGGAGGCTGCTAAGGTGTTTGGTGCCAATGTCACCAATGCCAAGCTGGAATCAGCTGGTGACATTCTAAGCGAGGCTATTCAAGACTTTTTGTATAATAAGCTCGGAGACCAACCACGAGGTATCAGCGATTTAGGTTTCTCGTCCTCTGATGTCGATAGCCTGGTCAAGGGTGCCATTCCACAGCGACGGGTGTTGAGTCTGGCGCCTGCTGTACACTCTGTTGACGACGGGGTGGTGGGTGAATACTTGCACGATATTCTGACCAACTCGCTTAAATTTTAAACGTCGTGATCCCCGATTGCCAGCAAGTTTAGTTTTAATAAAAAAAAAAAAGTCACTCTTCTGCTGCTCAATACTCTACCAGTACCTTGTAGTTTCCCCTCATCGCCAAATTTCCTGATATGTAAATCAACCCTAGCGAATATAATTATGCGTCTAGTTCCCATTTAGGTCTGCGTTTGACATGAACGCAAAGAAACATCAACAGCCAGTAAAGCAATAACGAAACATACCTGAAATGTCTGAAGTCCAGGCCTCCATACCGGGTCCTTCCGACTCGCTAAGGGCACTGGTTTCTATAGTATCCCCTTATGTCAGAGAGGGATTTTTGGCCCCTTCGGAAGCATCAAAGATCGAGCTAGAACTGGTCATGCTTATGATTGATGGGGTTTCCCAGGACACTCTAAAATTTGCCAGCCGATTCTTGACTGTTAGTTCATATCAGCAGATAGTTGACGAGCGTAACATTGTACATCTTTGCGGATATCCGCTGTGTGACAGTGTACCTAAAGGCATAAAGAAGGCTTACCAAATCAACTACAGAACGCCATTGATGGTGCTTCCGTCAACCTACCTTTCACGATATTGTACACGAGATCATTATGAAGCGTCGGAGTTCTACGCACAGCAACTTTCCACAGAGTCGTTGTTTTCAAGGCGAGACATCACATATTTGCCATATGGGGCGTCACAGGAGTATGAGGGCCATATCATTCTCCTGGAAGATGTCAAATCGTTGGCACAAATGCAAAACCGGTCAATGTTTGACGTCATTCATGAATTGGCCAGTCTTTCACTGTCTGAAGATGGACAAGCTCCATCAAAGGTCAACAATGTTAATACATTGTTCCAGGTGCCTGAAGGGCTCGATCTAGTCCGTCTCAGCGACCTTATAAGGAACATGAAGCTAGTGGAAAGAGATCCAACAGAGCCTAGGATCGATGCTGGTCACGAAGCTATGAGTGGCGATAGCTCTGCAATCGAAGGATACACTACCAACTCGTCTACAAGTTAACTACTTTTTTCGTATTTAATTGCTGCATCTCGTCATTTACTATTTACAACTGGCTCAAAAACGAATTTTAAGCGTTGGTTCATACAGTGGCGGGAATCTGAAATTCTCCCACTTCTGTTTAGTCTTTTCGTGCCTGGCCTCTAGAATTGGCTCTAGCTGTGCTTTTTGGGTGACCAGGATCGATCTGTATGATAGCAGCCGTTTGCGCTTTTCATTTCTCTTATTGACTAGCGCTTGCCTGTGAGAAACCAGATGTTTGGTCCATTCTGCTATAAGTTCGTTGAGTGGCCGCTTGGGTAATACGTTATTGTGCTCCCACTCAGCTTCCGACTTTGCGAGTGCAATGGATACATCGACCTTGGCAATCTTGTCATTGTCATTTTGTTGAATCACTCTTGCCATATGCCTCGATCGGGTCACGCTTGGCTTGTTCCATCCAATGACTTTCAAATATGAGTAGGGCCCATTTGGTGTTATTACGTGCGATATTCGCACCGCAGGAGGCTTGCTAGTTTCCCTGTCTAACTTTTGCCTTAGCTGGTATCTTTCGATATTCATATAATGCTCGTGGGCTAAAAATGTATCCATATATGTCTCATCAAGCTTCGCTCTAGTAGGTAAAAGTCCATGCTTAATCATATACCTCTTTGTCCTATCACGTCGTACCGCCAGCCGTTGACTAATCTTTTGCATTTCGTCATTATCTACATCGATCTGTTTCGCTCGGTTATACTCAGCAAGTCTCAGAGCTTTGAAGGGAATTTTGTCATTTAGAGTGGACCTATTTTTTTCTTTTCTGGGGAGTGGTGTCACGTCCTCACGTTTTGGATGATCTAACAGCCTGTTTTCAATAGAACTTTTCAAATGGTCATTCGTTTTATCTAGTATGAATGCTCGGAGGATCTCCTCCCATTTATACCCCTCCAAGATCTGGCTTCTGGCAATGTGCCCAGACATCATCGGACGGTTTTTCTTGAAAACATCACGAGCGACCCTCCGAGACTCCACGCAAACTTGCTCATCTAATGGCAGATTTCCAGCGTGTCTCAAAATCCGTCGGTACAGCTGAAGCACTGGGATTCTATGGCTGGCCAGTTCTCGGAAATGAGACACCATGAAGTCAAGCCAGATTTCGTCACCCTAGCCTCAAGGCATCGCAGCAGCCGTGTCGAAAGTCGCGAACAAAACTTAAAGTGGCCAGGTTTTACCATAGCGGCCCTTTCAGTAACCAGTCCAATGGTTCCTAAAGCTGGCTAGATCACTGGAAATTGCTTTCGATTTGATCGGTGTATAGTTGCAGTGAGGTATTTCTTTAAAGTTCGGGTGGCTCTCCCCCATCAATGGTGTCAACTTGAGGAAAGTCGACATCGAATGGAGCATCCCCAATTGCGAATGCTACGACACAGCCATCGGTGATTCCGGCAGCAGAAATTGTACCTTTCTTGGAGATTTCATTCCAAGACGAATTCGACTCATCTTCAGCAAGTGCCAAACGAACGTCATCCTCTACAAGCACCTTTGACGGCTTCTCGTCGTCTGTGTCATCACTTTCTTTCCTTTGTGCACCTGAAGCAATGTCATCATTCGACTCTACTTCAAATGACGGGACTGGTATATCTATATCATCTTCAAATTCTTCGTCTTCGTCGTCGTCTTCTGATCCGGCTATTTGGCGGCCCAATACTTGAGTCTCATTAAGCGCACTCACCGCCAGAGCCTTCAAGTTTGCAACAGTCGCATTTGCTGGAATCACCAGTGTCAATGTGCATTTCTGGTATTTCAGGCGCACGGTAAAGTCAACTGATCCTTTGGGCGCCATTTAGAGATCGCTAGTATGATGACAGGAGTTACAGTATGGGTACGGGACACTATTAAGCAAACACTACATAGTATGCTCGGTAGTATGCTCACTAGTAATCATTGACACTTACTTGAATCAGTGGCCAATTGCTAATTAATAGAAACGGGTCACACGTTGGAAACTGATGAACACAACTATAATTAAACTATGAAATTATCCGTTGACTACAAGCGTTCAATAAAAAATCATCAATTTTATCTTACACTTTTTTAGTTGACCAAAGCAGAAGCAGTGGAAGACTCGTACTTCCAGACAGGAGGCAGAACACCAACGGTCTTGTAGTATCGGGAGAGTCGGTGGATTCGAGACTCGATGAGAATGAGTCGGAACTTGGAGTCCTTGTCCTTTCGGTTTCGCTCCAAGTGCTTTCGCACGGAGACAGCCTTCTTAATCAAATGGTAAAGATCTTCTGGGATCTCAGGAGCGAGGCCTGCCACTCTGTCAGCTTTTGAATTCACCAAGCAGAGGTACAATCATCCAGGCATACAGGAAAAAGCCCACCATCAGAGTATCACCTCATACAATAGCGACCACTATCCATGCCGCCTTACCAGATCACACCTATGTTAACAACTTACCGTTAGACTTCAAGATTCGGAGGATCTTGTTACCAGTGACAACTCGGACCTGGGAAACTCCGTGAGAGTCTCGCAGAATAACACCAATCTGAGAGGGAGTAAGACCCTTTCGAGCGTACTTGATGATCTGCTCAACAACAGAGTCGGAGGTCAACTTAAACCAGCTGGGAGCAGCTCGAGAATAAGGAGTGGCGGAAGAAGAAATACCTTTGCCCTTGCTGTGAAGTCGTCCCATTTTGAATGTCGATAGATGGAGTCACGAAAGAACTGAGTGAGTTGAAAAGCGTTTGAGTTGGCACTGTCTGCGCCGCACTGACAAATTTTCTGAATGGGGAATCCACAGTCACACATATCCCAATACAGTAACTGTCTTCCGTGAGGCGCTGGCGCCGACTGTTGACAGGGCCTCCAACACCGTCGGCACGGCCAGCTGGCGGTGGCCCCTAGTTTAGGGCAGTACCCTAGGAGCATGCCTCAAGGGGATTTGTCAGTCCCAAAGTTACGCGGGACGCCGAGAAAAATCGACTCTACATACGTTAATAGTTGTGAACTTTCAGTTCGACATACACTGATCATTAACGATGGCTACAGAATTGACCGTCCAGTCTGAGCGAGCTTACCAGAAGCAACCTCACATCTTCCAGAACACCAAGTCCAAGGTTAACCGAAAGACCAAGCGATGGTATAAGGATGTTGGTCTTGGTTTCAAGACCCCCAAGGAGGCTATCAGCGGATCTTACATTGACAAGAAGTGCCCATTTGTCGGTCTTGTTTCCATCCGAGGACGAATCCTCACTGGTACCGTTGTGTCCACCAAGATGCACCGAACTATTGTCATCCGACGAGACTACTTGCACTACATTCCTAAGTACAACCGATACGAGAAGCGACACAAGAACCTCGCTGCCCACGTCTCTCCTGCTTTCCGAGTCCAGGAGGGTGACATCGTTACTGTTGGACAGTGCCGACCCATCTCCAAGACCGTTCGATTCAACGTCTTGCGAGTTGCCCCTGCTGCTGGCTCTGGCAAGAAGCAGTTCTCCAAGTTCTAAATGATTTTACGAATGGGGACAAAAATTCATTATGTATAAATAATTGATGCCTTGCGTTATCTGTTGCGATCTGTAGACGTTTCACTATGTGTATGAATCCACCACAACAAAGTTTGTTGATTTCTGGCATATACTTTTGTTATGTATTTCGAGTATTTTGGTACTGTAGAGGTGGCCAGGGTTGTGAGGAGGGAGAGACCATGTCTAGCAACATACACAGACACTACCACGAGAATCAATGATTACTGAATAAAATTCATCTATAAATACTAAGCCACATATTCAAGAGCTACTTTAGCGTTTGGACCTTGAAGATCAGCAATACAAGCCCCAACTACGTCTTGGAATGATTGCTTACTCTTGTCCACCTTGGACTTCATAGATAGATACGCATTATACGCGTCCTTCCCAGTCCACTTTCCATTAATCTGGGCCACAGCATCCCAGTCAACAGAGTCCTCATCTTCGTAGTTTTTAAGCATGTTAGCGATCGTGAGTCTGTCTCCGTCTGACATGTCTTCAGCACGACGACCAATAGCCCGTTTGCTAAGCTTTGTCCATTTGTAACGGCATTGGATTCGAGATCGAGTTCCGCCCATCTGCTCACTGACCACAGTCCAATTAACCTCTCCACTAGGATCATTCTGGATCATCTCAGCCACAACATCCTTCAACCGATTTTCTTCCTCTGCTGTCCACTTATTCTGATGTCTTTGCTCTCCGCACTTGACATAATTTCGCCATCTATCACGGCAGTCCTCCGGCATCCGGCCCATAGCAATTCCAATGGCCTTCCACTGGGCGCCCTTGGCATCCACAAGGTCACGAAGTTGATCGTCTTCTGCCTTTGTCCATTTGCCTCGCACAAGGAACACATGGTATGCTCGTCTGACGTGCTTATAAACACTGGATCGTGTTCTGTGTGGTAGAACTGCGGCAACAGCATCCCAGAAATTATCTTTTTTCCTCTCACTGGACCACACCCGCTGGCATAGCTGCTCACGGGTGATGTTATTCGTTTCACAAAACCTGGCCATGAAATCATCAAGGTGCGCTGTCTCTTCCTTGGTGAAAGAGCCACCATTCTCTGATCCATCTCCAGACCAGTTTCCCTTCTTTCGACCATTAGATAGCGCAGGAAGCTCTGTTGGTGGCACTTGTAATAGCGTACCTTTAAGACCATCATCACCATTGTGGTGGTTCTGATGACCAAGCAGGCCCAGATGATCTTGCTGGTGATTACCAGTGGACTGCAGTGTTCGAGCAATAGCAGAAGCATGCAACATTGCTTGTTCCACAAGTTGCTGATCTTTAAAGTGCTCAGATTGATGTGCGTCATCCAAATGCTCCAGTACTGGATCCACATTACTCACGACCGACACCGACGTTACAGAGTTTGCCCGTCTTCGTTTGGATCGGCTTCCCTGTGTGTGATCTTGTCTTGTCGGCTGGAGCTGTTGGTGGCTCACATGGTTGTGCTGCAACAAATGGTGTCGGTCGTCGGGAAACAAATATTCCTCTTCGTGGGCATGCGACTGTGCAGCTTCACTTATGTCATCGGTGAGATATTTATCCCATGGCTGATTTGTGAGCATATCAAAACTTGGAATCTCATTCTGGTCGTAACCAGCTTTTCGTTTCTTGTCGCTGTCCTGGTTTAGAGTGCCTCCAACAAATTGAATGACTGCAGCCTCTACATTGCTGTCATCGGCGTAATCAGGTCGAGGTTCATCCACAACGGCTTCTGCCAATCCGTCCTGGTCGTTGCTGCTATCCAGCTTCAGTATAGGGTCATTATGGCTGCTTATGTCTATGTTCTCGTCGGCCTCAGCGTCTGCTTTGTCATTAACGGCCGATCCTTCGTTTTTCTTGGCCCGCTTGGACTTCTTTTTTGGTTTGGAAGCCTTGTCTTTCTTGTCCTTGTCAGCGTTATTGCCCAATTCAAGAAGGGCCTGTGCTGCAGGTTCTCCAGTCTCTGACTCTGGATCTGCCTTGGGAGCTAGTTTATGAGACTCGTCCATTTCGCCATCTATAGAATCCTCGTGGGATTTATCATCATGGGCATGGGCGCGTGAGGAATTAAACCACCGCGATTTTCCCAGAATCGATTGCATTTTGCATCTACAACCGTCTGAGGTTAGACAAACTGATCCTGTCAGACACGCTATATTGCTATTGCGTCTGTTCAATTGCTCCCTTGTCTCCAAGAGTCACGGTGGCGTTTCAGTCCACCGTGCCTCTGCAAACCAATGTGGCTATGAACATGGGGTTGTTGGTAACTTACTTTATGTCAATGCGGTCCCGATACTTATTGACAGCTTAGTCCGGGTTATCTGTCAGTGTCAGTCCGGGTGATTTATGTTGAGAAGGAGGGTAAAGATTTGCCTGTGGGTCTTCTGGTGAAGACGCCGGTCTGTATTATACTCATACCCCAAATATACCGCCAGAATTTGGTGATATTCCAGTAACTGTGTAGAACCCAATGGAGTGTATCAGCAAATAACAAAACAATAAAATGGGCATACCAAATGTCTATTTGCGATAATCCGGTAGGGTTTAGCTTTTTGCTGTTTGCCGTATATCATAGGGTGGGTTCTCTGGTGGAGCATATCACACAACGTCTCGTATATGGCACCTAGATTGCGTTTATAAGACAGCACGTTATAAAATTTAAAGTAAAGAAAACCCAAAAATCAAGTCCAACAGATGAAGAATTACGAATTGCTAGCGGTGCCAATGGGCCCACAAAACATTATAGTACCAATGGATCCACAAATATTATACTTTTCAAGTTGGAGTTCACTGATCCCCTGAATTGATACGAGTCCGCAACCCTGAAATTTATTTTCCATCATGACTGCTCCACAGCACAATACGCAGCGAGCAGTCCAGGCATTGGTGTCTCGGTTCCCAGACGCTCCCGTATATCTGCAGATTACTGTGCGCAAGAATCCTGGCAAGGGAAATGCCCTCCCAACTGTTCGACGCATGTCAAGCCCGGTCATAGTGTCAGTCCCTCATAGAGCCAGACCTAAAAAGCTCAGTGAAATGACCATTTGCTTAATAGTTAGAGATCCTCAGCAAAAATATTACGATGAGCTTGAAGACAAGTCACAGTCTCCCACACATGACCTGTTTACGGAGATTGTCTCTTTGTCCAAGCTTCGAGCCAGGCTAGCTCGCACCTCCAACTCGAAAAAGCAGAACTTGGAGCTGGATCAGTTTGATCTTATTCTTGTCCAACACAACATCTGCTCTAAAGCATTCGAGGTGATTCCTCAGTCATATTATCGTTCTGGCAAGTCTGTGCCTCTTCCGATTCGAATTTCTCCTGATAAGATCGACCCCAAGACTGTTCTCTACCAAGTGAAAAAGCTTGTCAACAAGTCTTCAGTGATGGTGATCCCTGCTGAAGGCAGCACATGTTTCTCTGTTTTAATTGGTAATACTGGGGTCAGCGATAGTTCAAAATTGGTGGACAACATCGAGGCGGTACTGGACGGAGTAATTGGCCAAGTGCCAGCGGTAGGAGATTGGTCCAATATTGCTGGAGTTCACATCAAAACTCCAGACAGTGCCAGTATACCGGTTGTAGATTTATAATATTTATTTATGCATTTTCATATAGAGTCATGCACAGTAAGCACCAACCCACGGGAGTAGCTAGAATACGCACGAAAGTTAAGCATATTGTGACTCAGCCAAAATCGATATAGCACCGCCAATTTCTTTCTCCGTAATTTCTTTCTCCGTAATTTCTTTCTCCGTCGATAGCCATGAACAACAGTCTACTATTAGCATACCACACCCGATGGGCTGGCTGCACGATAAGGTTGATAGATATCGGGCAACTTGTCGGGCAACTCGAGGGTTGCGGACATTATCTTCCGGTGACTAACCCCATATATTTAAAGACTGGATCATCCAAGGGCAGTCCATAGCCATCATGGGAGAACAGATTGTTATTGTTGGGTATGTCACTAATATCAATTGCCGTCTAACTTGATAGATCAGGTATAATTGGATTGTATACAGCGTTTATCTTGTGCAGACAGGCCAAGGCAGCGCAGACAACCATTGTTGCAGAGTTTCTTCCTGGAGATCAGTCCATTAGATTCACGTCCCCATGGGCAGGAGGCAACTTTTCATCGATATCCGGCACCGATGAGGCAGCTCTACGATATGACAAAGTTTCGTTCCAAAATCTGGCCCAGATCTTTGACGAGTTTGGTGCAGCTGCAGGACTCGAGAGATTGAAGGCCACCGAATATTGGGAGGAAATCCCAGACACTGCCAAATTCGAATCGCAGAAAAGCTACATCCCTGACGTAGGTAGGAGACATATTGAGTCCTTGCTAACAGCAGTTTCGGATTCTATCCAAAGATGAACTGCCACCATTTGCGAAATTCGGAGTGACCTACACTACTTACAACTTCTACTCTCCTCATTTTATCAAGTTTCTGAAAGAGTACCTTACCAAACAAGGAGTGACATTTATTCGCCGAAAGCTTAACCATATAAATGAGGCATTTTTGTCGAGTGACACTAAAGTTGTCTTCAATTGCACTGGTATTGGTGCCCATTCTTTAGGAGGAGTACAGGATGAAAGTGTGTATCCTATCAGGGGTCAAGTGGTTGTAATCAAAGCTCCACATGTTAGGGAGAACTTTGCCACGTTCAATGATAATTTTGTAACTTATATCATCCCTCGGCCTCATTCTGGGGGCCATGTTGTATTGGGAGGATACTACCAGGTAGGAAACTGGACCCCAGATACTTTTGGACATGAGACTGAATCCATCCTGGAACGGACCAAAAAACTGTTCCCTGGCCTGGTGAAGAACGGAGAGCCTTTGGAAATCGTTCGAGAAGCTGCCGGTCTTCGACCAGGAAGGAAAGGCGGAAACAGAATTGATAAGGAAGTGCTGCCAGATGGGAAAGTTATCATTCATAACTATGGTGCTGGAGGAACTGGATTCCAGAGTGGATATGGTATGGCTGTTGAGGCAGTGGCGCTCATGAGACAATCTAAATTATAATTAGTACATAAAGCTCAGTTCTGAAATGCATTCTTATTTCTATCGTATTGTTAGCTTAGATTACACCGAGTCCGTTTTTTACATGACATTTCATTCCCTAGTATATATGCAATGTAGAGCAGTAGACCTAATGCAAGTCTGCCGCAGACTTTAGATTATTCATTTTGGCATATATGGTCGAACTCGATAAATATTGCAAGCCAGGCAAGAACAGTTATATAGCTCTTGGTCTCGAGGGATCTGCCAATAAGCTTGGCGTAGGCATCATCAAGCATGGTATTGGAGACATAAGCGAAAGCAACCGGGCCGAGGTGCTTGCCAATATCCGGGACACCTACATCACACCTCCAGGAGAAGGCTTTCTGCCTCGAGACACTGCTCGACACCACCGCAACTGGGTGGTTCGACTAATAAAAAGAGCTTTGAAAGAGAGTAATGTCCAGATCAAAGATATCGATTGCATATGTTTCACGCAGGGCCCTGGAATGGGAGCTCCACTGCAAAGTGTGGTGATTGCAGCCAGAGCTGTCAGCGTCATGTGGGACAAGCCCTTAGTAGGGGTGAATCACTGTGTTGGGCATATTGAAATGGGAAGAGAGATAACAGGAGCTGACAATCCAGTTGTGCTGTATGTCTCTGGTGGAAACACTCAGGTGATTGCATATTCGCATCAGAGATATAGGATATTTGGCGAAACTCTAGATATTGCGGTTGGAAATTGTCTAGATCGATTTGCCCGAACTCTGAAAATTCCAAATGACCCAAGTCCTGGATATAATATCGAACAGCTGGCAAAGCAGGGAACTCATTACGTGGGGTTGCCCTATACCGTCAAGGGAATGGATCTGTCCATGGCGGGCATCTTAGCATACATAGAAGGATTGGCGAATGATCTGTTTACCAATAAGAATACTGCAGCCACATTCCGTCCGGATGGTTCACGGATCACCGCAGAAGACTTGTGCTACTCGCTGCAAGAGACCATATTTGCCATGTTGGTTGAAATAACTGAAAGAGCAATGGCTCATGTCAACTCGAAGCAAGTGCTAATCGTGGGTGGTGTTGGTTGTAATGAAAGGTTGCAAGATATGATGGGAATTATGGCCCGGGATCGTGGTGGAAGTATTTTTGCTACTGATGAACGATTTTGCATTGACAATGGAATCATGATTGCCCATGCTGGGCTATTAGGTTACAGAACAGGACAGAGAACTTCTCTAGAAGACTCTGTATGTACCCAGAGATTTCGAACTGATGAGGTATTCGTGAAATGGAGAGAGTAATGAATGTAGACAACTGCAAGAATAAAAAAATAAAAAACTAATGTACCTTAAACCATGCTATAAATCACTGTGAACTATTTGCGATATAGTTTCACTCGAGTCTGCCACAGTTGTAGTCAGGGTGGATGCAATTTCTATTAAAGATTCAGTGGCTGCTTCACTCAGCTGGGCAATAGGTTCATTAACAGTAGCCAATATCGATTCTGCAATTGCCGTACTTAATCCTACTACTGCCTCGACAGTTTCTGTAAGAACATCTGATTCATTCGTTAGAGAAGAAGCCGAACCTGGCTTGGATGTAGGTACAAGCTTGAAAAGCTTCAAGAGAGCCCATACGATAAGCATGACGGGTGCTTTGAGAATACGCCGCCAAATAATCCATGCTACTACCAATGCCAAGAATCCCAGCGAAGCCAGCATGTTGAACCTATCTTGCTTATCCATTTTCTCTAATTCTTTAAGCAGTCGGCCGGACCGGTCTAATATGAAGTCAAATGCAGTGTATTTATGTTCGAGTTCCCGAAGAGTTTTGGTAGAAAAGTCTAGCTCTTCAATGTTCAGCGAAGACTTCATCACTTCAGTCTGTGCCATTTGATGGACACGTCTTAGAGTATCTGTGATATCCTCAGACTTGCTGACTATCAAATCCTGAGTGCTCAGCTGCTTGCTGGCTGGCTTGGATTCACTGGCGTTGCCAAACAGTAACTCTCGCTGTGCCTTCCAGCCCAACTCTGTATTCTTCTTCGACTGCACTTGTGCCTTGCGGAACCTCTGTCGGGCTATGCGGAGATTCTCTGCTAACCTGTCCAGCGAAACAAGGTGATTCTTCTTGGGGTCTCCCAAAGATTCTGCTTCAACCAGCAGCTTCAAGTTTTCTACTGCATTCTCATATCCCTTGATCCTGCTCTGAATAGTGTCAGCCAACTCTTGCCGAGACTCTTTAGAACTATTGAAGCTATTTAGTCGATTGATGAGCTCCAAGAGCCCGTGATAGAAATCCAATTGATGGCTGATATTGCTGTCGATGTCCATTGAGTTGGCAAGTTAGCCTCACATGCATCGTTACCATATAAACACACCAACACACAACACCTCCAAAAACTGTGGAGTCGACAGGTTTCGGCTGAATGGAGTTTTATTTATCAAAGATATCTGACTCTGCAGAGTCAATATCTTCTGCCAAGTTTAGAAGACCGGGAATCTTCACAAACGCGGTTATTCTACGGCCAGAGATCACTGCGTTGATTCAGGATGCTGATGCCCAAGAGCACGCTCTGTTTAGCACTGGTCAGTCTCAGCATCCAATTCGCGCGTCCAACCCAGCAGGAACGTCTCAAATAGCAAACATACCTGCTATAAATGAGAATTCAGAGCTGTCTGTTGACGTTTTATGTACCGCTGCCGAAAAGCTGGCATCTATTTATCCTGTGGAGGGACTCGACTCGCGTATAGCCTATTATAGATCCAAGGCAGAACAACTGAACGAAAACATTTTGAAACATGAAGATTTAGTCGAATCCCAGCGACAGAGGCTACTGCGACTCAACGACACGGTTGCCAGCCGAGGGGTTCCTGATGTCTCGAAGAACTCTGCTAGTCAAGTTGACGCCATGATCCACCAGTTAGAGCAAGAAATACAAGGATTAGAACAAGAATTCAGCCTTCGACAATCCGAAGTCAAGAAACTTGAAGAGCAGCTGTTGTCCAACTAAAAATGTGCTTTATTACTAACGAATACTGTCGTTGTGAAAAGATATTACACTAAGTATTAAACTACTTTTTGCCTTGCAGCATAGCTAGTTGGTTCATGATGCTTTTGACATCCTGAGGCTGTCCAGTACTTTGGGAAGAAGCTGCGGGAGCTGGTGGCAGCTGGCCCTGTTGGTTGTAGTAGTTGCTGTTGCCAGATGATGACTGCTGTCCGTAACCACCATAATGGTTTGCCAAAGGAGGTTGTGGTTGGTAAGAGGATGACTGCTGCCCATAGCCAACAGAGGGAGGAGGAGGGGGGGCATTACCATATTGCTGGACGCCGTATGGCTGTTGTTGCTGTGGAGGGGGCAATTGTGACTGAGATTGCTGTTGTTGAAGGGCAGCAATGACTTTTTGTAGTGATTGCGGGTCCATATTTTGTAGGGTCCCTAAGAGAGCCATCGGGTTTGAATTGTCAGGACCGCCGCTACTCATGATCCTCTGAGAATCACCTGAATTAGACGATTGGTAGCCCCCAGAATAGGACGGACGATCCATCTTGGCTCTGTTTATGAGCTCAGATGCAACTTGAACAGTCACCTTCAAGTATTCGTCAAATCGAACCGATCCTTCGTTACCTTTCCTGAATACCTGAACATTGACTAGGCCCGACGACTGGAGGTTGTAGTCAAGAATAATCACACCATAGGCACCGTCATAAGCAATTTGCTGAATGACTTGACCCATAGGAGTCCTTGATCGTGATAGATCCTCGACATGCGTTCGTAATCCACTGTTTCTAAGTCCATTCTCGACGTAGTTCACAAATCCACCGTCAAGGCGACCGAGCACGAGAATCTCGCAATCGGCACCTCTACGAGGAGGGGACATATCACGGCCACCATATCTCGGTGGAGACCTCCGGCCATCTCGATCTCTACCTCGGCCTCGGCGGTCATATTCATAATAATCACGGTCTCGAGACCGTCGGCGAGGCATATTACCAGAAGATGATCCACTTGATCTTCGCATAGGTGACCGTGACCTTCTTCGGTTAGTGCTACCAGCGATGCTGTTTTTAGAAGACTGCGGTTTCGAGAACTCGAGATGGAGAAATGCAGACCGCAAAGCACGGTTCTGCTCATGCTCGATTGCCTTGGCACAGCTTTCAGAATCATAGTACTGGATAAAACCATATGCTTGTTTGATGGATATCTGGGCAATTTGACCATGTCGTCGGAAAATACGATACACGTCAGCTTTGGTAATTCGATCGGTAGGCAGATTTCCAATGAACAATCTCGACTGGGGAGGGAATCTGTGTCCCCCACCCATAATGGATCGCTCCTCAGACACGAATTTGTCAAACTCAGCCTTTTCTTCGGGTGTCATTGGTAAATCGAGATCAAGGTCAGTGGAATTAGACGGATGGGTTGGAGCTCCCGATTCTCCAGAGGATGGGCCGATATTGGAAAGTAGTTTGTGAAGATCCGTGGAAGCAGGATTGTCTGATGACGTGGGTACTGGATCTGTCTTTGAGGTCGCATATTGGGCTAGAACTGATTCAAGAAGATCGGTGGCAGCTGTGGAGCTGGCAGTGGAGGCTTCAGCAGGCGGGGCGGAATGGGTAGAGCTAGGCTCTGGCTCAAGGGAAGGAGCAAATGACTCGGGATCATAATCATCTTCGTCGTCTTCGTCTTCTTGGATATTACTGCCATCATCATGGTTGTCATTGTCGTTATGACTTTGTAATGCCTCGTCGTCTTTTATGTTGTCGCTACTAATGTCGTCTGCTACAGCGTCTCGAGCAATCTCTTGCACATACTCGGGTTTATTGTCCGTTGGTTCATCTTGTGTGGGTACAGCAATATCGGATTGCCCATCTATCTCTGGCTGTGGCAGATGCTCTGGCTCGGATTCTGGCTTTGGTTCTGGCTCTGGCTCTGGCTCTGGCTTATCGGCATCTACCTCGGACGTATCCGCTGCACTGGGTTCCGGCTGAGGTGGGGCATCCTCAGGCTCAGCACTTTGCTGGACTATTGCAATAGGTACAGATGGATCATACTCGTCAGACTGGGCAGGTGAATAGCTTGGATGTTCACCGTCGGGTTCTGACATTGGCAGGGCTCAATTACACGCAATATGGAGAATGGCAAAACAATCTGGTAGAAGGTTGAACAGATGCGAAAAGGTATTAATTGAACAGGATCCACTTAAAACCAGTATCTTTGATAATTAGATGACAATATCTGCCGTTGTGTTGTTAGTCGAATTGAAAGCCCTGTTATGTAAGTAGTGAAGTTTGCTTCTCGTACAGAACATGTATTTAGCGAATAGGGTTCCATGTGAGCACAGGTTATGCATGGGGTAGTACTCTCGGTTCTGGGTTGAACAGCTACTGTCTTCTTATATTATTTAACAATTCAATCTTTATTTGCTATTGTATAATAGTTTGGAAAGTTCATATTGGGTGTGGTATTTTCCTGGACTGTCTAAGACGGATCTTGTGGTTTGGTAACCCCATTTGTCAATCATTATTCTCGGAGTATCCGCGGTTATCACTACCTCAGTTGCACTTAATCCGATCAGTTCCTACATATATATGTCAGTTGACATAAGCCGTTGTGGTACGAGATTTATATTGTGGCAGCTTTCCATTCGAAGAGTATTCTGGAGAAAATTGATGGAGGTTGTTGAACTCTAGAAACTGGATTCACAGAATAAGCCGTTATTTAAGACTAATTGATCTATACCTTTGTTACAATGTCAGTAATCACTATTGACAAGGCAATATTTAGGACCCTTGGGGAAGGAGCTAGAAAAGCTATTTTCAAAAATCCAATTTCGTTGGATATCGGTATCAATCACCGATGGGCCATAACTGGACCCCGCAAAACAGAGCTGCTGGAAGTATTAGCCTCGAAATATGTTGTTGAACCTCCCTTAGCACAGAGGTATCCATTTTTAAAAGGTTCCGTGTGGCCCTCTCAGGTAACACAGCTAATTGAGTTCTCGAACGCCGAAGTCAATGCTCCACATCTGTCTGCAAGATATGAGTCATTAAGAGAAGAGTTCGACTACACGCTTAATGATTTTCTGTTAAGAGTCAGAAACGATCAAAGTGCCGTTGATGATGTGCTTAAAAAATTCTCTCTAGATGGAATTGGAAATAGATGGGTTGTAGGTTTGAGCAACGGACAAAGCAGGCGCGCCAGACTGGCTCGAGCACTACTAAGGCAACCTCAACTTTTGCTAGTGGATGAACCATTTGTAGGGTTGGACCCCCAAAGCCGTCAACAAGCTTCGGAGATTCTCAGTATGCTTCCTCCAAGTCCTCATGTCATCCTTGGACTACGATACCAGGATCAATTTCCTTCTTGGATCACTCACGTCGCTGTTACCGATGGGTCTGGCATTGTAGCCCAAGGTACCATTAGTGAAATCTCGCCTCTTTTAGAAGACATGAGGCAGGCTCATACAGCCGCTGTTAAGGCTGCCAAATTGAAGCGGTCAGAGCACAGTAAGAGCGTTGAAAGCGGTGACCTCATCATTGATTTATCAGGTGTGTCCGTGTCATATAAAGGCGAGAAAATCTTCCAAGATCTGAAATGGCAAGTGCGACGTGGAGAAAAATGGCATCTCCGAGGAGACAACGGAACTGGAAAGAGTACGTTACTGGCGATGTTAACAGCTGATCACCCACAGTCATGGAACTCTAAAGTGTCAATGTTTGGGGAACAGAGACAAACAGGAAAGCAGAGCTATTTTTCCATCAACGAAAGGATTGGCCATGTGGCACCAGAGATACATTCACTGTTTCCTAAAAATCTCACTGTATCCGAGGCTCTGAGTACTGGTTTCGTAGTTGGCTCCTACCTGCCGCTTAAAACCCCATCTCAAGAGCAACAGGCCAGAATAGACGAGCTAATTGCCTTATTTGACCTCGATGCAACAACTCCTTTGAATCAGCTGTCGATGAGCGAACAAAAAGTGGTTCTTTTCTTGAGAGGAATTATCAAGAGGCCTGATATCGTTATCTTAGACGAGGCGTTCTCTGCAATGGCACAAGAACGAATAGATCAATGCAAATCGTTTATGGATGACTATAAAGGTACTGTTATTGCCGTTGGCCACCTAGAAGACGAGATCCCGGCGTGCGATAAATACATTCGACTGACTCGAGAGGAGCCAGAATACGGTACTGTCTTATAAAACACCATGTATTAATAATTACGAACAATATGCAAAACGCTTTGTGGCAGAAAATCTCTAGTTACGAAACCCTAGTAAGCTGTCAGGCTTTGGTCTTCTGATAACGGTCAGATGTTTCACTCACAACATCGGCAATCTGCTTTCCCTTTTCACCCTGCTTTTTGAAAGCTTCAATAACACCTTTTATATCTGCAGCCGGCAGATTTTGAGACATCTTCCACTTGCCTTCCACTCGAGTTGCTTTAATTTCAAGACCCCAGATCGCTTTTCGCAGCAGATTGGTATATGACTCTGGTGCATCCTCCAGTTTCCAAGGATGCTGTCTACCGCCCTCATGAACAGCAGTCAGCGCCACCAATTGATCATGGATCCATTCTGGATCTTCAATCACTTGTGGTTTTCCGTATACATGCACAGTAGCAAAGTCCCAGGTGGGTACTGCTTTTCCAGTGGTTGGCTTGGTCTCTTTATACCAACTAGGACTCACGTAGTCATCCAGCCCTTGGAAAATGACCATTACTTCATCAACACTTCGAAAATCCATGTTCTGCTGGTTGGCTCTGGCATAATGTGCCTTAAGAGTCAAGTCCCCATTCTCATCACATTCAACTATGAAAGGGATATGATTGGCAACAAGCCCATTGGGTCCACTACTGACGATTGTACCCAGCGGATACTTCTTTATCAACGCCACATGCTGCTCCCTATCGTTCTCGGCGTAATGCTTTGGAATAAACATCCCTCTGTCTGCTCTCCACCAACTGATATTCTACAAGCTGGTTTTACACGGATACCTCACAACAATGAGCCACTAGCATGCATTATATATGTAATTAGTACCCGCGGATTAATTGTTCCTAATCAGTGATTAGCCGCGGCGATGTGCAAGATGCGCGGTTATGTACGGCCTACATGACTCACGAGCCACCCGAGTAACTGCCATCCCAAGTTTATCCCCAGATTGCCGCCGGTTTATGTCGAATACAGACGACGGTCTGGCACCACACCGGTCGGGCGCTGCATCCGCGCGGCTACCACCGCCGCTTAGTCATTGCGTCCTGTACAACTATGTCATCACCCGTACCCACGGGGGTTATGTTGAAATGTGTATCTCAAAATAGTGCCGGTAACCTTTGTCAATCATCTACAAAACAGACGAAAGTCAAGATATCAGGTGCCGGTTACCTAGACCTGCGCGAGCCATGAAACTGCGAGGCCGGCTCCGGCTGGGGATTAAGTCCCAGCTGAGTATCATAGTTTGTGTAGCGGCGCTTTTCAGTTTAGGAGTGTTGTCGGTTGCAACCGTATGTTCAAGAATAACAAGTATAACCAAGACTTACTAACCGCAGTATGTTACCAATAGGCACTTGGTGATAGATCTAAGACAAGATAAGCTCAGGATTATTGCTCAGATGAAGGCGGCCCAAGTGGAACAGGCAATAGGCTCTTTGGTGGGACAAACCATCCTTCTAAGTAGTAGAAGCTTTGTTCAAAATCTACTGGCTACCTATTACACTCAAGGAGATGTGACCAGTGATGACAGCAATCTCCGACAAGCCGAGCTGGCTGTGGAATCGACTGATGATGTGATGGCCATGTCTTTTTACTCGCTCAGCCTGCGGCAGGTCGCGACCCTAAGCAGTCCAACGCTGGACGCTAATGTTACGTTACCGTCTGTTTTGTTTCCAACGACATATCATAATACTACCCAGCTGTCCAACTTCACTACGAACTATGATGCATATATGATCGGTCCCATCGAGTACATGAACAGATACTACTTGTCGTTTACGAGGCTGGTCACCGAAAATAACCCAGAGTTTGAATTCAGAAACATAATAGGAGGCCCAGGATCGCATGGAAACAATGTAGGGTATATCACAGTTGTCACCAGTGTGAAGCCAATCCGAAATGTTATCAACGATCCCGTTGGCCTGGAAGACGGTACCATGGGCATCGTGGAGACCGCCTCGTATCCAAACGGCACTCAACTTACAAATATTGGTCGGTATGTGCTACCAAGTGATCAATGCATTTGGTGTACCTATAACTCGACATTCCCATTATACTATTTTGACCAGATTGCCTTGCTTGACGGCTTCCCTGGCTCTTATATCAACTTTCCGACCTATAATGGCAACAAGATATCTGTGGGCTATGCACCGTTGCCCATCTTAAACCAAGTATGGGCTGTGGTGATATTTCAAAGCCAGTCAACCGTGTTTGCACCTTTATATAGATTAAGGAATATGCTGCTTATCGCAGTGTTTTCTATCGGTGTGGCCACGTTCATTATGACACTATTGCTGTCCAGCTGGGCCGTGAAACCTATAGTGCGGTTACAGTCTGCAACTGAGCAATCGGCTTCAAATTATATTGAAAAGTCTTTTCCAGAATATGACTCGGACTCGGACACAGGGCAGGGCGGTCCCAGTGGCGGCTGGCTCTACAGGCTAATGCACGGTGGGCTTTTTAATTCTATTCATATTCCAAGAAGAAAGAAGTCTTACAGGCAATCTTCACAATTTCGGCGGCCGTGGTACATGCCATGGAAAAGAGTTCCAGTAAGGTCAGGACGAGCTTACTCAGCGACTTCTACCGGATTTCGAATTCCTGATAGAGTGGAGGTACGACGTCATATTCGCGATGAGCTCACAGACCTCACAGATAAGTTTAATCAGATGACTGATGAGCTTCGAAAGCAGTATGCTATTCTTGAGGAAAGAGTCGAGCAGCGTACAAAAGAGATTGAAGGAGCAAGGTTGGTTGCCGAAAGCGCCAATGAAGCCAAGTCCATGTTTATTGCCAACATCACACACGAACTGCGAACTCCTCTGAATGGTATTCTTGGAATGACAGAAGTCAGCATGGATGAAGAGGACCCTCGGAGGATTCAAGAGTCGCTGAAGGTTATTTTCAAGTCTGGAGAACTCCTATTGCATTTATTGACAGACTTGCTGACCTTTTCTAAAAACCAAGTAGGAAAGCTTGACTTCCAGGAGAAGGAATTCATGGTTCCAGAAGCTTTAACTCAGCTGAGTGCCATCTTTGGAGAACAGAGCAAGGTAGCACAAATTAATTTGACTATATCTTGCGTCACCGAGAGTCTGAAAAGTATCGTACTTTTTGGTGATGTTAATAGAATTCTGCAAGTTGTGATAAACTTGGTGTCTAATAGTTTGAAATTCACGCCTCCTGGTGGATCCGTGGAGGTGATTGTATCAGGAATAGTCGGGGAGCACATTTCAGAGTCTATTGCGGAAGAATCGTCTACCAGAAGCTCCAGATTGTCATCGGTAGGAGAGTCCATGCCTGAGAAAACACTACGAAAGTATCCTAGTGAGTTGCGGTCCGAATCATCAACGAAGGTCACCGACAGCTCTCTTACTGCTAAAGATACCAGCGAGTCAGAGACGTCGCACGATGAGATTGACTTGGTTTCCGGTAATGGTGCTAGTAAGGTAAAGTCACTCGATGAGTGGTCGAGCTCTGAATCTAGCACCCACTCAAATGGTGAAATGGTAGAGGTTATTTTCACTGTCCGTGATACTGGGCCGGGAATTGCTCCAAACTTGCAGGACAAGATATTTGAAGCGTTTGTACAGGGTGACCTCGCTATGGCTCAACGAAAAGGTGGTGCAGGACTGGGTCTCTCTATCTGCAAGCAGTTGGCCACAATGATGAATGGATCAGTCGAGCTGCAGTCTGAGCTGGGAAAAGGATCAATCTTCACTTTTAAAGTTCCACTTCGAGTCGTGAAGGATGGGTCGCGCTATGTATTTGCAGACCTTGCAACAGTAGAGGATTGGCCTGAATATGAGAGCTATAATCTTGCTATTGAGCGCCAGGTAGAAGAGGATGTTGAAGACGTGCACACTAGGGCCATAAAGAACAATGAGGCCAAGGATTCAGCATCCGTCTCAAGCAATACCGCGCCAGAACTCAACTTAACAAACTCCAGCGCCCCCGACCTGTCTACTGTCGAGTCTGTAGAAAAGGCCAAGAGGCCGCCAATGCCACGATATATGTCACACAGGGGAGATGACCGCAAGGTAACTTTCCCCGTTTCAGTGCTAGTTGCTGAGGATAACAAAGTCAACCAAGAAGTCATGATCCGAATGTTGAAACTTGAGGGTATTGATAATGTGGTTATTGCAAACGATGGATTGGAAGCAGTGGCTGAAGTCACCAAGTCCATTGAGATGGGCGATCCCTACGATATCATCTTTATGGATGTCCAAATGCCTCACATGGATGGTCTCCAATCCACAAGATGCATCCGTAAAGAACTTTTGTTTGACGGCCCCATAGTGGCAGTATCGGCATTTGCCGATAATTCTAATGTTGATGATTGTTTGGCGGCGGGCATGAACCAGTTCCTTGCCAAACCTATTCGTCGCCCTCATCTCCATGTCATGTTATTGAACTTCCTGTCTAGCAAGATGGAAAAAGTTTAAAGTATTTATTATGTATTATGACCGTAACTGACGATATAGTTTGTTAATTTACATTGCTTGTATTGTTTTTGAATGCTGGGTCGCCAACTCGAGTATCGCTGAACTGAGCATTGACAATGATGGGGTTTCGAGTAGTCCGCGCTATGGGAGACTGAATAAATATTTGAGGCTGGCGCTCTTCGATCGGAGGCTTTTCTGGAGTGGCCCGGCTAGTGTTTTTGAGTGACGAATTTTTCATAATAGTGAACAGCTCGTCAACAGGATCGGGCAGCGCTTGCCTCGCCATCATTGGTGGAGAGTCTGTCTCGCCAGATCGCCTCAAAACCGCTGAGATCGATCTTTGATGCTGTTTACTAGCAGTAACGGGCCGTGGAGCTACAAGCTCAACTGAAGGTAGCAAACCGGAGTTCATGGTATTACACGATAATTTACCACGCATGCATTCGCCGTCTTGGGCGATTCAAAGCTCAAATAACACAGATGCCGTCGCCTCGGTTTTGATGCTAATGGTGACGTTAATATATGCTTTTAATGCTCAAATGAGATCGACGTGTTAGAACAAAGCTCTAGTCGACAAGTCTAGGGCGTGTTATTGACTATATTGTCACAAGGATGCACTGTTCCCATTTAAGCAACAAAAACATATGACCAAAAAAACTTGATAACGATAATGGTTAGGGCTTGACGTTGTAATGCGCACTGACCCCGCAAACCATAAGCAATTTAGTCAATACAACTCAAGCGAAATTACTAAACGCTTTTGGAGGTTCATAATTATCATTTCACACTTGTTTACGAGTTTTGTGGCTGATTTAATTAAGTCCAAAAAGCTGGTATCCACAGCATCACGTGATGTAGTTTACCCGGCTGGTGATATTGTGAAAGCTCCCTTCAGTTCTCATAAGTTTTGCAGAGACTGTTGCTTTAGTTGATTTGGATTCTGCTTCCAGAAGAGCTGGTTGATCCAAGAATTTCACTAGTCTCCCTTGTGGAATTAACAGATATCCATGTTATAGTCGCTGCATATTGATTATTTTATTTTCTGGTTTGATTCATAAAGCCTGAAGTATCATTATCGATTGCTTAACGGATCCTGCTCGAGATCGCTTTGATGGATAATAAGTTCCCTACGGGGCCTGCCGCTCTTGCGGGGCAGAAAAACCGTAGGAAGAAACCAAGATATGGCACCAACTCTAGAGATGATACAGGTAAGTTCAAGCGAGGCTGACAACCGTGGTGATGAGCATTTGCATGGGCAATTAAGTCTCGACGCCGAATGCGTAAAATTGTCTACAATCAAGCCATTTTTTTTTTCTGTCTTAAGAACCGTTGTCTAACAAGCAGAAGGAATCACCGATGAGAGCCAGAGAAATGGCGAGATTGGGCAGAATAAAAACAGGGATGGGTCCAGTTCCGTGAAGCCTACTCAAAATGCGCCTAGAAATGACAAACGAAATGAACACAGTGCAAATCGCAAGCATGGCTACCGAGGTACCACTAATGGGAATGAAGATGCCCGGAACAACAGTAAAGGCAGGTTTATGACGAACTTGAAGGGACAGTCCCAGTCAGAACGACCCAGGGCCAACGGCGCAGATAGGCGTGAAGATGGCGAAGCACCAGAGCACGGCAAACGAGAAACGAAAGAAAACAAAAGCAACAATGTACGTGATCAAAAGGAATCGAAGTGGAATAATAAGATGAACCCAGACCGTAAGAATTCCAAGGGATATTCAGATCAAAAGCGCGGTAACTGGAAGGGACAGGGTCAACCGCATCATAAACAACATGGTAACGATGGCGCCCACAAACGGTCGAGTGATTTCGATGGTAGAAATAATAATCAAAAGAAGCGCCAGAAGAAAAGCGAACCTAATGCTGATGCGAGTGTCAAATCTCCAAAGCCTTCTGACTCCGAAAGCAGACCGTTGCCGGCTCCGCTCGAGAAATTCAATCCTGTAACATTTCGAAGCTCTTCTGTGTATCAGAGACTAGTTCAGGTAGGAGAGGGAACTTATGGCAAAGTCTACAAATCACAAAACACAGACACCGGGAGAACGGTTGCTCTCAAGAGACTGCGGATGGAGTCTGAAAGGGAAGGCATGCCTATAACGGCGATTCGCGAAATCAAATTGCTTCAGTCTCTGCGCCACAATAATATTGTATCATTACAGGAGATGATGATTGAGGAAGGAAATATATACATGGTTTTTGAGTATATGGACCATGACCTAGCCGGTATTTTGGCACACCCCGAGCTCAAGCTAACTCCCGGCAACATCAAGTTTTTATTTCATCAGATGATGGATGGCCTATCATATTTGCATCACAAGGAAATCCTTCATAGAGATATCAAGGGCTCAAATATCCTTATTGACAATTCGGGAGTCGTGAAGCTGGCGGACTTTGGTCTAGCAAGGAAAATTGACATGAAGAATCCAAATGCCCATTACACCAATCGGGTTATCACTTTGTGGTATAGACCTCCTGAATTGCTTTTGGGAGCCACTGTATACTCAACTCCTATCGATGTATGGGGAATGGGATCTTTGCTAGTCGAATTTTTTTCCAAGAAGGCTATATTTTCTGGTCAGGATGAGGTGTCACAGCTTGCTGCTATCTATAATGTTATGGGAACCCCAACTGCTAAGAATTGGCCCAAGGTTCATACCCTGCCTTGGTATCAGATACTTTTCAATAACAATGTCAAGCCCAATATTTTTAGGGAAAAGTTCAAGGATATAGGAATGACAGAAGCAGCTATGGACTTAGCAGAGAACATGCTAAGTCTAAATCCCGATACACGATACAGTTGCCAGCAATGTTTAGATCATCAATACTTCAAAGAAGAACCAGCTTTGGAAGCACTTGATTTAGATTCTATTGGCGAGTGGCATGACTTTGAGGCCAAGAAACGACGGCGTCGCGAACGGGAAAAGAGCCGAGCAGCAGCAGCAACAGCAGCAACAACGACAACGACGACAACTACAGCGGCGGGACCAAGCATTCCATTACCACCGCCTTCAAAGTGAAGAGCATGCAGTTCTAAATATTGACATTGAATAGTAGCTTGTATTTATTCGCCTAAAGGTTATTAAGGAATCGCTCCAACACGAGTTTCTCAGTGCCAACAATAGTGAAGGCCACTTTTTCATGAGGTGTTCGTGAATTGTCAGATGCAAGCTTTTTATAGTCTTGGCTTGAGAGACTACCATCGTCGTATCTTGCCAATCTCTTATTAGCAACATTGAGTAGCAGCCGGGCACCTTCCTGTCCGGTGGGCAGAGCAGAGTATTTGCCTCTCTTGGCCTGTGTTTGCAACAGAGCGTACTTTTTTGGTGATAATGATAATAGATTTGCCACCATAATTAATCCTGGCGTGGGTTGCCCGTTGCTAAGAACTTCTAATGTTTCTTTCCAGCTTAGAGCTTCTGGGGGAGGTGGAAGCTCATCTACCTCATCACTCTGAGCCAGCTCTTCATATTGATCAGGATCAATATCAAAAATGCATTTATAATAGTGTTTTGCCCACCACTTGAGCCGGGGCTTGAGATCTTTCTCTTTGGCATACTTCAATAATTCTGGCCCGAGACTGATGGTTTCATGCTGATTGTCCCACATAGCAAAACCATACCTGGATAGAAGGACACCATTACTGTATTCACCGTAGCTATTGAAGACTTCTTTTCCCTTGACTACTTTGCGGATGGCTACTATGTCACATGTATCTTCATCTTCGTCGGATTGGTCGTCATCGTCATCATCATCTTGCTGATCGTTTTGATAGATACCATGTGCCTCATCAGCCATCTCTTGATCAACCACCAGTTGATCGTCATCTTCGACATCCTCATATCCATCACTATCATCTCCGTCATGCTGATTAGCACTGGCACGGGCATTTTCTATCTCTCTGAACGCTATATGCTGGCAAAAGTCTGCCTCTCCACATACCTCGCAAACATCAGCGTTCGACTCAAAGTGGACATGCTCGTTGTCGCTGTGATTAAATAGACAGGCACCAGGAACTAAGCACAAGCCTCTATACTCATCAACTTCGAAAGCTCTGGAACACACTTCGTATAGAGCATCTTTATAACCCTGATACTGTAAGTATTCCGGCTTAGCAGCAAAATGCTCCTTATGCAATTCGATAAATGGCTTGATTATATTGGTGTAAGTGTCGATAACTTCAGCTTCATCAAGCCCACCCATATACTCGATTTCAGTACCCTTGAATAATGCTCTATCTTTTTCAGGCCAAAATCTTGGCAGCACGTCGCTAACATGCTCAGACTGATTCTCAACTTGGAGAGAACAGAAAAAGTCGTACCACGGCGAAGCTTCACCTTGACATCTTTCAAACATATATGCCAAACTAAGACCGTTCATTCCACTGAGGTCGTGTTCATCAAGGATATTGGCGATACCACAAGTGGCTGGCGACAGCACAAAGCTCTTGGGAACCTGCAAGATGACTGTATCTGTTTTGATATCCTTTGTAGCAAATACCCCGTAACCCCCTAGGGAGGATTGCCGAATCGACAGTCCCTGACTGAAGCTGATCTTGTTCTCTATCATCCATTTTACCAGATTCACATACCTCTCTGGCGTTGTCGCTTCCATGGTGAGCGATGAAAGGAGATGAAATTTCAGAATGGGCAATATCTTGAATTTCCTATTTAGGACTGCAGCTCCCTATTCACGAAAAAGAGATAACTGGGCCAGCTGAAACAACAATAATACCGATACGATTAAATTAATATATTAGAATATGTAGCTTTGTAGTTAACAAATTGTAATTGAGAGTGTGTTCCTCAGTTGGCGGGGTGAATAGACGTGATTTCGCTATATGAAGCAACTAGGATCAGCGGTCAATCTACATGGTTCTGGCTCTCGGTTAGAGTTTTGCCGATCAATCTATAGCCTAACTGACAGTATCAATATGTAATTTACTCCGAGACACAATTAAAGCTTCTGTCCTCGGTGGTCTGGATAAGATGTACCATATAACTTTATCAACCGCCATACCCTTATCGGAGATAAGTCGTTACAAGTGTAGGTATTAGTAGCAGAACAGAGAGCTCGAAACCATATACGAAAATAGGATTATAAACGGGATAATAAGAAAAAAATCATACAGCTACGACTACAAATTCCAAGCTGGGTATGTCTTTGCGAAATGTTGATAGCTGTCGAGTCGCAAATAATGCAAGACATATATACCTGCACCAGGCATTCGCCACGATAGAAACTAGACCAGAAGCTGTAATGATTTCGTCCAAATGCTGATTTTACACAAAACAGCCACCAAAAAAAACACCATAACCTATCTGATCCATTGACTTATACACTATAATTAATGTCGTCTTTCAAAATAGTCGGATGATCCCATGAAAGCGACACTGGTATCGAAGACCCATTCGCCAACATCCAAATAACGCTCAACAAACGTCTTGGTATCTTTGGACTCAATATCTCTTGTCTTCATTCTGTCGTTAGCAACCAGTCATGCCAATACATGTCATGAAAAAACATACGTGAGGCCAGTGGACCGTCGAACTCCAGCCATTACAGCCGAGACAAGTACCAGGTCAACCGAAAAGTGGAAAATTCTACCGATCTTGAATTAGCAGTGCTTCAAATAATTAACTTACAGTTCCCATTATGCGCCAATACAAAGTAGGAACCGGAAATAAGAAAAGATAAAGCAGCTTGTAAAGTCAAAAGTGAGCTATCAGCGGGAGGCGTTGGTATAGGGAATCAAAAACCTAAACAACACACCCTCCCATGGGGTTCGCGGTTATCAGGCAGGGGCCATCCCATTAAAGGACTTGTGTCTGCTTGGGAGTTGAAATTTGGATTCTCACTGGAGTTTGATACCAATCGTCACTCATAACGTCAGGTTCACACATTTCCAATGTCCTCGTCGGCGCTCCCGTTTAATGACGAGACTGTAGTCTCCTTCAGACCCGCGAAAACTCTACGATATCATAGCGATAATGCAGAGATCAGCAGTATCGACTTTGACGACTCGGGATTATTCTGCTTGACTGCTTCAAAAGAGGATGAATCGATTCAATTTTACGATTGCAAGACCGGAAAGCACAATAAAACGATTTTCAGTAAAAAGTATGGAGCAAGCATAGTGCGATTCACTCACAATTCCATGAACTGTGTTTATGCATCAACCAAAGAGGACGATACGATACGGTACTTGTCGCTACATGACAATCACTACATCAGATATTTTCGCGGCCACAAAGACTTGGTGACTGCAATAGAAGTTTCACCACTAGAAGATAAAATTCTCTCAGCATCTTTAGATCATTCAGTACGACTGTGGGACCTGAGATCACCCAACTGTAATGGTCTTCTTAATATCCCCGGGCCGTCACTTATTGCATTTGACTCTAGTGCCATGGTGTTTGCAGTTGCATCACAAACGGTCGGCCATGTTTCACTTTACGATACAAAAGCTTACGAAAACAAGCCGTTTTTGACTTTTGCAGTGAACAGTGGTCACAGCAACTGGTGCAGAGTTGAGTTCTCCAACAATGGAAAATATATATTGCTATCAACTGATGGAGAAAACCATTATTTATACGACTCATACCACGGAGAACTAGCAGCAGTACTCAATGGTCATAAGCCAATGCAGCCACGGCGGTCGTCACCCCCGTGCCATACAACCTTCTCAGTTGATGGACGTTACATATTTGGAGGATCTGGCGACAATAAAATCATGATTTGGGATACAATGCAAATCAAGCAGCCTGGAACGACATTAAGGCCAATGGGATCTCTGGATTCCGGAAGCATGTCTCCGCTTCTTGTTGCTTTCAGCCCTAAAACGATGCTTCTCGCTACTGCCAATACGGAGCTAAGCCTTTGGCTCCCAGAAAAGTAAAGGCTTGGGCCCTGACACTAGTGAACAACTAGTCATACAACTCTGCTACATCTGGGTACTCAATATCAGCATCTTGCTCGGCCCAGTTGACCCAAGCTTTAAGGAACGGTGTGGCACTGACTGTTTCCATGTCCCCTATTATGCACAAATGTCGGCGAGGTCTTGTTATCGCAACATTAATACGGCGGTCTTCACTCAAAAAGCCCACCTCTTTGTCGGAATTGCTTCGAACAAGTGTCATCACTATGGCTTCTTTTTCCCGACCTTGGAAACCATCTACAGTGGATATTTCAATGTCTTGATAAGCTGAAAGCACATTCTTTAGCAGAGTAACTTGAGCACTGTAGGGAGAAATAACACCAATATCATCCGGCTTAACGCCTGCTCCTAATAGCTTTTCAATGTATTTCTTGGCCAAAAGAGCTTCATTCTCGTTCAGTCTACTAGCATTAACACCTCCATCCTCGAGTGGTACAGTTTCAAAATAGTCTCCTCCTTGAGTATCCAACCAGACTACAGGCGCTGCTGTATAATCATCCTCCTGTACGTCGGGAAGATCCTTTAGGAGCCTCTGCGCGACTTCATCAGCAGCAACAAGCTTGTCACCGTATAGCTGACTCGAAGGGAACTTCATAATAGACTCATGCATTCTGTACTGTATAGTAAGGAGCCTCTTGATGTCATCCCCATGAGTGGAAACAAGACGGTCGAATATAGTTGTTTCCAATGTTTTCTTGAACGGATCCTTTTTTGTTTTCACAGTAGGCGGCAGCTGCTTGTTATCACCAGCTATGATTAACCTCTTGGAATTCGTACATGTCATAATAGGAATCCAGCATTGAGGCTCCAAAGACTGTGAAACCTCATCAATAATTATCGAGTCGAAAACAGGCCGTCCAGCTAACTGATTAACAGTGTTTCTAACCGCAAATGAGCCTGCTCCATGTAGTGTGCTCACCACCACCTGAGCTTCCAGAATCAGGTTTGTCAGCACAGACTTTTCTCTGATTCTATACTCTTTGCGAAGTTGTTTTATCTCTCCAAAAATTTCTCGTCTCTCGCGACCAGACTTGGTTTTGCGAACCTTTCCAAGATTTCGGTCGATCTCGTCCCGTATGTCCCTTATAATTTGGCCCTGGTCGCATGTTTTCGAGACAATATCCATTGAGTGAATCAAATTGGAAGGCAACAACCTGGCAGGATGGCCGAGTCTTAATAGCCTATTCCCCTTCAAGTGCCCATGTAACCGCTCTAAAATATTGTCAACTGAAATGTTGGATGGTCCACATACAAGCACTCTTTCCCCCTTTGCTACCAGCTGACGAATGATTTCAATCAAAGTGTATGTTTTTCCAGTACCCGGAGGTCCGTGTATGACTGATAGCTCATTTTGAATAGAGAATACAACTGCATCTTTCTGAGGATTGTTAAGAGTGCTGTCGAAGAACTTGCCGTCAGTCAAGACATCTTTCCTGTCAACCAATTGGATTGGCTTGGTATCGTCGACCAGAACTCTTTGGAGAGATGACAAGACTTCAGCATTGTTGAGATCTTTTAATGCATACTTCATCCTTTTGTACGTTGCTGGATTGGCGATCTTGGCGACCCATAGTCTGGATCCCAATGAGTCGACATCAGACTCATATTTCTCGTCTACCGCAACAGCAACCACTTTTTCCGAAGCCTTGATCACCACAGCTTCTAGCTTGGTCTTTTTGGAGTCTACCAATTTTTTTGTAGAACCAGCAGACTGCTGGTCTTGTAATGCAACATTATCGCCGACTCTGATTGATCCTATATCGATGGTCCCACGACTGTTTATAGCCAAGTCTGGCTCGAGCTCTAGAATAGTTTTTCCGCCCAATCCAGTTCTCATAGAACCTACACAAAGGTTGAGAATAGCCAAGCCTCTGTCCTGAAGCTTCTTGGGAGCAAGCGTTTCGAGGTATTTGGTAGTCTCATCAGTCTCCACAGCCTGCTCCTCGGTCAAGCACTCGGTCAAAGTGTTGACCAATGACTCAATCGACATAATTCCACCAGATAAACAACTAAAATGCAAAAGATTTTAATTTAAACAAGGCAGATTTCTAAGCATTGTCCAAGTTTAAAGATGAAGGCTCTCCAAGCCAGCATGCATTGCATTAGACCTGTATATCACCCGGATGAGGCACCGAAACTTTCCTACCCTCATCATGTCTACTGCGGTCGCGACACCAGTAGGACCGCTAGAGCTCGTGGACAAATCTATTGGATCTAAGATATGGGTTGTTATGAAAGGTGACAAAGGTGGGTAGCTCGATATATAAATATATATATATATATATAGGTTTGATGGTTTCTAATTATAGAGTTCACTGGAACTTTGGTCGGATTCGACGACTTTGTCAATATGGTTCTTGAGGACGTCACTGAGTACGATGGCCAAGGCAACCAAAAGAAGCTGCCAAAGATTCTGCTCAATGGAAATAACGTGTGTATGATAGTGCCTGGCGGGTCTCCCCAGTAATAATGAAATGGAACCAAAAAAAAGTCTAGATTGTTACGACACACTACACTAATTGATTTAGAAATGACTTAGTTTGACTTTTTGGCCTTCTTCTTTTTAGTTCCCTCGATGGCCTCCATGTCGATAGATGACAACTTCCACAACACCATTTGATAAACACTTCGGTATGGCCTGAACTTATTTGCTACCCATTCCATCTGTTTGTGGACTGGGGCCGCTTTCGACTTGGAAGCAGCTGCCTTGCTGAGCGTAGCTGGCTTCCTGTTCTGGGCCTTGGCGCTCTTTCCAGGCGAATGAGTGCCCTCTAGAGGTTGAGTCCAGTCCACTGACAGCATTTCCTGCTTGAGCCAATCCCTCTTGTCGAGGTAGTTAAGAAATCCCCTCTGTACCCCGAGGTCGCCTATGGTAAAGACGTCCATTCTTCGCAATGTAAACAGTAAAAACATGTCCGCTGACCATGCTGGAGTGTTAGAGAAGCCATTTTGGGACCGCGAATTAATACTTACGACCTATTCCCTTCAGAGCGACAAGCTTATCAACCACATCGTCATCGGCAGCTGTGGTGAGGATTTCGTGTGACAAATCTCCATCTACAAATGCTTTGGCTATTCCTTTCATATACTCAGTTTTTCGAGCAGATAATCCTGCTCCTCTCAGCTTTTCATCTGAAATCTCATTCACCTGCTGGGGAGTAGGAAACGGCAGCAGCTCCTGCTCTTCGATGTCATCAGGTGCATCTGTTACAAATGCTGCTTTGAACCGTCGTAGAATCGCCCGAGCAGCAGCTCCCGATACCTGCTGAGATATAATACCCCTGGCAAGAGAATTGAACGAGGTGTCAGGAATATTGTCTTCAAAAAAGGATGGAAATTCACTCGACTCTATTGTTTCCCGCAGTGTGGGATCAATGTCTATAATGTGAGCCAGCCCTTTGGCGAACTCGGGCAGGTACCTGAAACATTAGTACTAGTTACTACTATTACTGGTATTAAACATACTGAGCCTGAACTTTCTGGACGGTTTCTGTCTTAACCTCAACTTGGGTAATCACGGATTTGATATCGTTGGGTTTATCCACCAACGCCTCCTCTGTCTTCACTATGGGTTTACGTCGCTTTGCAGCTGGAGGCGCACTTGACACCACTTTGGCAGTCTTGCTTATCGCCTCCACAGCCTGTTTCGCCCGAGTTACAGCCATTTTTTTTTGTTTGTTTCGAGGTTGGGCACAGGTTGGATATGAAGCTTTATGACTAACCAAAGCCCATTTCGGTAGTGCTGCTCGCTTACCAACTCCGCATGTTGATCTCAATATCTCCACTAATATCGCTTAGGGTCTAAAATGCTGTGTGAATCACATAATTAATTGCAATGAAGGGAGTTTTCGGCCCTCTATTTACGACTATATACTTTGCAATGGACTCACTACAAACACAATGGAGCCCCTGGGATGACCATCCATCTGTTGGCCAATTAGCCAAGGGCGGATCTTGGCTGGAAACCTACAATTTCAGAAAACTATACAATGCGTGCATATTCGTTTACATGATAACAGTGCTGCCAAACTTGTCCTCGTAACCAGGCAAGTCCCATCGTCCCTTCTTGACCATGTCAGTAACCTTGGACTCAATGTCGGGTCGGGCCTTAACAAGGTCGTCCAGAGTGAGCTGCTCGAAAGGTCGGGCTGATTCAATGTTGTCCAGAGTCTTCTGCAAGTCGGCGAGCTCGGCCTGAACCTTGTTTTCGGTAGCCTGGGCGTTTTCAAGAGCCTTGGCCTCAAAAGCGTCGATGGTCTTGAGCTGCTTGGCAATGTCGTAAGTCACAGGCTTGAAGTTCTTGACAGCATTCTCAATGTCGTCGATAACCTTCTGGTTCTTGAGCAGTCCTCGGTACTGAGAGAAGTCCACAGTGGTGGGCTGCTGGGTCAATTCGTACACCTTCTTGACTGCATCGTCGTGTCGCTTTCGGAAGGTCTGCAACGAGGTGGCAGTTGCACCAGTGAGTCCAAGAGTCGAGATGACTTTTCCCCAGTCCAATTTAATAGCTTTCTGTTGTCAGTCTCTTTATTCTCCAAATGGTGTGATGTCGCTGTGAATTCTAGGTTGTTTTGTATACCTGTCACGCTGCTCTTGACACTCTAGCAATTGCAATCGTAGCACATCCGGTACTGTCTCAACAACATGCCAGATAGTGGTCAATCCCACTGGTAACTCGGTATCAAAATTGGCGGCATTCACGAACAATCCGATGTACTTACAGCAACGGACATGTCTATAGAAAAACACTAAGTTTCGACTGGTAGTTGAGACGTGAAGAAAAAGCCGCTGGAGCCAATCAGATGGGCTTCTGCAACTGCCAGAGGCTAGGGGAACAGGCGGATATGCGACTAACCTTTAGCCGCATGTTCATCTCATGCTCACTGTCAAGATAGGAGGGACTCAATGCTGAGCATCTATGGGCGGTAACAAAAACAGGATTACTCTGTGAGCCATCACAATTCGGTTGAAAATGTCTGATAGCGACTTTATGGTTGTTGTTACGACTGAGGTGGTCTTTTGGGTGGACTACCCAAATGTAGTAAGGATGTACGGTTCAAGCTAAGAGCACGTTCATACCTGAAAAATGAAATTCGAGTTTTTACGATGTTGACTTTTGGATAATTCATCGGCGCCATTGAGTTGATATTTTAATCTACCACTATCAGATAGTCTGTCGAACCTGCCAAAGTTCGGAGAAAGGCGCTCTCCAAACGCACATCACCGCATGCAGTGGGGGCTTATCGGTGATAATATATGTCAAACGGTAGACATAAATAGACTGCTCTTATCCGCGCCAGTGTTGGTACTGATGCCTGTTACATATCTTGTTTCCGGAGCGTCACAAGGCATTGGCCTTGGGTTTGTCCAGTTTATCAGCAATAGGCCAGACACTAGGGTGATCGCTACTGTGCAGTCGCTGGCTACTCCGACTGCTCTCCATGATTGGGCTCAACAGCACTCTAATGTTCATATCATTGAATATGAAGCATTGGATCCCGAGGGCCCCTCCAAGGTTGCAAAGCAAGTAAGTGACTTGTTTGGCAGTCTGGATACGTTGATTTGCAATGCCGGAGTGTGTGACAGCCGCTATTCTATCATGGACACTCCTGACGATGCATGGGATACTCATTACCAAATCAATGCAAAGGCCCCGACTCTGCTTTTCAAGGCACTTTATCCAATTATGCTTAAAAGCACTGTCCGACAATTGGTGTTTATTTCTTCCGGGGCTGGATCACTGGCCCGAATTGCTCCTACTAGCTTTGCAGCATATGGCCAATCCAAGGCAGCATTGAACTATGTTATGCGAAGACTCAGTTTTGAGCTCAAACCACAAGATTTCACGGTTGTTTCTCTCAATCCTGGGCCTGTTTTTACACCGCTAGGGAACATAGCCAAAGACAAACTTAAAGAGTTTGATGCAGAGTTTGCTGAAAAGATGTGGTCCAAAGGTTTGACTGTGGACGAAACGGTAACTGGAATGCTGTCTGTTATCGATAGTCTTACAAAGAATGACAATGGCAGGTTTATAGCATGGGATACTCAAGAAGTCCCATGGTAACAGTCCAATCAAGGGGGAGGGGTCTAAGTACATTTGTTGTCATAATTCATTAACAAATATTACGTATAATTACATCTCGACATCGTTATTAATAAGGTTTTGGAACTCATCACTTATGTTTCCAATCCACCCTGCTTCCGTCGAAATTTTGTTCCAAAGATCTTCTTCCATTTCCATGCCAATATCAAAGTTCTCAATAGCATAAGAGTCCAAAGATACGTTTGACAGTATGGAATCCGGGCCATACGGTGTAGCAGAAGCCGTCAACGACGGAGAGCCTTGCTTCGAGCTCACTTCATTGTCACCCCCAGTCTGAGATGGTACGGGAGCTTGATCACTCTGCGTCTTCGGAGCATTATGATTAGGTACAACCACCAGAGCATTTGGATTCTCCAAGAATTGGAAAGACGTTATGAGATTGAGAAGCTGGCTTTTGCGAATACTGCTATGCCCATTTCCATTCGTTTCCGAGTGATGCAGAAGTTGGAGAGCCTTTCCGATATTAGGAGAACAAATTTGCGACACGCCGAATGCCACTATAAATAATTGCAAGGTAGAAGCCGACGAGAACACGTATTCTCTATCCAAGTATCCAAAAGTTGCATATAGATCATTTCCCAGCAGGTGATGCAACGATTGTATAGTTTGAATTGATGCACTCATCGATGCATTCAATAAATTGATAATATTTTGTGAGTAAACCGACAAGTCAACAGGATGGGGGTTGCTATGCCTATCATGAAGACGCTTCCGGACAAAATGATAAAGCAGCGGCCTCACAGCCAAATTAACACAGTGAAAGTACTCGTGAAAGATGTTTGCCGCTGTGCGAGATATTTCAAACTGGTCGGGGTCCCACCGAATTTCAAACTTTGATATCCACTTTGTCTTCCATGCAAAAAGTCGGTTCATAACTCCACAGATGGCAGGGAAAATGTTATCGTTAGATGAAGGTGATCGTTGGTATAACTCAAGCAGTGTGAAGCTGGCAACCTTGGTAACGTCTACAAAGCTGTTTATGTAGTCTGCCTTAGGAAAATCGCCCTTTCCTTTATAGACACCAGCAATGTCCCTTGGCATGTCAGTTAATATGGCATCCTCATTCACAGCAAGCGGAAACCCACACTTTGCAGAAATATACCTGTCGAAATGATACACAGACCACCACAATCTACGCCTATGTTCCAGTTCGTATTCGTCCAAAGAATCTTTCCCAGCATCAACATGCATGCCTAACAGCATGGATGCTCTCAACGCACTGCCTCCCATCGAGTATGCTCCTGATTGCCAGTCCATCACTTGATGGAAAAATGATGCTAACTGCAAGACCTCTACCCCTTCAACTGACGGCGAACACTGGACTTCGTCAAGCAGTATCCTCATTAATGATTGAGCCTTTTTGAAATACAATATCTCCGAAAAGCTTCGTAAATATGGTTGGCCACTATTACTTGTCGAGCTTCCTTGAGGAGACGAAGCCAGTATTTGTGGATAAGAGCTGCTGCCATCAGCATTTGTGGACTCTACCTTTGCAGCCTTCTGAGATCCCAAAAGATACATTTCCCCCATGGCTAGCACCAGTAGAAGGCGTGCAATATGCAATAAATCGAGAAGCTGGAGTGGTCCAGACTTCATTGTCACGTATGCATCCTTCAGTCGCGCCTTGAAATCAGCAGCATTGAAAAAGTAAAAGCACCCACACAAGAACGTTTCAAACTCTCGATACGCCATCACAGCTCGATCATAAGGAGGGAGCTCAAAATTAACAACAACTGGGTTATCTCTACTTTCTTCAAAAACCCTCAAAACGAAATTGTTACCACTCCTTTCGAGATATGATGTGATAGGATCTCTAACTGCCTTGTATGGAGAAACATCGTCTAAGTTCACGTTGGAATGTGTAGGCATAATTCCTTGGATTTCGAGGCCAAACATGGTCATAGAAGATGTCCCCAGATATCCTACTCCAGAACTGATCTTGGCAGGGGCTTTCATTAATGGTAACACAAGAAACCCATGGTCTGTGGGGATAGCCAGAGATTGCCTTACATCCTGAGCTGCCATCACCGTATCGTTACTGTCTTTGCGTGGACCATCATCAGGCTTTGCTGGCACCTGAGAAGTAGCTCTCACCGCATTATTGGGAGTATTATCATCGTCATCCATGCTGATACCATTTTCTCCCATCACACTGCTGAGCTCCTTATTGATATCGCTTCTGATTGTGCTGCTCACATCAATTTTATGTGACGCCAGCAATAGTCGTAATTGTTCATTTTCACTTTTGAGCGCCTGTAGAAACCTCAAAGATACTACAATCTTCTTATCTCCCTCTATATATACACATTGAACACCAGCTTTGGCACATCTTGAGCAAACTATGTCACCGTCACATTTGATATGACGTTTTCGACATCGCTCACAGGCAACTGATATTCTAGTTTGGCCATCCTGGCCCTTTCCAGGAAACTCTTGCTCTCTTTTGCGCTTTGTAGACATATTTATTTAATGGTCCATTCCACGCAACCGCCTGGTAGTCCTAATGCCAAAATAGCGAAACAACTCGTGCTATATTGTGTCACTTGGACTCTGTGCGGCAATGCAATGATATCAACCCCACGATGTGCTTAGTAACCATACTGTCCAGTCAGAGTCTACAGAATATAACAATGCTAGCTTTATTGTCTATATGATAGATAAATAAATAATAATCAGGGATTGATAGAGCTCAAGAAAGTGTGAAGTGTGTGATCTGTCCATTGTGCAATACGTTGGTTGTCTTGAGCCAAAGCTGGGAACCGAGCTCCTAGTTTAACCAGATCTAGATCTTTTTCAGAGTTTATAATTTCCTTAGCAGTCCAAGCCAGGGCGCCGTTTCTCGTAACAAGAGATATAGAGCCTCCAGGTATTTCTTGCGCTTTTGCGACAAGTCTTTTGATATCTATGGAAGATAAGGATTCCGCCAGTGAAAAGAGCCATTCGAATACTCCGTACTGAATAAATAGCGACACATCCTTCCTTGACTGTAAACAGCAACGCATTGCTTCGACAAGCCACTGGATCTCTTTCACTGCAGTTTCAGTTGAGCTGTTAGAAATAGCTCGATACAGGGGTAGCTCATTTGGACGTACTGATGGTCCCGAAAGAAGATACTCGACAGCTTTCTCATAAAGCATATGCCCAGGATTACAGCAAATCGGTGCCATCAGTCCAAGCATGCATGAAACACAGTTAGGTAACTCAGGGGCTTTCCCATCTTCTCTCTGGACAGAGAAAAAGTTTATCAACTTGAACACTAATAATTTCAGAGCCGTCTTCTCCTTGTAATACCCGGATTCAGATTCCTCAGACAGGAAATGAGCCACTGCAGAAATGGCTACCATGGCGGATGATTGCAACCCAACAGGAGCATCTCTGGCAAGGCACAATATAACAAAAGTCAATCCATGTGATTCCACGAGCTGCTTCAAATCTATTGCCCCATTAGCCTTGAAAATTTCGGTCGAGCTCATCAAAGTCATCAGCAAAAACTCACTGTTGTAGGTGAATGAGGAGTCTGAATATCTTGACTTGAATTCTTGGATATTGCCTAATAACATCGCAAGCGATGCATCATGTGCGATCTCAAATGTGCAGCCGGGATTGAAGGAACGGATAGAATTCAAGATAGTTTCTGTATCCAATGAGACTTCAAACCCGTCTCGAGCCAGTTGAAAAGTATTTGGCCTTTCGTAATCGTCAATGCTATTCTTCGTGCTGACAAATGACCACATGAAAACATCATTTGTCCACGACTTCTGTTCATATCCTTCTATACGCTTGACTAAATCGAGGAGCATCCAGTCTTTTGGGCTGTTACTGCCTTGGCACAGCGAAAGCAGCCTATTCTGAAGCTGTTTCGTCGACTGGTCTTTTGCAGCGAACAAATACAATCTTCGAATTATTAGAACATGGGAATCTGAAGCTTCTTGGATATCATTGACAATCATTTGCAAAAACTTCTTATAGTCTATGCTTTCAGCATTTCCAGCATGTACGACAGATGCAACAAATAAAAGTACTTCAGCATCTGTCATCCATTTTATCAAACAACCTTCAATTAATGCATTGACAGTTTTCTTGGAAGCAAGTCTCCAGATAGGAAATGCTTTCTCTCTAATTTCGGTGCTTAGCAGTGTAATGAAGCTTCGAAGCCCTTTAGACAACGCCGAATTTTCAGACAGCCTCTTTGTTAACCACAAAACGGATTTCTGAAACCATCTCCTTAGTTCCTCAGGTATGACAGAACCTTGAAGACTTTGAAGACTTTGACACATAGCTGATGCTGTTTGAACCAAATTCTCCGATACCGATGCTTGCCCAGTAACACCCTCAAGATACTCCAAAATCTGCTTGAGATCAATTTCAATTTTGCCTATCACTCTTGACAATAACTGGAGAGACAGTTCGGTATCCTCGGTCGATTTCAAAAGATTCAAGGCGGCTAAAGCTGCGTCTTTTAACAGAGGAACATAGTCTTCTTTAAAGTTTTCTGCAAGCGTACAAGCTACCTCCACAAGAGTCTTTGATTCCAGTTGGTTAAATCGAGCAAGGGACACCATACCAATAGTACCCGTCTTCTTTATGATTTCGCAGGCAACTCCTATGAAATTATTTTCAACTAAGAAGTCGAATAAGCCTGTCCCCAAGCTTTCGCTTCTGACTGTGGCAAAATATCCCACGAGGCTCTTCGACAGTATACTGTCATCCCGGGAGTGAACCACGATTTCACGTACAACTCTTTCATCTAGTACAACGTGGCGACTAGTTAACAAGTCCACACAGAACGGAGCCAACACTGGGTCTAATGGTGCAAGTGTAATTAATTCTTCATCACTCATTAACCAAAGGCCCTCTTGCGTCGGTGATTTGCTTAGAATATCTCTGATTTGGAGCTTGAATTCGTCAAGTTTCAGAGCATCTTTATGAGACTGAATAGTCCTAAGGTAGGAAGGAAGACATTCCGAATCCAAAATTTGCTGGAAGAACTGAGGTTCAAGGATTAAAGATAAAAGGTCTGGCTGAATCAGCCCAAACAGCATATCGCTAAGGGCAGGCTCTTGAATCATGCGGAATCTCAGAGCCGAAAGCTCAAGTCTTCCAATCACTCGAAACGAGAGATCTGCTCTGGTAGATATGGCTTGAGCACTAGATGATACCACGAAGTCTAATACGTTGTCTGGCTCTAGAAGAGTTGACCAGCTAAGATAGCATTTAGGATCAAAAAGTTCAATGAGCCTATCAAGTCCTGGAATAGCAGAACAGAGTTCTTTAGCTGCGTTCCAGTCCTCACCACATATGCAACAATCCCGAATATATTTACACAGCCATAGCTCAATCTTGGTTCCAGATCCTTCTTTAACATAAGCCCATTGTTGCAATAATGCTATGATCAAAGGGCTAAGCACGGACCCAGGGGACGACCGATGCTGCGCATATCTATCAACAAACTTGAATGGTGTCCTCATGAACTGAAAAACTGACTCATCTACTAATGACCATGTCTTTCCTTGCTCTTCAAATGACATATCCGGTATGATACACTGCAAAGAGCTCAATAGAGCATCCACAGGTGATGCAAAAGTTTCGGTCTGGAAAATCATGGTTGTACTCACAAGTCCTTTCAGCAACCTGGAGACCTGATCCGTGAAAGATGGATTCATCACACCCAATCGAAGTATGTTTGTAAATATGGAAAACGAAGCTTTTTGCAGCACCCCAGCATCCACCAATGAAGAGAAGGCCAATGAGCCCTCATTTTGACTTGTATTATTCCACCATTTTCCAATGGAGCCTGCTGAAATCTGCATTTCGAGAGACAGTTGCAACTTTACAAGTTGTAATCCCTCTACATCGCCTGCAGCATTGAGACCATTGATCAAAGAAGGTGGCAATGATATACCAGCCAAGACATGAGGAAAGCACTGGACATAGAGCACTACTGCCTGGAGTACTGATGAACTCAGTAGATCTCCATCAGCACTCAGGATATTCAATAGCAGTGATATTTCTGGGAGCCTCTCTAACACTAGCGAGTTGACTTGGCTCATATCCCAGCCCTTTGAGTTATATAGATGCGTGACTGAGGTCAGCTTTCTGAGAGAGCCAACTATGAGCTGTGAGGCCAGAAATACTATGAGTTTAACGTCATGCGTGAGACACTTTGTTAATGACGATTTGCTGGCGGGTAGAGGCAGAATATTTTCAACCACAATGTCACTGCTTGGAGGCTGCAGTTGTTTCAGATGAGGGACAGGAAGCTGAATACAGCGACTCAAGAAATTGGCGTATGAAACCCAGAATGACGACAATTTGGGATTAAACGGGAACGAGTCCGCTAAGCCTCCTTTCATAAGAGCGGCTACCAATTCTGGGCTCGACTGTAGAATAGAGAGAGCAAGGTCTTGCTGAATTTTATCGTCCCAGGGCTTCAAGCTTTTCAGCAAAGTCAATGCAGATCTGTTGTTCACCTGGATGCTGTTAGTGCTAGAGATGGACGAGTACCACGAGTTATCAGGAAACTTTATTCCGACAGTTTGGTTGGTTGCCAACACAGACAAGAGTTCTGATAATGGGCCAGTTACAGCTTCAGATTTGCTAAAGAGCTCAACCAAGCCTTTCAAAAGCGCATCATTAAAAAAGCTAATTTTGGTAGACTTTGTGAATGCTGGCTCCTCCACGATACAACGTTTAAACACCTGCAATGTTCGAATGATAATATCAGCTGGGTCAGATGACAAGCGCTTGATCCAACTTCCAACAATTTTTTTCTGAAAGATCAAGTCCTTTCTAACGATGGAACTTCCAAATTCTATAAAGTCGAGGTAGAACCTCAGAAATGCATGTCGCACCACGCTTCGATTGGGAGTATTGTTATTCTTGCCTGATCCGCCGAGAATAATAGAGAATGACTTCATGGACAAATCCATTGTCGAAAATAAATCTGAAGTCTGCGAGCCTTTGTTGAACCGAGCAATAGCTGCCAGAATCCCAATAGCAGGAACAGACAGTCCTGGTCTCATGGCACTTAGGCACCGATAAATTATCTTCATATGGTGATCCACTATCTCCCTTATGGTCACAGACCCATACTTTATGAGCGAACTGTTACCATCACATATCTGGATCAATTGTTCTATTCTGGACGTAGTTGCTATGAGGTTGGAGTGGGCATTTGTCTGCGAGTAAAACGACCATGCTTGCAACACATTAGATAGCTGTTTATCGAGAAATGCACTCAACTCCTCCATAGAAACATTCTCTTGAGAAAGATATGCTCCTAGCTGTTCTACTACAGCACCATCAACCGGATCCAGGTTGCTCCTTTTCCGTTTTAATGCCATTGTAGAAGACAATAAATAAATTTCAACATTTGGGAATATATTTTTTGGAGCGGCTGAATTGGGTTATCCAAGAGACGATCTTCTGAATGCTGTGATAATGGCCAGTGCTCTAGCGCCGAGATATCGCATTTTCCGCTTAATAAAAACGCTAATAACTGTGAGCAATAAATTGAGCTGGTTTTTTTCCTTTTTTTCTTTTTTTTGTTTTTCTTGTGTGTTTCAGCAATTGTAGTAGACTTCGACACACAGGGTTGGATGTATAGAATGCCTGCACGTCGTCTATACGGCATTCGAACTACACATAGATCTTGACTAGAGATGCCTTGAATCATAACAGAAACAGGCTCATTATGATATGGCCATTAAAGTAGGCTCAGAGTGTCACAGTGCTCAGTATTGAAATCACACTCAAACGGTAACCCTAACCGGCAACGTTCTATGCCGTGGTCCGTGGGACAGACTGACCCGACATGTTCAGCGCTTCGGCACCGCTATTTGCGACAAATACAGCCCAAGTTTCATAATTAATCCAAGGCAATGTAGCTTCTAATTCAATATGGAGTGTCGACTTTGTGTTCCGAGAGCTTGTTAAAGGCTTCAGATACAGAAGTGCCTGCAGTATGTCAACTAACTATGGCTGTCAATAAGGATCACCATTTTGTTGTAAGCGCTATATGGCAATACACGGCACCATATCGCACTAGAAAAATACCCGAGTGCAACCATGTCATAAGCCACTATACCAGTTGTGGCAGTGGCCGAAAGGGTTGAGATCTTAACAGCCGGAACCCGCGCCCACGACTAACCCTGCAGACGCGATTACGGTGGAGTACGGAGCGAGCTGCGCTCTTCACCTCTTACATACACCTTCCCCTAAATTAGTGCTGTACATTTGTGGTGCGTGTTGATCAGAGGTATTGGGACCCGCACTGGCAGTGGAAACATTTGTAGATTTGTAACTGGTGGAGGCATTTGTTTGCATTAGAGTTTGAGGTCAATAAGGTTTCCAATTGAAGGTGGAGTGGGAATTAATTTTGTTGGTGATACAAATATAAGACGCCAAACATGGCGACTACAACCAGGGTTACGCGGTCAAAGGCCTCTGGTCGCACAGAGAAGACTGAGACCCCCAAAAGCCATAGCAAAGCCAAGAAGCCAGCGTCGCATAGATTGGATCCCAATGAGTTTGGACCGCTAGAGAGCGAGGACTTTTTGTATACTCAATCGCATCCGGCCGGAAAGGAGGTTCCCGACTTTGAAGAGGATCTGCCCAGATACCCGGTTTTCATCCAAACTTATGTTTGTTACTTAATTTTAATCATTGTTGGCCACGTCAGGGATTACTTTTCACGGCATTTCTCCCGACTGATAGGTGATGCGTCGTTTTCAAAGAACCTGCGTGCCAGCGACGGCTATGCGCCATTGATGAGTGACTTTGACAGTTTCTATACTAGGCGTCTCAAGCACCGTCTCAATGATTGTTTCAGCAGGCATACTACTGGAGTGCCTGGCCGGTTTATATCGCTTTTGGACCGGTATTCAGACGACGGCCTTCTTACCTTTAAAAACACTGGGGGAGTGACCGACTGCTTGAATCTGAGTTCATATAATTATCTTGGATTTGCCCAGTCGGTGGGCCAGTGCACAGATGCTGCCGAACAGGCCATTATGGAAAATGGAATTGTGTCTGGCGCTTCTCGGGCTGCAGGAGGCACATTGGATGCACACTACGAAACTGAGCAAGTCATCGCCGATTTTGTTGGAAAAGACGCGGCCATGCTTTACTCGATGGGTTATGCCACCAATTCGAATATTTTTGCTAATCTTGTAGACAAGCATTGCCTTGTCATTTCTGATTCCTTGAACCATGCATCTATCCGATTTGGCATGAGAATGTCTGGATGCGTTATCAAGGTGTTCAAGCACAACAACATGAATGACCTGGAGAAGCTTATTCGAGAGCAGATTTCTCAGGGCCAGCCGCGAACTCACCGCCCATGGAAGAAGATTCTTGTAGTTGTTGAGGGCCTGTTCAGTATGGAGGGCACTCTGTGCAATCTTCCTCGCCTGGTGGAAATCCGAAACAAGTACAAGATTTACCTGTTTGTTGATGAGGCCCATTCAATTGGCGCTATTGGCCCTCATGGTCGTGGAGTGTGTGATTATTTCTCCATTGATCCATCCAATATTGATATCTTGATGGGTACATTGACAAAAAGCTTTGGAGCAACTGGTGGTTACATTGCTGGAGATAAGGAGCTCATTGAACAGCTGAAAATATCTAATATGGGAAATGTGTATGCTGAAGCCATCACGCCCCCTGTTCTGGCCCAGATCCGGTCGTCGCTTCTTACTATTGCTGGCAAAGTGGTCCCTGGAGAGGGAAAAGAACGTCTTCAGAGATTGGCTTTCAACTCGAGGTACTTGAGGCTGGGACTTAAAAAGATGGGTTTCATTGTTTACGGTGCTGACGACAGTCCAATTATACCTGTCATGCTGTATCATCCTTCCAAAATGCCTGCGTTTTCGAGGTTGATGTTAGAGCGTGATATTGCTGTTGTGGTGGTGGGATACCCAGCAACCCCTCTTACCTCGAGTAGAGTTCGATTCTGTGTCTCTTCATCGCTTACCAAATCAGATCTTGACCGCCTATTAATTGCTTGCTACGAGGTGGGGGATATTATGAATATCAAGATGAGCCAAGAGATCAACAAGGAGACTGGTCGTCTGTGGCGTGAGAAGCTAGAAGATATCCTTCCTACTCTTGCATCTGAAGCAGTTGTCGAGTGGTAATGTAACATAATATGTATCTAATTGACTTCTGCCGTCAACTTGGCATCCTAGACCATAATATATACTAATTCATATTACAGTCTCAAAATATCGATGTACTTGTAACAAACCTGGAATTGCGTTTCACCATCAAGTCGAAAGACGTCTCACATCCTGTGCTATGTAAATACAACAGCTAGACAATTGGCACGTCTCTCCTCCAGCAGGTAGATGCACTCATAGCAGTGGGGTTGTTCAGAATGCTTCAAGTCCAAAGAATTATTTACGGGCTTAGTTTTCCTGCAGTTTATTGTTTTTACACTTTAAAGCTGTAATGTCACTGTTTCATGCTACAAATTGATTATTTGCACAGCATTGCTCTAAAAAAAGATCTGTCGCTCGTACTGCCCCGGTGCTCAGCTTCATGGTGATGAGGCTTACGGCATGATGCCTATGCACTTCATTTGTTACTAACAAGCTACGGATTGTGGAGGCATGCGGAATGCCACACAAGAAACCCGCAATCCATTATAGGTCTGCTGCTGAGCTTCAGGCAGCAGCAGCAGCCTCTGTTATATCGGATGGCAGAATAACGGAGCTTATTAACAATGCCCTGGGCTATTTTGAGAAGGTAAGTTGCAGTTGGTACTACACAGGTTCTAACCTACAGTACAGAGAGAGCCAGCCAAGAGGACTCGAGGAAGCTGCATTTGTGGAGTACTGTCACTGCCGTCAACTACTCTTTGAAGTGATACCGTCACACGCCGAGTTCGAGCGGTTTGCATCCAAAAAGTCGTCTGCTTTTTACCAAAGTTACGAGCAGCTTTGTACTATCGTGGGGAAGGAGAATATCAGCCCGCTTGTGAAATATCTGGATGAGCGAGCAAAAAAGAGCCGCGATCCTGACAACGAGTCTGGGGGCCATCAAGTGAAAAGGAAACCGGTGGGAAGCAAAGTGCATGTTCAAAGTGCTATAAATGCGCCTCTCACTGGGCCTTTGGGGTCTAGTGGGGAAGTAGACCCGTTGACCGCTAGGTTTCAGAAGCTCCGAGCTCGAAGCAGTGTGTCTGATTCGAAACCAACACTGACGTTTCATGATGAGGGTACCCCATCTGCCAGCCCGCAATCAAATGGAGAGGTGCTTATTGTCGACGATTACGAAGAAGCAGCCAAGAAGTACCCTGAGCTGCCTATTACATTTGATGCGCCAGATATGAATGGACCCATTTCGGATGATACCCAAGTTTCACCAGCCAAGAGTCAACATGTGACATCTTTAAGTGGAGATAGCCGTTCGTCTTCGGCTGCAAAAAGTGCTCAGTACTCTGGGCCAGTGATTTTCCCTAGAGCTACCGTCATTAACACGGAAGCTCTGCATAGGTACCTCAGCAGTGTTCCACATTCAGTGCTGCTAATCGATATAAGAGACAGGCTCGCATACGATCAAGGACACATTGAGGCTCCAAATTCAGTTTGCATTGAACCGGTGTCTTTGAGACCAAAAATGAATGAAGAGGCTCTGGAAGACAGTCTAATAATGGCTCCTGAAGCAGAGCAAAAGATCTTCTCCCAGAGAAGCCGGTTCGAATTAGTCGTCTACTACGATACTGATTCGAGATCTAACTCATATCGAGGGGGCCCAGGCGCTGATCCTCAGGCCATGGCCCTGCACTATTTCACAACAGCCATCTACGATTATGCATTTTCACAACCTCTTAAACGGCCTCCTTGTCTTTTACTCGGTGGTTATTCCGCATGGTTTGAGAATTTCGGCGGTCGTTCCATCACAAAGCCTCTACGGCTCAAAATGCCTGTTCCTTCGCCAACTCTTCCACAAGAAATTCCCTCTAGGCCGTATGGCACACGAAAGGGAAGCTTGGTTTTCACGCCTGAATATGTTCGAGATGTGAATGATTACTTTAGGTCAGCTCCGAGCCTGTCGTCACCCCCTGATAGCTCACCGTCACAATGGAATCACTGGAATTCCTCATATAGAGAGCAATCCAGCGTGTCGCAGCCTCAGACTCCAGTGCCTCCACCACACCAGCCGGCGCGTACTCCCTCTTATCAGGGCCAGCAGCAAGGGCCGGGTTATACGAGCTCAGCTGGCCTCCCTGCTGGTCTACAGAGGCGACAGTCAGCCAATTCATACCCAACACACCAGTCACCTCCTCCGCCTGATCATTATCCGCATATTTCTACCAATGGGATGGCCCATTCTTCAAGTACCACCACAACATCTCCAGTGTCGGCCGTGCCAGAGCATATCACTTCTCCTCGTCCAGTTGTTTATCCGTCTTATCCAGGACAGCCTAAACAGACACCTATTCCCCAGCCTCAATTTTACCGTCAGATGAACAGGACGACACCATTACATGAGTTCACTACTGGTCTCAAGAATTTAGGAAATACCTGTTATATGAACTGCATTCTGCAATGTCTAGTAGGGACACCAGTTCTTGCCAGCGCTTTTGTGGATGGTTCATACAGGCGGTATATTAATGTGAATAGCAAACTTGGTTACAAGGGTGTGCTGGCTCAGCGGTTCGCTGAACTGGTTCAGACCATGCAACGTGAGGATGTGAATTTTGTGGGACCCATTGCATTAAAGCATCTTTCCGGGCAGCTTCGCGAAGCTTTTGAAGGTTACGAACAGCAGGATTGTCAAGAATTCCTAACATTTATTCTCGATGGATTGCACGAAGATCTAAACTCGAATGGCGACAAAGAGCGCCTCAAGGAACTAACTGAAGAGGAGGAACATCGTCGAGAGAAAATGAGTGTACGGGTTGCTTCCACAATTGAGTGGGAGAGATATCTAAAGTCAGATTACTCGTTGATTGTTGACACAGTACAGGGACAGTATCAGAGTAAACTAAGATGTTTGACATGTGGCCATACTTCAACAACCTACAATGCATTTTCGTTTTTGAGTTTGCCGATTCCGCTCAACAAACCAAGGGTAACCATTCAGGACTGTTTTGATCTGTTCACTGCAGAGGAAATTTTGGACGGTGACGATGCTTGGTTCTGCCCAAAGTGTAAGACACCTCGTCGCTCGGTTAAAGTGCTTCGAATTGCCCGGCTCCCTCCTATCCTTATCATACATCTTAAGCGATTCCAGCAACGACGAGGCGGAGCCTACTCTGACAAGCTGGAGTCCGAAGTGTATTATCCTCTCAACAACTTGGATTTGACTAGTTACTGGCCAAGCTATTCGGAAGGAGACGAGCAACGACTGTCACGATTGCCAATTAGAGGTCAAACAGCACCGTTCCAGTATGATCTGTATGCTGTAGCCAACCATTTTGGAACGCTAAAGGGGGGCCATTATACTTCGTATGTGAAAAAGGGACGGAAAGGATGGTGCTATTTTGACGATGTTCGCGTTCAGAAAACAGTTCCTCATGACACGGTGATAAATAGACATGCATATGTCCTTTTTTACGAAAGGAAAATGAGCTTACGATAGAATCATATGCACTTAGAGCTACTTCATTTATATATATATATATATATATAAAGTTGTATTGTACTGCCATCAACAGCCAATCTAGATTATGATAAATACCTATATGCACCACTATACTACTCCCAGTCATCCTCATCATCGTCGTCTTGAGCCTTAGCGCTAGCAGCACCTTGAGTCTTTGGCAGATCAAGGGTCGAATTATTCTTAGACACAACATCGTAGCTGTCATCGGTAGATGATCTGCCAGACTCCTTTGGCTTCTTTGTGTGCTCATCACCGTCATTGGCATCTTCGTCTTCCTCGTCTTCCTCGTCGTCCCAAGACACTTCAGCAGGAATATCCTTGGTTGCTTGTTGCACCAGCTGCCGCCGTCGTTGTTCCTGGTCAGCTATCTGCTGTCTCATGTAGTAGTATTTGGACCAAAACTGGTTATAGGGAACTTTGTCGGGAACGAGAGACTCCATCAGTGTCCGCAACGATTTGTACTTTTCTAGGTCAGCGGCAATGATATCAGTGTGGGATTCAATATTGAATGTGCTAAGGAATTTGTCGTAATCAGGTTCCTCTGTTGTTGTCAAAAACGGATCGCTAGATGTATGCAGCGCATGCAACTGGGCGTCGAGTCGTGTCGAGTAAATCTGAGTTCTTAAATCCTCTGGAACGTCAAACAACACCTCAGACCCTGTTTCATTGCCATTCGACGACCCACTTAGTGCACCGGGCCCTTGAACAGCAACGGCATCCTTCAGCAGCTCTCGAATATCCTTGCCGAGACGACCAACATATGAACCAGCAGCATTTTCAATCTTCTCAATGTCCCTGTCAAGCTCATCGATATACAACTGAGCTCGTCGACTGAGCTCTGACAACATTGTCGGACGAATGGTCTCTTGAGACGCAGCAAGAGAACTGCTTTCAGGTGTACCTTCTTTGGCTGTCGCTTCGGGCGTAGACTCATTCGTGTTCTCGTTGAGAAACGTTCCTAACTCTTGCTTCACTGCCTCGAAATCTTTCTTGGTTTCCAGGAGTGCAGCTTCGCCTTGTTTCTTAACTGTTGCCCACAAGGATCCCCATGACGAGTTAGATGTCGCGGCCGCAAGCTTAGCATATGCCTGTTCAATCCCAGTTTCCAGCTTATCAGCAGCTTCGTCTATCGAAGAAGACTGAGCCTGAGCAGGCTCCGGAGGCGGCGTTTGAGAACCCCCCGTAGCTTGGAGCCGATCATACACAAAATCCATGGTAGCAGGACGTTAAGAGATGATAGTGGGGTTAGGCACTAATGTGGGGATTCTCTGCTAGTAGTACATCTCAAATGTCGTAGATTTAGGTAAACATCATTGTGCAACCGCTGAGCCATGTTTAAAATTTCATGTATATGTAATTAATATTTTAAGATAAAGAGGGTATCGTCGGTTAATGTGTCTCGTCTCCATTGGAACCTTGGAGATGTCCAGAGTTGACCTGATTCCCATATGAGTCTGCCTTGTTAGACGTCTACGTTAAGATATTTAACAGCATGTATTAAACATAGAGCTTGGGGTCCTTGTTAATATTATTCCTTTAGGTTGCTGCCGACAATTACTTGTAACATTACTTGTAACACATAAATAATGTCTGGTCCAAATGAATTTGACTTCGTGCGGCATACTCGATGGACAATCAAATCATCGCACCATTGAGATTTGGGGTGGTTCAGGCCAATTTGTATCGCGGGAGTTACCCCCAATCTCACTCCGTCCGGTTCTTAGATCGGTTGGCACTGAAGACTATTGTATCATTGACGCCCGAGCCATTATCGACGCCTGAAGTGGTCGAGTTTGCTAAGTCAAGGAACATTCAGCTAGTCCATATTGAATGTGGAGCTGCGAAAGAAAAGTCCAAAAAGAAACGAGGGATACCGATCCAGCACGATGATATTCAAAAGATTCTACAAATGATGATAAATGCTGATATGGCCCCCATGTATGTGCACTGTTTGAATGGATCGCAGGTGACATGTTTAGCGGTAGCATGCCTGCGCAAGTTGAGTTTCTGGTCCATGGCGTCTATTGCCGACGAATTTGTCCGATACGCTGATCTCGAAGTCGCTGATGATAAGTTCATAGAGACTTTCTCTGCAGAGATTTCGGTGCCAAAAAACTCAGTGCCATGGATTTGGAAGGGCCTTTCGCGCACTGGGGTGGTGATGCATCATCCTACCCTCACGTTTAGCGAGGCCCAGGCATAGACATGTCAAGCATCTTCTTAATGATGTGGATAGTTTAGGTTTCTGGGCCTGGTTACTCAGAACATTTGCTATTCGATATATCTTTGCCTGGTTGAAAGGAATGTTATCCTTATGGGGGTAAGCCGAAACATCCAGCAGGAATAGCTTCTCCTGCCACATTTTGCATATAATGAACTAAAACAGCAGCCAGTTCTCACTTAGTAGGCCGTCTCTAATGGGAGGCTTTTTTTATCTGGTTCGCCGCCTATGGAATCAACGATCACACATAGTTAGATACTTTACAAAATTATGGTTTTTATTACAAATATACACAAATGCATTTATGGATCTATTCTAGCCTTAAGCCCATGCCCCTAAGGAACTGAACACTGTCCTCATACTCTTTAACCTTTCGCTTGCTGGACCACCCCAATTCCTTAGCCATGACATCAATGACACTCGGTAAAGCTTCATAAGCAGCATCGCAGTTCAGGAACGCCAATCTTGTTCGACGAGCCAGGAAGTCTACTGCGGTAGTGGCATACTCATACCTCATAGCATACAAGAGTTCGCCGTCAATGAAAGGGTAGTGGGCAACAATTCGCTTGCCTCTAGTGTGCACTGGACTAGTCTCATCCTGGGGTAGATTTCTGTTTGCTTCCGAACAAAGCTCTGCAACCTTGAAGGCTCGCGTACCGTAGTTTTCAGAAAGATGCTGAGCTACCTCGGGCTCGAGGTTGTACTTCTGAATCAAATCGATATATCGTAATGGAGTCCATCCCTGGGCACCCACAAGCTTTATTGATTCAGTCTGGCTGGTTGCTTTTTCTGCAGAGAGCTTGAATTCATCTATACAAGTGTCGACAGTCTCCTGGGCCATCTGTCTAAAGGTGGTCCATTTTCCACCAGCAATAGTCACTAAACCCGAGTCTGAAATGGTCACAAGGTGGTTACGAACAACTTCCTGAGTACCTTTACCCATTTTGGCGGGGTCCATGACCAATGGTCGAACTCCCGACCACGCAGCTTGAACGTCCTTTCGTCTAACATCGATCTTTCCGTCAATGTAGTGTTTGACTTCCTTCAATACAAACTCAATATCCTTTTCGCTTGGAATGGGGTTTCGTTCAACATCACAAGGAGCATCGGTGGTACCAGCAATGGTTGATCCCTGCCATGGCAGGAAAAAGATCACTCGGCCGTCAGAAGTAGCGGGATCAAGCAATCCCATGTTCTTGGGTGAATACCAGCCCGGCAACACTATGTGAATTCCCGAGGATGGAACGACAATCTCAGGAACATGCTGATTATCGAACTTCCGAATAGTGTCTGAAAATGGACCAGTGGCATTGACAACTGCCTTGGCGGAAATGGAAAACGGCTCCTCTTCCGAATCGCTGTCCAAGTCTCGAGCTCGAACTCCACACAGCTTTCCAGTAGTCTCGTCCTTGTCCAACCCTACAACCTCGACATGATTAATGATATCGGCACCCAACTCTTGAGCTGTGAGAGCTACCGAAACATTGGTTCTTGAATCATTGTGCGACCCATCATAGTACACCACTGCTCCTTTGAGTCGGTCGTCGTTGAGCATAGGAAATGCTTCCAGAGCCTTTCCTCGAGTCAACACGTAGGACGACTCGAGGTTGCGTTTTCCAGCAAGCAAGTCGTAACACTTGACACCAACCCAGTAATATGGCATCTGCCACCATTGATACAAGGGGATCATGATAGGCAATGGAAATGAGAGATGAGGAGCCATGTCCAAAAACACCTTTCGCTCGTGCAACGCCTCCTTGACCAATTTGTATTGCTCATAGTCAGCATGCCATACAGCCTTTTCAAGGTACCGCACTCCTCCGTGGATAAGCTTTGTGGATCTCGACGAAGTGCATGATGCGAAATCGTCTCGTTCCAGCAGAGCCACTTTCAACCCCCTAGACACTGCATCAAGCGCAACACCTGCACCCGTTGCACCCCCACCTATGATGACAAGATCATAGGTCTTGGTAGGAGCCTTGAGCGAGTTTAAAATAGTATGACGGTCCCGAGGTTGTGCAATGTTGGGAGGAGAAAATGTCTGATACTGCAGCCCATTAGTGTCGTTTTGCACCGTGTTTGACGTGTACAAGTACAGAGCAACTGCAGACACAGTTCCAGTAGCAGCGAAAGCAAAAGTGCGTTTACGAGCAAGTAACCGCGACATGCTAGTCAATACAAACAGCTCACCCTAATGTGTCGGAACAAGCGACAGACTAATACGGAACAGAAATGTTACCGTGACAAGTGGTGGAGATGGGGGGGAACAAAAAAAGTTAATAAAACCGTTGCTAAAGGAAATTAGACGTTGAATATATTGTGTCACTCTTGAGGTTAGGCCCTCACGTGGGGGTGCGTCTCGACGTTCGGGTAAATACATCACACGGCTGACCAGGCGCCCCTTTTCAGTGCCATCGACCTCTACGTGGGGGGCGTGCGATGGCTCAGCTATTGCCGGATTAACCCTGATGGCTAATCTGAGTACTTTATCCGTGCAAATCTTAGCAGATCCATTACAAAAATAGTTATTGTTCCAGCTTGCAGCATTGTGATTGCTAGCGGAAATTTTCATCCACAAATGGTTGAAATCGATGGGGATCTGGCAAAAGGAACTGATGCCAGGCACACAAAACTGCCCGCGGACATGTGTTGGCTGCGGGACAACAACCGTCCCCAATCTACATGTGCTTGGATTGAGCTAATGCATGCACGGTAGCGGTCCGCAACACAGCGGAGCGTGCGGGAGTGCCTTTGGAAACGATTACGCTGTCTGAGATAGCGACTACGGCAATTGACGTCTTCACGGTTGTCCTGTAATATGAAGGCACAATTCTGCTTTGTCCTTCAGTATCTGAATAAACTCGGGTTCGTGCAGGACCTGCGGTTCATCCACAACTGAAATGCGTACAAGTGACACCTGGGCCAAGCCTGTCCAGTACGCAATCACTTCAACTGCCATATGGGGCAGAAGATACCCGGGTCTCAATCCCTGGGCAGCCAAAATGCCGTCGCCAACAAAAACGGCCACTTTATGGGTTGATCCAGCTTCAACAGACAGATTGCGAAGCTCCTCAACCCAAAGGATCCCTTTGGCAATGTCGAACTCGCTGATCAAGCCGTAGAAACCAATCTGCTGGCTGACATAGTGCCCCAGAGTATCAGGAGTCCGTGATGCAACCAGCGATACTGTAAGTTGGAACATCTAATGGCAATCCATTCAGGTGGTTGGAGTGAAACTTAGGTCCAACCTGAGCCGCTGCGATAGATAAGATAGCTACCATGCCTAACTTAACTCGGAAACATATCCTCGTTTGGAGTTCTGCTGAATATCAAGTTAATAGAGTAAATGGTGTTGTTATTTATTATACATATTTGCTGGGCTATATAGGGCATATATTATAGCATCGAGATAGGTTTCTCGCTTTCATCCCTGATCTTCCATGTCAATGCAAATGTCTTGCATGCATCCTCGTAGGTAGACAGAATTCCCAGATCACTGTGGACATTGGCAATAGGCGGTTTTCCTTGCTTCTTGACAGCGGTATTCAAAAAAGACTCGAATTCAGTGTAAAACGGGTCATCGTTGGCAAAGGTATACACCTGCTCGCTACTGTCGGTCGCGGGACTTCTCACATACAGTGTGGGGTCAGTATATACGTTTGTGATTCTCAGCTGGTATCCATCTGCCCAGATAGCCAATTCATTGGAGTAGCGGATTCCATGCAGCGCTATGATATGGGTCAGACTTCCCACTGCCCCTGATGTGAATTTCCAAGTAGCTGTAGTAGCTCGAGGTACTCGTTCTTCATCAGGTATTTTTGACTCGTCGACTGCGTGCAAAAATCCCAGCTTACCAGCAGGCTCATCATGCTTAAGGCTATTGGCTTGTACTGTTCGCATGTCCACGTCTCCGGCAAAATACCTCATCAGGTCACAAAAGTGAGTCGCTTGTTCGACTATAGGGCCTCCTTGCTTGCTCTTTGTCCACCAATCGACCTTACGACTGTGTTCATAAGCATTTGCATATCTACATGATATTGCCATGACCACTAAGTTGTTCCTTTGAAGGATTTCTTTGGCTTTTGTAACTACTTTGAGGTACCTCATCATGTACCCCACACCGGACTCCAAGCCGAGCTGCCTAAGTTTGTGAGCCACCAAAATCGGCTCGTCAGGCCTTGTTGATGAAACAGGCTTCTCGATGAAGACTACCGCAGAAGTCCCAAGCCGTTTTACAATCTCTAATTCTAAGTCCCGACCTGGTCTGATAGTTCCACGGAAATTGGGAGGAGAAGCTAATACTATCAGGTCAATCTGTTTTGATTTGATGTAACTCTCAGCGTCATCTATGCAACTGAACCATCTAGTGTCGCTGTAAGATGCAGCGTTCAATTGGCGACTTTTGCTAGTGAGAACTGATCGCACTCGCTGCTCATTGGGGTCAATGATGCACACCACCTTGAGCCTCTCCTCGAGTATTTTGTCTATTCTAGCAGAATGGTTCCATAGCACATTATCATTACCAAATGTAATGTTACCTGCTCCGATGAAGACGAGGTTAACAGTCGTCTTAGCCATCTATGAAGTAATTCAATCTCAAGATCGGTCTGCTACAACCAGTCATATATATATGTACTACCCCCCACGGTTGTGAATTTCCTTTTAGGTTAAACACCGGTGGACATTTGCCCAACTTGATATATTACTCTCCTGTTAGCGAATGTACTTGTTAATTTGATATCAACCTTAGAATATATAAATATATTTCATGTACAGATAATAGGTACATATAATCATTCTCATTCTGCGTCGCTTAATTAGCAAGCACATTTGAATTGCATTGCTTCTTATCACTACAAGACCTTTATAAACAAGAAGATATTGGCGCAAACCAGCTTGCAAACATGAATAGAGCATCGTCGATTTTCTCGATAATTCTTCGAACAGAGCATTATTTCTGGCAGCAGCATGCTAGTCAGACGGCATTGGACAGCCCCTTAAGAACGTATGCATCCTCCCAAGACCAACTTAGGGTTGAGCCATTAACTCTGGTGAATATAGCACATTGTATGTCTTCAAAAGCTCAATTGCATTCTTTGTAGATGAAAGCTTTTTGATTGCTTCACACGTTTGGGAATTTACTTAAAAAGGTTGATTTGGATTCATAGAGTTAAGGTGGATTATGCATGCATATAGCCAACCAAGGCCCGATGGTTTAGTGGTATAATTCTCGCTTAGGGTTTGAACCTTAAGTTGTTTGCGAGAGGTCCCGGGTTCAATTCCCGGTTGGGCCCAATTTTTTTTTTTTGGCTTTAATATAGATGAAATGCAATTTTGTCTAGCCCTTTTCGGCGTTATCCCAATTATAAATGTATTTCAATAGTGTATTGATGGTGATATATCATGCTCTATACTAAGATCAACTCTGCCACTGTTCCACCTTGGTTATCAGATTCGTGAGAACCTTGGATTTGAAGTTCCACAAAGCGAGATGATACTGTTTTATTGAATTCAATGGTAGTCTCATTTCCATTGACGTTTTGCAAAATAGCAATCGTTTTATTATCATATGCACTTGAGATGCCAACTGTGCGGTTTTCGAATATCCAGTTTGATACAGTGGCATTACAAGACGCCGTCGAAACATTGCCGCGAAATGCCATAGTCCCCAGAGAGACCATCTTTGGTGGTCTGGAACCCCAGAGAAATTTAGCTGAAGAAAACTTGCGTTCCACTCCTAGATCTATCACTGCCGATGCCTTTTCCGATGTCAATGGCTGCCATAGAGTTGAACTATCTCCATCATTCAGAGATACTGGAAATCTGCCGGGAACCCACGCAGAATGACTGTCTACAGGGAGACATTGGGCTATATTTTCCGAACCGCCTATAGTTTTGTTGAGATCGGGACGGTATGTGCCGATAGTCAGGGTCTCGTTCACTCTCAACGTGTAATTGCCAGACATGTTATTTCTAGTACCGATTTCAACCTTTACTTTTTCTTTGGCATATCCATCATCTGATAGCAATTCACCTTCCTTAACGGAGAAACCCCAATCACTCTTCCTTGTGATTCGGGTTTCATTCAGCCTGATTAAAACATCAAAAACGGCGCCCTGAAACTTGAGGCCCTTTATGGTGACTTCAGGAAGTTGTGGTGGTAGTGTTGGGTCTAAGAACAGGCGATCCAGCTTGGGTCGGTACCCAGTCAGTCCGTGAGTATACACCTGGAGGTATCCTCCATGCCCGGTGAGAAAAGGAAATGCTGGGTACGTCCCACCATTAGTGAACGGATTGTCGTCCAGCTGCTCTGAGAATTGATAAAATGGTAATCGTAAATAGGGCTGACTCGCGTATAGAAGGTAGGAATAAGTTGAACACCCCTGAGTTGCCAATTCAGCGTTGTCAATGGCAAAAATAGCATAAGTCATCGCAGGACCATCCTCACTTTGCTTTGAAGCATAATAGTTAAGATTATTTTGTGCCCGAGACTTTGTTTGTTGAAATTCCAGTGGGTAAGTCAACATCACCACATCAGCCTGCTTTATGACTGTGGAACCATTCATACCATCGTATTCAACTGTCAAGTCCAAAGTCCGATTTTCTGGGATATAGATGCTGTTACCAATTTGTTGCCATCGCGGATCGGGCGACCGTCCAAGTATACTACTAGCCTGAGAAGCCCACTCGAATAATCTTGAAATTCCAGCATTCGTATACGCTCCATTGTTTACATGATTAGCATATTCATCTGGATCTGTTAGATTATGGGTTGTAAAGGACTTCAAGGTGTTGTTATATACAGCATAATCCGCAAACAGTTTGGCCGCATTTTCAATTATTGAATACCCAGTTTCATTCAACCATGCAGTATCGTTAGTAGATAAAAAGTATTGCCAATGAGACAATGCTATGTCGGTATTCAAATGGTATTGCTAAAGTTAGTTCGAGTCCAATATTTTGAATGTTGACTTACATAGTCAAAACAGGGTCCAGTACTGGTACAATTGCCAAACCTTGAACTTGTCCAGGGATAAGCAGCACCTGATAAATTATGTTGGGCAGCATTTTTGATTGCCTGTCCCTCGAGCCTCGACCGGTAGTTCAAGATGGATGATGCATAGTCGGGAAACAGAGCTTGCAGTCCTGGATTCATCCAAACATCAGCATCCCAAAATATAAACCCTGCATATGAATCAGAGCTCAGGCCCGAAACAGCGATGGAATTGTCACCCATACCAGGACCTTCATTTCCAGGCCGAGCATTGGCTAGTAAATGAAATAACGTTGCCCGAGCAGAGATCTGAAGTGTCTCATCATGGGGAATCACTATGTCGGATCGCTGCCAAATATCATGCCAAGAAGCTGAGTGCTCTTCTATCAGTCTTGCCCACCCAGTCGTTACTGCCGTTGAAGATGTGCCTTTTGCGGTATCCATTGGATCGGAAAAAGCATCGGTTGAGGCGATTCCAACATACTTTATGATTGACACAGGACAACCGGCCTTTAAATCCAAAGTATATCGCTGAGATACAGTCGAGCTGTTTGCAGGCAGGGGAGATGGTGCGCGTGAAAGCGATGTTTCATCTGTGAACTCCACAGTGCTATATTCATAAGCGACAACATTGGGAACCCCTTGAGGACTAACCGCCGTCCAAATTGACCGTGATGAATCAGTTTTTCGAGAGCTTGAGTTGACAAAATTAGTTCTCAATGATCCTGCACCATCGAGAATATCATCAACGGCTATTTTGATATCTGCAGACGGCATTATATCAAGCCTAACGATCCCCAGAGTCGGTCGAGTACGATGAGCGAGAACCGTATAATTGAGATGCAGATTATTTTTGGAACCTTTCGGGGTCCACGTTAAATTGGTTGTCACAATGCCATTTTTCAGAGAGAGAGATTGCATCCAATTTGAAATTTGGGATGGCGGTGTACTTGTATTGAATGCATCTCCCGAGGCAAAGTCACTTATCTGTAAAGTCGACCAAATAGGCAAAGTTGAGATGACTGATTCACCACCTTTCTTTAACAATTCAGGAAAATTGGTTGCTGCAATCGATGTCTGATAGTCCCAGAATCCTGCCATGTAAGCACCAGTGAATCTTTGGTCTTTGAGAGGCCACCCATTTAGTGGTGGAGTACCAGACGGGTCTGTGACATTTTGATCGAAGGCCAAGCCGTGTCCCTCGACAGGGATACGTATTCCTATATAACCATTAGCAGTATAAGGCTGAATGGCAAATGAATTGTTGCGAAATTGTGTTGTTGATAGCACCCACGTATCAGGATTATATGACTCAGTGCTTGAGCGATTTCCAGAAGATACCTGACCCTCTACAGATGGCAGCGAGGGGGACTTTGGATAATTGAGCTCAGATTGACCAAGCAATTCAGCAAGAACAAAATAGTTCGGAGCCAGGGTATTGAGAAAGTACAAAAAATAAAATACACAACCACATATAGTAAGCATGGTTAAGAACGACCAGACCGAACGGCGATTCCGAGGCCGAAATAGTAAATATATACAACCCAGCGCTATAGCAGCGAGCTTTATAAATACAATATGCGGTTGATCCGACTGTCCCAAGAGTTGTTTCATGGCGAGCAATTTTAAAGTTAGAGCGCAACTCAATTCATTACAGATAGACCAAGATCAAACCGGCCAGCTGATCTGTTCCCAGCCTCTGGGAATCCCGTGCCCGCGTATAAAGCAATCAAAAGCGCCAAGAACGTCTTGCAATTAGTGTAGCCACAAGATTGCGTTGATCACCAGATACGTGAAGATGGTCGGATCGGGGATTTCTCCACATTCAGATAGAGTTAAGGTTAAGGGTAGTACTCCAGTTCCAAATTATATTGCTTTTTGGTTCCACAAGCCATCCACGACATAGAATGGGTTCACATATTATAACGGTGTTATATTTTGTATACTTGCATTCAGCGAAGCATTTTGTACACACATACAGTTAACATACATTTGTAAACTTACTGCTGTGAAGTCTCAAGTGTAGATGCCAACCAATAAACATGTACAGATCTATACGTGTGACCGGTGGCCTGGAACCCGGATCACGTACAGAAGAAATACATCGCCCAGCATTTTGAAATCCTAAATAAAAAGATGTCCATTTATTTGGAGAAAAAAAATCTCGTCTCTGAATTGACAATTGGTCTCAGGATATATGACAAGTCGAGTCACCTGACCGAGTAGATTGTATACCCTAATATTCTCCTTTTATCTGAATCACATCAAAAAAAATATTTAGACTTGCAGGTAAAAAGATATCATCATATAGATATCATGGCTCGTAGAAACGTGTCCGCTCCTCGGCGCGAGGAAGAGCTGGATCTTGATGAGATAGATCAGTGTATGTGAAGACCTTTATTAAGGTGGTATTTTCTAACTTCAGTTCATAAGGACCAAGAAGATTCGCTTCATCAGAAGGCAGGTCTAGGGAGACGCCAAGCTGAGGACTTTGAAATGAGTGATGAAGAAGTCATGGCTTTGTCTGGAAGTGAAGATGAAGATGAAGAAGAAGAAGATGATGATGACGAGGATCTCGACGATGAGGCTTTATATGGCAATCAGAATAATGACGAGGACGAGGATGAAGAAGGATGGGGATCGTCGAAAAACAACTACTATGGAGCAGATGATGCCGAAGATGAGGAGGATGCTAAGATGGAAGAACAGGAGGCTCTTCGATTGCAAAAGGCACATCTCGAAGAGCTGGATGAAGCCGACTATTTTGATGAAGACGACGTTAGCGACTGGAAGAAGTCTGCTAAAGAGGTCGAAACAGCGACACTCGGGCTCCAGAGTCAGGAGGTACTTGACCAAGATCCCGCTGATATGGATGAGCAGCAGCGTCAGTTATATATCGAAAAGACATACCCTGAGTTTTTTCCACTGGTTGAGGAGCTTCACAAATATGAGGATCAGGTGGACCAGCTCGCAAGTGCCGATTCCGAGATTGGCCGCATTAAATTTGTTGCTCTGAGTTCCTACCTAGGAACTATCAGTGCGTATATTGCATTAGTGGTGAATGGAAATCAAGGGACCAGAACTGGCTTGAAAGACCATGATATCATGCTGGGTATCTTAAGAGCCAAAGAGTTGTGGCAGGGTGCCGAGCAGCTTCAGGAACAGCCAGATATGGAAGATGAGACTGGTGAAGAGCCGTCTCAATCTAATGCTGTTGTCGCAAGCGAGAGTGAGGATTCAAGTGAGTGGAGATCTGCAGAAGAAGAACTAGATGTAGATGATGATGGACAGGATGTCAGCGACAGCGAAGACGATTTATCAGAAGAAAACAGTACCAGTAAGAGAAAGAGACCAAAGGCTGTGGTCGATAGCGATGACGAGTTCACAGTTAAGCTGCCCACAATAAGACCAAAGAAGAAGTCTAGAAAGGAAGAGAAGACAGACGACTTTGGCGACGAGGCGCTGGACGATGTCGACTTGGCTGATAAGGCGGCAAGAAAGAAGAGTTTGCGATTTTACACGTCCAAGATTGATCAACAGACTGGTAAAGGACAGGATAAATTGTCCGGAGATCATGACCTGGCGTACAGAGAGAGACACTTTGAACGACAGCAACGTCTCATGGAAGAAGCCAGGCTGCGAGGTATGAAGTCTGGTAACAGTAACGACTTGAGCGAGAAGTTTGGCTCTGATGACGAGAACGACGAAGACGGACTTGCGAAAAGCATCAATGAAGGGTTCACTGGCGATTACTATGATGCCGTCAAGTCTGCATCCACCACCCGAAAAGAAGCCAGAAAGCACAACCATGAGATGGCAGTGCGAGCTGCAAAGGAGGGCAAGCTGGAAGAGCTTGCAGCTGAAAATGCTCTGGAAAATGGTGACAAGAGAGCCATTAGTTACCAGATTCTGAAAAACAAGGGTCTCACTCCCAAGAGAAACAAGGATAATAGGAACTCCCGTGTCAAGAAGAGAAAGAAGTATGAGAAGGCTAAGAAGAAGTTACCCAGTGTCCGGCAACAATACAAGGCGCCAACTACTTCATATGGGGGAGAAAAGACCGGTATCAAGAAAAATCTCACCAGAAGTGTACATTTTGCCTCCTGATTCAATGTATTTATTATGCTCCCATACATGCTTGTACCACTATTACATACCAATGTATACATCTAGGGTCGACCATGACCACCATTTTGTTTTTAATATATAGTTATTTAAGTGCCCCCCCTGAACTCTTTGTGTGGGTGCCCCGTGTAGACTCTCCATATCTTTATTATACTTTGTTTGGTATTGTGGGAGTTGGTTCACCCCCCCTCCCTCGGCAGCAGCCCATCTCATTAGCGTCGCACCGTGAGCACAAGTGGTTCAGGGTAGCATCGCAGATCTCTTAAAAATAGCCAAGACTGCGGATCATGCAGCAATGCATGTCAAGAAATGCCAAGCCGCTAATCTACAAACCGTCGTCTGAGCAAACGGCTTTTGTTTTTTGAATTGGGCGCTACTTTAATGGATGGCCAATGCTATTTTGTCCGTCGACTGTGATAGCATCTGGCAATTCAAAGCTCACCGCCGTTTGAGCCAATCAAGCCTTGCAGATGGCGTGTTCGTAATATGGCCCCGGCCACATGCGTCTATGCGCTTACCCTGCCGCAATGTCATATACCTGCCGCTAATCGTTAACGAACAATATCTATTTCACTTTAATAAAAATCGCTCATTTACACCTGTTGGACAAGGAAATATACCTTCTCAACAGGGTGAGCTTACCAGCCCAGGTATATACAAGTATTTCTAGGGTAGATTGGACATTCATAGCCGCAGTGAAGGAGGGCGAGAAGGACTTTTGCTTTGCTCGTACGGCAGCACAGCCATGAAGAAGGATATCTGGAGGCAGCCTCCCGAAAGCAGCTTTGAGGCTGGGGCCTGCCAGCCCATCGTGATATCTACAGGTACCATAGTGATAAATGCGACAAAAACGGTGTACATCGACGAGAGTCATCCAGCGACTTTCACACCAATGTGCCCAGAGGGTTACCTACCACTGCGTGTATTCAGCAGTCCCAGTATAATGCAACTAGCAGATGGAATACCTGACAACGATCCAGGAACAAATGCGACATCGGGTGGTGTTATCAGATCAAATAATACTGCTATGAGTTTCAGCTTTAGCAGTCCACCGCCTCCTCCATATGGCATTTGGCAGAGCCCGTTCTATGCATCGACTATCCCGGCTTGTATAACGGTTGGGGCGTCCACTACTGTGATGTGGTGTCTTTCGCTGGCGCTATTGTGTTCACCAAGACGGCCACGGATATTGAAGGTTCTAGCTGTGATAGCCAGTGTTTGCATGTCGGTTATGTCTGGAGTATTCATGGTATTTTTGCATCATCAGTACAATGCTGGCTATGTGGACGGATATGAGTTGGTTGACGACGTACAGGATAGTGTGGTGAACGAGGTGGCAATATTTATAGCGTCCACTGCTCTGTTGTTGTGTGAGCTTGCGACTATTATGAGGCTGTTTCCTCGCAAAAAAGAGAACAGACTCATTTTGTATTCAGGGTGTGGAATAGTTGTGGTGGACAAAATACTGTGGGGAATAAGTTACTTTTCTCCGTCGTCTCCAGAAGACCGAACGGACCCTGTGGATGCGCTGGTTGTGTTTGCCTATTTATTTTCGATTGCCACGTCCATCATCTATGCCAGTGCTATTCTCATTTACACGTCCATAAAGTGGCGTATTGCATACAAGCCCAATGTGTTGATTATTGGGGTGCTTGCACATATGGCGACATTTGCTCCCATTGTATTATTTATCTTGGATCTCGCTGACCAGTACCTTGACAGCTGGAGTGTTTATGCCAAACTAGCATCACTGTTATGTGCTAGTGTGGTGGTGTGGGTGTGGGTCGACCGCATTGAAGATTTCGAAAAGACCCAAGAGTACCACAGTGTTTTAGGAAGGCAGCAGTACGAGCATAGTGTGCTGTATCTACAGACTGAATCAGGTGGTAATGACGGAGGTGGGTCGAAGCCAAAGATGTTGTTACCATTGAAGAAGAAGCAACAGCTGCAGCGGCCGTCTGAAGATGACAGCATTAGTGCAGCGTCGTCTGCCGGTAGACCCAGTGCTAGTGATATGCAGCATGGCGATGGGCTGGATGGTGATGACGAATCAGCAGTTGGGTCACTTCGATCTGTAAAGCGTGGCTTCTGGACAACATCCAATTTCAAAGAACTTTTGAAGTTTAACATGGCGAATCGACCAGGAACATCTAGCAGTACTCAAACAACATATGTTGTGTCTGCTCCACGGCATACAGTGGACACTCCTGATGGCTCTTTCCAAGGAGACAATAGCCATTCAATGGCAATCTATCGACATCCGTTCCGCGGATAGTAGCAAGGAGTTTCTCCTTTCTTAACGACAATTTACGAATTTACGAAAACGAAAAACAGCATACTATGTGTTCTTTATAGTATATTTACATACAAATATTTATTTACATCTTTTCAGATTACCTTCCCAAGTTGAGCAGCAGATTCGTTCCCGAGGTGCTGTTGCCATTTCCATGATCACTCGCTCCTGAAGGGACATATGTAATGTTTGACGAATTGGCCAGGGTGGCAGCAATCTCCTTCGAGGCCTCGATACGTCGAATCATCAGAAGGCCATCACCAGCCTTCTGGAGGGCCTTTGAGATCGTTTCAGCAGCTTCAGCTTCTCCCTCGGCTCGAATGACAGAAGCCTGACGTTCTTGCTCGGCCTTCTCTACAGCAAACCTAGCTCGCTCTGCATCCTGCTGAGCAATCTGCTTCCGCTCAACAGCCTTTGTGAATTCGTTTCCGAATGTCATGTGGGTAATACTAACATCCTCGAGCTCGATGTGGAACTCGGATGCTCGCTTTCGCAGCTCCTCTCGAATCTTGCCAGACACAATCTCTCGCTGAGTAATAAGCTCGGCAGCATCAAACTGAGCAACAATAGATTTGAGAACCTCGTTACCAATTGAAGGGAGCACTCGCTCGTCGTAGTCCTGACCCAAGTTCTGGTAGATGGATGGCAATCTCACAACATCTGGTCGGTGGAGCACTCGAAGTGTCAATGACACCATCTGCAGATCCTTGGAACCAGTAGTAGTGGCGATGTTTCGGGGCTTGGTTCGAACATCATACAAAACGGCCTTTTGTAGCCATGGGATTAGAAAGTGGGTACCTTCACCAACCACCTCTTTCTGTACACCACTCAGTCGGTCGAAAATGACAGCCCGAGTACCACCCTGAACATCGTACATGGACTGCTGCAGTCCGTAGAAAAATAGCGTGGGCACAACAAGCCCTCCAATGGGTCCTCGTAATATGCCAGACATTGCCGAAAAGTAAACTGTCTAAAGTCGCCGCTGATGGCAAAGGTCTTGTTCAAGTTGAGCCCCACGTTTGCAATATTGGCAGACTTTATTATGTAAACGAGGTTTATTCCAGGTACGAGTGCAATTTATTGTGGACTGTTGATCGTTAGCATTCCAACTCAGGATCATGGTGGATCTTGGGCAGTTGGCGGGACAGCTTTTCAGCCAAGAAGATGTTATCAAGGGGAATGTTGAGGCGGCATCTCTGAGAGTCCGGCGGAAACTAGTAGACTACGAAAACGCTCGGGAGTTGCCTGCAGAGCTCGCTCAGAGAGTGAAACAATCAAAGAAAAGAGCCATCATAGACAAACCAATACGGCAGAAAATTAATATTGGAGGAGAAAATGAAACTGTGTCGAGGATTGTAGATGAGGGTGCCAAATCAGGGAACGCGCTGGTGGTACGCAAAACGGAGGACAGCTTGTCGAACCACCTACAAAAGACTCCAGCATTGATCAAGCCCAAGTGGCATGCTCCATGGAAACTCAAGAGAGTGATATCAGGCCACCAGGGCTGGGTTAGAAGTGTTTGTATTGATCCAGATAATAAGTTCTTTGCCACGGGGTCTTCTGATAGAACCATTAAAGTATGGGATCTGGCTTCGGGTACGTTGATGGTATCATTGACTGGACATATAATGGCAATTAGGGGACTTGTGGTATCACCTCGCCACCCTTATATGTTTAGCGGCAGCGAAGACAAGCAAGTCAAGTGCTGGGATCTGGAATACAATAAGGTCATCCGGGATTATCATGGCCATCTGAGTGGTGTGTACTCAGTCGACTTACATCCAAGTTTGGATCTCCTGGTCACCGCTGGGCGAGACGCAGTGGCTCGAGTGTGGGATATTCGAACAAGACAGGCAGTCCATGTTCTCACAGGGCATAAATCGACCATCAGCCAAGTGCGCTGTCAAGATGCAGACCCTCAAATTGTAACTACTTCGATGGATGCGACTGTTCGCCTGTGGGACTTGGCAGCTGGTAAAACACAAACGGTTCTTACCCATCATAAAAAGTCTGTACGAGCATTGACACTCCATCCCACTGAATTCACTTTTGCTACTGGCAGTCCAGACAACATCAAGCAATGGAAGTTCCCCGAAGGATCATTTATGAATAACTTCACACCACCTCAGAACGCGATTATCAACACTCTGTCGGTCAATGAAGATGGCATCATGTTTGCTGGTGGTGACAACGGATCAATGGGCTTTTTTGATTGGAGTTCGGGCCATAAGTTCCAACAGCTGGAGTCAACGCCAGTACCAGGCTCACTCAGCGTGGAAAACGGTATTTTTGCAAGTGCATTTGATAGATCTGGGCTACGGTTGATTACGTGCGAAGCGGACAAAAGTATTAAAATGTGGCAGGAGGACTCGGACGCAACGCCAGAATCCCACCCGGGAATCGAGTGGCAGCCTCAAGCGCTCCAAAGATGGTGATGAATTAATGATTGTTAAAATAACTCTAATAACTTGTGTATTATTGTCAATATTTAAATTATATATTTTATTTATGCTCGTCCAATGCGATATTGGCAATTTACGCCGCGGATCAAAATCACCTATAACAATAAATAATAAATATTGCAGCCTCACGTCATTTCATTTGTAATGTTCGCTAGATCTATTCGACCAGCAGGAATCAGCCATTTGTTGGCCAGGCCCATTGTGGCTAGACGATTCTTGTCAAAGGAAACCAAATCTGCTATTGATTCTGCTGTGGCTTCTGCTCCCGTGGTTCTTTTCATGAAGGGAACCCCGGAGGCACCTCAGTGTGGGTTTTCCAGAGCTACCATTCAGATCCTTGGGTACCAGGGAGTTGATCCCACTAAATTTGCTGCTTACAATGTTCTCGAGGACCCAGAACTTCGTCAGGGAATCAAAGAGTACAGCAACTGGCCCACGATTCCTCAGCTTTACCTCAAGAATGAGTTTGTAGGCGGTCACGACATCTTGGTGTCTATGTCAGAATCAGGTGAGCTCACCGAACTCCTAGAGAAGGAAGGAGTTCTCGTCCCTGAAGATGCCGAATAAGAACATACCTTCATTACTGTATATAAATAATTTAACAACTATGCAATCCATGTCTAGTTTTCCAAGCTTGTAGCCGAATCAACATGGTAATGTAGTTCTCCATCTTTGTCCATTCTGCTTGTGTACTTTTGTTTGGGGTTGCTAAGCAGTACTTTGGCTAAGACAGAACCGAATTTGAATGGTCGGGATTCGCTTCGACTGCTGTCAGACTGCCTGCCAGTTTTGGATTTTTTAGAAGGCACTTGGAGATTGAAATTGAGAGATGCAGGACGTTTTCGCTCAGAACTGAGGGAAGCTGGGACCTGTTTGACATTCATACAATTGCTGGTCTTTAAAACAGTGTCTGACACAGATTCTTGTCGGGTAGTAGGTTCTGCGGAAGTCTCGACAAAATCTGCCGTATCTGGAGCATCCTCACAGGAAGCAATTAAACCATCGCCCTTCTGTAAACTGACATTCTCTGAACTGACATTCTCTGAACTGACATTCTCTGAACTGACATTCTCTGAACTGACATTCTCTGAACTGACATTCTCTGAACTGACATTCTCTGAACTGACATTCTCTGAACTGACATTCTCTGAACTGACATTCTCTGAACTGACATTCTCTGAACTGACATTCTCTGAACTGACATTCTGTGAACTGACATTCTGTGAACTGACATTCTCTGAACTGACATTCTCTGAACCGACATTCTCTGAACCGACATTCTCTGAACCGACATTCTCTGAACCGACATTCTCTGAACTGGCGTTCTCTGAACCGACAGGCTGTTCATTAACTGTCGCACTCGTCTTTGGAGTGGCCCAAGAATGACGGTCGACATCATGACTCTTGGAGTCAACGGACAGTTTGTCCTGTTGAGTCTCAGAGCGCAACACTGATGGAGGACTCACGGCCTCATGGGGACGCTGCAAATAAATATTTTTGGGCTCATGCTTCCGACGCTCCTCAGAGTTACCACTTTTGCCGAAAGTATGAAGTGACTCTGAAAGTTTGGCTTGTGTCACGATTGGAGAGTTCTTAGTCTCGAGATCTGAGGGACTAGAACTCTTTTGCATCCTTTCTTTGGATGGAGAAGTATCTCTCGAATGCTTATTCTGCTTTTTCTGTAAACCTACATGTCTTGTAGACACAAGACCCGTGAATACTGGCGGAGGAGGTCGTTTGACGGATGTAGCGCTGAACTTTCCAAATGCCTTAACGATGCCTGTGTTGTAGCTATTCATATCGGATGAGCCGATGATTTTGGCAGAGCCAACTCCCTTTTTAGTGCCATTTAGAGTGTTTGACTTGGACTCCACTTCTCCAAGAGGAGACCTTATGTCTCGTGTCTTTCGTTAGCGTATGCAACAATGAGGTCGGTTCAGCACATATTCAACGTCTTCACGACCTAGTCAGGTCTAGGACACCTGGTATAACCCATTGCCATTGGCAAGTATAGCCATAACTTTAGCCAACTGCTCCATTGATGGGTTGTCTATGATCACAATTTATTTGTTGTGGTCATATCGTACGCGCCCATAAATGTCAAGAGCTTTGATCTCGTATAGACACTATCAGTCTAGACAATACAAACTCCATTCCCAGACCTAACTAGACTACGACCTTTTACCATTACCATCATAACCAACGTGAAGTTACTTACTTTCATGTTTATCAGTCAATAATTATTCGGGTTGCATAAAGTGTATGGAGCAGCTGTCATGCTATATGCGGCTAGCTGCACTGCGATTCATCAGATAAAGTTGCATGAACATTTGTATATTAAACGTATATAAATAAAAAAGGTCAGAGACCCCGAAATGCGTTTTTGCTAGCCCGTCTTCTGTTGTCGTACCTTTGAGACTTGCGGCCACCTCGGGAACTATCGTCTCCGTCCGCGTCACCAGCTTCAAAACGTACTTTGTTTGACGGTTTTTGTTTTTTCTGGGGAACAAACGAGATTTCCATTTCTCCCCGAGCACCTCTTCGGATTTCAGCACCCGAATCATAGTCCTCATTTTGCTTGAGCTCGCCAACCTGATCTCCAAATGCCCTAGACGACTTATGAGACTCCTTCCTGACAATCTTCATCTTTGGCATATTGTCCAGTTCAGCCCTTGCCTGAGTCTTTTTGTTTCTCCTCTCTTCTTGCTTCTTTCGCTTGATCTCTTGTTGGAGCCGTTTACGTTTAGCATCCTCATCTTCTTCGTCAGATTCAGATTCAGACTCGCTCTTGGCTGCCGCCTGTCTATCAATTTCCTCTTCTTCGACAGCCGTCAATGCACGATCTATCTCCTTAGTACCCTCTGCCTTTGGCTTAGCAACAGGGTTTAAAAGCCTATACTCATAACTGTTCTCATCAATCTCATACTCGGGATCTTCAAACATAGCCTTGAAACGATCATCCAAGCCGCCCTTGTCGGATACTTCGGCCGCAAACTCTTTGTTGACCTTGACCTTGGCAGCAGCAGCACCGGAAGATCGAATTCTCGATTCTCGCTCTTTATCAATCTTCTTCTTGATTTCTCGGTCTCGATAGTCTCGATATGCAAATGGATCAGTGATAAGCTTGGCCTGGTCGTACAGTCGCTGGTCAACAAAGTAACCATGCATGTAACTTTTTACAATGTTGCTTCCAATCAAGTGTCCTAAAGAAAGCTGCTGCAATTCCTTTCGGGTAACGAACTTGTAGTTCTCGTAAACGCTTGTAGCAGGGCGTTCCTCCAGCTCTTCTGTGATACTGTCCAGGAATGAACACCACTTGGGAGCTGGTCCAATGGCCGGAATGTAGTACGTATGCATGGGAATTCCCTCGTTGGCAAAAAAGAACATACCGGTATTAGGAATATGTGCCACATCGTTGATGTCCACACTCGGTTCCATGGATGTGAACGCATCTCCGGTCTGGACATCCCATATTTTGACAATTCGCTTGTCGGCAGTCATGATCTTTCCGCTAACACTATCAGTGTCCAAGTAGCTGATCTTTTTGATGGGGAAACCATATCCCTGATCTTTCATCATAGTGTAATCTGCAGACCTTAAATCAAACAGATAAGTATTACCTTCATAATTACCAGCCGCCACTTTAAGACCATCAGAGTGGAAATTGATGGCAGTGACGCCACTACCGAGACCGTGTCCACCACCTCCAATACTTAGAGCTCCTACTCGATGTCTAGTTCTTGGGTCCCAAAACTCCACAGTACCATCTTCCACGCCAAATCCCATTAATCCATGAGCTGGATTAATATCAAGGCAGTTCACTCCCTCAGACTCAACCTCAAAGGGAGCAAGAAACCTTCCTTGATCGATGTTGAGACGATATACTTCATTGCCCGATGCACCAACCAAAATATCACAGCTGGCCGGGTTATAAGCCATGGCACGGCCAAATTTAGGGATACGTGATCGAGTGTGGATACCACCCTGAGCATGGAACTCGATTGTTCGGTCGTTTTGCAAGTGAACTGACTTTGTCCAGTCCTCAGACACAATAGTGAAATCTACATTCTCAGAGTCAGTGTGACGATCAAACTTTAGAGACAGCTGTTCAAAATCGTATACATGAATTTGTGGCTTGTATGTACCAGTAGCCATACAGTATTGTCCATCTCTAGTCACTTTAATCTTGTTCGACGCCTCTTCGAACTGGAAATCTTGGATCAGCTCGATTCTTGTCGAGTACTCAGGATCATCCTTCAGCGACCGCTTCCGCTTCCGAGCAAGCCAGTCTGGCAATGCCCGAGACGAATTAGTCCCTGAAATCTGGTATATAGGCACATTTGCCCCTGGGGTAGATTTTAATACCATTTTACCAGTAAATCAAATGGATACATTAAACATTTCAGAAATTTTCTCAAAAAAGTTTCCTGTGCGGCACACTATGCATTAGTCCTGCATAGCTCATGTCGACCGTTGAGGCGATGATGATGGGATAAATAATCAGATGGGTTTATAGACATACGGGTAACGCTTTAACATCAAGAGACATTCTGCAGGTATAAGTATGAATCAAAGAAACGTATCACAAAGTTTAATTGTTTTTTCCGATGAATATCAGGACTATCTACACTAATGGGGAATCTGACCAAGAGCTCTCTGAGGAGCGCCTTGAGGCATTGGAGGACCAGTCTGTGGAGCTGCACTTTCCTCGTTCTTGACAGTCTCATCAACAGAAAGAATCAAACAAGCAGCTTCAGTGGCAGACTGCAATGCATTGATCTTGACCAGAGCAGGCTCCCAGACGAATGTTTCAAAGTTGTCTGCAATGCCTTCGCTGACAAAGTCCACACCAGACCAGGTATCACCCTTTGCGTGACGCATTCTAAGCTGGTTGAGAATGTCGGTACCATCGAATCCTGCATTGTCACAGAGCTGCCGAGGAATGACTTCCAGCGCCTTGGCAAACGCTGCGACTATCAGCTGCTGCTTTCCAACAATGGTGCGAGAATGCTCTCGGAGATACTTGGAGATCTCCATCTCGCAAGCACCTCCTCCACCAACAATAAGACTGTTCTTTATGGATCGCTTGACAATCATGATGGCATCATGCAAAGATCGCTCTACTTCGGCAATAAATTGGTCTGAGCCTCCTCGCAGCACCAGAGTGCAGGTCCTGGCCTGAGGACAGCCAGTAAACAGGTTGTATCGCTCTCCACCGATTTGGCGTTCTTCGAACTTGTCGCATGTTCCCAGATGCTCAGCCCGTAGATCCGAGCAGGTCGACTGTATGCTTCCTCCAACTGCTTCTACCACACGGCTCATATCGTCGGCAGACACTCGGCCAGCGCAAAAAATGTCTCTGTCAGCAAAGAACTGTGTAGCAAGATCACCAATTGGCAATTTCGAAAGTACAACGCTGGCTCCAGAAGCTTCGATAGCCTCCAGCTTGTTGTAGATGATTTGCCATTCGGCGTCAACGACGGCCTGGTATTCTGCCACCTGCTCAACACGCACTTCGGCATTGTCCTTCTCAGCCTTGAGCTCAAGCTCCACATTCAGACATAGCACTTTGGGATTTGAGAATTTCTTGGGCTGCTGCTCGAATCCAGCATAGGCAAAGGTCTTCTTGAAGGCAACACCGTCCACAAACAGAGTGTCCTCGACAGCACCACCCGGGACCTTCTTCATTCCTATAAGCTTCTCATTGAGATCAGTCTGATCTAGAGTCATAACAGCATCAACCACCATCTTTGTGAAGAATTTGGTATTATTGTGGATGATCTTTGATGACATGGCAGTACCAGCACACCTTTCTAGAAGATCTCGAAACTTGACAGGATCAGACTTGTCTACAGTGACAGCAAGCTCCTTGATCCTTTGAACAGCCAGTCTCATAGCCGTCTTGTAGCCCTTAATAATGGTGTGGGTGGATACATTCTCCTCTACAAATGCCTTGCTCTCTTTGAGCAGCTCTCCAGCCAAGATAGTAACCGATGTAGTTCCGTCTCCAACCTCAGCATCCTGAGATCTTGATATATCTACGAGAATCTTGGCTGCAGGATGAACAACGTCCAGTAGCTTAAGAATTGTGGCGCCGTCATTGGAAATTGTAGTCTCGCCCTTTCCTCCCACAATGAGAATGTCGGATCCCAGTGGACCAAGCGTTGGCTTCAGAGTGTCCTGAATCGCCAGACACGCGTTGATGTTACTGATCACCTGGCCCTTTCCTTGAGAAGAGTCAGTACCCTCCTTGAGGACCACAATTGTCGGAGTTTGACCGCCAAAGTTCATTGATCTGTAATGTATGTAGAAGAGATTTTCTAAACACCCCTAAGTTTCATGCGGCGACCCCATTTCTAACGAAAAGGGTACATGGCGCTTTAAATCCTACACCACCAAGACAACCACTTTCAACAACAACTAAAGAAAGCTCTCTCCTTTCCATTTTCCCCCTTCCAATTCCCTTTTGATAACCCTAAGAGCTGTTGTGGTTGCATTCCGTTTATTCAGCGTGTTGGTTTGTTGTACCGTAGTTTGTAGATGACCCATGGCAGCCTCTGCGATGGAACACGACGTCGATCTTGTCGACGGCGGTTACGTAGATAATGTGATTGATATTGATATGGATGCGAAATATGACGACGATGAAGATGTTAGCATTGCCGATGCAAGTCCTGAAGATGAAGATGCGGATATGAATATCGAGGAAGAGCCTGTGACATACGATTATCAGCCCGAGCTAGCGTCCAGCCAGATTGCATCACCAGCTGATTTTGATGTGAGCGATTTTCATCCAAACCAACAAGAGCACCCAGATGGGTCTTTTGAAGTCGACGATTCTAAAAGAAGTTCTATTGAAGCAGATGATGTTGATCACGATTTGGTGGGAGAACTTGGCAATACACCCCAGATGAATCATGATGTTGAAGAAGTCGAAAAAGTCGAAGAAGTCGAAAAAGTCGAAGAAGTCGAAAAAGTCGAAGAAATCGAAGAAATCGAAAAAGTCAAAGAAATCGAAAAAGTCGAACCCGAACTCGAATCCAAATTCGAAGGCGAAACAGAAAAAGAACTTGAATTAGATGGTACAGCGCCTGTAAGCAATGATGAAGTGCAAGAGGTGCTTCATTCAGACAAAGGGCCAAGCGATGTACAGGTGCAAGCCGAGCCTGAGATTCTCTTTGATAACACCAAGGAATCTGACACAGCTGATTCCGGTTCACCTGAAAATGCCACTGATGCTCCTGTTCAGTCTACTAAATTGCATGACACATCTGTAGAAGAGGAGGCTGCGCTTGATAGTGAAGATAGATCGTTGTGTCCGGTGGTTATTCGGTGTGGAGACGAGTCGTACAACTTATTCCCTCACGCGACAATAGACAACCCTGGTATCGTTAATTTGCTTGACAGCGAATTCGAAGCAGACGTTGGTATGGAAGAGCTATTTCGTATTGTCCGAAATGTTTTGAAGGTTGATGAAGTCCCTTTCACCGATGAAGATGAAGTGGTATTTGAGTTTCCTCAGCTTGGATTACTGCTGGGAGAAGTAAGTGCACTTTCCTGTAACGGTACAGTCTAACAGTAGGATAATATCCACGTTAAAGATATTGAGCTGGTCGAATTGTGCCGGATAGTCATTATGCTCAAACGCAATAGTCCCGAAGACAACCAGCTCGACCCGCTGCTTATTGATGTTCGAAAAGATCAACGCTTCATTTCAGCGCTTCATATCATTGGTGATATTGCAAAAAGTGGACGGGGACTTGGCGATCTGTTTAACCAGGATGAGCAAATTGAAGACGGCGATGAAGGCCTAGTCGAAAACGACTATGACGAAGCACTTGGCGACGTACCTGTCGATGTCGACGATTATGAAAACCCAGAAGATGACGGTGAAAGTGAGATGCATGCTGACAATGAAGAACCATCAAACAATGGTCATGACGAATATGTTGAAAACGATCTGGATGTCGGTGCAGGCCAAGAGCCAAGCCCGGAGCGGGATATCAACACGGAAAATACAATATCCTCTACTGCTCAAAAGGTAACTGAAGAAGCAGCTGAAGTAGATGCTACTGAAGATTCGAATGATGCCGTTGAATCACATAAAAATACTGAGGGTAATGATATTGTTGGTGGCACATTTTTTGAAGGAAATGAAGAAGTAAACGGAGAATATAGCGCAGGAGATAAAGAGCAGAACGACGAACAAGACGATAAAGAGAACGAAAAAGAACTTAAAAAAGTCACTGAAGACAGCGCTCCTGGCGAAGAGAATCCACCTGAGAGCAGCGAAACCCCAGAAGCAAGCCTCAAACTGCCTTCTCACGATGACACTGAGCATGCCACAGACGCTGCTAGTGAGATTCCTGTCAAAGAGACGGCATCTGATGGTTCTGGAGATGATGATATGGATCTCTTTGAAAAGTCGTTTCAGCTGGATATGGATCAACTGGTAAATGAAGGGGTGGCCGATGCCCATACGGCACTCAAACGGCGGGCCAGCGACATGTTTGAAGAAGATAATGACGTGGTTCCAAAACGAACAAAGTAAACGAATTATATTTTTAAAGACTAGCTGTTGGTTCAATCTCGTAAGCCTTCTAACACCTCATTTAGCGCCTGCCTTGTATTACGGCACATGTATTGAAACTTGCTAAAAATTGGTATACACAATAACTACAACCATATTGATTTCCCAGGGAGCATTATCAAAGATTATTTTTTCGGACTGGTACTGGTCATTGGTAATTGATCTCAACTTTCTATGCGCTCCGTCGATGGCGGGGTCTCAGTATATGCAAGCCGCTCGGATCCTGAGCCTTTGTACCCAACTCACTATCTTAATAGCAAACAATAACAAACCATGGATGAGGAGTACGATGTTATAATTCTTGGTACGTGGCCAATTGAGCATTCGCAATCTAACTATAGGCACTGGTCTGACAGAGTGTGTACTCTCTGGGCTGCTGTCGGTTGAGGGCAAAAAGGTGTTGCACATCGACCGCCAGGACCATTATGGTGGAGAGAGCGCTTCGCTCAACTTGACCCAGCTCTATAAGAAGTTCCGACCTTCCGGACAACCTCCTGAGGGCCTTGGACGAGATCGAGACTGGAATGTCGATTTGATTCCCAAGTTCCTGATGGCTAATGGAGAGTTGACCAACATCCTGGTCCACACCGACGTCACCCGGTACTTGGAGTTCAAGCAGATCTCCGGGTCGTTTGTATACAGAGACGGCAAGATCGCCAAAGTTCCTGCCAATGAGTCCGAAGCATTGCGGTCGTCGCTCATGGGTTTTTTCGAGAAAAACCGAATGAGAAAGTTCCTACAGTTTGTTGCTGGATACAAGGAGGACGAGCCATCCACTCACCAAGGCATCAACCTCGACAAGAACACCATGACCGAGATCTATCTCAAGTTTGGCTTGGAACAAGGAACAAGAGACTTTGTTGGCCATGCCATGGCTCTTTGGACCACTGATGACTATTTGAAGGAGCCTGCTAGAGAGACCTTTGAGCGACTTAATCTTTATGCTCAGTCGGTTACAAGATATGGAAAGTCGCCCTACATCTATCCGTTGTATGGACTGGGAGAGCTTCCACAGGGATTTGCTCGTCTGTCTGCTATATACGGTGGCACCTACATGCTGGACAAACCCATCGACGAGATTGTGTATGACAGTGATGGCAAGGTTTCCGGTGTGCGATCCGGTGACGAGACGGCCAAGACCAAGATTGTTGTTGGAGACCCTACCTATTTCCCTGACAAGGTCAAGTCCACTGGCAAGAAGGTCATCAGAGCAATGTGTATCCTTAACCACCCTATTCCCGGTGCCGACGACATGGACTCGTTGCAGATAATCATCCCCCAGAACCAGGTCAAGCGAAAGAACGATATCTACATTGCCGTGGTGTCTTACAGCCACAATGTGGCCTTCAAGGGCCACTATCTTGCCATTGTTTCCACTGTCATTGAAACTGACGTTCCTCATCTCGAACTCGAGCCCGCATTCAAGCTTCTTGGCCCTCGTCTCGACACCCTGATGGGCATTGCCGAGATCTACGAGCCCCTACAAGACGGAACCAAAGACAATGTTTACATTTCTAGGAGCTACGATGCTACGTCGCACTTTGAAACCACCACTGATGATGTCAAAGATATCTATTTCCGCATCACTGGAAAGCCGCTGGTGGTCCAGAAGCGGGAGCCCCCTGAGGAGGCAGAGTAGACTGCTTGGTGTTCTATTGATGAATCTTTTAGATATTTTGGATCTCCGCCTGCGCAATTAGTGTCAATACTATGTATTACTGATATCACCACCCAATTAGCCCGCCAATTTGCCCAACTAACTACATAAGTGGACTTCCCTTTCTGATAGTTCTGCAAACGCATGCACTTCGTAATAACGTATACACGCGACACGTACGCGGCGCGCGCGTAGGGACCTTATTAGGCTCCTGCATCTCTACATTTATTAACCATTATCACTTACAGTATGGCCAAGGCTGCGGAGAAAAAAGCATCAACTCCAGGCCAGAAGTCGATTCTAAGCTTCTTTGCGAAGGCCCAGACGCCAGTGCCAAAGAAGTTAGATGGAGCTGTCAAGTCTACGCCAAGTTCGGCGTCTACACCGCCAACTCCCAGCACAGGAGGTAGCTTACCGACCCCTCCTGAAGTCAAGACCACGCCTGTCAGAGCCACAGAGGCAACTCCGTCTAGTGGGTCGTCACCTGTATCCAGGCGTCTAGTACTTGACAAGCCTATTGGGAGCAAAAACTATGATATGATAAGCCCGGAGTCGTCTTCGCCTGCAAATATCCCTTCGAGCCCAACAACACGTCGTGTAAGTACAACCCGAGGTATTCATGACCGTAGATTTGCTATTGTAGATGATTCAGCTAACATTCAGGTTCGAAAATCTGTAAATTATAATGAAGCAAGTGATGAAGAGGCTGATAACGATGGTATTCGCCTAAAGACAAAAAGACGACGAGCGATCCAGGATGACGATGACAGCGACGAGTACGAGGCAGATAATGGCAACACTGATGAAGATGGCGATGATGACTTCGATTTAGACAATCTGGTTGAAGAGCGCGAAGATGGTGATAGTGTTGAAGATGAGGACGAAGAAATGGACGATTTTATTGTCGATGATTCGAAGGCTCGCAAAAAGTCAAGAGGTGCTAAGCGCCAGGCCACTTTGCCGTCTTCGCCCATTCGACCATTAAGTTCTTTCCAGGACCTTAGCCTTTCCGAATCCAAGTCCACGAGTCTGTCGAGGTTTGATGCGTCGTCGACATACATTGCATCCGACAGCCCAGTTTCCAAGCAAGCGACGGCCAAACCTGCATCCCAGACTTCAAAGTCCAAATCTTTTGAAAAAGAAAACGAAGAACGCTATTCTTGGCTGGTGGAAATAAGAGACGCTGATGGCAACAAAGAAGATCATCCCGACTATGATCCTAGGACTCTGTATATCCCCAAGTCTGCCTGGGCAAAGTTCACAGCATTTGAGAAACAGTACTGGGAAATTAAAAGCAAAATGTGGAACACTGTGGTATTCTTCAAGAAGGGAAAGTTCTATGAGATCTACGAGCGAGATGCTGATATTGGTCACACTGAATTCGATCTAAAGCTTGCTGGTGGTGGCCGAGCCAACATGCGTTTGGCTGGTGTACCAGAAATGTCTTTTGATTACTGGGCCTCTGCTTTCATTGCGAAGGGTCACAAAGTGGCCAGAGTCGATCAAAAGGAAACCGCTCTAGCCAAGGAGATGAGCGATAGAAAGGCAGGCAAGAAAGAGGACAAAATCATTAAGCGAGAATTATCGTATGTTTTGACGGCAGGTACGCTGACAGACGAAGCAATGCTCGTGGATGAGATGTCTACGTTTTGTATGGCTGTCAAGCAGAGTGATCAGAGCTTTGCTACCTGTTTTGTTGACACGGCAACTGGCGCGTTCTATACTACAGAGTTTGAGGACGACGTGGACTACTCGCAGTTTGAGACACTGGTAGCTCAGATTCGGCCTAGGGAGTTGGTGCTTGAGAAGGGGGTGATCTCCCCCAAAGCGGTGAGAATCCTCAAGAACAACACCTCGGTCGACACTTTATGGAATTACTTGAAACCGCATAGCGAGTTCTGGGACACGGAGACTGCATACGAAGAGCTCCTTCGATCGAACTTCTTTCCAGGAGAAGATCTCGATGACCTGAGCAAGTTTCCTGGGCCAATGAGAGATATGGCCCAAAATAAGCCTCTTTTGATGTCTGCTTTTGGTGGTCTCTTGTGGTATCTCAAATCATTGAAGTTGGATGTCAGCCTGATCTCGTTGGGAAACTTCAATACCTATGAAACTATTCAGAAGGGATCTTCGGTTGTTCTAGATGGACAGTCATTGCAGAATCTTGAGATTTTTGCAAACACTTACGATGGGGGCATAGAAGGTACTCTATTCCAGCTCTTGAATAGATGTATCACGCCATTTGGCAAGCGAAAACTCAGAAGCTGGGTTAGTCACCCTCTGATGAACGTCGATAGAATTAATGCTCGACTCGACACTGTTGATTTCCTGAACTCGAATGGAGATCTACAGGACTATCTTGAGTCAAAGCTGGTATCACTACCAGATTTGGAGAGAATGCTGTCAAGGATTCATGCTGGTCATTTGAAGCCCAAGGACTTTGTCCGCGTGGTAGAAAGTTTCGAAACTATCTATCAGCTTATTATTGGTCTCAACAGTAATTTTGAGGTCAGTAGCCTCATAAAAGAGTTGTTGGAGTCCATGCCTGCCCTAGAGTCTATTCTGCCTCAATGGCTAGAAGCTTTTGACAGAGACAAAGCCAAGTATGAAGACACTCTTATTCCAGAGCCCGGCGTGGAACCCGAGTTCGACTCGTCTTGCGAGAAATTAAAAGGAATCGAAGTGAAATTGGACCTGTTGCTCAAGCAATATAAAAGAGAGTACAAGTCTGTTGAGATATGCTATCGTGATAGCGGAAAGGAAATATACTTGATCGAAGTACCAGTCAAGGTTAAAAATATCCCCAAAACTTGGCAGCAGATGTCAGCCACGGGAAAAGTAAAGAGATATTGGTCTCCCGAAGTCAAGTCTCTGGTTAGAGAGCTCCAGGAGGCCCGAGAACTGCATAAAGTTATCGCTGATGGAGTCCAGAGTAGACTGTACAAACGGTTTGATGACCATTATCTGGAGTGGCTAAAGTGCGTACAGATTGTGGCTACAATAGATTGTATGGTGAGTCTGGCGAAGACTTCGAGAACGCTTGGTGCCCCGAGCTGCCGCCCAACATTTGTTGAAGACAGTGAAGAGGCCGTTCTTCGTTTCAAGGAGCTTCGTCATCCATGTTTCTCGGGGTCCAATTTCATTCCAAACGATGTACACCTAGGTGGCGACCAAGCCAATATCGCGTTGCTGACTGGTGCTAATGCCGCAGGAAAATCCACCGTGTTGCGAATGACATGTGTAGCAGTAATTATGGCACAGCTGGGCTGTTATACACCGTGTGAAGAGGCGATAATGACTCCTGTAGACCGCATCATGACTCGGCTCGGAGCTAATGACAATATATTTGCAGGAAAGTCAACCTTTTTTGTTGAGCTATCTGAGACCAAGCGCATGCTTAGTGAGGCCACCGCCAGATCATTGATTGTGCTCGATGAGCTAGGCCGTGGTGGTAGTAGCTCCGATGGATTTGCCATCGCAGAGGCTGTGTTGCACCATATTGCTACGCATATTGGAAGTATGGGATTCTTTGCTACTCATTACGGAACGCTCAATAACAGCTTCAAATACCACCCCCAGGTGGTGCCTAAAAGGATGGCAATTCTCGTTGACGATTCGAGCCGACGAGTGACATTTTTGTACAAGCTCGAAGATGGTGTTTCGCCTGGATCATTTGGAATGAACGTAGCATCGATGTGCGGAATCGAAAAGACAATTGTTGACCGAGCAGAAGAAGCCGCCAAGCAATTTGAGCACACGGCGAGAATGAAGCGCTTATTGGCTACCACATCCAATGACAATGACCTTGTGCCCCTTGGGGTTCAAAGCGACTTTGTGTGGGCTTTGAAATGTACATCACAACAACAGCCTACGGAGCTTGCCATCACAAGCTTATTGAAAATGGTAGGTTCCATGTAATAATAATAATATACGAATATTTATGTTTCAAAACTTTGACTGGTCCATAACTAAAAAAAAAAAAAAAGAAGAAAAATCCGGACGCTGTTAGGTTCTTAATAAAACTACGTTTTCGCAATGTTCTCGTACTACGGCTCTTAAGTCCGAAACAAGCGTCGTCGATCGTCTTCATGGGGTAGTTTGGCTTTTTGGTGCTATGTCCGAAGGAATCCGCGCTATCCCGAGATATTTTAGTTAACTGCCGCTACTGACTTTAGCGGCGATGGCTTAACTCCGCGTGTGAAAACTCAAAGCTCAAAAGTCTATAAATATGATTCAATTAGACGGTAAATTTCTCATATTCAATTCAGGTTTAGAGCAATGGAATACACAAGGTACTATTTGATGGCATTACCTTATGTTTTGGACGATCTAACATTAGACTAGGCACCTCTGGACTTAAAATATCCAAGATCATCTTGGGATGCATGACGTTTGGCAGCACTGAGTGGGAGCCCTGGGTTCTCAATGAAGACAAAGCTCTCCCATTGATGAAAGAGGCATATGATGCAGGTATAAGGACTTTTGACACTGCTAATGCCTACTCAAATGGAGTGTCTGAAGAGCTTATTTGCAAGTTCTTGAACAAGTACAACATTCCAAGATCCACCATTGTCATTATGACCAAGGTGTATGCTCCCGTGGCAGACCCAGATATCCCGTTCACTCCTGTTAATCTTGTAAACAGGATGGGATTGTCCAGAAAGCATGTTTTTGATGCTGTTGATGAGTGTGTCGCAAGGCTCGGGACTTACATTGATGTGCTTCAGATACACAGACTGGACCCAGAGACTGGAAAGGAGGAGATTATGGAAGCTCTGCACGATGTAGTAAAGAGTGGAAAGGTCAGATACATTGGGGCTTCATCCATGCTTGCAGTTGAATTCGCTCAGTTGCAGTTTATTGCCGAAAAACATGGATGGACCAAGTTCATTTCTATGCAAAACTACTATAACCTGATTTATCGTGAGGAGGAGAGAGAAATGATCCCGTTCTGTAAGGAAAATGGAGTGGGAATTATTCCGTGGTCTCCAATTGCACGAGGAATGCTGGCCAAGCCCAATGGCTCTACCACTGGTCGAGCTCAGAACGATTCATACGTCAAGACACTTATCAAGCACGGAGAAGTTCAGTCTGATGCCGTTATTATCGACCGAGTTGAAGAGCTAGCCAAGAAGAAAGGAGTTTCGATGGCCATGATTGCCATTGCTTGGAACTTGGCAAAGGGCTCGAATCCTATAGTGGGAATCAATAAGTCTGAAAGGCTTCACGAGGCTATCAAGGCCCTGAGTCTGCATTTGAGCGCCGACGACATAGCTTATCTTGAAGAGCCTTATGTTGCCCACCCCGTAACCGGAATCACCATGTCTGGTTAGTTTGTGAGGAACGTAGTACACTATATACAGGAAAACAAGGACTTCTTTGTGAGAAACGCAGATCAATATAATTTTATTAAAAAATGAATTTATTCCAAAACATTTTATACGACATATCCCTGGACCGGGTGAGCAGTGTAGGGCTCCTCCAAGTAAGCAATCTCCTCTGGGGTAAGCTTGAACTTAATAGCAGAAACGGCTTCTTTGATTCGATCGCTCTTGCTCAAACCAACAATAGGGCAGGTTCCCTTCGACAATGTCCAAGCAATGGCGACAACTGCCATGGAAGTGCCTCGCTTCTTGGCGGTCTCCTCCACCCGCTTGATGATCTCATGGTCCGAGGGCTGGATCTGGTTCTTAAGGGTGAGGTTCATTCTGTCGGTGGTGTTTCTCAAAGACTCTGTGTTGGAAGGTCGAGCGAGGATACCTCGCGCAATTGGAGACCAGGGAATTATACCCACGCCAGTCTCGTTGCAGAAAGGAAGCATCTCTCGTTCTTCCTCACGATAAACGAGGTTGTAGAAGTTCTGCATGGACACAAACTTGGTCCAGCCGTTCTTTTCAGCAATAAATTGCAATTGAGCAAACTCCACGGCCCGCATGGAGGAAGCACCAATGTATCGCACTTGGCCGCTCTTGACCACATCGTGCAGAGCCTCCATGATCTCAGCCTTGTTGGTGTCTCGGTCCAATCTGTGGATCTGCAGCACATCGATGTAGGTGCCCAATCGCTCAACAGAGGCCTCTACAGCGTCAAAAATATGCTTTCTAGAAAGACCCCATCGGTTGACCCAATTGAGCTCAGTGTCAGCAATGGCAGGGTCCTGAACCTTGTTGAAACACTTGCTGAGAATCACAATGGTGGATCGGGGGATATTGTACTTTTTAAGAAACTTTCCCACAAGAATCTCCGAGTATCCATCCGAGTAAGTGTCGGCGGTGTCAAAAGTTCGGATGCCCAAATCGTAGGCTTCCTTCATCAGAGCAAATACCTCAGTCTCGTCCTCCAAGACCCACTCTCTCCATGACTTTTTACCGTAGCTCATGCATCCAAGAATGATCTTGGATACACTCAAACCAGAATTGCCCAATTTCTGAAACTCCATTTTAGCCAATTGTTAGTAGCAAACGTCGTATTTGGTTTTTGGGGGCTACCACACATCTTTATATGCGTTGTAACCGGACGCCGATAACTACGGTGGTCAGTCCTTATAACCGTCAATGGCGGAATAGGCCCATTTCCATAACCGGCATTCGCACGTACCTCCACTATTGGGGCTCTTATCATGATGAGTAAGCCGGATTTAAGATGGTTACGGTAACCCCGCGAATCCCCCACCCCACACTTCCCGTGCAACAACAGTCCATGTACTCTATCAGATATTCAACAGTGGTTGAAGTACCCAACATATATTTATATCATTTAAATCCTTGCTTAAAGCACCCGACATATATTCATCATTTCAGTCCTCTACATGTACTTGAAGGTTCGGATGGCCGCGGTGATAGGCTGGCCAAGCTAAGGCTTCTTGACCCAGTTCCTTTTAGAACAGTGTCACTACTATATTTTTTTGATAATCTTCATACTAATATGCTTATTTGTACTTGTCCATGGTATCTTATAGTGGTATCTCAGTGGTGTCTCAGTGGTCTTTCAATGGTATCTCAGATGTGAGAGCCTTCAGAATAGCTGACATAAGACATGTGTAACCCAATATCACGTGTTACGTGGTTACCGGACTACTGCAGCGCTACTGATTTGTTACACCAAAATGCATGAGTAGAAAGGGGGTAACTAGTCCCCATTCCAAATGAAAAATTCCCGCAATTCCCCTGAGCTCAAATGGGCAGGGCTCCTCCTGCGATTATTTTATTATTTCCACGCGCCCCACTAGAGCAATCCATTTTTTTACCTCACAATAACCCCACTTCCTGTCGATCTTGCAGGTCAATTGTACCTGGTCAGTGTCAACCCCCTACTTCCATATGCACAAGCCATGTAACGATTTTGCTTGAAAATCACCAAGTTCGGGATCTCATGACACTAGTCCAATATGCGTAGTTCCTGATCCATCGAGCCTATCAATTAGATACGTGAATTGATTGCCTAAAGTAGTTGTTGAAGCTGTCACTGTTCCGCTGATTTTGAAGGTAACTTTAAAGGTCGAACGCATCAAACCTGAGCGGCTGATCATACTCCAAGCCGTGACATCGACGTCTTTGATCATTGAATAAAGGTTATCAATAAAATCTAAACCGAGCTGACAGCTATGCAGTCGCACTGTCAGCTAGCTGAATTCGTCGCTGATGCGTTGGTAGGTGGGTATATCTGAAACGGCATCCGGTGGTTGTGCACCGCTGGCGGCACTAAGGATATTTTCGACTTGCGTTCACCTGGCCCTATGTGCATTGTAGGTATTTACCTACCATGTGGCCCCTAATAACGCTATGAGTCCATGTTTTTTCCAAGCTCTGTCATGTACGAATATAAAGTTCAGCGTTTTGATGAGTGCCAGATCCAGAAATGCGGAATGCTTATCATATGAATCGTATGCCGATCAATCTTCCTTAACCTGTTGTAGTTCCTTCTCCATACAGCTCATTGTAAGGAGCTTATAGTTTGACTATTCAAGCCCAGTATTCAAATACTCCGTCTTTGGATGGCATCAAAGGAAAGTTCATTGAAGGAGAAAGCATTGCTCTACTAGTAGAAGCAATACTCTACTAGTGGAACTGTTGAGAGCTTCAACTGGAATATACTTTGCTGTCTGGCTCTCTACACAAGTGCTTGTTTCCGTCCATAGACGGGGACAGCTATTAGAACCATCATACGACGAGCAAATGATACGCAACCCTGAACAACTATTGTCCACGAACCATAAATCTATTGCCACTTGACAATTAGTTGTTAACAAATGGCCGGCCCCTTGAAAGAGCGAATAGATGGGAGTCCCCATAATCAGAGTAGTGACGATGACATATTCGATGCTGCCAGTGACAGCAAAAGTGACACCACTGTGGAACCCCCTCCCAGTCTTTTTGAGGAATTTCAAATCAACCCACATCATACACATCACTTTACCGATTTCGAAACCTTTGGGCAATTCCTCGAAAAATCATCTGAATCACTTTTAGCGGGAAACGGCCCCCAGTTCGTGGGTGTCACCGGTCTGAGTGAAGATTTGTTTGACAAATTCGAACAGAGCGGTAAACGAAAAGAATATCGTAAATTCAGGGGCATATTTGATTTCGAAGCTGATCAACTTGTGTTGAAACTAATGCCCTCCAATTATCATGAAAGAGCTAAGGGGGCAATTGCACAGAAAGTTTATTTGGCATTTATACGCTTGGGTATTGAAGACGATATAACTGATACGGCGTCTACGAGCGGTCGTCTTGGAAATGCTCAGAAGGAACCAGACGTCTCCTACACTCCTGCATCTAGACCTCGCAGTGACTTGTGGTCATTTGCAGTTGAAATTGGCTATTCGCAATCCTCTAGAGAGCTCACAACAATTGCCCACAGATATCTGTTGGAGTCAAACGGTCGCACTAGATTGGTGCTGACTGTATCTATCAACCAACCCAAACGTCAACTGAGGTTTCGGGCATGGTACCTTGAAAATGGCGAAGTTATCCATCGGGATGCCTTTTGTGCGTCTGTAGAGTATAATGGCAATGGAGTTGTTCTTCCTCTCCGTCTCATATTTGATGATGACGAGGTCCCAGAAAATAATGAATTATTTCAAAGCTTGGATACACTGGATACTGAAATAGCATTTGATGCCAACACAATCAGGTATATTTGGCGGAAAACATTCATGTAGAAGCTACCGATCGTTTATTTAATGCATTATTAATATTACACATGAAGAATCTCGCTGATTTTGATTTTGGACCAAGTTCTACTCTTGATTAATTACGCTTGAATCTGGCCTCAAAAACGTTTTTGGGGCCATTTGTTTTTGGCGCTTTAAGGGGTCAGTCTCTCTCTGAAAATCTTTACTCTAGCGCTATAAGGCTGTAATCCGTTTTAATACTTTGAGACCATCCACCATTCACACTCTATTCACCTCATGCATCGCATTAGCGTCCTAGTTTGTGACCAACAATCGACTACATGTGTGTTTTAGAGCCGGGTCAAGTTGCACCTTGGTTTGGGTTTATTTCTGGAGAAGCACCTTTTAAGTCATCGTAACCCTGAAATGCCATTTTAATTCAACCATAAATGTATTGTCACTTGGCAAGCGGTCGTTAAAGATGCCAGGCTTTGATGAATGTTCCCATACTGAGAATAAAACTGATGCCAGTTTCGATGCTGCTAATAGGAATAGAATTGATTCCACCGTGGGATCCCATCTCAGCTTATTTGAGGAATTTGAGATAGACCCACATCACATATATCACTTCACCGATTTCGAATCTTTCGGGGAGTTTCTTGAAAGATCATCTGAGTCACTCCTAGCAGGAAATAGTCCCCAGTTTGTGGGTGTCACCGGTCTGAGTGAAGATATTTTTGAAAATTTCGATAATACTTACAAACGAAAAGAATATCGTAAATTCAGGGGTATATTTGATTTCGAAGCTGATCAACTTGTGTTGAAACTAATGCCTTCCGATTATCATGAAAGAGCTGAGGCGGCAATTGCACAGAAAGTTTATTCAGCATTTGAACGCTTGGGTATTGAAGACGATATAACTGGTACAGGGTCTACGAGGCGTCGTCTTGGAAATGCACAGAAAGAGCCAGATGTCTCCTACCGCCCTTCATCCAGACCCCGCAGTGACTTGTGGTCATTTGCAGTTGAAATTGGCTATTCGCAATCCTCTAGAGAACTCACCACAATTGCCCACAGATATCTGTTGCAGTCAAACGGTCGCGCTAGATTGGTGCTGACTGTATCTATCAATCAACCCAAGCGTCAACTGAGGTTTCGGGCATGGTACCTTGAAAATGGCAAAGTTATCCATCGGGATGCCTTTTGTGCGTCTGTAGAGTATAATGGCAATGGAATCGTTTTACCTCTCCGTCTCATATTTGAAGATGACGAGCTCCCAGAAAATAATGAATTATTTCAAAGCTTGGATACACTGGATACTGAAATAGCATTTGATACCAACACAATCAGGTATATCTGGCGGAAAACATTCATGTAGAAGCTACCGATCGTTTATTTAATGCATTATTAATATTTCACATCAATAATATTGCGGATTTCAGTTTCAGACCAGTTTCTAATCACTGATTGGGCTTGAATTTGCCTCTAAGGCGGTTAGAAGCAGACCTGCATACCCGTATATATTGGAATCCAAGAACGGATGCCAATGGTCACCTTTCTAGACTGGATCCATGTTGTAATCTACCCTTTAAACAACTGGTTGTCAACGTTGTAAATCGCATCCTAATCCTAGCAGTTCTATTAATGGACCTATCCAATCCTCAACGATAACCATGACGTGCTGCTCATGCAACTTTGGCCGGTCGCTTAGCTCGACAAGTTGGCACCCGCCAAGCGGCGCTCTCATCTGGCATGTGCCGATCCCTGCATTCACCTATTCTTAGTACCCCCTGCCTTGAGCTGCGTGTGTGGGTAATGTTGATTAATATCCCATTTGGGAAAGACACGCCCATCGCTCACAATAGAACCGCCAGGCGCAGTCCGGGCTGGCGTGGCAGCTTTGTGCTTAAAATAATCTGTGGCACTTTGTTTGTCTTGCCTTTTTTTTCCCCTCTGGATCTGTTTTATATATTAGCTTATTGTGGCTCTCTTGTAATCCGCTGGCCGGTTGTTTCAAGTGTCCGCATCTGTCAACCCTACTGTTTCAGAATATTGTTCAGGTATTTAAGCTCTGACAAGCTCTGAAACTGAACCTCGCTTAGAGTAACCGTCATGTCTTACAATTATTCGGGTCATGGCTCAGGGAACCAACCCTCTGAGGACGATGACTACACTGGAGTGCGATCTCAATCGCCAGTGTCGCGTCAGCCTTCGACTGCTCCCTCAGTAGCCTCCTCTATGTCTTTTCGACAGCATTCTGAGAACAACTCGTTCCATGTTTCTCATCCCAGAATGCCAGAGCCTTCGCAGCATCGGCCTCTTGTAGCGACATCGCCTCCTCCCATGCATTCGGCCGCTAGAGCTCCTCCTCGTGCGGTGTCTCCTTTTGCTGATCCAAATCCCTACCATTCTGATAGCCTGGATGCAAGAATGGCAAACTACTCTTCATATTCGAGCGTATCAGGGGGCATTCACCATGACCATGATCCTGGCGTGGATTTGAGTCAGACTACTTTGTCCTCTCATACTGATGCATATCCAATGTACGACATGTCTGGTCGTGATGATACATATGACTACGATGATGACCAGCCATTGACCCACCATGGCGCTGGTTACAGAGCTCCTGGCGAAAAGCTCGGTGCCTCAGTTGGATCAAACACTGTGTTGCCATATCCTGATGATTTTGACGATGCGTCTACAGTCCAAGGATCTGAGCCAATTGGAGGAGTCACTGGATTTCCAACGTTGCCCTATCCAGACAATAACAGCTCTGAGAGTCTTCCTGACCCGTCGCTATACAATGCATACAGGCCTCCAACTGTGATGTCGGATTCGGCTGATTCGTGGACTCGTCGACAGCAGCAGCCGGATTCTAACTCGCTCAAGCGACTCAAGACCAGAAAGGTCAATTTGGTCAAAGGAAAAGTCTTTTCGGCTGATTATCCGGTCCCATCTGCAATCAAATCATCTATATTGCCTCGTTACCGAGATTTGGAGTCAGGTTCTACCGAGTTCACGCACATGAGGTACACTGCTGCGACAGTTGACCCTGACGATTTCAATGCTAAAAATGGTTACAGCCTCAGAACTGCTGAGTACAACCGAAAGACAGAGCTGTTGATTGCTGTTACTTATTATAATGAAGACAAGCAGCTGACGGCTCGAACGCTGTATGGATTAATGCAAAACATTCGAGATATCTGCAAGCTTAAAAAGTCTGAGTTTTGGAACAAAGGTGAATCAGCCTGGAAGAAAATTGTCGTTACACTGATTATGGATGGAATAGATCCTTGTGACAAGGAGGTTCTTGACATGTTGGCCACTATTGGTGTCTACCAAGATGGTGTGATGAAGAAAAATGTCGATGACCAAGAAACTGTCGCCCATATTTTTGAGTACACCACGCAATTGTGTGTCACTCCCAGTCAGCAGTTGGTCCGACCTGCCGAAGATAACCCTGCGTCACTTCCCCCCATTCAGTTTATTTTCTGTTTGAAGCAAAAGAACTCAAAGAAAATCAACTCTCACCGATGGTTGTTCAATGCGTTTGGCCGCATTCTCCAGCCGGAGATTTGTGTTTTGCTTGATGCAGGAACAAAGCCCGGAAACAAATCCATTCTTGCGCTGTGGCAGGCCTTTTACAGCAACAAGAATGTTGGAGGTGCTTGTGGTGAAATTCACGCCATGCTTGGAAAGGGTCTGCGAATGCTGATCAATCCTTTGGTAGCAGCCCAGAACTTTGAGTATAAAATCTCAAATATTCTCGATAAGCCCCTCGAGTCGACTTTTGGCTTTATCTCTGTCTTGCCAGGTGCGTTCTCGGCGTACAGATACCAAGCGGTTGTTGGAAGACCCCTCGAACAGTACTTCCATGGTGATCACACTCTCTCTGACCGGCTAGGAAAGAAAGGTATCAATGGAATGAATATCTTCACCAAGAATATGTTTTTGGCTGAAGATCGAATCCTTTGTTTTGAAGTGACTTTCAAAGCTGGTTGTAAATGGCATCTGACATATGTCAAGCAGTCAAAGGCAGAAACCGATGTTCCAGAGGGTGTTGCGGAATTTATTGGACAACGAAGGCGATGGCTCAATGGTTCGTTTGCGGCCACATTGTATTCCATCATGCACTTTGGCAAAATTTACTCTTCTGGACACAGCTTCCTTCGAATTCTATTCTTGCACATCCAGCTGATCTATAATCTGATCCAGCTTGTGCTGTCGTGGTTTTCACTTGCTTCTTACTATTTGACAACCACGGTTATCATGGAATTGGCTGCTAATCCAAATGCTTTCGGAGGTAGCTCTTCTCAAAAGAGCTTTCCTTTTGCTGAGAAAATCAGTTCCGCGATTGCGCTTGTTCTGAAATACATTTACGTGTGTTTCTTGGCCCTCTCTTTCATTCTTGCTTTAGGAAATAGACCCAAGGGTTCCCGGCTTACATATTATCTCATGATTGCCGTTTTTGGTGTCATTCAGTTCTATGTGGCTGCCATATCGTTCTACTTGGCAGGTAGTGCTTTCCAAGAGACAAATATTGACGGTGTAAGTGAATTCTTCAGCAATTTCTTTACTTCTATTACAGGATTGATTGTCGTTGCTCTAGCTTCAACGTTTGGGCTCTACATCATATCGGGTCTGATATATCTCGATCCTTGGCATGTGCTGCATTCCTTCCTGCAATACATGTTCCTGATGCCCAGTTTTGTCAATATTCTTAATGTTTATGCTTTCTGCAACTGGCACGATGTCTCTTGGGGTACCAAGGGAGCTGATAAAGCAGATGTCTTGCCTACTGTCCAATCCAAGAAAGATGATGACGGAAAGAATGTTGTCGTTGAGGAAGTGGATCGCCCTCAAGCCGTGGTTGACCAGCAGTTCCAAGAAGTCGTCAAGAGAGCTCTCACTCCTTACAAGCCTGTCAAGGAAGAAACCAAGAAGGATGCTGAGGACGAGAACAAGAGCTTCAGAACCAACCTCATCATTTTGTGGATTTTCACTAATATTGTCTTGGCGTTAAGCATAACTTCAACTAACGCCAGTGAAGTGGGAATCAATGCTTCTGTTAGCCACAGAACTTCATACTACTTTGCATTTTTGTTGTGGGCCAACGCTGTTATTGCAGTCTTTCGACTGTCAGGAAATGTCATATTTGTGACGCGAAGTGCGTTCCACCGCTTCTTCGGTAAAAGATAAAAGAATTATTATAGTATTTATTTCTGTAGATTAAGGGACTCTTTGTTTGTTTGATGATTTTAACGCGTACTTTGTAGTCATTGATGCAAGTATTTACAAAACTTTTTATAGCTGTTCTTTGATGGTGGATATAAAATCAATGCATTGCTCTTTGGATGCATCAGGGTTTTCAAACTGGTATCCTATCAGTCTGTCGAGCGCTTTTGCAATTAATGGACCAGCTTTTGAGACACCCAGAGCGTTCTGAACTTCCTTTCCATTTAGCACAGGCTTCAATTCAAAAGAATTTTGAAGGTTAAAAGTTGTTATAGTATTCACAAGCCCGTTGAATTTAGTAATGATCTCAGACTGGTTGCCTGATATCAAAGATTCCCGAACGATAGCCCCTAGAATGCACAATTTCCATTGCCCTCGGCAATCCCTCACAAGCCGTCCAATATCCTCTCGAGACAGGGCCTTGCAAGAGGCTGCAGCATTCATGATTCTATCTTCCATATTGAAAATGAGGCTGACCAGCTTGGCATCGTTCTGGGCGAGCTTCAGGCCATCTCGAATAACAAGTATCACTGCTTCCTCAGGTTTCTTCTTCTCGTTAATCGCCATAACTCCTTTCCAGTGAGCTACAGATGCAAAGAGCCAGAGTCGTGAAAACTCTTCTTGTGATTTCAATGCGCTATCAAGAACGTCTCTATTTTCGCTAAGCCAGCTAACTGCACTGACAGCAGCTTTCAAAGTAGACTCAGGTTTCGTATACTCTTGAGGCTTATAGGACTCCAGTAACAAAAACACTGAATCTTCTAATCCTAGATCTGAAATAATATTCAGTCCTCTCGAAGGATCGGGTCCATCTAGAATCTTTCCAATTTCAACACCAACTCGTTCTCTACTGATTTTGCGAATTATAGCTGCTTGAATACTGGGGTTCTTCATTGCATTCTGGGCATCTTCGTCAATAGTAAAACCAAAAGTGCTAGAAAACCGAATCAGTCTCAACACTCTTAAAGGATCTTCATCAAATGTTTCGAGAGGTGGCAGCGGGGTACGAAGAATACCGTCGTTGAGATCTTTAATACCACGGCCAGTAAAGTCTTCAACCTTGTCCTCTTGGAGGTTGTAAAACAGAGCATTCAGAGTGGCATCTCGACGAAGAGCGTCTTCTTGAGGGGTACCAAATCTGGTGCTCGAAGGAATTCGAGATGTCGTGTCCGCGTATTCTTCAGCCCTCAGGTTAACAAAATCGATATCCAAGCCATAGAGCTTTGTGGTGGCCGTTTCTAAATGTTTGGACTTTTCAGGGTTTCTTTCAATCTTGTGGATTGATCTCGTTTCCAGGCCAAGCTTAGCTGAATTAGCTTGAATATATCCGTTCAATGCTTCGGCAAATGTGAGACCTGTACAAGTGTTTATGGCAATATCTAAATCATGCGAGTCTCGACCAAGAAGCTTGTCACGGACCCAGCCTCCTGTTATCCTTAGCACCACCGGCTCTGGCTGGGTTGGCTCGAACTCTTTCGAGAACTGGATCAAGAGATCCCTGATCTTGATCTCAGTGTCGCTGAGCTTTATCACGTTCATGGTGCTGTGAAACCGTTTAATATTTCTGATTGTTGCTGTCAGTACTGATCTTTTTAAGGCACTTCGCACAGTAGCCATTTACGGATACATCAAACAGGAATCGGTGGACGCAAAACTACTCAAACGTGCTTAGGAGTTCAACCACTGTAAAGCCCCACCACCGACATGAACTATCGCATATATAAAAACCACCACTGTGAGGTCCTTTTATAGAGCTTTCTTTGGCCGAGGGTCATTTCATTCTATGGGATCCAAGAGAAGAATGGGTGCCGAAGCCATTGAGAATGGAAATGACACTAAAAAAATAAAAGAAAAGAAGGCTCCTGCGGTGGAGCAGGAGCCTTACAACACATCTTTCATTCATAGACCTATGTTGAAGGTTCCTTTAACAGGCTCTGAGAAGGCTCCTTCGATTGAATTCAAGTTCATGACCTACAATGTATGTTGGCTACGACTTTGAAATATTGTTGGTTACAATTGTTCTAACCCAGGTTTTGGCCCAAAGTCTGATTCGAAGGGAAATGTTTCCAGATAATGGGGATGCATTGAAATGGAAGAATCGTCGTCAAGTATTTTCCAATGAGATTGGCTTTTATAATCCAGACATTCTTTGTATGCAGGAAGTCGATACTGCACAAATTGAGTCCTACTGGAGACCACTGTTGAAGACTCTAAACATGGATTTGACATTTTCGACGTTTGCAAAGAAACAGCATGGTTTGGCAATTGCCTATAACACCAGCATGTTCCAGTTGGTAGAAGAAGAGTCGATATTCTACGATGAAATTGAAACCAGTGGTGTTCCCAGCCAATTCGATACTAAAAATAATGGTATGCTGGTGGCTCTTAAAAGCAAGCAAACTGATAGGGGTCTTGTGGTTGGCAATACCCATATGTTTTGGCACCCCAAGGGGTCATATGAAAGAACACGACAGTTGGCTATACTTATTGATAAAGCTGGCTCTTTCAAGGACTTTAAGTATCCCACCTGGCCCGTCATTCTTGGTGGGGATTATAATAGCGAGTGCTTTGATGGACCCTATATGTGTGCAACCAGTCCAAGTCCGATCATCCTGCCAGCAGAAACCGAGGCTGTTTTAGAAACAAGTCTGTCGGTGTCAAATTTTGGTAAAGATGGGACAGAGAATATAGACGAATCAGCGCAAAGTGAGAAAAGACATGAACAGGTTATGAAGCTTGTGGGGTTGTTTAACAGTCACAAGTATTTGGCTCGCAGCGTATACGGGTCTTCTTATAGATTTGTGCATCCTTCTAATGTTCATACCAAGGGTGGTAAGGAGCCTGTTTTCTCCAACTGGGCTCCTGCATGGACTGGTCTCTTAGATTATATATTTGCTCTTGATGACAGAAACGTTGAGACGCTAAAGGATGAACCGGGATATATCACAGACGCTTTAACAGTTAAAGAGCTACTCAGGCTTCCAGAACCTTTAGAAATGGGTGAAAAACCTAATGGGCAACCTCGTGAAGGCCAGTATCCTAGTGATCACCTTTGCCTAATGGCGACAATAGCTTGTCAGCTATAGCATTCAGAAGATGTATATATATCTGGAAATCTTCATAGAATCCTGTATTATTTAATCGTTATCATGCATTAATTAAATTCAGATTGGAGGAAATCAATCAGCTCTTGCTTTTTCATGTTCTTATCGCCCAACTTTGCTTTCAGCTTTTCATCACTCTGGATCACGGCTTTCAACTGCTTCACTGAATATCTCCCAAGAAACCCCTCATTCGATGCTAACCTAAGGTCTTCAAGAGTCTCGCCTAGTTTAGGCTTTGTCGCGGCAGTCTTGCTCATAGGTTCCGCCTGTCTTTTAGGAGGTGTCATTTCTCTCATGTCTTTTAGCAAGTCATTCCATTGCTCAATATAAGATCCCGCATTCTTAGTCAGTAAAGGGCTGCTTCGCACTTGCACAATATACATACCGAGTTTATGGAGGCAAACTTGGGTATAGTCTTATCAGGGGGAACTAATGGCTCTTCTTCATTCAGTGCTGTTGCTCTGAGAACCTTATTAAACCAGTTGAGAGTGGGATTTGGATACCGTTCTGGCTGGTACCCCTTTGGCATTGTCATAGCCGTAATGATGTTCTGCATAGCATCCCTGACCTGTTCAGATGCTTTGTTAGTAGATTTATGGAAATGTCAAACTTACCAGTCGTTTCTTGAACTGCAGGTTGTTCCCTTAGGTCATCTGCTCCCGGTAAAAGAACGAGATGCATTCCCGGAGGCCTCTTTTGAATTCCATTTTCAACCTCTTCTGCGCCCGCAAATAGAGCATAAATATGAGGAGGTGCATTCTTTCGCAATATACCCCATACAATAGCAACCTTGTCCATTTCCAAAAGGTTCTTGTAGAGCGATGTGAATGCCCTAGTCGATCCTAGTAGATCGCTGTCGGTTGGGTACACCATGAATGAATGACTGAGGTTGTAGTGCGGTAACACAGCACTAGCAGGTTTAAATCCAAGAATTCTAATTACAGGCTCTCCAAAATTCCTGATCTCTGCAATTCGAGATGGATGAAACGTGACATTATTTGACCCAAATTTGTAGGCACGCACGATGTCTTCTTCTTTTATCTGTGCCCCGCTTGATAGAAGCGCTGTCTCTGATTCCACTAACTTTAGTGCCTCTCCATCCTCATACACATAATGTGACCTCACAGGTTTCTGCTTTGCAAGCAGCAGATAGCCTTTAACCGCAATTTTAAACGAAGCAGAGAGCTCAATCACGTTTCGAAACACCGTCCTTCTTAGTGTATGCTTTGCCATTACACTATCGTGGATTGCCAAAGCAGACACAGGAGTGGGGTTGACTATTTCCGAGTCGATATATTGAAGTTCTTCTGAGCCCTCAATTGGCGCTTCTTCGGATTTGGAAAACACCATATCATTGTAAAAGGACGACATGTCAAAAGGCTTCTGCTTGTAAGAGATAAACGTAGGTTCTATCCTGACATTCAAGTTCACCAAATCATTGGCTCTTGTTATTGAAACCGTGCGTGACTGCTTATCGTCCTTGAATGGATTGTCATTATCGGTAATAAGAAATAACCGGCGAACAATGACCTTAGATGCAGCAGAAGAAGTTGCGAGCAACTGAGACGCATTATGGAATAAATCTCCAAGAGAAGCCTGTTTTCCAGAGTATTGTGTGACTTTGTTAAGTTCTTTATGACTGTCGGTCAGTTGATTGAGCTTTCGAAGAGATGCTGCATCAGGGATGTCAGGCTGCATCAGAACCTGGCAATGGGGATACTTTTCGTCGCTGATTGCGGTGTTGAATAATACAATTCCAGACCTGTCCAGAGGAGACGCAATCACACGTTCTGTGATTGCCTCGTAAATGCTTTCCAGCGCAACAAGAATTGGACTTTTACCCTTCAGCTCATCACTTGGTTCTAGCATCGATGGCGTAACCTCAATAGCATACAGTACTGAGTCATGCGACGACCTAAAGTCCTATAATTAGCAAATAACTCTCACATAATGCACACTCACATCATCGATCGCTGCAAAACCACTATCCTTATCAATGGGATCTCCCACTTCCCACTCGCTCATGGTGTCGTACTTGTACAGTTCTCCACACCAAACTGCACGGGTATGTTGGAGCTCAAACCTAACCTTGGCGAGTGTTGTAAGCCGTACGATGCATTTCAAAATTTCACCATCACCGTCACTATGTGGTACAGAATCCGAGCGATTCGGTCGACTATTGGAATGCCCAAAACCATCCGAGAGACTTGTAATGCTCTAGGACTACGCAAGCGGGGTAATGTTGTCTATAAGCCTGTCAATCCCGGTGTTGCAGGTCAGATTCTCAAGATCAAAGAGCTTGTAAACGTACAGATAGTGGATAAGCCACTTTTACGAGAAGAAGAACGACTGCTACGAAGAGGCCCTCCGGGGTTCACTGTTGAAAACAGTTCATAATGCATTCAAATTAGAAGTTGCAAGCTCTCACCGAGAAAAACGAATACTATTGGAGCATCATTCAAAGCCAACTTTTTATTTTTTGTATATCGGTGACAATGCAACGGTTTGTAAATATTATAATATATATATCAACTGAAATCCATCAGTACGGGGTACAACTTGTAGGCAGTTATCTCCTATCATAACGACGGTCGTAGCCGTCAAAGTCTCGCCTTTGTGGATCGTAATCATAACCTCGAGCCCTCTCATCATAGTAAGCGACTCTATTGTAGGGTCGAGGCGATCTGTCACCCCGCACATCCGGTGGGTATCGACGATAGTCGCCTTCGTAGTAGCCAGAACCTGAAACAATGGGAGGTCCAGTAGGAGCAGGACCATGTGCTGGACCTGGGCCTGGGCCTGGGCCTGGTCCCGGTGCAAAGTACATTGGTCTGTCGCCAGAACTGTACCGTATTCCTCGGTCTCGCTCACGGTAATCAGACTCTCGGTATTCGGCAGGCCGGTATCTACCGGGAGATAAGTACCTGTGCGAGCTGCTCCCATGTGTCTGAACACCCGAATTAGGAGGCGCACGACCTCTCCAGCCATTGTAATCGTTTCGGTCGTACCGCGCATGGTCAGGATATGCAGGTCGGTCATACTCGCGGTCTCGACGAAAGTCATCACGCCTAAACCCCTCACGTCGGAGCTCTGACCGGTGCTGAAACTCACCGTCTCCACCTCGTAATGGTGTGGCAGAATTTTCATTGTCCCTATACAGATCATAGTCTCGAGAGCGCATAGGACCTCCCGCCTTGCTTTGTCGCTGTCTGACAGAAGGAGGTTCGTAGTCCTTGGTATGGGAATTGCGACCCGGCTGCGCCCGTTCTGGAGTGTCCACCAAAGAAGAATCTACCATTCTTAAAACGTTCTCGGGCTTGACTGTATTGTCATTAACATCAGGCTCATCCTCACCATCAAATCGAATACCAATAGCCTTTTTGACTCGTTTCACCGATTGATGGCTGGCCGGGACATCGTCCGTCTCGCTAATGCTGTCTCTATCTCGCTTTAAAATCTTATCGAGATAACGCCTTTTATTTTCTTCGATGGTGAACTCAGTAATCTCCACTTTTCCTAGAGTCAACGGTTTGCGTTTGGCAGCATGCGACGAAATCAGCTTTGCAATAGGATCTGCCACAGATCCCGTCAGGTCGCTTCGGGATCGAGGTATCCGAGACAATTCTGGTGCGTTTGGTCTCTGGATTTCCGTGTCGACAAAAGTGCAACCGAGTGGCCTGGAAAGTCGAACTGGCAACCGCCGTGGATATGGCGGCAATTCTGGGGGTATCCTAAATTCATCGGGTCGAATTATTCGAGGCGACGATGTCAGAACGTATCCAAGTGGTGCATAAGCTTTTGGGGAATCGATCTTGAATACATCTGCTTCTGGAAGCGACTCAGGCAGGATGGAAGTTGGTCGTTTCGACTGGCTTCAATTAGCAAATTACGTTTGAATATGGCCTTCTGTGTGCCAAAGTTTCTTACCCAGCCGAAGCATCCATACTTTTGGCTGCTTGCCGGCGGTCATTGAAAGGCCTTCGCTCGCGCTTGGGGCCTCTTTCAAATGTGCTTGCGGCCATGTGTAGATGCGCTTATGGCAAATTCCAAATGTTTACATATGCACTGTAGTTGCTTGTAGTTTTCAGCCGTACGAGTCAGGGGGTATTTGTGAGGCTATAATAACGTCTAATGCGAACTTGGTTTACAAAAAGCCAGCATAGGGCCCATCTGCCAGGAATGGAAGATGACGTGGTTATAACCAGATTGGCTCCGTCTCTGTTGGGAGAAATCCAATTGGAGCTTAATGGGCTGAAAAATGGAGCTAAAGATGATTCGAAACTGATTAAGAATTTGGACATGTTTCAGGAGGCTAGTAATCTAGTGGATGTCGCTCTGAAGGACATTGTGGAAACGGTGTGTGCTCAGATTATACGTGATATCAAGGTATCAGATAATGATCAGAGGTGTCAATGGCCCTACCGAGTGTTTTACACTCTTTGCAAGGTTCGTGGTGCCAAGACTGTGTGCCAATTTCTCCCTAGTGAAGCTTCGTACTTGGAAGATATCCTTGATCTCTTGGGATTGAAGGCGCGCAAGGATTGGCAAATGACTTATACGCTTGTATTGTGGATGTCGATTCTAGTTCTTATTCCATTTAAGCTGGAAATTTTCGGACCAGACATCAGGCAGCATGCATACACCACCATCTACGAATATCTTGCTGTGCCTGGAAAGGAGCGAGATGCCGCTGCCAATGCTTTGTCTCGGTTAATCACCAGATCTGATACGTGTGAGCGCTTTCTTCCTCTATTCATTAATAGTGCTGTGTCAGCTTTATCATCTACGCATGGAAGTGGTATATTCCTGGCCATGGGGGTATTACAGTGCTCTGCGATGATATGCAGGCAAGCTGTACAAACAGACCAAGTTTTGGCCCTGTATCTACGGCTTGCAAATGCTATTTCAGCATGTGATGAGGTCAACAATGCTGTGTTTGTCAAGCTTAAAGTGAAAAATTTGGGACGCATCGCATTGGCCTTTCTTAGCAGCGATTCCTACATTGAATATGCAGAGCCCATTATTGGAGAATTAATTGAATCTCTCAGTCATCGCGACACCCTTGTCAGATACAGTGCATCAAAAGCAGTGGCAAGGCTGGCGTCCAAAGTGGACAGAGAATCGCAGGCTGATATCATAGATGCCATACTAGGGGTGTTTGATGATAATCTCATATATACCAAAGGACGAGCCAACTTTGATCAGACTTCTGCACCCACTTGGCATGGCCATCTGCTCTGTGTAGCAGAAATGCTAAGAAGACAAATGATTTCTAGTGAGCATTTGGAAGAATTGCGCAAGATCTTAGTGTTAGCGTTGAGGTTTGAACAACAGCGGTTGTCACATACATCAGGATCCAATGTCCGAGATGCAGCTTGCTACGTTTGCTGGTCACTTTTCAGGGGATTGAAAAACATACCTGATGTATATCTTGATACTTTGTTGTCTCAATTGGTCTGCCTGTCGTGTTTTGACCCGGAAGTGCATTTGCGAAGAGCCGCCTCTGCTGCTTTACAAGAAGGCATTGGTCGTCAGGGTGGATGTGGAGGCTCTGTTGAAAGGAGAGTAGGAATCGTGCAAGCAATTGACTACTTTCGAGTGGGATTGAGAGCCCGATCGTATGTTGAGGTTTCTTCAGAATCGTACGATCTTGGATTTCCGGAAGTCGTTGACTATGCACTGGACAGGATTGTTTGTAGTGTCGACGTTTCTGTTAGGAGAGTTTGCGCTACCGCGCTTAGGAGTTTGAGTGAAAAATCTATTGAAGTGCGAGGAAAAATAATAGATCGACTATTTGAAATATGTGAATTGTTTGATTATGATTTAGACGCCCGCCATGGAGCAGTATTCTCCTTAGGCTATGTTCTTGGAGGAAACATTGGCATTTATAAAGAAAAGGCATTTAGAATATTGAGGTCTTTTATTGTTAAAAATCCTCCTAATGAAGAGCTGCACTATGAAGCATTTTTACGGCTACTTCAAGGAGTCGTTTTGGATGAAGGTTGCACATCAGAGGATTTCTCTGCATTTGTGCCTACACTGACAGAAGCAATTGAATTGAATTATCCAAATTTTGTTCCCAGCATTCGCACAGTGATTTCCAGGCTGTCGATCAATAGTGCCACCATAGGGGATTGGATATCGCGAATGAAAAGTGGCAAGAGCTGTTTTGCAATTGCTTTGGGAGAGGTATCCCCAAGTAACTCAAAAATTGAACAAGCTCTGATGCAAGTTGCAAATATGCAAGAAATTTCTGTTGTTGATGTATCTACAAGAGGTGAAGCAGTCAACAGCCTGCTGACTCTCATTGAAAAAAGGGGAATTGTGACCGGTGCTGATATGGCCATGTACTTGCGGTGTTTCAATGATTACACTACGGATGCTAGAGGAGATGTTGGCTCGTGGATCCGTGAGATCGCCATTGCCAAAAGTGTGGATCTTTGTAAAGTGCAGCGAGCCCCCAAACAGTTTCAAGAGGGTATTGTATATAATTTGGTAAGGATCTCTGTCGAGCCCTTACAAAAGCTCCGACTTTTGAGCTTTAAAAGTCTACGGGAGTTGGCTCCTGCATCCTTAAAGTTCCTGGCGCATTTAGAATCTGCTAATGAAGACCTTGATACCAATGCATACTTCAAATATATGGTTCAAGTGCTCGATTGTGAAGACCCCCAGTTACGTGGTGCATTTCTTAGAGGCTATATCATGTCGGCAGGAGCTCAGAGGGCCAGCGAAGACACTCTAAAGGGTTCTATAGAGGCAATTTCAGAACATATAGCTCGCTTATCAGATGATAAGCAGCTCATTGTGTTTAATAATATTGCAGATATTGTCACAATAAAGGTTGAGCCTGCCAAAGTTGTGGTGTGTGGGCTCAGGACGATAGCAAACTTAATGGAAATGGGCATCTCTCCACCAGACCAGCCCATGCTTGTTAAAAAGCTATTTGTCAAAGCATATAATTGCCATATCAATACCAACTCCCTCGATCGGATACTCCCTGCAATACAGATATTTCAGGGCTTAGCAGAGATGAACGATAAGCAATCCGCTCTTCGTCTCGCTGCACTCTGTGAGCATCGAATACCAGCGGTACGATCAAAGGCTGCAGAAGCACTATATGAAATTGTCAGTGGAATGAATGATCATGAAACTGATCTAGAAAGCGATGACAGTGACAGACTATTAGAGCTTTTGGGAGACACCGACTGGATGGGACCCATAGACAAACAGGCGACAACGGTGAAGCAATTGGCAGATACATTCCTATCTGGTTAAATCAAACATGTTTATTTATGCTAAAAGATGGCGGCAATATAAATAATTACTATTAGTGGTTGTATTCTGTAAGTCATTCCTCCTCACTGCTGGAAAGATCATCTTCATCAACCCGACGACCCGAAAGTCCTCTTAAACTCATTGGTCCAGCAGCATTCTGCGCACCACTTGAACCTGCTGCTGTTGGTGCACTTGACTTGTTCTTTGACGCTTGTTGAAGACTTGCTCGGTCAACTATGGTTACTCTTGACCTGTCATCGTCGTCAGCATCACTCTCTTCACTCGCAGCGTCGTCGCCCAATAATGGCACCCTGCTGTCAAGTGATTCTTCCAATTCATTAGCCAGCGCGCCTAGCAAGTCATCGTCATCATCGTCATCGTCGTCGTCGTCGTCGTCGCCATCATTGCCATCTGCCTCGTCATTGCTATTGCTGCCGTCGTCACTGAGAGTCACCACTTGAGTAGGAACAGACTTCTTGGCAGTTGTGGACCGAGGCTTTGGCAATGATTTGGATGCAACCGAACGTCTCGAAACGTTGGTTGTAGAAGATGCAGGAGGGGTGATGATATTGGCTGCCTTGGGCTTCGGATTGGACTTGGTAGCAGCTCTGCCGCTATTGGCAGTTGGCTGCTGAGCAGGTGGCTGAGAGAGGAGAGTCTTGTTGACAGGAGATACCGATCTTGAATGTGGAATCGGTGAAACCGAAGACGAACTTGCAGACCGGTCAGATCCATTGTCTTTAGTTGAAGCCGTGGCTGTGGGAAGCACTAGCGTGGAGTTTCCAGCCCGCTTCTTTACCTTTTCTCGACTTGGATTCACTCGTAATGTAAACTCAGTCTGATGAAGTTTGAAGGAATTTGTGGCAGGATCATATATCAATACACACTCAACATCTTTTCCGGCTGTTGCCTGGCCACGAAATACATGGTCTTCCGACCCAGTCTATTATTAGCGGTTGTCGGTGGTAATCATCCTTTGTCACAACATACACTTTTAGCCTCTATTATGTAATCGTCGGTATCTTTGAACAATTGGGCGGGGGCACTATCATCAAATGAGTCTGGCCGGAATCCATCTTCAGTTAGTTGAGTTTTGAAATGTGATGGCCTCTGGTGGCACTCTACGAGCCTGTTGTCACTTACACCTTAATGCAAACACCTCAGATCCAGACGACTTGGATCCACTCTTGATACGTTCTCTCACTTCTGGCGACACATATACATCGTACTCACCCAATGTTGAATCGATGTCGATTTGGGTCTTCATTGTTCAGTTATCACAACGAATATCTCCAGAATCGGTTGTGTTTAAGTACTAAAATGATGTATAGATTAGAAGGGGCAACTGAAAGCAGCGATCAGTCTTGTCATGTGGGTTCGAGGTTAGGCGCCCACCCCTCAAATAACGCGATACAGCTATGAGACATGCTCACCATTAGATCCCTAAACTTAATCCTGCTAAACTATATGGATATTTTATTCGGATCAACTCAGTACGGCATTAGAAATACGTAATACCGTCACTAGCTTAGTACAGATAAGCGCTGACAATGCCCAGTTATAATATTATTATGTATTAATACACTATTGTAAACAGCCAGCACTTTTCGGTTAGGGGCTAATAACGCTCTGGTTGTAATAAAGGTCACAAGCATGCGGATGCAAAGAACAGTATCGAGGAACCAACGGACTCACTGCATACCCGAGGGCCACAAGCCATTCTCTATAGTTTAGAATTCGTTGAGTCATTTCTGTTGTTCTCTTGTTTCCATTTTCATCTCTATTACCTGACCAAACCAATTCACCGAGAGCAGCAGTTCTTGGCCATATTTTGGTGGTGACAACGGCATCGTCGACTTGCTCAGACCACAGCAATGCCTCTGCTCCGATGACATGCGCTGCCTCATCATCCGTGAGACCATCAGTTATATCGAAACTGTAAATTCGTTGCCAGGTTTTATAAGGTGCGCACCATGAGCCACCACCTCCACCATAGTTGAAAGTATCAGTGGCTCCAGACGAATCTGGATTCTGCTGGACGTTATATCTTGGATCATTGGTGAACCATCCACCATATCCACAATCGAGATATAAAAAGTCTGAAGATGACACAACGACATCATAACCCATTTGTGTCAAAAGCTTGACATTCCCTGTGCCATTTCTCCACGATTGCATAACTACATCGGTGGAGACGGTGTCAGCTCGAGGGGCACTAAGAACTATGGATTCCCACATCATCAAACGGCGGTTTGGCGGTTTGCTGAAAATGGGGTAAGACTTGTTAACCCAGTATTGAGCTAGGTCATCGTATGAATGGCCCTCTGCAAGATACTGCTCTGTCAAGTTAGAGAATTTGTAACATCCAATCTGAAGTTCATCGGCACCGACATGGAAAAAGTTGTCCTTGAACATAGTGCTCAATTCGTTATAGACATTCTCAACTATGTCGTATGTCTTGTCGTACATGATATCAAGCTGACCTGGATTTGGCTCAAATGCAGTGTGAGATTCCCAATCATCACTGGACCACCATGAATTTGAACATGTAATTGCGTTGGGATCAACTTGCCTCCAGCCTGCATCTGAATGTCCAGGCATGTCAATTTCTGGAATTACCCGAACACCCCTGTTTCGAGCATAGGCGATAATTCGAGCTATATCTGAGTGGGAGAATTGCTCGGATGGAGAATAAGAGTCTTTGGCCATCTCAGGATAGACGTCAAGCTGGATGGGCCATGACTGAGAGTCTTCGATATGCCAGTGAAGGACATTCATTTTAGCCAGGGACATGATGTCGATCTGTTCTAGTAATTTGCCAACACTGACGAAATTTCGCCCAGTATCGACCATGATTCCTCTGTGAGGATATAATGGATAGTCAATAATAGAAACAGGCTGTTCAATCACAAGGCCCCCCTTGCCATCGGAAGTCACTATCTGCTGCAGAGTTTTAAACGCGTTCAACACACCCCATACAGTTTGCGATTTGATATCGATGGCATAAGAATTAGCAGTCACCGTGAGATTGTACGATTCATCGACACCGTGCTGCAAGTCTGCCGAATCGTCATTGACTTGAATTCTGACGGAGCTGATCATAGCCACCTTAGTCCACGAGCCGGTGTGGTCTTCCTCAAAGACTAAATCCCCATTGGCATTTCGTTTAGTATAAGCAACTGAAGGAGCACCAGTGGGAAACGGATCATAAGTGGCAATAGGAGCTTCTACGGCAGCAGGCGTCCATTGCAAATTAATAATTTCCAAGGCTCGAGCAAAAGCATCATCCAGAATTGGGTCAAAACTGTTTTCCAGCTGAAGATTCTTGGATACTGAAATTGGTCCCGAAGTCCCCCACGTAACAGATATGGGCTTTGGCAGCGGGTTCACCGAAACTGCCAATACTAGCTCACCCAAAGCTGCTATAGCAGCCAATATCAGCTTCATCTAGAATGAGAACGAAAATGGAGAAGTGATAGTCGTAGCCCTAAATGTCAATTATTATATGTTACGCGGGGTATCAATCAGATATGCCGATCCTTGCTGTTGCAGTGACACCCACGCACCCACACAACAGCATACATAAACCTATGATTTTGGATTACATATGTTAATGAATGCTAAAGGCACTATGAGCAGCTATTGGGTTCTATTTGATAGCTAGTAGGGTCTTGCTAGGAGAAGGTTGCATCAATCTCAATGTTAGCAGTACTAAGTGAGCACTAAGCTCAAACGGGCGAATGCATACAGTACATCTCTAATGTCACCCGATTATTCCAAATAGAGGCAGCTCAATTGTTGCTATTGTCAAAGTCTCTAATAATGGCTATTAAATCTAATACATAGATCAGATTCTCTTGGCTGTTTTGTAAGCTTTGACTGGGCGGGGGAGTGTACGGCTGGCAGGGTGCAACCAACTCTCTCACTACCAGCTTGAAACCTGTGTGCGATTCAAGACGAAACCTTACCCTGGCTGTAGGCCAATCATGCAACTTGCAAAAACATGACGCTTTACACTTGACACTTCAACGACATGTATATAAAGGCAGCTTCTCGAACGAGGTTGACCACGTCGTTGTTTTCAGTGACATTTGCAATTGCAGTGCTCACTGTTGCATCGCCACAATTGCTGCCGTGTCCGGCGCGCCCTGGCCAAGTTGGAGCTGAAGGAGCCAAAAAAGACGAATGGGACGAGAAAAACGTTGTGGTGAAAAATTCCAAAAGAATCTAATTTTGACACTATCCAACCTTCAAAATGTACATAAAACTGGTACCAAGGCGGTGTTAGATGCCTAAAGGTCTCCGACGAGCGGGTTTACAGGATGTAAAACGAAGTCTCCCAGGTCTCCCTACAAAAGAAAACTAGACATTATTCTGCTGGCAGCCTAGTCGAAAACAATTTACAATCCAATCCAGTTTGTGATGAGAGCTGGTCTATTTATTAATATGATATGATTATTTACATTACACAGCCCAGACGCCGACTTTACCGTCTTGACGTCCCTCAATTAAGTAGCCTTCTTTGTAGCGCACGGTATTAACTGTAGCAGCGCTCGAGTCTTCTTCTCCAGCTCCACAAGACCAGTGCTTCTCGACCTCTCGATCGTACACCTTTACAGTGTTTTCACTGGTAGCTGAAACAAACCTTCGAGAGTCAAAGCATAGCGATGTGATAGGAGAGTCATAAGCGAATGCATCAAATATACTTCCAGTACGAAGATCCCAGATTCGAATACTCCGGTCCAAGCTACCAGTAGCCAGGTGGACATCATCAAACTGCAGACACGTAACTGGTCCTGTATGACCTAACAAAGACCTTTGTACTTGGCCAGTTCGCAGATCCCATAGACGAACGACTCCATCAGCTGTTCCCGAAGCCAAAGCTGCATCAAAGCACTGTACAGCACCTACAAAATCACAGTCCACAGCGCCACGTATAATAGACGACTGTCGCTTCCATCTTGAGTCCTCGGGATTGGCATAGCCGGTTCCCTGAGCACTGACCCAAAGTACATCCAGAGTCTGAAGGCATCTGCCGGTTTGCAAATCCCATTGGCGGATTGTTTTATCGGCAGATCCCGTCACCAAAGTGCGGTCATGAAAATGCAAAGCTGTGACTTCTCCTAAATGGGCATCAAAAGACTCAACAAAAGGGTCTTCAACATTACTGATATCCCATAGTTTGGCTGATGCATCGGCAGATCCCGTCACAACGATATTACTATCCATTTGTAAACATCTGACCGAAGCATTATGGCCCTCCAATTGAGCCAGCTCGCTTCCTTTACTCAAATCCCACACTGCGACTCTGTCATCCATGGATGCTGAAACCATTGTACCAAACGGGATGTCCAAGTCCATAGCCGTCACGGCATCTTTGTGGGCTTCGATGACTCGAATATTCTTTCCTGGTTGATAAAACTGCTGAAGAGTTGGCATTGTTTTGCGTCGAGATGCACTGTGTCTTCTGACTTTGCGTGGTTTCCGGGATTTCTTGTCTTGGAGTTTTCCATATATGCTTTGAGACAGAAGACCCTCTTCTATTGAAGCATCATCTGCTATTGTCGAATCAGTACTTGGAGATCCTGTTGTCTGTGTGTTTGATTCCGTCGACTTGGATACGGATGTCCAATCTTGGTCGTCTGAAAATGTTTCCGTGAATGAATCGTTAGATGGAGTCGAGCTGCCTCTCCCAGTGGCTTCAACATTGGAAATATCACCCGCTTCCTTATCAGCTATGCTGGAGAGGATCTTTTGCAAGTCGTTTTCCAGTTCGAGTTCTTGTTGTTCTAGCTGTGCTACTCGGTCAAAGACGATTGTCCTAGACGAATTAAGATGCTCAATCCTCTGATCTATCTCTTTGATCTCGTTCGATGCCAAATCTTTTCGAACTTCCAGAACATCCAGCTTGTGTATAAGCACGTCTCTCTGCTCTTGCAATGTCAGTCGCTTGCTTGTATGTTTGCCGTCGTTTATTCGTCTTCGGTTGGGAGACGCTCCACCGTGTGTGCCTTGGTCTGGATCCGGCTCGGTAGATGCCTGAAACCCCTGAAATAATGAGAACCTATTGGTGTTACCATCTGGGATGCTCTGGAGCAGTTCATCAGGAATTTCCGTTACTGCTCTGTACTGTATTTCACTTCTGGATAGTGAGCTCCTTACAACTTCTGCAGGTGCCCGTTTGGCATTGAATGAGAATAACCGCCTCTGGAAAGTTGGCCGCCTGGCAATATCTTTCATGGCCGATTGATAGTGGGTATTAGACAGATCTCCATAAGACGACGACATGAGCGTACTGGCAGTAGACGCTACCGTCATAGACAACTTGCTCAAATTCTTGTTCGTCGCCGCCACAGTCGACGAGAAACTGTCGCTGTTCGACATTTTCGTCGGCTGCGATTATCTTTGTAATCTATGTGAGATTTTTGTCACGCCTGGCGCAGCTTAACAGTCAATTGTAGGTCCAACGCCAATCAGTGTTAATGATAGAACCAGTAGATGCAGTTTACTGAATGGCGACAACGCCTAACCTCGGTTGCCCCACCGATAACTGTGGGGACGATGAGCTTCTGACGACACCATTTGTCCGGTTACAAACCACATTATTGATGAATTAATAATATACTTGTACTTATTATGTTTTGTTTTAAAGATATAGATACTATGCCAAATTGGCTCCAAAGGCTTCACTGCCGAATAGTGCTGGGAGTCGCGCAGTTTTACTTATGCGTGCTAAATAATTAGCGCTTCACCCTGATAACGTTACTACTAAACCACGGGAAGCGACAGATTTATAAATGTCAAAGTAAGAAATAAGACATCCTGTTTATCGCCTTTTCGCAATTTATTGCACTTATTTGGGAGCACAAGTTGGCAGAGTTAGTGTCAGTCGGATGATCTGGATATTACCGTAGACGCCACTGTAGATGCTTATATACAAAGCCTCACTGGAACATACTTAGCATTGTACTCACCACTTTGATACCATGGAGGAAGACAGTCCTAGAGCTGCGACTCCTGGAGTGAGTGCTCCACCGTCCACTTTGTTGGCGTTATCGTCTACAAGCCAGATACGCTCTGGTTACAAGTGTTATGTCGATAAAGACGGAGAAAAGCGGTTGGCCGAAGTGCTTATGACGAGTCTTCGTAAGGGAAAGCAGGTATTTTACGTTCATTACGAGGATTTCAACAAGCGTCTCGATGAGTGGATTCCCGAGTCGCGAGTAGATTTATCAAAACAGGTTATAATTCCGGCGGCTGAGAAGAAAAAGTCGGGATCAGAAACTCCAAAAACAAGTAAAAGCAATGGAAATTCACAGCCCAACTCTCGAAGATCGTCTAAAGCCCCGAAGGGAGGAAAAGAGAATGACGCCGAGGCTGCTCGTGAGGCACTTGGTGAAAGCGAAATGGATCTGGACGACCTTCGAATTAATGGCGATGGAGAAGAGTTGAATCGAGAGGAGGAGATTGAAAAGCTGCGAACGTCAGGATCCATGACTCAGAATCACAGCGAAGTCGCAAGGGTCCGAAATCTTTCCAAGATTATCATGGGTGCCCATGAAATAGAGCCTTGGTATTTCAGTCCCTATCCTGTTGAGCTGACGGAAGAGGATACCATATACATTTGTGAGTTCTCGCTTCAATACTTTGGTTCCAAGAAACAGTTTGAACGATTCCGAAGTAAATGCACGCTGCGACACCCACCAGGAAATGAGATTTACCGTGATGAGCATGTGTCATTTTTTGAAATAGATGGACGGCGCCAGAGGACCTGGTGTCGAAACCTCTGTTTGTTTTCTAAACTGTTTCTGGATCATAAGACGCTCTATTACGATGTGGATCCGTTTTTATTCTACTGCATGACTCGTCGGGATGAGATGGGCCATCACCTTGTTGGCTATTTCTCTAAAGAAAAGGAGTGTGCGGAAGGTTATAACGTGGCGTGTATTCTCACGTTGCCTCAGTATCAGCGTCATGGTTACGGACGAGTCCTCATTGATTTCTCGTACAACCTGTCGAAGAAAGAGGGAAAGATGGGCTCCCCCGAAAAGCCGCTGTCGGATCTGGGTCTTTTAAGTTACCGTGCGTACTGGGCCGACACCATAGTAGAACTGTTAGCAGAAGCTGGAAAGCCTGATATGACGATTGAGGAGATCTCCACTGCTACGGCCATGACAACTACAGATATCCTCCATACCCTCCAGACTTTGAGCATGCTCAAGTACTACAAGGGTCAGCATATTATTTGTCTTACCGATGCTGTTCTCGAAAAGTATGAAAGGCAAAAGGGTAAAAAGCGAATTAGGATTGATCCTGATAAGTTAATATGGAAACCTCCAGTGTTTACCGCTGCTCAGCTGCGGTTTGCCTGGTAGGTATGGGGACTATATTTATGTGTTATTTATTAAATGCCAATTTTGTTTTCAGTAGATAAATAAGTATTAATCAAAGGGAATTGCCTTTCTTAGTCCGCCATGTTGCATCTCACTAGCTGCAATAGCACTTGGCACCTTTATTCCACAGCAGTCAGCCCACGTATTATGGAGATGCCCATGGCTGTCGAATGACGAAGCAGCCTCTGCTTCTGAACTCATTCCAGCAGGTGCTGGTATTAGAGATCCGAACAGAAAATGCTGCATAATCGGCAACTTACTAAGCACTTCAGCATCGTACATTTTTATCATTCCCTCGTTGACCTTCGACCATGTCTTAACTCCCGAGATGTCATCAAGCAGAGGGGAGTGCCATCGAAGCGACGCAGTCTTCACATCGTTAATAAACTTGATACACCCAAGATACATATATTTCTTGTAGTACATCTCCACCAAGTCCTTGTCATGAATACTTATAGGGCGCATATGTTTGTGGGTAGATAGTTGAGCAGATCCAAACAAGAATGGAAGAAAATGGTAATCGTCTAGACCCCACACTCCATGGGACCCAGCTGGCTCAAGCCAGTACATGGTTTGAATCTTGCGCATTATTCTGATATAGCTGACAAATACTTTCAAAACCAGTGGCTTGTAGATGTTCTCGTCGCCAAACAATCCCAGACATTCCAGGCAGTACAAGAACATTACAAAATTCAATTCATGGCCACTCCCGTAATCAATCCGACCCCGATCGCCCCACGACTCGACCAGATAGCGGGCAACTTCAGCTATACAGCCGTTGACATTGGATTCATCTACACGAGCGGATTGCATCACCACTGGTCTTACTAGCTCTGGGCATCGCTTCATCACGCTGTCATAGAAATCCTTAAACTCAGGCTTGCCAAAACGAGACGTGCTTTGATCTTTGGCTGGATGATCCTGTACAATTGATTCGACCGTTTGCAGAATGCTCATTAATGTATCGACCAACGAGGATGGTTCGCATTCAGCGTCATTTGTAAAGCCTATAGCTGCCTTATTCAATCTTCCCACAAATCCCAGAACCTGACTTTTGGTACTGTCTTGAAACAATTCCAAGTCATGCTCACTCACGATCCGTTTAACAGGAATCTGGAATTCCCCGTCCATTTGAAACTCAAGGCTGTCTATAAATACCACGAGACGCAAATGTTCGAGTTAAGTGAGCCTGACCGACCCCGTGACCACATCTCACAAAGGTTATTTAAAATGTGGAGAGCTGCTGCAAAGCGGCGCCGAGGTTTCCATCATGTCTGCTGGTCCTCGACGATTAATCAAGGAGCTATCGGCTCATAATGCGGATCCAAATCCAGCCCTCGAGGTGCTAGAGCCTGTACATGAAGATGACTTATTCCACTGGAAGGCTGTTTTAAGAGGACCTCCCAGTTCGCCATATGAAGGTGGTTTGTGGCATATCAAGGTCGACGTCCCGACCCAGTACCCGATAGTTCCACCCAAGTTAACGTTTGTGACGAGAATATGTCACCCCAATATACATTTTGACGTAAGTAAACGACAATTATATAGTTGATCTGACTGTAGACTGGAGAGGTGTGCTTGGATGTGCTTCAGTCTCAGTGGACTCCAGCATGGACTTTGTCATCCGCACTGACTGCCGTACAGGCAATGCTGACTGATCCTGAGCCTAATAGTCCACTTAACATCGATGCTGCCAACTTGGTGAGATGTGGAGAGATTTCCGGATATAATGGACTCGTGACATACTACACCCACAAATATGCAATGCCATAATCGGGTTCTATTGTATCTATAAAGCCCACAAAAGCTGTATACAGTAGACCGGGAGCAAAGGTTACTATTTATTTGTAAATAATTATCCAGCTAATATATCAGAAAGTTGATAGAAATGTATATTATTGTCCCGTGCTAATGTGACTGACTCTGCATCAGTTGTGACTGAAGGTCAGATGTCCAGTACCCCCCCTGAATCAACCCTTATCACTGTGAAATTTCATAACACATAAATTTGTGATTATTGACGCCAACAAGTAGTTTCCCTTATAGTTCATGGACGACCAGTTAGAACAGGCCGTGAATATTGCGCTACAAGGAGGCGCCGATGCGTCGTTAAAGCAACAGGTAAGTGGCTATTTAAAGGGCGATAATAGATGGCTTGTGATCGTAGGTCTAACATGAGGCAATCGAGTTTTGCAACCAAGTCAAGAACTCTGATGATGGATGGCAGATCTGCCTTGCTATGTTTATCGGAAAGACCCGTTCTGATGCATCGAGGTATTTCTCGCTTCAGGTCATTGACAGTAGACTTTCCTCCTTGGGTCCTAATGAGACAAAGTTCGTTCGTGACAACCTGTTTCCCCATCTTCAACAACAGGTGTCATCTCCAGATTCCCCTCTTGAGCCGGCCCACATGCGAAACAAGCTTGCTCAGACTTTTGCATATCTGTTTATTATGACTTATGTCAGTGAATGCCCGACATTTCTAGAAGACTTGGGCCGTCTCATGGTTACTGGCGACTCTCAGATCGGTAATGCTCGCGCCGTCGACATGTACTTGCGGATCCTTAAGGTTATTCATGAAGAAATTGGAGACAATTTGATAATTCGAACCCCCGAAGAGACCAAGCGCAACAACGTACTGAAAGACTTGATTCGTGACCGTGAGGTTGCCAAGCTTGCTTCGTGTTGGATGTCGATCCTTGAAAAGTACTCCCCTCGCGCTGATGATCAGTTGTCGAGTGAAATCGTCGAGTCGACTCTAAAAGTAATTGGCGGCTGGGTATCATGGATAGACATTACGCTCATAGTGATTCCGCCTTACTTACAACTGATATTTGCTCAACTAGCGAGTCCTCGCCAGCGATTATCAGCATGTGATGCATTGAATGAGATCATCTCCAAGAAGATGAAGCCGTCTCATAAATTAGAGCTTATTTCACTTCTCAGTCTCACTTCAGTTCTTGCTCAACTTCAGCCCACACTCACAGAAGGAGAATCTGCAGATATCGACTTTGAGGAGCGGGTTGCAAAACTGAGCAACGTCGTCGGTTTAGAGCTAGTGCATATTGCTGATGGAACCACCACCATAACTTCAGGAGCCCCTTGCTCTCAGGAAGATATGGACAGGTCCGAGCAATTGATGGTTGAACTCATGCCAACTATTCTTGCGTTTTTATCTAATGAGTATGATGACACTTCCATTCAGGTGCTGCCGTGCCTAAACGAGTATTTACAATTCATTCGAAAGGAGTCCAAGAAAGAAAAAGCCAAATTTGATACATCGAATTTGACCAAGAATAACTACGGCCAGTTTCTTGATTTTCCGGCCGATTCAAACTTCGTGCCTCCTCAGCGACGTGAGTTGCTATCCGTAACATTAAACAAGGTTATTATGAAAATGGGTTACGATTCGGATGCTGAGTGGACTGGAGGTGACGATGAAAGTGAAGAGGAGTTTTTAGAATTGAGATTAAAACTAAAGGTTATCCAGGAGCAAATTGCCAGTATTGACATGGATCTTTATGTGGACGGTATAGCAGCGGTTATAAATGGAGCCTTGACTGGATCGCCATCATCAAAGCGATGGCAGGATGTTGAACTTGGTCTTTTTGAACTTAGTGCATTTGGTGAGAGCCTTCGAAATGGTGCTGTAACTATCACTCGCGGTGTCGAGTCCCGAGCTTCTCAAATCTTTGACGAGCTTTTCATCAAGATGGTTGGTAGCGACCTTATATCTGTGAACCATCCTTCTATTCAGTTGTCCTATATGGAACTTGTAAATAAGCATGCCTCTCTGTTCAATGCACAGAACGCCCAACTTTTGGCCAAAGTGTTGGAGGTATTTGTGTCTCCTCTAGGAGTTCATAACCCAAACAAACGAGTACAGGTCAGGTCGTGGTATTTATTCTACCGATTTTTCAAGACCGTACGGCGGCTGGTAGGCGATATTGGACAGAACGTATTTTCATCCATTTCATCTCTGCTCGCAGTGCGCGCGGAGCTCCCAAAGCTTGATTCTGATTCAGAAATGTCTGCAGATGCAGCCTCGGCTGACAGTGTGTTTGAATCTCAGCTTTATCTGTTTGAGCTATGTGGCCTATTGTTTGCAGCCAACGACGGTGACCATCTGGCCCAGTTGACCCAACAACTTCTACAGATGGTTTACATGGATATTGAGCGATGTCTTCAGCAGCAACCTCAAGATCAGTTATCGGCTCTTCAAGTGCACCATAACCTACTGGTTATTGGTACTTTTGCTAGAGGATTTGATGATGGAACTGATGGACAGCCAAAGGCCGACCGAAAAGCAGTTCAGGAGCTAAAGGGATCTGTGGAAGTGATCCTCGTTGTTTTGGAACGACTGGCTAAAGTTGAGATTATCAGAGACGCTGCTCGGTTTTCTATTTCTAGACTGATTCCCATTGTCGGTCCAGTTATTCTATCGCAGCTTTCAAGCTTAATCAACATATTGCTCAATGAATGCAAGACTCATGAATTTGGCGATTTTCTCAGTTTTCTTGGGCAGCTCATTCATACATTTAAAAGCAAGCCTGAAGTCTTTGAAATGTTTGGTTCTTTGATCTCTCCCCTCATTGAAAAGGTATTTCGATGTCTTGAAAATGAGGATTCAAACGACCAGGGCTCTACAGACCTGGTATTGATTATTCGAGATCTGAAGCGGTCATACCTGCAGTTCCTATTCAATGTATTGAATAATGGGTTTGGAGCTATCTTTTTCATCAATAATAATGGCGATACATTCCGTGTGGTGCTGGAGAGCCTATTTCATTATGCTGGAGATTTGTCTGACACTACGACTGCCAAGATCTCAATTGCGAACCTCAATAAGATGATAGTTCTTTGGAGTAAGGGTCATGTAACTGGTGAGCCAGGTGTTCCCGAATCTGAAGTTTTTGGCTATATGTTGAAAGTTCCAATGTTTAGTGACCACTCTATTCTAGAGAGATATTCACAGTTGTGTTGGACTCTGCCCAGTAAGCCAGGATATGACTCAAAGGACGCCCAGACAAGACTTCTGCTCGGAGAGCTAGCTTGTATTCAGAAAACAATTTACGAACAGGATGGATCAGTTTATGGCACTTATTTGCAGGATCACTATTTGCCCAAACTTGGCCTTCCCCAGGAATTGATACGAGAGTACTTGCAACAGCTAGTTGATCTGAAACAAAAAGACTTCCGCAAGTTCTTTACGGACTTCATTCTTCGCATTTCAATGTAAACTATGTACAAAATATTTAATACTCGCACCCTCAAATAATAATAATCCACCATTTAAGGAATACAGAACGTTTGCAACGATCCAGTTGTTGCATACATTCTATCGATATGATTCCAATGCAGCGGTCTCTTCTTTAGTTCGCTTGTGTAATCCCCTTTCGACTTCTTGACCAATAAACGACTCCATCTCCGATGTGAGCTCCACTCGAGGTTTAGGACCCAGCTCTGCCAATTTCTTCAACAAGTCCTTAGTAGCAGGAGGGACAGGCATTGTCTTCGGAGTAGCCCATTTCATGTCCTTAGCAGTCAGTTTGGGTCCATCCTTATCTCGTCGGAATCTTGAGTGTGGATTTCGGATCTGATCAAGCGCTCCAATAGGAACTGGTCTGTCGACAATGCTTGTGACAAAGTGAGTACGCTCATCAACCACTTCGGCAGATGTTGCAAGAGAAGCTTTACTAGGCTGAACCTTTTCTCCTCGAGGATATGGGATAACAATGGAATGATCATTAGCGGCTCGTCGAATGGGTCTCATTGTGTTTGTGTGCTCGTCGTAATATGTACCTTCAAAAGTGACAGAGTGAATGGCAACATCCTCCTCAGATCCATCTTCGTTTCGTATTTTGGTGACCAGTCTCAGATCCTTGTGAGACACAGGCTTTGGAACTGTCACGACCGGCTTATTGTGTCCTTCCGACCAAAGTTCTCGGGGGAGTACGAACCGCTCAGTACCACCAATGCCTTCAACCAAAAATGCATTTCCATTCTCATACAGAGATCTGATGATACCGATCTTATTTTTTTCCGGCCCTCGGATCATCTGAACTCGATCACCAACTACAAATGGCAGTCTGTCGAGTTTTTCGACCTCTTTGACTTCATATTTATTCTGGAAAAGGGTGAATGGCGGACTAGCCTTGGCCATATTGGCCTTGGCAATGACCTTTGCCATTCCCTTAAGGTCCTTTATTTCCTTCGAGAACCTTTTGTTTACCATATTTGGTCCCAGTGAAGGTTCAATATCGTGAAGGTGAAGTTTCAAACTTTTCACGCGGCTACACTCTACCCTGAAATATTTCGGATCAACTATTCACTCCACCTGGAAGCCAGCGCCAAATAGTCCCTTAATCCATAAGATTAAATTTATATACTATAAACCTTTATAGTGGACATTTCCTGAGCAACTGGATTTTGTTTCTCCATAGAAATGTCTCATAGGTTTCATAAAATCGCTGCCAGCGACGACGGGAAGCTGTTTGTAGCGACCTCGCAGTGGTTGAAGATTCTGCAAGGAGGAAAGCTGCTCGGCAGTCACTCTATAGACAGCGAAACGACAGCTAAAAAGAAGCCCGAGGATGAAGTTCGTGCACATATCCAGTGTCTTAAATTGAGCCGAGATCAGAGTCATCTTATTGGAACCTCCAACGAAGACAAACTAGCCCTTGTATTTGATATTGCCAATGATTTCAAACTGGTCAGTAAGCGATCTTTCCCCAAAAGACCCTCAGCGATAGATACAAGTGTCGATGACTCAAAACTGGTTTTGGGAGACAAGTTTGGAGACGTATACTCTGTGGACCTAATGGGCACAGACCCAATCGAAGCATATGAGGAAGATCCACAGCCAGGGAAAGGACCCATACTGGGCCATGTTTCTATGCTTGTAGATCTTGCAATTGCAAGCCATGATGGCCAAAGTTTTATTATTACTGCAGATCGTGACGAGCATATTCGAGTTTCAAGGTACCCCGATGCATACATTGTGGATCGATGGCTTTTTGGCCACAGCGAGTTCGTATCTGCTCTGTGCCTGCTTCCATGGGATAGCCGACTTTTGATTTCTGGTGGAGGTGATGACTTTTTATTTGTATGGGACTGGTTTGAAGGTATGTTGATCGAAAAGATTGACATCAAACAGCACATCCAAAGCTTCCTTGTTGAGGAGCGACATGGATCGCCAGCCAAATCAGAGCAGGGCAAGCTTGAAGTTTCTGTAAATCAGATATTGGCTATCGACAGTGCCGGCCTGTTACTGGTGCATTGTGAGGGAACGCAAGCCATACTTGTTTTCCAAAAGAATGGAAACTCTATAAGCTACCTCTCACCTTTAGAGCTTCCTCATGTGGCTCTGTCTGTTGCAGTAAATGGGTCTGCAACACTCTATGTCAGCTACGACCATGATAGTGAGCTCATTGGGTCATTCCGATGGACGGGTACGCAGTTTGAACCTGTAGACGGCGGTGTCGACCGTGAAAACAGTGCCACAGGCGCTATTCCCCTCAGCGAAGGTAAAGCAGTTGCTCTATACACTGTAAAGCAGTTGAGGAAACGAGGAGAATATTAGTGTACAAAAGACGCTCAGCCGATGCTGTTGTATATAATTTGACTATTAATAGAGCATAAAATGCATACAAGACGTATTCAGGTCTATAGCATACTTTAAGTGTTTTAACTGGATAATCTATCTGCGTAAAATGCATACAAGATGACGCTAACTATTCAGGTCTATGACATAATATGACCGTTTTAACTGGACGTATCTATTTGTATATCTGGAAGCGGAGATCCAATTCTTTCACGTCGTCAGCACGGGTTGATACCCCTGAAACATTGCATCAAGGCGGTCACAGCTGTCAGACGTCAAATACCATCGGTAGCACATATGTATCACTTGCATGTTGCATTCCAACGATATGTCATCAGCAGGATATCAAATCGCCGTAGAAAGAGCAGCCATATTATAAAACTCTGTTTCTCATTTAAACTTGTAGCTCATAATTTACGCTAGGCATGCAGCCTGCAAGACCTGCAGCACTGTCATCAGTATAACGCGTAAGAGCGTTAGCAAGCACCAATGCTACACTATGAGAAAGCCGTTTCAAGCCACTTGAGCTCTACCGTAACTCAGCCATTTATACGCTATCTATGTGGACAGAAACAGACCAAATTGGTTGCTTAATTTCGGTACTTGTCACATTTATCTTGCTCCATTTGAACCCGTTGTATCGATGTGGTCCTGCACCAATTTATCCCAATAAAGCAGGAGCCGCGCCGTTTCCGTAATGGGCACAAATTTTCCTAACGGGGGGAGGGAACGTCGTTGGGTTGAATTTGTCAGGTTTGCTTTATCCCTGACATTTGTCAACAGCTCTCACTTAATTGGACGACAATCAGGTTCAAAATAGAAAAAAAACTTCTGCCATTGGCATCTAGGCTATTTGTATCTGAGCGAAGTTGGCGGGCTGGCGTGCTGAATGAACGTAAGTAGAGTTATACGAGAGGTGCACTGCCCTCTTGTACTAGGCGGTCACAAGTTCCTGCTTGCAAGAGCGTAGTACCAAATCTGTAATAAGGCTGTTTTGGTTCACGTGGAACACCTCGTATAGTAATTTGATTCCTACTGGATTTATTATTATATCTTGCAAGTGTGAAACCGGGGTGGAATTGCAATCTGTGGCACTTGTGCATATCGTCTAGTTATGGGGCCTACCGACCAAGTACTAACTTCCAGATGCTAGAACCAATATTGTCCACAGTTGCGTGGATATGCTCTAGATCCACTAGGCTGCCTATCCAGACGATAGTGCTGATCTCAGTGCTTGCGTCTACGGCATACTTCTCCATCCTTGATCTGAGTATACCTAACATGTCATCGTCCCTATCAAGGAGCTACTATCTATCACCGGCAGCGTTATCAGGATCTCCGGCGGTTAATCAATCATCTAACTGGACGCCCATATTTTCGACCGATCTTGAAGCCTATTCAGCTGCTCCCAAGTTTGTAGGAGCTAAGATTGTGTTTGCTGGATCCTCGTCATCGGTTATCCCTGACCTGCCAAACACCGTGGACGGCAAATCTCGCTTTGAGAAAGAAATTATCATGACTGCTGATGACTTTCCTTCGTGGATAGAATCGGTAGCTGAGTTATCAGAGACTTCAAATGGCCAGGTCTGGCGCCTGCGGCAGTCTTTTTCTGCCATCGCTTGGCTGAAATGGAAGTTTGCAAGATTGGTGGAGCTTGTCAAGCAGACTGAACAGTTTGATCTGGCGGTAGTTGGTGTTGCGTACCTGTCTATGTACTATACGTTTGTGTCGCTCTTTTTGTCCATGCGACGACTTGGGTCCAAGCTGTTACTGCCTGTGTCAGTGTTGATTTCTTCGGGATTTGCATTCATGTTTGCTTATGTGACTTCATTTTATCTGGGAGTGCCAGTGTCAATCACCACACTCTCGGAGGGACTTCCATTTTTAGTTGCGACAATTGGCTTTGAATCCAAGATTGCCATGACAAAGTTGTGTTTGCGAGCCAGCAGCAAATCGGGCTCTGCTTCAGCTTTATCGACGGACAAGGTTGTCTTCAAAGTTGTGGCTGGTGAAGGAAAGTCAATTTTCCGTGATTACTTTTTGGAGATCGTAGCCTTGATTGCTGCTTCGCTCTCGGGAATTAACGGATTTTGGCAGTTCTGCTTTTTATCGGCGTGGATTCTGTTTTATGACTTCCTTTTGTTGGCAACTTTCTATGCCAGTATTTTGTCCATCAAGATTGAAATGAACAAAATAGAGCGAAATGAGTTGATAAGATCCGCTTTGGAAGAGGATGGTGTGTCTCATGAAGTTGCGGAATCGGTGGCAGATGGAAATGTTGGTCATGATGTGCGACCGTCATCATGGTCGGTAAACCACTTGTTTCTGATTGCCATTGCGTTTATTGGCTTGAACTTCATCCAGTTTACTAACTTTCCTGTGACATTACCGTCATGGTCCTCTGTTGGCGATGCGCCTCTTTCCAAGGACCTGATAGCTGCTCATATCCCAGTGTCCAAGAACGGTGCTATCGTGTCCATCTATCCAACTTTGGTGTTTGAACACTCAAGGTTCTCTGTTCGTATTGAAGACGAGATTGTGACATTTTTGGAGACTTGGACCAGTATCATCGGAGACCCATTAATCAGCAAATGCATTGTAATTGTGCTATGTGTGAGCGTTTTCATGAACGTATACTTGTTTAACGCCGCCAAGTCTGCCTCCTCAATGCCTGTAGTTGAGAAGCTTGTTGAGAAAGAAGTATCCAAACAGAGCCAGCCAGTTGATGTGCCCACGATTGTTAAACACAAGCCTACAAAGTCGATTGAATCGGATAGTGGATCGGACAGCGATGAACAAGCTTTGGAGCTCAAGTCTTCTCGTAATCCACCAGCTGCAGTTGTGCGAAGTGTGGACGACTGTATCAGCGTCATGAAGGCCGGAAAAACAAAGGAGCTCACTAATGAAGAAGTCATTGGCTTGGGTGTTTCAGGAAAGCTTCCTTTGTATGCTCTGGAGAAGCAGCTCGCAGATACCACTCGTGCTGTTGAAGTCAGACGTGCAATTGTTTCCAGACTTTCTTCTGCTAAAACGCTGGAATCTTCTCTATTGCCGTACCTCCATTATGATTATGACCGAGTCTTAGGAGCCTGCTGCGAAAATGTTATTGGATATATGCCTATACCTGTTGGTATTGCCGGACCTCTCACTATTGATGGTAAATCAGTATATATTCCTATGGCCACTACTGAAGGATGCCTTGTTGCCTCGACTATGAGAGGATGCAAGGCTATAAATGCTGGAGGTGGAGTGACAACAGTGTTGACACAGGATGGCATGACTCGAGGACCATGTGTATCTTTCAGCAGTCTGGTGCGAGCCGGTGCAGCAAAAGTATGGTTGGACAGCGAAGAAGGACAAAAATCTATCAAAAAGGCGTTTGATTCCACTTCGAGATTTGCTCGCCTCAAGAACGTCAAAACCGCCTTGGCCGGTACGCTTCTTTTTATCAGGTTTACTACCACAACTGGTGATGCTATGGGAATGAATATGATTTCTAAAGGAGTTGAATTTGCTTTAAAGCACATGGTTGAGAACTGTGGCTTTGAAGACATGGAGGTTATTTCTGTATCAGGAAACTACTGTATTGACAAAAAGCCCGCTGCAATTAATTGGATTGAAGGTAGAGGCAAGAGTATTGTGGCTGAAGCTATAATTCCAGGTAGTGTTGTACGGTCAGTTCTTAAGAGCGATGTCGATGCACTTGTTGAACTGAATGTGAGCAAGAATCTTGTTGGAAGTGCAATGGCTGGTAGTGTTGGTGGATTCAATGCACATGCTGCTAACCTGGTTACAGCTATTTTCCTTGCAACCGGACAGGACCCTGCTCAGAACGTTGAAAGCTCGAATTGCATAACGTTAATGAACAATGTTAATGGAGACTTGCAGATTTCTGTTTCTATGCCATCGATTGAAGTGGGTACCATTGGTGGCGGTACTATCCTTGAGCCCCAAGGTTCTATGCTTGACCTTCTTGGAGTGCGGGGTCCTCACGCTACAACTCCAGGAGCAAATGCTCAACAGCTGGCGAAGGTTGTGGCATCTGGTGTCCTCGCAGCCGAATTGTCATTGTGTTCTGCTCTGGCAGCCGGACACTTGGTCCAGAGCCATATGACTCACAATCGGTCTAAGGCACCTACTCCTTCTGCTTCGTCGACAGTTGCTGTTGACAGGTTGAGTGAGACATCTAAGCTATGCATTAAGTCATGAAGCAAAATATGGTCATAGGATTTTGGAGGGCCGTGCCTTCTATTGCATTATACCCAAAGCAAAAAACATAGAACCGATGTAATAATATTATCGAATGTCGTCTTTAGTAATAGACATTTCACTGTTATATCTTGACTAATTGTTTCAATACACAGAAATATTCTGTAGAACAGATCTGCATATAATAAATGCGCACAGTTTGTACTGACTGAACGGCTTAAACATATGATTGTTAGGCAGCCCTATTGGAAGTATGGGCTTTTAAGGGCCAAGGGAACTCGCACCAGTTCTTCTCAGGCTAGCGGGCCACTTCAAAAGTTAAAGACACTATTTCCTGATCGGCATGGTCTTTATTCGCGAATTGATACGATTGTCAACGGTGGTCCAAAGAACAAAATTGGAATTGTACCGCTAAACTGCAGTCGAAGCGATATCAAAACAGTATTAGAGGCTGTACTCCCAGATCCTCTAGCTTCAGATCAATCATGGCAAAAGAACTTTAAGGAGAGACTACTTAGCAAGGATGTGCTGATCAGATGGGCCCCAGTGTTTGAGTATGTTGGAAATCGAAACTCGCTCGTCGAGTATCCCATACCGTTTCATGTGACTCCAGGGTCCAATAGACAAAATACTGAAATTGCAGAGGTGAACTCTCTAGAGGACTCATTCGAACATTTGCAAGACTGTCAGCTGCACATTTTTGTGAGCAAAAGTGTCCAAGATCTGGCGACAAAACTGCCTACTGACTACCCTTCTGCTCTTGTCATTGATGTAGAAGATAACGCGAGCATTGAGCTTTTAGAAAAAGGAAGTGGGCAAATGGATGCATCAACGGTCGTTGTCAGCTCGAAATTAGGACTGTGGGGTGTTAATGCCTTGGCTGAATCGGCTTCAAATTCGTCAGAATACCTTGACTCCTGGAAGAAAAGTCGGATGAGCAAAGTAGAGCAACTCATCTTTAGTGACAGCAGCGATCTAACGAAAGGGCTGGTCAAATCGATTTTAGCTACATGTGAATCGATTGTTGAGCCATCAGAGGCAAATGATGCAGAATTGAGGGCCAGTAATGGCGCGGAAGAAGTGAAATCCATGAGACAACAATGGGCAGAAGGTGCACATCGAGAGCTTCAGATGCGTTTACAGGCTAGTACAGATGCACTTTTATATTCTACCCTAGCTTGGTGGAAGCTTTACTACAAAGTAGATGACGTTCATGACATAGCCACCAGAGTTATAAGACAATCGTTTCTCCCGGAGACCCAACAAAAGCTGGAGTATTGCTTAGGACGAATTGATCAAAAGGCTATTGACATATACGGAACGCGTGTTGGCGACAGACTGGACGAGCCAGGTCGTATACGACATGAGATTCAAGCGATATGTGATCAGGACTGTACAGAGCTTCATCAGCATGCCCTCAAGACTCTGGTAACAGTTGTATTTGGAATCCAACTGCCACTGGTGGTAGTACCAGTTCTCGGCATGTATTTTTATCAGTTTTCGCTGTATAGCATGGGCTCGATCATGGCTCTTGGATTTGTAGTTGGACTACGCTATTTGCAGATAAACTGGCTCAAAGCTGCGTCAAGATTTAAAGAAAGTGTAACAACCAGAGCTCGTGAAGCAGTATCAGACGGCGAGGTGAAGATATGGCAGGCATACGAACATAGGGTGTTGGACCAACAACGGCTAGCGGCAAAGAGACGCAATGCCATCAATGAAGTCCGAGATTCTCTTTAGAGAACAAATGTACATATATTTAAAATATATCCAGCGATTCATGCAACTTTATTGTCAAGTTCTTGGTGATTTATTTGGGGAGTCGTATAGAGTATTCGTCACCACTATTTGTAAGATATCGAACCCATGGCAGACTGGGGTACTTTAGCTTGGGCTCGGTAACCTTCAGATAACGAACTTGTAGACCAGACACAGCCAAATAGGGTATTTCGAATTTGAGCTGAACTGGCTGTGTAGTCGATGGTGATGCGTTTGACGACTGTGCATTGTCAAATTCTCCGGCAACAGAAGAAAGCTGAAGTTCGGCATTCATACTAGATTCTTTTCCACCGGCAAAGTTTTTTATTCTCCATACGATAGAGTTGGTTTCCGGCGCATACACCACCGTACCGGTGTGAGTTCTAAATCGAGGAGTATCCGCATCAGGAGGGACGGGAATAGAAACTTCCACAGAGCTAGCAACAGATCGTTTACGATATTGAGACTTTAGTTTGGCAGATATTAATACCCGGCTTCTTGATCTGACTTCAACTTTAGCGTCAACCAAGAATAGCGGCTGTGCCTTCACATCACTCACTCTATAGCTCATCAATTCAAACTTGCCGTCGGGTGGAATAAATGAAATGGTTCGATCTTTCTCGAATTCGTCAAGCTGCACACACTGATGGAACTTTACGTCCTGAATTGCAACGTACTTTCCGCGAGGACGATTACCAGTGGAATTTTGAGACGCGACCCTCTTGTCAAAATCATTGAGACCCAGCTTCAATATCGGCATACCCGACAAATAAGCATTAACATTGACCTTGCCAATCACTTCAGACCGGACAATGCTTCCGTCGTCTCCATTGATTAAAACGTTCATGGATTCGACGACATCCAAAAATAGCTCATTCTTCTTGTAGAATATGCCATCCGGTCGCCAAGAAACAGAATTCGTAACAACCGAACTCGCAGACGAAGTATCTAATTGGTAGCTCTCCTGGGTAATATATTCTTGGAGTATCTTTGCATCCGTGATCTGCGGATGGCCAAAATCCATCATTTCGTCCAACAGTTCGTAAATAACCACAAAATTGTCGCGGATAGACTCTTCTTCGACCTCCTTAAAATACTCTTTCAAGACATTAATGATATGATGCAAAAATAGCAACACTGACCCCGCGTCAGTATTGCGGTTGGATAATGCCAACACATAGATGTTGTTATGAGATATGTACAGGTAGTTTATTCCTTGATGAGTGATACAGGGAGCAGCGGGCCCGTCTTCTTCCAACAGCAACATTGGAAAATGCTCCACCATGCTCATGGGAATATCACCCCTGTAGTTGCGAGACAACAGAGGCGATCCCTTAGAGTCCAGCAAGAACACTGCCGATGCCACCATGTTGTGAAGATACAAGAGGGTTGGGCTCAGGGGGTAATATATAATATATGCAGACACAACTTGGGCTGGACGAAAACAACGACAGCATTTAGTTGATCCCAGCACTGTTATTTTGCCAATTACTTATAGGCAAATCAATACATTACAGATAATACTATATAAGCATACTATCGTAGTTACACTTGATTTAAAGGTTTGCTCAATTTATCGTAGCGTGCTGCTAGCGACACGTCAGCAGTCGTTAGAGCATCAACGTCATGCGTGGTTAAAGTGATGGTTACTTTATTATAGACAGTTGCAATATGAGGGTGATGACCCTTGGCATGGCTTGTCATGGCCACAGCCGTAAGAAATTGCTGAATCAGTTAAATGTTACATGACAATGTGTTGTTACTCACCCATGCACTAAGGAACCCTTTGAACTCATAGTGCTTAGTGATAGCCTTACCATCGGCGCTCATCTGCCATCCCGAAACAGCAAGTCGCTGTACGCGGGCTGCATCCGCCAACGTGTAATTGAACCGGCGGAATCCCTGCCATCTCTTGGCACAATTGAGCATCACCATGTAAATAACAGCCCGTTTGCCCGCAACCTATCAGTTGTAATCCGGCCCTGGGTTGTCGGTCGCTTTGGCACGTTACAGAAAGCTGCCTGCCCACTGAGGACCGTTGTCGGCACCGGCTGGGTTAGGAGCGGCTCCCCGTTGCCCTGAAGGCCATCCCCAACCTGAAGCCTCCCACGGCCAAACTGTTGCCAGTTTATGGGTCTGTGGTGACGAACAACAGAGCATTCAAGTGCGGGTGCTATTGTCAGTGCGGTAGGTGGAATTGAATTGAGGTGGGCGCTAACAGCAGTGCCATTTTACTACATTGGTCAATCCTCCATTTGCAATACATAATATCCTTAGAAACAGCGCATCTTGACACTAGTGGGTAACGAACCGACAACTGAACACAATTGATACCGGACAATAAGTTTGACATTCCTTCTTAACCATCGACCAAAGTTATGTCACAAGACAATACCAGTCTCCTGCCGGAGGAGTCGACACTATATGTAGGGGATCTCGACCCATTGGCCACAGAAGCGCACTTGTACAACCTGTTCAAGGAGTTTGGTCGGGTCAAGAGCGCCCGTGTGATTCGGGAAGCTCACACTCGCAAGTCCATGTGCTATGCCTTTGTGAGTTTTGCTAGTGCTGAAGACGCCCAAAAGGTTCTCAATGACGAAACTCCCAAAATGATTAAAAATCGAGTGTGTAGAGTCATGCCGTTTCAGCGGGACGCTGCAAACAAGAAGCAGGAGTCCAACATTTTCATCAAGAATCTTGAAAAGTCAATTGACTCTACTGCCTTGTATGAAACGTTTTCCGTTTTTGGTAGAATCTTGTCTTGCAAAGTGGCTACTGATGAGTACGGCCAGCCCAAAGGCTATGCTTACATATCGTACGAGTCGAGGGATTCGGCCGAAGCAGCCATTGAAAAGATGAACGGAGTTCTTATGAACGATACAAAGGTGTCTGTAGGATTCCATATTCCCAAATGGGAGCGAATGAACCGTCTGGAGCAAATGAAAGTCAACTACACCAACCTTTTTGTCAAAAACGTTGACTCGTCTGTGACCGAGCAGGAGTTCCAGGAACTGTTTGCTCAGTATGGAGAAATCGAGTCGGTGTCTCTGCCTGTTAATATCCAGGGAATGGCAAAGGGCTATGGATTTGTCAATTACACTAGTCACAGTGATGCTGTCCGCGCGGTCGAGGCACTCAACGACTTTACATTCCACGACAAGCAGTTATCGGTCACTCGGGCCCAGCGACGTCAGGAACGAGAGGAAGAGATGCGTCAACAGGCTGCTGATCCGGCAGGCCGTGACAGATCCAAGTACGAGGGGGTCAACCTGTATATTAAATACTTGGACAAGTCGGTTGATGATGATGCATTAAAAGACGCATTTGCGCCATTTGGGACTATCACGTCCGCAAAAATTATGACCACAGATGATGGGGTCTCTAAAGGCTTCGGGTTTGTTTGTTATTCAAACCCTTCAGAAGCACAAAAAGCTATTAGTGAAATGCATGAGCAAGTCCTGCATGGCAGCAAACTTTATGTTGCATTAGCGCAGAGGAAGGAAAATCGAAAGTCATACTATGTGCCTCAGATTCCGTACATGCCTTTCCCTCTGGGTACCCCTCCTCCTGGGCCAATGGCTGGAATGATGGGACCTGGGCCAGTACCCGGAATGCCTGGTAGTCCCGGCGGTCACTCTGCATTACCGGGTGGACCTCCCGTGGCTGGTGCAGGTCCTGGCGGTCCTGGCAGCCCATTCATTGCTCCATTTTACTACCCTATTTCTCCTGCTCCACAGTTTGTACACCCAGGTGCGCGAACTCCGCAAATGGCCGGATTTCCGATGGCGGCTGGAAGGCCATGGACAATGCCAACAGCTCCTATGCCCAACTATGGCTATCTATCAAATGGAGGCACTCCCCCAAGGAGTCGCAGCTCAACTCCCATCAATGGGCACCGTACCCCTCAGAATGGAGGAGCGGCGGCCAATGGAGGTAGTACGCGGAATGGAGGAGGCAATAGCAATGGTGCCAATAAGCCCAACAACCAGGGAGCGTCATTTTCAAAGAGCTCAAAAGCAAAGGCTAACCAACAGCGTGAATACACTTCATCCCTGTCAGCAGCAGTGGCATCTGCAGCAACTCCAGAAGCTGAGGTTCAAGTCATTGGTGAGGCCATTTATCCTCATGTACTGAACCACTTGTCTATCCAGGGAAACGAACTGATAGCTTCAAAAATCACCGGAATGCTGTTGGAGCAGGATAAGGAAGAGCTCATGCGATGGATAGATGATGAGCCCATTTTGACCCGACGCATCCAGCAGGCTTACGACGCCTATCTAGAGTTTTTGTCACAAAATTAAAGCTAGATAACATTTCATATTGACCGTAGGTTCTGATCACTGTGGCTGTGTATTATCGCCTATCATGAGCTAATCCTCAAAAGCGTCTTGTTGACTAATAATAAAAAAATCATACTATATAAAAAAAAATCCCCACGGTATATTTACAAGGAAGGGGCCATGTCAGACTCATTTGCCTGGCGAGCAGACTGCAGTTTCTTTTCCAGTTTGGCAAACTCTTGCAGAGAAATCTCCTCTTCTGGATCTAGCACTTGTTCGACTCCAGTGACTTCTTCAACATAATGCATCAACATCGACTCGATACCATTCTTGAGAGTCACTGAGGAGCTGTCACAAGACCTACAAGCGCCTCGCAGTTTGAGTTGCACAATTCCATCGTCGGTGAACCCTTTATATTCAATGTCTCCACCATCTTCTTGAATAGCAGGCCGAATACGAGTATCAATAAGTTCCTTGATCATGCTGACTACCTCAGAATCGTCTTCACTTGGGAGAGTATCAGCTGCTGCCTCGGTCCCCTCGGTGACTACTGGGCGTCCAGAACTAAGATGCTCAGTCAGTAGAGAGAATATCTCTGGCTTTAAGATCATCCAGCTTGTGTCATTGTCTTTCTCAACTGTAATGAAATCAGATCCAAACATGACGGAGGAAACTCCATCTACAGCAAACAGCTTGCGGGCAAGGGGGGACGAGTGAGCTTCCCTTCCAGAAACATATTCAATAGTGCCTTTGCCATCACCAAGCACATCTTGAGAAGGCAGGAACTTCAGAGCATTTTCATTAGGTGTCGATGAAGTTTGAATATACATAGAACGAAGGCTCTGGATTACTGGAAACCTGGCAGTAAATCCAGTCCGTGCAAACGGGGTCCTCAAAACAGAACGCAACATTGTGATGAAGCTGTATTACAAAGATGGTGAATGGTCGAGTTTATTGTGGGATTACCCTAACCAGACCACATACGATCAGTACAACACTTTTGACACAGCAAACTAAAGATACTTGTAATCAGAAAGAATGGAAACAAAAAAAAAAAAAAGAAAAACAAAAAAAGCGAACTTGTTTATTGTATAATTAATGCCTATATGCAATGCTTTAACACTGACCAGTCAATGAAGTTGGTGGGAAAGCATAACCTGCTTCAGCCCATGAGGTGAAATTGGGATTTGTGTATGCGTTAAGATGATCCTGAATGTACTGGTATGTTGGATAGTCTTGGGGATCACATGTAACCGATATCGCATTGGAAGGCTGGTACACACGCACATAGTCAATCTCCATTTTGCTTGGCCAAGTCAGTGCATTCCAGTCAATATAAGTCCAAGAGTTTGAGATACCCAGGTTCAAAATCATAGACATAGGCTCTTTCGAAAACTGACGAGCACCAACGTTTCCATTGGGACCGATGGCTGGCGCATAAATAGTATAAGTTGGTTCGCTGCCCACAAACCAACGAATGTACCCGTCAGTATCGTCGTTGAGGTATTCAAATCCATAAGACTGGTAGCTCTGAGCTCCATCAAACTCATACCAATCTGGGTTCAGCATGGTGGTTCCAGAAATGGCCTGTTGGTAAGGACCTCCACAATACGTGTTCATAGCTGTGATTGACTTGTTGTGAATCTCAAGAAAGTCGTAATTGGGCATATACCAGATATCGAATGGTGCCAACTGCAGAGATTGAGATGCAACTCCAAGGGTTGGAGCATTCACACCACTGGCAACAGTTCCTTCTATAGCATCGATTTCAGGAGCACCTCGTCCTGTTCCCACATTCGGATGATCATGGCCGGGACAAACACACTTTGCCAATCTCTGGCCCGGAAGATACGAGATTCCGTCGGTTGACGACTGGTTAGGAGTGATACCCCAGTCACATTGGTCATACCCATAGGGCCACACACCATCCGAAGTCGACATGTATCCGGGACGAGCGAGATTTCCCAGCGACCACACACCAGGCCAAAGACCAGGGGTCGCACCACTTCCGGGCAGCTTTACAGACGCCTCCATATATCCTTGTGTGAAACACACTTTGTTCCAGGACTGGACCATTCCTGACCTATAGTACAAATTATGATTTTTGAAAGCATCTAATTGCAAAACAAGCGTTCCGTTGGACGTGGTCACAGCATCGGGATCATACCACTCCAAATCTTCAGTAGCGGCATAATTAAGGTCTGGAGCTGTCCAATAAGGATCATCTCCATCGTAGAAAGTTCTTCCTTCCTTGTTAAATTCGTCCGAAAACACCAGCTGCCACTGAGATCCATCCTTGGCTGTATGCGTGAGAGCATCCTGAGGAGTATCCGGATCGACCAGCGACGTTCGCAAGGATGCAAAGTTGGGATATACGTAGGGCGACAAAATCTCGATTTCCTGAATCGGCTGCTTTGGAGCCACGTCAACACCCGAGTAGGTGAGTACTGGAAGAACTATGAACAGCAACAATCCGCCAAGTAATAAGCACATAAGGGCTCCTAATGATGACCAGCCCCGTCGGTCAAGGTTTTGACATTTTCGGTTATATTTAGCATCCAGAATGGGATCCGGGTTGTGCAAATAGTCGTCCGCCTCCTTCTCATCCAGGTGAAGAGGAAATGACGATGCAGGATAGCCACCAAACGGCGAGAAATCGGCATTCACCACAAAAGGGTTGTTGTGACTGTAGTCATTGTCCATAGACGATGCAGAAGAAGCGGTCTGGTCGGACATTGTGGAGTTTCTAAATTGGTTTCCAGCCACAAACTGCGCGGGGCCTCGAAGCAATGGCGCAGCCGATGCTATGGATGGTGCAGCCGAACTTATTCTTTGAGGGTATCTATCAAACTCAGACGAGCCCATCGCTGTAAATGATCCCGACGAGTTTCTTGACAGAGGTGTCTGCACAGCTAGGTTGTTGTTATTTGTGCTGGTTCCCAGATGGGGAGTTCCTGAAGCTCCACGTGTATACAGAGGCCCACTGCTTCGGCCGCTGCTGCTCGACGAGCTCCCGGTGTTGTTGTACACGGCCCGTCCGTGAGGAGGGACTAACGGCGCCTGGGCTCCATTGTACCCGCCGCCGATATCTCCATCGTCCGAGGCCTCATCCGCATAGTCGTCACCATATCCGCGCTCAATAGCCTGCTGAGGAGTTCGCACATTGTGGGCAGCACCCGAATTACTGTACATGTAATGTGGATTCGATGTCAGACTATCCGACGAGTTGCGCGAAGCCAGCGTTTGGGTCTCTGAAGCAAACGGGTTTTGCGCCGACTCGCTATCCGAGTTAATCGGATGATAATACGACTGGGGAGGAGGTTGCGGGAGACTCGACAAGTTTTTCATCGTCAGTCAGTGCCCTGCTCCTTTATGTCCCTCAAATATTCCCACTTTTCAATAACAAAATTACAAACAAAAACGAGAGCGGCTGGGACTTTCAGTGCTATTATACGTCACCCAGTACTAAGACACCCGCTTTTTACTCCGTTTATAACAACTTTGCAAAAAAACTCCGACAAGTGACTTGTCTGTCTTGAAGTCAAAACTCTCGCAACACAACATCTAACAGGGCGATGCTGCTGGGCAAGGGCGTTTCAAAGAGGGTTACAAGCGGCTGCCAACACGCGTAGCAAAAATGTAAAGCACATACACGCGCAAGGTGTTGTTGCTGCAAATGCGCTACAGTTGAAAACAACATTTTTTTTTATAGAGAATTCATTGGCCTGTAATCTACTTGGTTTACTGTATTGTAGTCATGGAACATGTGATTTCCTCATTACCAGCAATTTTTGGTAGGTAATGGATACGAGGAAACGAAAAAAAATTCGTATGTGACATTCGGGTTACCATTTTGGGCCAGATATAAATAGAACATGCAGGTACATTCATTACATGCCAGAGTCGAGGGCGCTTCACTGAAGGGCCATGTCAATGAATCTGCGAAGCACACCAACTACTGAATTGTTGGTGGAAAGATCCACTAAATAGAGACGCATATGCGACTCGTAGTCGGCCAATGAGGCCTGTCCAGCATAGCAATAGAGGCCTATTAATAGAAGAATAGACATAGTGTCTGGCTCGTCAATGCATCTTCGGCGACAGTACTGAAATAGAGAATCGATCTGTAGATCAGAAAGGCTGCTTGAGTTCGTCGACACCCATTTCAGCACAGCCCATATCTCTCCAGGTGACTTTGGAGTGAAGATCTGAGAGATCCTACCATTGTCATCGGCGGGAATCAGCTCATCCCGAGAGCCTGCCCTATGAATTATCGAATGAAGCAACTTGACTGTGCGAAAGATGTAATCATCTGTGGATGAAACAGGAAGAAATTCGGCGAATTTCTGGGACGTCAATAGCTGAACAACGCATCGAAGCAATTTGTAGTCTGTCGAGATTCGCAGCTCCTCGAGCCGTGGAACGCTCGTATCGTCTATTGCAAGTGTCTCCAGATAAAGCTTCGGGTAACATATTGCAACAATTTGCCTGACAGCCTCTAGAACTGCCAAGTCTTCGGAATTGGTCCCTCTCAGGTGCTTTGTATTCAGATTACTGCCAAAGCAATTCACTTTGATTTCCACAAAGCGGTCGCAGCCGAAAAGGCTATCAAGACATGGAGCAACCTCACGCTTGAAAAGATTCCAAAGGTCGCTCCAGTTGCTCTGACAGCCCTCTTGGATTCCTTCTCTCGGATTCTGGACTTGGCCAACTATCTCACAGGACCCTGCCTTTGAATACTGTTTCAGGTTAACAGTTTCTTGCTTTTCCAGAACGACAGCAGCGTCAAGCAGGCTGGCAATCTTCATGCGATTGGAGCTTGGCTCATTGCCGCAGAGGTTCTCTTCTGGAGTCGAAGCCACAGTACTATTAGTGGAGGTTCTAGATGACACTGTCAGGTCAGAACTTGAAACAGACGAACAATCCAAAGGTTCTTTGGTACCAATCTCTATTATGTCAACTGACTGCTTTGGTGATGCTACGGTTGGCCGGGCCCAAGTCGCAGACTTTCTCTTTCTTCTGTCGTTTTGCATGCGGAAAACGGGATCGTACCCCAGACATATTCGTCTTGATTTATCACAATTCAAACATGTCGGATGCTTTTCATCACACTTGATACGTCGTTTCCTGCAAGTGAGACAGCCAGTCTTTGTGCGCCTTTTGATGTCTTTAGATGCTGTCAGAATTGGCTGGCGCACTTGGTACTGTTCCACTTGCGTCGAATGAAGACCAGATGGTTGATATTTGTAATACGAAAAGGCGCTTGTATATCTTGGCTTCAGCAGATCTGGTTCTGTAGTTGCATAGATGCCAAGGCCGATGTTCTTGCGCTCACTGTCGTTGACATCCGTGTGGCTCGTAGACAGTCCTGCATATGGGCTGGTCCCTGCCGATCTGCCGATCTGCGATGGGTCCTGATGTGGTAGAGGAAGCGCCATGCCACATTGGGAACTAGGCGGATAGAAATGGGGATATCCAGGCTGAGGAGACGAAACAGGTCTCTGAAAGCCGGCGGGGACTGGCAACCCAGTTGACAGCTTTTGAGTCGCGGTGGCAGCCGTCACTTGAAAAGGCGACGGAACTAGTCCTCTGGAATGGGCCCCAAGAGTGGCGATAGGTGGGGGACTGATGTATGCCCCTGGGTACTGATAGTACCAAGTATTTTGATACTGATAAAAGGGAGTGTCATCTCCTTCTGTCTTTGGAGTTGTTGGACTGTTATCACTAGTCGATATTAGATGTTTTCCTTGGCTGTGGACCTGATTTTGATCTAGAGGCGGGCCCCCGAATATAGGCTTCTGGTGTTGCATCGTATCGACTGAAGTTGGCGAGTTGTCATTATTGCTGCTCTCACCTTTAAAGTCCCAAATCGATGGCAAGATTATGGGAGTTACCCTAGATCCTGACGGGGGGCTCTGTAATGGTGTAACGGGGTATGACGCGGCACTTAAACTATATCTACTATCATTTCTCTGCCTTGAACAGTTAGATGGGCTTAGAATAGCATCTATTCCAGGTAACCGTTGGTGGATTTTTGATTCCATTTGTCGTTTAGCTGTTGTTACAGTAACACCGCCGTTTTCCTTCTTGACGAGACCATCTATCATTATTTCATAATAGACCTGACTTTTGAGAATTTGTCCAAAGATTCTAAATATACGTCTAAAGCGCTCTGATTGGGGTGGGCTATTATATATACTGGACCGGATCAAAACATATATAAGACAATTAGAATAGGCAAAAACATGCGGCCGATACAATATCCTCTCGCTAACTATTTATTGTAGGACGTTTAAGGATAGTAAGACGCCAAACAAACTTTAATTATCACGATACAGTGTATATCTAGACAGCTTCCAGTTGCAGTCAACCTAAAGCACAGATGTAATACTAGAGCGATGTTTTAGTTCCTGGACTCGAAGCAAGCATCAATCTATTCTAGACAACTCTAATTCTACTAGACTCGTCTAGGATAATTTGAGACTATTCTCTTCTTTTATTGTAGAATGAATAACACTTCAGAATAACTCTTGCCTTTTGCTTCGCCATACTGTGAGTGTCTTAATCTAGCAAACTCTACTTATAGTTTCCCTAAAATTTCTAGTTCTTAACTAAAGCGGAAAAAGAAATGGGTGATATCGTAATCACTTTTTCCTGTGACACTTTTGTTCTAATAATAAATAATCAAACACGAACTAAATAGTGTGTGTAACCTCGGTCAAACTGGCAATTCTCCAAGGTCACCAACTTCAGTAGCTGTCGCTAATATCGATACAATGTAAACTTCCTCGATATTTCATCATTTGATATACTGTGTGGCCAGCTCTAACCGACGAATCTGTTACAGCTGCATGCTGGATAAGTCTCATTAACGACTGTGACGTAAGACACCTTCATTAGTTTTAAGTTCAGTCTCCAAGGCTCATTCATACAGGAGCAAACACAATGCTGAGCAAGCGACTGTATTTAGACTACGTAAAGCTCAGTTAGCGAGAGAAGGATGGTCAACCCGTAAAAAAATGGCAAACTTGTCGAACGGTCGTCTAACTTTAGCGGTACTTCACCCACATCGTGCGTGAGTTCTGATGGCAATAAATCTTTCGTTCGGCTAACAATCACTTATGTAGCCTTTTTCTGTAGGCGCTTTTATTCGTGTCAGCCTAGTTTATTAACAGCGCTACATATAATATGGAAGTCGATTCTACGTATATTATCCGAGAGACATGCATATAGCATCATCAGGCTTTTAAGCCACAGCGTGCTAAATCTATGTTACCCGGGTATTCCCCCTCGTGAGACCCTAGCCTCTGAAAATTGTGGTTGTGAGAGTTGATCTGCTAACAACTGTTAAAGCACAGATGATAGCTGGCAAAGCTGCTTCCCGGGCATCGGCCCAAATGGTGGCGGTTTCTCGTCATGGGTTCAGAGCTCAAATAGTGGCTCCTACAGGTTTGCGAGGTCTAGCCACTTTGGGATCGGTGGCTACAGCGAATAAGAGCTCAAGGCAGGTTAGTTTCAACAAGATTGAAGCTGCTATCAAGGATGGAAACCTTGTAGAGGTGACACAATTGCTGAATGAGAATACAAATATGCCTAGTCGAAATGGTATCCACGTCAATCTTTTCAGACAGGTATGGAAAGCTCACAAAAGCACTGCTTCGGATGGGGTAATCACGCCCAAGGAGCTACTTCACAAGTATCTGAACAATGGCATCACAGTGGGCTGGATGTGTGGAACAGTTATCCTGGAAGAAGTTCTTAACGGTAATTCGGCACAGGCACTTCAGACATGGGTCGAATTTTTGGAGAAACTCCCTGATATTAGTCTTGTGTCGAACACCAATAACACCGAGGCTGCGTGGGCAGCTCTCATTGCATATGTCGATAGCTGTCTGGCAAACCACTCCGAATTGGATGCCAGCATTGCGCTGAAGTTGGTCCCGATCCAAGAGATACCTTTGGCTCGAAGGCTTAATGAGTTGGAAGTGTTCCGAGCTTTCCCTTCTGATAAGAAGCAACGGATCCTCGATGGCATATCTCAGCTGAGACACAGCACGTTAGATGTATCCAGTCTTCGGTTCTTGAATTCCCTACCGTCTGATAGACCATTAGAACTAGAAGAAAAATATAAGGAGGCCCGACAACACTCTGAAAGGCTGGGTACGCCTCTTCCTGAAGCTGCTTACGCCAGATTTATCTCATGCTTCTCTGAGTCAACCAGAGTTAACGATGCATTCAATGTTTGGAATGACATGATTGCTCAGGGTGTTGTTCCATCGGTAGCTTCTTGGAACTGTCTGCTGAAAGCTGCAGCCCTTTCAAGACAAAACAGAGACACAGTGTTCACAGGAGTATGGTCGCAGATGGTGGCAGCAGGAATCACTCCAAATGCTGAGTCGTTCAGTGTTCTCATTGACTACTGCTTCAAATCCGGTAAGCATCAAAGAGCACTTGATGTTTTTGATAGAATCCAGTCTGGAAAGGAAACGGATGTCACCGTGACTCTTCGAATATTCAGCCTGGTTCTGGATGGTCTATTGAGGCTGGGCAGAGTCGAGGAGGCAATTCAGATGCTTAACGAGGGACAGAGCCACGGCTATTCTCCTGACGTTGTCACCTACAATCTGTTTATCAGAACGTATGTTAGCAAAAAGGAGTACGAAAAGGCGAGAGGCATAATCAAGCAAATGGCTGCTGCTAAGATAAGCCCGGATGTGTCAACGTACACTAACATCATTGACTCTGTTTTCAAGCAATGTAAAGAGAATGGCATCAGTCCAGAACGACAAGTGCGAGCATTACTCGATGAGATGAACAAGAATGGAATTCAAAGCAATGCTGTTACATTAACAGCTATTATGTCTGGTCTAACAAAGACATCCCGAGATATTGAGTCTGTTCGATTTTTGTTTGAGCATATGCTGAAGCGACGAATCAGTCCAAACGCTCGAACCTTCGCCACAGTAATTGACAGCGAACTCAAATTTGGTGACTTTTCAAGAGCTATGGGCTACTTCAATATCATGCCACGATATGGTGTTCCTCAAGGAACTCCTATTTATAACCAGCTTATTCATTGGGCAGCTCAGAAAAACCGACTTGACGATGCATTTAGCCTTTTCGAGATGCTTCAGAAAAGCAGCCGGACAAGACCCAACAAATACACATATTCATTTATTTTGAATGGATGTCTGCGATCAAACAGTGTTGAGTTGGCGAACTCGGTTCTTGAAGCTCTTTCATCCCACGAAGGCTACTTTGATTTTGGAACAGAACTCCCAAGCATTGTGGGCAAACTCAAAGTGGCGGGGGCAACTGTTCCGAGCTCTCTTGCTTACTCAATTGCCCACAGATAATTGTATATAATATCATAGTGTATATAACTTTCAAATTTTTTGCAGCAGTTTCAAAAAGCTTCATATCATCTCATCTCGAGTTTGTCCGATAGGGTTAGTTCTGTATGTAAGTCGATCTCTTGTCTCATGTATCTTTTTTTCCAACGTGTAAACCAGTGTGCTAATGTCTAGTCCAGAGTTGTCACCATCCGCTGAAAAGCTGAAGGAGACATACGAAGATGTTGCCAGCCGCCATAGAAAGGAGGTCAAGGAGCTGACAGCGCAAATAACAGCACTCAAAAAGCAAGCGACCAAGGGCGAAAAGAAAAAGAAGAAAGAGATCAACAAGCAAGTAGAAGCCATGGAACTTGAACTCAAAGAGAAGCATGCCCAGGAACTACAACAGTTTCAACAATCCGAAAGCGAAGAGGAGGAGCTTACACCTGAGAAACTGTTGGCGGCAATGGCTCTAGATGGCCACGATGAAGAAAGCATAGATAACTCAACTTCTCATGTTCCACAAGAGCAGTCTCAACCTAAACAGAAGCGAAACCGTCGAAAAGAGAAGATTGCTCAACGAGAAGCAGCAGCCAAGCAGATGTCGAAAGAAGCGGCAGAGGAAGCATCATCTCAACCAGACTTACGAAAGATTGAACTCGAGAATTTAGATGCTTTATGCACTATGCACAAGCTCGTTCAACATGACATTCTGCCTGATGGCCATTGCTTATTTGCATCCATATCTGATCAACTGGCTCTGAGACATGGCATTAACAAATCTGTTCAAGAATTACGAGATCAGGCATCTTCATATATTCGACAGGATCCTGATACGTTTGCTCCGTTTCTGTTTGACGAGGAAACCCTTAGCATAAAGGATATCGACACATACTGCAAAGAACTGCGGGAAACTCCTATGTGGGGTGGAGACATGGAAATTTTGGCATTGTCCAACGTTTACAACTGTCCGATTAGCATAATGTTTAGTGGTCGACCCACTCTACATATTAATGAGTCTGGTGCCGAGCCCGAGCTCAAGTTGGTTTATTACAAGCACAGTTTTGGACTCGGAGAACACTACAATTCATTACGAGACGCTTAATGTATTCAAATTGATGTATAATGGGCATTATTGTCTGTCTGTTCTACCGTACTCGAGTAATATCATTCTCACGCCTTCTAGGTTCCGTCACATGTGAGATTATATAGAGCCATGCATGACTTATCCGGTTCCCTCCATCCACTATAAACACCATAATGGCACCAACCAAAATTAAGGTGGGCTACGTCCCAGAACATTTCTCAACCCCTCTGTTTTTTGCTCAGCAGCAAGGTTATTATGAGAAGAACGGAATTGAGGTCGAGTTTTTGCCGTATCCTTCAGGATCTGGTCATTTAATCCAGTCCCTACAAGATAAGACTATTGGTAAGAATTGTCGGGGCACAACAGCAAGTCACTAACTGAAGATGTATCAATTGGGCTTACTGAAGCATTTGTGGCTGGAATTGGAAAAGGCTCCGATTGGTATAAGATTGTTGGAACATATGTCCAGTCTCCGTTGAACTGGGCCATTAGTACCGGCTATAACCGTAAGGATATAACTAGTGAGAATGACATCAAAGGAGGCACCATTGGAATCAGCCGAATTGGCAGTGGCTCCTACGTGATGCCATTCGTCCTTGCAAAGCAGAAGGGATGGGCTGAGCCATTCAAGTTTGAAATTCAAAACACCTTCAAGACACTAAGAGAAGGTGTCAATCACAACGAGGGCGTCAACCCCACCGATGCCTTCATGTGGGAAGTATTCACGACCAAGAAATATTACGATAACAAGGAAGTTAAGCAGATTGGAAATATTTACACTCCTTGGCCGTCGTGGGTCATTTCTGCCTCCACTGACTTAACTAGCACTCAACAGGGAAAGGCTGCCTTAAAAGCTTTACTAGCCTCAATCAGCCAGGGAGTTGAATATTTTAACAACCATCACGACGAGGCTGTCGAGTACATTGCGTCTAACCTGGACTACAGTGCTGAGGATGCTGCTGCCTGGATCAAGACTGTCGAGTTTGGTGCAGATGTGTCTCAGGTCGATAAATCAAAAGTAATCGACAACACGGTGGGTTTGCTTCAGTCTGCGGGAGTCTTGGAACCTTCTGCTTCCCAAAATGACTATTTTGTAGTTTGTTAGTTTAGGTTAGCTTAATTTTACCTTGTCTTCTATGATCATTTCACTGGTCATGACCGATATGTCAGCTGCTTTACCTGCTTATGCAGTGTTTTCAAGCTGACATGCTCTATGGATCATTGTTCAAAAGAGCAGCCAGCACTTCAACAAAAAGTAAGAGAAACAAGTTGGATGAAGTAGTAAGGCTCGGTAGACCGGGAAATAATTTGAAAGGAGGAATTGTGGGCCTTGCTAATGTTGGCAAGTCTACGTTCTTTCAAGCCATAACTGCTTCAACTCTGGGAAATCCTGCAAACTACCCATTTGCAACCATTGATCCAGAAGAGGCTCGCGTGATTGTTCCTTCAAAACGATTTCAAGACCTTTGTGATCTATACCATCCAGTTTCCAAAGTTCCAGCCACTTTGACGGTGTTTGATATTGCTGGCCTGACCAGAAATGCTTCCAAAGGAGATGGTCTAGGAAATGCGTTTCTAAGTCACATTCGGGCTGTAGATGGCCTGTTTCAGGTAGTCCGAGCTTTTCAAGATCCAGAGATTATCCATGTCGAAGATTCAGTGGATCCAGTTCGAGATCTGGAGATTATTCGCGATGAACTCATCTTGAAAGATATGGAGTTTGCAATGAAAACCCTCGAGCTTGCTGTTCGGGCCCAGAAGCATGGGGACAGTGCTGCCATTAAGGCGAAGAAGGAAGAAGCGCAAACAGCAGAAAAAGTCTTACGATGGTTAGAGGAAGGCAAAAGAGTAGCAAATGGTTCTTGGACGAATGATGAGATAAAGGTTATCAACACAATGGCTCTACTTACCGCTAAGCCTTCTGTCTATTTAGTAAACATTAGCGAAGAAGACTACGCATTTGAAATGGATGATACAACCACTCGATGGCTACGGGACATAAATGAATGGGTTGACGCCAATTCTCCAAATGATCGCATACTGCCATTAAGTGTTAACTTTGAACATAGGTTAGCTGCAATGGACTCCAAAGAAGTTGAGGATGAGCTGGCGGTGCTGGGCAAGCCCAGCGCTCTTCCAGAAGCAATCACCCAGTTGCGAGCAAGCCTGAACCTTATAAGTTACTTCACCTGTGGACCGGATGAAGTTAGAGAATGGACAATCAGCGAAGGCACGAAAGCTCCACAAGCTGCAGGAGTTATCCATAAAGATCTGGAGAAGACATTTATAGTTGCAAATGTTTCCAAGATCGACGACGCAATCAAGCATAAGGGCGACGAGTCTATCATGAAATCAATGGGCAAAATATACCAAAAAGGAAAAGATTACGTAGTGGAGGACGGCGACATATTACATTTCAAGTCTGGTGCATCAAAAAAATAGTATCTAGAGGTTAGATCTTAATCAGCAAAATCTCAGGCATCAGACGGATTTTGTTCTCATAGTAAATAATCGACGAGCTGGGTTTATATAGTAGAGTCTTACGACTCATTATCATCACATTGCCTTCAACAATTTACCTACCATTGTAGTTAAGAGTAAGCTTAATTTTAGGTGCAAAGAAAAATTTAAGGCAATAAGGTTAGGGACTTTGCTGATAGTTGAGCGATGGCTGACACATGTACGGTTTGACAGATAAGCCCCAGCCATTGTAGATAAAGTGCTTTGTGAAACCTTTATCCCACTCAAGTGCTCTCATGCCAATGTTACTGTGACATGGTACGTGATGATCGGAGTCGGCGTGCCGTCCTATGTCTGATCTTCTTCGAATATGGGGAGGATTTGCTGTTGCAATAGGACCAACCTTATATGTTTCTGCATTGATTTGGGGGCACTATTCCATAATAGTAATATCAGGTTGTAGATCAGATACCATTTTCTGGTTGTCACCAGTAGTCAGTTATTACATCATGCGACATTGTCATGATATGTCGTAGTGATCACCACCCTACCAATTTGTGGTAACATTTGTGGTAATCATTGGACTTGTCAGAATGTAACAATTGTTCTGGCAAAATCTATAAAATGAAACTGTTATAAGACAGTAGTCTGCTAGCTCACAAACCAACATGGTGGGGTTGATTTTAATACTGCTCAATACGCTATTGGTAGTTTCTGCTTCGAAGCTAGTCGGAATCCCGACTGTGCCTTATCAGTATTCTGGGAATGCCAGCTATTCGCTAGCTCAGGTAGAAACCATCCTTGTGGATTCTCGCTACGCCGATGCAAGGGACTCCAATGGAATGACTCTGATCCCTCCAAGCTTGCTTGAGTTTGCTGAAACTTTCAGCTCGGACCTAGCCGAGAGTCTGGGTATATTTGTGCCTGTACGAACTGGAGCTTCGCCAATTGAAAACTGTATATGGCTTACACTCGCAAATTCATCTAGTTTTGTAGATGCAGCAGGACGGTGGACCTCGGAGGCCTACAATCTTACCGTTACCAATAGGGCTGTCAATATAACAGGTGCAAGTCCTTTGGGAGCATTCTGGGCTACAAGATCTGTTTTGCAACAGGCGATTCTAGGAAATAGCTCCATCCCTCAAGGAACAGGTATTGATTCACCGGGCTGGGGGGTGAGAGGTGGAATGCTTGATTGTGGTCGACATTATTATCCTCCAGAGTTCCTAAAGGAGATGTGCTCGTATCTATCCTTTTTCAAGCAGAATACTTTCCACCTCCATCTAAGCGACAATCTTGTCAATAATCCAGATCTCTATAGCTATCAAGAAGCTTTTGATCTTTATGCGGCCTTCAGACCCCTCTCTAATGATTCTGCAGTCGCTGGCCTGAATATGCGCCATAATGAGTCTTACACATACGATCAATTCGAGGATATTCAGCAACATTGCGCGAAAAGAGGTGTCACAATTTTGCCAGAAATAGAATCACCCGGACACGCTCTGGTTATTTCACAATGGAAGCCTGAGATTGCTCTCAACTCGGACCCAACAATGCTTAATATAAGTCACCCTGAAACTATTCCAACTATGCAAACAATTTGGAAAACGTTCCTTCCTTGGTTCCATTCTAAGGTTGTCCACATTGGTGCTGATGAATACAGCAGTGACTTTATTAACGATTACACGGAGCTGGTAAATGCCCTCAGCGATTACATTGGAACCGAATCCAGTAAGCATATTAGGATTTGGGGGACATTTCCTCATTCCACCCTTCCAAACGTGACCGCCGTCAACCTGAATGTTTCAATTCAACATTGGGAGTTTTTTGAAGCCAATCCTTATTTTGACTACATCAAATACGGATACAGCGTCTTGAATTCAGATGATGGCTTCTATGCCGTCAACAAATATTCCGGATATCCTCAGACAATCAACATTACGAGGGTATTCCATGGGAATCCAGCCGGTGGTGCGTATGCGCCCTATGTATTTGACACTTCCAATTCTACAAATAATCCTCCCAAAAATGAACCTCTTGTACAGGGTCACATTGCGGCATTGTGGAACGACAATGGACCGAATGCAACTGACTACTTGGAAGCATATTATGTTTGGAGAGGTGGCTTGCCCGCTTTAGGTGACAAACAATGGGGCGGTGAACTCCTTGAAGATGAATATTACACGATCTTTGAAACTCTGCATTCCAAGATACCGGACCAAAACCTGGACAGGTATATTCCTTCGGTGACTGACACCATTCTCAATTATCCCTTGGTGGGCTCCTCCAAAACGCCAGAACTTGTAAAGGATTTTTCTGGAAATGGTTATGATGCCAAAGTGATTGGCGATCTAAATTTCACTCTAGATGGTGTCGAGTTTGGAGGCAGCGGTTACTTGGAGACTCCACTGTACTCGAAAGGTCGGGATTATGAATTGTTATTTTCTATTATGCCAACAAGTGATTCCCCTTCAGTTTTGTTTAATGGCTCTGATTCAATGTTGCTTTCTGGGAATGGAACCATAACGAACATAACCATGGTGGCTGCCGGTAACCCTTATGTTCTGAATTATAGCCTTCCATTGAACGAGTGGACTGACGTAGTTTTGTCTGCCAGAGGCAACTCGACATACTTATCAGTCAGGTCAGCAACGTCTGGATTTGCAACTTACGAATTTCTGACAAAAATTGGACTTGAAGGTGCTGGCTTTGCGTGGGCCACCATGGGAATTGAAGCACCCCTCCACGAGATCGGAAAGAACTTTAAAGGAATGCTGAAAAATATAAAATTACTGAAGTGATTTTTTATCGGTATGTATTCAGACAAAGATATATATGCTGCGTATCTATGAGATCGATTTCGTACGGCCATTATCGCTTGATAATATTCAAGTCTTAAACAATCTCGGCTCAGCCGATGCCGGGGTTGCGTTTGCAATGGTGCCATCTTCACTGTCGGCTAAGCCGGGGGTTCAAACCGCTAGTTGCACTAAGACCAACCAGTAACAGGTGCGAACGCACTCCGTTCACCCGGTTGAATTGATCAGTTGGTCATCAGATGTGCAGGTTTCACCTCGGTGCGCCTTTGCACTAAAGCATAAAAGCCGGGCCAGTTCCGCAATAAGTGGTAGCACCTTGGAAATGAAGGTCGAAGTATTAGGAGCTATTGAATCTGATCCCTCAAAGTACGGATGGCCAAAGACAGCATGTACGCCATCCAAGATCTTATCGCCTGAAGCACTGTCATTTCTGGGCCAATTGCATATAACGTATAATCAGACTCGGAAAAATCTACTGTCCGAAAGAGCCCGCCGACAACAAGACATTTGCAATGGTGATTTGTCAAGTCTAAAACTGAACGAGTTCACTCGAAGTATAAGAGAAGATACTACATGGACAGGTCCAGCGTTTGGCCCTGGGTTGGAAGACAGGACCGTTGAGATAACGGGTCCTCCAGATAGGAAAATGATCGTCAATGCGTTAAATGCACAGGTGTCTACCTACATGAGCGACTTTGAAGACTCTCTGTCGCCTACATGGGAGAACGTTACGTGGGGTCAATCACACCTATATGATGCTATCAGAGATCAAATAGACTTTACTGATCCCAAAACTGGTAAGATGTATACGGTTGACAAAATCAAGGGGAAGGTAGTACTACTTGTACGTCCGCGGGGCTGGCATCTGGATGAAAAACACGTTGTAGTAGATGGAGAGAGTATGAGCGCCTCCATATTTGATTTCGGACTGTTTTTTTTCCACAATGCTAAAAAATTGATTGACAATGGATTTGGACCCTATTTTTATTTGCCCAAATTAGAATCTCACTTGGAAGCGAGGCTGTGGAATAGCATTTTTGTCACTGCTCAGAAGTTGATAGGCATTCCAATAGGAACAATACGTGCCACAGTTTTGATCGAAACACTTCCTGCTTCGTATCAGATGGAAGAGATCATATACGAACTACGAGATCATTCAGCAGGCTTGAATTGTGGAAGATGGGATTATATCTTTTCAACGATAAAGACTCTGCGAGCTGATCCAGCCCATATTCTTCCCGATAGGAGTGATGTCACCATGACAGTGCCATTCATGAACGCTTACACAAAGATGCTAATAGAGGTTTGCCATCGCAGGAAAGTACATGCAATGGGAGGAATGGCAGCACAAATACCAATCAAAAATGATCCCTCAGCACATGAAGCGGCCATGGAGCGGGTGAGAGAAGACAAAATAAGAGAGGTTAATGCTGGTCATGACGGTACATGGGTAGCGCATCCAGCCCTCGCTTCTATGGCATCTGTAATTTTCAAAGCTCACATGCCGAAAGCGAATCAAATCGATTTTGATCCTACTGTAGCACTGGGCTATGTCAAGGTCAATGCCGACGTTGACCTTATTGACACAACCATACAAGACGGTCACATAACAGAAAATGGCATCCGCAAAAATATTTATATTGGTTTGTGTTACATGGAGGCATGGTTACGTGGTGTAGGATGCGTTCCAATTGACTATCTAATGGAGGACGCCGCAACAGCAGAAGTGTCTCGCTGTCAATTATATCAGTGGGTAACCCACAAATGCAAAACAGCTGATACTGGTAGAGTTATCACACCTGAACTTGTGTTTTGTATGCTCAAAGAGGAGTGCGATAAGCTTTTGAAATCGGCACCCCTGGGAAATAAGTTGCAGACTGCGGCTGATTACATGACGTCCGAAATCACGGGAAGCCAGTTTAGCGATTTCCTAACATCTTTATTATATGACGAGATAACAGATATTAAAGAGCCCCAAAAGACTGTGGATTTTTATACTTAGTCTTTAGCACTTACAATACATTCATTCATTTCTAAATTATCTTAAGCTCATTCTGCAGAGAACCTGTTTTGTGCACCAACCAGCCAGCTACCAGCCCCCCCGGCGGGCCCTCTTTAAGAGCATATTGTCTGTCATAGGTACAACTTCCTAATATAGCGCAGCACTCGACACAGGCATATAATTCCTCACCTTACCACATAAATATACCATCATCACAACAACAGGGACTCTCAGGGGACAAGATAACATTCCGTTACCACAAACTGTTTACAGAAAGCCTTTAACGGTGCGAAGTGGTAGTTTTTCGACTAAATCAGAAGGATCTGGGATAAGATTTGAAATCGCTTTTAGTCACCAGCGGCAACTATGGGTACCTCAAATGTCACCATGGTAATCGACTCTCAGATGGCGAACGAACCGCTGTTATCGCCTACCGATCTCGCAACTACTCCAGTATCTAACGGTCCTGGTCCTTATGCAACCCTTGTGAATCCGCCAATATCAAGGAGTAGCGCTGAAGATGAAGAAGACTCATCATCGGCTAGCACATCACCTGCGGGAGAGGTCGGTGGGTCTGGTAATGAAGAGACTAATAACTCCCCTACTGCCAATTCAACATCGGAAACACCGTCTACATCATCATCCCCATCTCCGGATGATCCATATCCATATGCTATTAGGCTGAGTCCATTTGTTGATCATTCTACCAGTATGCCGGCCTTCTATATTGGCGCCGTGGAGCGAAAGGGAAAAGATGGTACAGTTATACGAGTGGGACGTTACGATTTCAAAAAGGACAATACATCAGCAGATGTAATACCGTCTATCGTATTCAAATCGAAGGTGGTATCTAGAAGCCACGCCGAGCTATTGGTTCAGGATGGTGGCCAATGGTTTATTCAAGATGTAAAGTCATCTTCAGGAACGTTTCTTAACAATGTCAGGCTATCAGTGGCGAATGAGGCATCCCGTCCATTTCAACTTAAAGATGGTGATGTCTTGCAATTAGGGGTCGATTTTCGAGGAGGCACTGAAGAGGTATTTAAATGCATCAAGGTTCGAGTGGAGCTTAATCGAAGTTGGCACAAGAAAGTGAACCAATTCAATATAGACGCTCTATCTAACTTACGACTACTAAGTGATCCAGCGTCTTCTGGAGCAGTTGTAGGCTCTGCAGAAGAAGGCTCTCAAACTCATGATCATAAGAAGCATGCACAACAGGAATGTGCGATTTGCCTACTCCCGGTGGCTCCCTGCCAGTCATTATTTATCGCACCGTGCTCACATGCTTGGCATTACAAATGTATTAGACCGATTATAGTTAAGGCATATCCACACTTCCTGTGTCCAAACTGTCGCTCTTTTTGTGATCTGGAAGCAGACGTGGAGATGCCAGACATGTCCTCGCTGTCTATTAATGAACAGGCCCAAAGATGAAATCAGGATATCGATCACCCATAAGCTATGAGGTTCCTCAAAAGTTGCTGAAGACTTTTCCATGATTCGATATCCCGCCATAATTGGTGGGGCCCTTCCAAGATTTCCCAACCAATGTTGTGATGGGTTATGCGAGTCAATTCTCGTTGCTTATCAGACCACAACTTGTCGGATCGAATAGATTGTGCCGATGATACAACCAAGGTGGGAATTCGACTGGCCATTTTTTTATTTGCATTAATCATCTCCTTTTTCAGAGATCTGGCTGCAATCTGCTGCTGCAGCATTGCCTTATAGTATGATCCTTGGGAACTCATGGCATGACCGTATATTCTTTCCGTAGACCCTTCACCATGCAATATTATGTTGCGAAGAAAGGATAAGCTTAATGGCGATGTTATGCCCTTGACCCATAGTTTGAATCCTTTCCAAGCAGAATATTGCTTTCCAAGCAGATCTTCGTGTAAAGTGTCTATCAGCATCATGCTATGAATCTTCTCAGGATGTTGTGATGCAAATAATCTTGCATAGAGACCGCCAATGCCATGGCTCACAAGAACATACGATTGATTTGCAGTCTGGAATTCCTCCTTCAGAACTGAATCAAGAGCATAAGTGAGGTCACTCACAACTTGGGCTGGCCCATACGGAGACGGTGATGAATCAGAAAAGCCGATACCTGGACGGTCCCAATAGCAGACTCGCTCAATAGAACCATGGACATAAAGGTGGTTAATCCACGAAGAGGTTTCGTAACCAGAAGCTTCCCCTGACTCAACCAAAACAGTTACCTTCAAGTTCTCTGTGTCGCCTCCTCTGTTAGCATAATTTGTGCAGTGAACATGAACTCGGTAGTCATTTGAGCTTCGGATTGATATCATTTTACCTGGAGGAGCAGTACTGATGATATCATAGGTATGAATCAATAGGTTTATGGACAATAGTATTGTAGTGATCAGAATCACCAATCGTAGTAAGAATCCCGTCCCCAGTTTAAACCACTCCAGAAGTGTGTGCCGGTTTTCTGGCCGACCTGTGAGACGGACTTCCTCGGTTGCTTTCGCTTTCTCCACAATTTGGCTGGTCACAACGCTCAAGGTACCACACAAAACTGCAAATACCATAATAGAAATACCACTGGCGGTCCCACTTGTGTAACGGAGAGCAGGAACAACTAGTATCAGAGCCATATCAAGAAACAAGATAGTTGCTATTGCGATCTCTATCTGACGTTCGGCTGCCTGAGGCAAAGTAAAGAAACTTAAAGTGATGGCCAATGTTAAAACTGTTAATAAAAGAATTGAAATCTGTAGAAACCCCGAGTCTCGAGTTGTCGAGATACCTAGGGAGTGAAAGACGTCAATAAACAAGAGAAAATACCATACAACTGCAATAGCAAACAACCCGATGAGAAGGTATCTGATTGCTCTTACACGTGCAAGGTTCAAAGGCGTTACGCGAGGATCCTCAGGATCAAGGTGCCCATGTCCAAAGTGTTCTTCATCTGTATTACCTTCGTTTTCTATCAGTGGCGTTCGTTCCGAGGGCTGTCTCGAAGACGTAGGTTGGTCGCTCTCTACCGACATGTTTATGTTAGGAAGTTAAGCTGCATGTTTCCTTACCTCATGCAACTTAAAGTTTGTGGGGTTGTGCAGAGCAAACACAATGGCCAGTACAGATCCAACACAGATGGCCTCAGCGCCATGGCAACTCGTTAAAGTTTTATCAAACTTTACAGGGTATAAAGAGGGTGCCCAAGGGATCTTAGCATCTGTTAAACATGGTTGGGGCCGGCCCTCTAAAAGTTACAAATGGCAGTTTTTCTACTGGTTCTCAAATTTCGACGCGCGTTCTGACGCATCAGGTTACAACATCGCATGAAAAACACTAATGGCCATGTTATTTATTGAGGCTCAACAAAGATCTCGGTTACCAAAGTCGTCGTTGAAAATGATGGGCTTTCGCATGTGAAGAAAAGTAGTAGTCCCGCTCTCCGGCACCCCGCCGCTGCGGGCCTAACCTCGGTTCGGAAGGTCATCTTGACTTCGACACTGCACTTCAACATGGCGCTGAAGCATCTCCCACCAATAGCTGTCTTATCTCCAGCGGTAACTAGAGTTCTGGGTTGTAATCCAGGAAAGTTCACTCTTCAGGGCACAAATACATATGTGATTGGAACCGGGAGGTCACGGATATTATTGGATACTGGAGATGGACGACCAGAATACACAAAGCTTCTCACAGATTACTTACATGCCACAGGCATAGAGATAGCGATGATTTTGATGACTCACTGGCATTACGACCATGTCGGAGGAGCTTACGAACTATTCCAAAAACTTGGCAATAAGCCCAAGCTGTTTAAAATGGGCCAACCAGATGAGCTGCCGCAAGAACTGCAGCGAGCAGGTATTCGAAACATCGCAGATGGTCAGACATTTGCAGTCGAGGGTGCCACTTTGACAAGCTATCACACTCCCGGCCATGCGATCGATCATATGGTGTTCTTACTGGAAGAAGAGCAGGCAATGTTTAGTGGGGACAATGTGCTTGGTGAAGGTACAACGGTATTTACCGATCTGCGAACATATTTGGAATCTTTGCGACTGATGCAGAGAGTAGGAACAGATGGAGGAAAGGCCAAGACGTTCCGAATATACCCAGGCCATGGGCCTTTGGTTGAGGACGGATACTCAGTTATCTCAATGTATGTAAGTCACCGCCAGAAGCGAGAAGACCAGATCCTCGAGCTTCTCAAAGCAGCTCAAGGTGCCGTGACGTTGGATGCCATTGCTTTAGACTTGTATGCAGATGTGTCGCCGGAAGTACGGGAGTATGCAAAGAGAGGAATAACCCAGCATCTTGAGAAGTTGAGCTACGAAAACAAAGCGCTCCTCGAAAAGGGCACCTGGCGATTCAATTCAAGAACTCGTCTCTAAATTAATTTAGTAATATCACCTGTCATCATCATTTTTGTTAGCTGTAAAAACTGTCTGATTGATTCAGATGCCTCGTAGCAAGCCAATTCGTGGGTGTCATTTGTTGTTCAATGGAGTCATTAGTGCATTGTCTATTTATTATTCATGGCGCGTCTTGTTAGTAAACACTTGTTGGCAAAAGTCGGAGAAACTCACTTGAATAGCAAAATATGGGGTTCCGGGGCTTGTTAGCTAAAAGATCATTCGCAATATGGACTTACCATGTGTTTCGTAGTGGACCCAACCGAGACTTTGGGTGATGCCCAATCCCCTCCATTCGTCTTCAAAAAGTATCCGCAGGGTACCTGTCTCGGGATCAAAATAATCCCGTGGAATCACCTTGAGCATGTTTTTGGGTAGAATGACATGTCTTCCAATTAGCTGCGTTTACTGGGACGCAAAAAGCTACTAACCTGTACTCGAAATTGTCGTCGCTGTATCTGCCATTAGCAACCGGCCAACGATCTCAAACATGTCTGCCGATACTCACCTTGTGGAGTAATGAATATGGTCCTGGAATTCCTCCAGCCGGGCCCGTTCTGCCACGGATAGCATTCGTGGTCCCGTTCGTCGTTCCATTTCTATGGATCACGGTTGGAAAACACTGCGGATATAAATGGCGTGTCACGTGATGCCGTTGTTTGTAGGCGTTTGTCGTGAAACGGGTGTTTTTATTTACTTGATTAGATCCAACGTTTCATCGTCCTTCCCGGGTAAATTGTCTTTGACGACACGCCAGAGCACATGTCAGTCGACTGGTCGACGTCATCACTGGCCGAAGGCAGGCGGGCACTATTTATTGGTATCAACCTGCCTGCCAAATACGGGGTATCAAATAAATTGGTAGTAGAAACAGCCTTGGGAAATGGTTACGATATGGTTACTTCCCGACTCACCTCTCGCTCCTACCGCAAGCAGATTCAAGGTTTGTTTAACCAGTTGTCGGGGTCCCCATTAAGCGATACATTCGCGTTCGATGACCACAATGGAACGGCTGCTAAAACTTCAGAAGTAGCCGTCGCTAACAGCTCTCCTTCTTTATCTTCTCCAGAAGCCTCAGTACCACCCCCTCAACTTGAAGATGTGGTGATACATCCAGGTGATCATGTTGCAAATACGATCGCGCTCGCTGCGCCATGGGTTGAATTGGATTCTAAAGATGGGAGAATTGCGAGTTTGTCTTATCAGGTGCTAGCCCATGAACTCAATTACGCCAGTTTCTGTGGGTTAAGATACGTCGTATTACCGGGACCGAAAAGAAGAACCAATTTGGCTCAATTCTCTCAGTCGCTCAACTGCCTGCTACGGGCCCATCCCAACGTTCAGATATCTGTTCATTTGCCCTTCACAGAGGAATTTACAACGGGATCCGATGGTCAAGTATCATCTCCATCAGACCTCTTGAGTATTTGGGAGGTTTGGAACACTATACGAACTTTTTGCAACTACCCTCCCAACTTATCGGTGGCACTTCAGTTATCAAGGGACCCAATTCCTGGTTATGTGGTCAGCCGATGGCTGGCAGAGCCTGTTTCGATGATCATAGTCTCTTCAAGGGTTTTTGTAAAGAACCCAAAAGGATATCCAGTCTTGCCGCGATCTATCCAGGCGATATTATTCCAATTCTTCAAAAACAATCCTTTTTTAATTGTGGAAGACCCCAACAATTCAGGCCAGTTCCAAGGTGGAGATAACGCATTTCTCTTATATTTACGGCACATTCACAAGGCGTCTCCAACGCCATCTCCTGTCGAGGAGTTTGCTGGCGAGTTTGCTGACTTTCTACAAGCTCCTTTACAGCCACTGATAGACAATCTTGACAGTTCCATGTATGAAGTGTTTGAGCGGGACCCTGTCAAATACAGCCAGTATGAAAAGGCAATATTTCATGCATTACTAGACCAACCTGCTAAAGAGGTGGTTATCGCCGTTGTTGGCGCTGGAAGGGGTCCTCTGGTAGATAGAGCCATAAAGGCTGCCGAGGCTGCTAATCGAACCGTCAAGATTTATGCCGTCGAAAAGAATGATAGCGCTTATGTTTATTTGCTTAGGAAGCAGCACTTGGATTGGGGGTCCTCTGTATCTGTTGTCAAGGGTGATATGCGTGATTGGAAATCACCTCGACCGGTTAACATTATTGTTAGCGAGCTTTTGGGTTCCTTTGGCGATAATGAACTTTCGCCTGAATGTTTAGATGGCGTGCAATCTGTCTTGGATCGTGACACAGGGGTCATCATTCCACAATCTTACACTTCTTATTTAACGCCGGTGTTTGCACCTCGACTGTACAGCTCGGCATCATCTATGTCTTCCACTTCTTCTGGATCTAGAGGTCAGAACCCACTACCTGGTGCGTCGCAAGGTGGTCGTGGAAATGATTCTGGTGCTCTGTCAAATAACTTTCTTCAATCACCCTATGTTGTAATGATGCAACAAGTTGATTATCTTTCTAATGATATCAAGCAAGGATGGACGTTTAGTCATCCGCTGCCAGAAATTGGCCCCGCAAACCAGCATAATGTCCGAAAATGTAAGCAGACCTTCCGAGTACCTTATAAATCGGTCATGCATGGCTTTGCGGGATATTTTGATGCTGTCCTTTACAAAGATGTCGAGCTATCCACTCGCCCCGATGCGATTGCTCAGAAATCCAAGGATTTGGTTTCGTGGTTTCCGATTTGGTTTCCTCTGACCCAGCCTCTACAGGTCATCGATGATTCGGAGATCGACATTTCCATGTGGAGAATGTGCGATAGTAAACGCGTTTGGTATGAATGGGTCGCAGAATCATTTACCACTGTAGGCTCTAATCGACGGGTTAGGCTGGCTTCTTCGGCATTTCATAACGTCGGGGGAAGGCATTTTTCAATGTACCTCTAATTTGTATACTAGTATTTATTGCATATCGAGATGATTTCTGTTGAATAGCGCATTAAAAGATTATATTTTTCTTTTGTTATGATTTATATATCGCATCTGTAATACAATTCATTTCAGTGATCTTTCATAGATGAAAATTGATATGATCATATAATTCATTTTTAACTTTTTTATTGATGCTTTATCGTAAATTCATATTTAATAAATATTTCATTTCTGTCATTAAGGAGAACTCGATCTAACGGATGCTGACGAGCTCAATAAAATAGAATGCCTTTTAGCTCCTTCGATCGTCTCATTGGCTTGCTCCATCACTTTCAAGATGGATCTATTCAGTTCATCATTCTCCATGGCTTTCTCTTCCAAAGATATTTTCAAGTCTTGCATGATTGCCTCTAGAGCACCATTAAGTCTCTTAGCTCTTCTGTTGTCTCGCTCAAGCCCAGCTACCTGCTTTTCCGACTTTCTCCTATAGGTCTGGAACCCCTGAATCTGTCGCTGCAGCTCATCTCTTTCCGCTTTGATTCTTTCCATGTTATCTAAAGCATTCTGAGCAACTTCGCATTCCTCCTTAAATCTGTCCTTGAGCTCCTCATAACCTTGCAGGGCTTTCTCTTTGGCAGATACAAGTTTCTCCGATCCAATGAATTTGCCTTTGTACTCTAGAACCTGTAACTGCAGTTTATCATTAAGCTCTTGGGCATCTTTCAGCTCATTCTCTAGGTACGAAGTATTGGATGAAAGCATTTTAACTTCATCTTCTAGTTGCCTTGCTAAGTTTCGTGAATGCTCATTTTCACGAGTGAGTGCCATATTATCGCTCTTTAAAAGAGAAATTTCTGTCTGGAATTCCAAGAGATCGTGCTCATTAGGGATCACTGGAGTGTCTGAAGAGGATGACACAGACAGTCTGCTTAATTGAGTCTCCAGTTCTGCGATCTTCGTTTCGTAAAGCTTCACTTTTTCTCCTCCTGCCAAGGTATCTGCCAAAGAAATACTTGATTTTGGAGATTCGGGATAAGTGATATTAGTACTGTTCATAGAAGACTCTTGAAGTAGTCTTATTCTCACTTGTAAGCTTTCATTTTGTTTCTCGAGGAACTTAACTTGATCATAAAGATTGGTAGACATCTCTCTCTCTTTTCTCTCTTGTTTTAAAACCTCTTCCAGCTCAGATATCTTACTTCTAAGCTCGTCAACTTTTATGTTATTGGCCTTGAAAGGTTGACTAGCAGCCCTAGATTGTGGTCGAGATGCTGCAGCTCTAGATACTGGTCTCCTTGTCTTTCTAGTTTGAGAAGCTGATCTTGGCAATGGGCTAACACTGTTTCTTTCTCGAAGTGCAGGTGGAAGCGGTCCAGAAGGAGGCGTAGACGAGGGTCCGGTGGTACCATAGCTGATACGTCTTTTATTCATATTCGGCTCTGAACTGTACCGTTTTGCTGTATTACCAGTACCAGTACCGCTGAGCCTCTTATCACTTGCATTCATATCACTCTGAGGTAGCCTGCTGCCCATCACACTCGTTCTCTTACTTCCTGGCGGGGTAGGCATTCCAGAACCAGAGCCCACCTTGGGGAAAAATACAGCACTCTCCTCGCTCAATTCCGAGTCAGTCCTCTGATGTTTCACAGTCGTCAGGAGAGAATTTCTAGCTTGCCTTGGTGGGCTGAATGTTGCAGCAGCCACTGGTAGAACATTAACAACCGTGGCAGTTGGAGCAGGCAAAGAAGAACGAGAAGAGCGGAAAACTGATGAGAACCTCCCCGGAGGGCTTCGCGGATACAGACTAGTAGGAGACTGTTTGATAGATACCGAAGCTGCCGCTTCAGCCTTCGCCCTGGACGAAGCGGTTGACGATGACAACCTCGCAATGAGATCACTCACTCGGGTTCTCTTTTTCACAGGATCCTTAACTAGCGGCGACATGGGAGACGACTTGGTAGGTATCCGAGAAACCGCCTTTCCAGCATTCGGACTACCGCTCAGAGGCTGAAGCGGGAGTTGAGGACTTGACATAACCTCAACCATGGTGATATGTACAAAGTGGCTAGTAGTAGTCAATTTGACTTCGAACACAGTTGTGGAAATCGGTGAAGGTACACTCCTAGCAACAATATATGTGTATTTCGTTCACAGATACCTTGCTCACAAAAACCTTAAATAAGAACGCAGTGCCTACTCAAATCACACATTAAAGTTCGGGCTATACTATGTTGACTACCCGTAGCTTCTGGCCCCCCTCAATTGCAATAGGCCTCGCTTGCTAGCTCGTTTAACCCAATCCGATGCAACAGCGTATTGTTTTGCCGTCGCGAGGTCACAGCAGTACTAAGAATATATATATGCAATAGTGAATAATTTCAGCTTCTTCAATTGCCTCGCATGTATATGTTATAGGGGGCCACTTTCACTCTGCAGCGCTATTACCGGATTTGTCAAGTAAATAGCCCCTGACATTTTTGTGGATCCTGTTTCGCACTGAAAAAAGAAATACTGCCATCTGTGTACCTCCCAAACCGGTTATGATGATCCGTAGCCACAGATAAGAATCGGTGCCCTTCTTTTAGTTACAGAGCGATGCGGTCGTAAGCCCTCCACGATCGTTTGACAGGATCGAAGGAAATAGAACAAAGGCCAAAAATCTCGTACAATGGGTGCCCGATCGTCAGCAAAATGATGCCACTACAGTACTATCCTTTCAGAAATATGGAGTCCTGAAACGGTGTGGATTGCGCTAATGCAAATTCTCTTCATTCTGGACTCTAGTTTAGTGGTTTCGGCTGCAGTAAATGTGCACCCAACTACCAACTTAATGCAATCTGTATTGGAAACCATGCGGTAGAGGAGGGTGGCCTGTAATGCAATGGCCCCCAAGTAGTATTGAGACATGCAACAGCATTGGTTGCCCGTGACCGAGGTAATTGGTAGCCCAATGACATGTGTCGTCTGGGTCTATAATTGCCCGGCATTCATACGACCCCTGACGCCAGCGTCCTGAGGCAGCGTTGACTATGGAATAATAAACACCATGTCACAGCTTATGAAGATCCTGAGACGATCTGTGCATCTGCCTAAAAACCTGGCGCCCCATACAACAGCATTGCCTGGTAACTTTCAAACCGAAAAAATATTCCACACGGGGCTACTGCACGAGATCGGGCTAGAGATGGCTCTGGTTCTTGAAAAGATTGAGTAGAATCCGGTTAGCACCACATTGATAGCTTGAAGATGATGAAACAGGGTCATTAACTATTTAACATTTTTTCACGCGCTCTTGTCGCTATTGGCCAATTCTCATGTCGGGTGTTTGCAGATGAGAGTCTGTAAACATCTCTAAATGCAGGAGTGACAGCGTGTTTGCTTCAATGTGGATTCAATGACGATCAGTCCTGAGTTTCGCCGATAACCCACCAGCTTTTCACCCAAAGCGCCAGTTTTGAGCTACGGTCCAACGGTTTTATGTATGCCGCTGGAACGGGTAAGCTCCTGTGCGTGCAGATTTATGCGTGCATGTTTCAGGATTGAGGTGTTTAGCTACATAGCATTCGAATATTATGTATCAATGCCGAATGTGAACGATAGCTTGGCGTATAGACCTTATTTCCCCGCTTGTACCTGCTTACCGCCTGTTACGCGACACATCACCAGGTTTTCTGTATCCGATTCATCACACAAAAAGGGGTAATGTTGTGGGCCCAGCATCCGAGTAACCAACCCTGAAGTAGAACGGCAGTTGCCCTATGTTCGGTAGTGAACAATTACTATCCAAAATACGGCGATCGCTGGTTCGTAATAGTAGAATTGTTTTCAGTTCGGATATCTGTTTGTAGTCATTTTGCAGACAAGCCATAGGGCTTTCTAGTAGGCAGTCACTATTCCTGACACAGCCTCTTGTGTACACCTATCTTTGGAAAGTTATCCACACCTAATTGCTTGTATATGATCTTGGAAATGATCTCAAAGTGATCTTCTGTACATGTGAAACAGTGTTGCAGTATCACACGTCGAAGGAGTTATCCATGCAGGTAGGGGCATCGTAGATTCGTAGACTTACGCACAATCAGGCACCAGACTCCAGATATGTCGTATTATCGCAGTATCTAATGGAAATAATAGCACGTTGTAATACTTGCCATGAATTATTATTAGATGTACATCATACGCATATCTTGCAGATGTCATACTAAAGCAAATCTTTCCAGTATTACGAGTACGTAAAGGCTAGGCCCCATAAATGATTTCTCAATCATTACTGCTTTATAAGGTTGAATTAATAAAATAAAGTACACTTCACGATTCTATTGGTTATCGTCTGTTGCCTCGCTACGGTTCGATACGTATTCAGCAGCCTTCGCCTTCACGTAATCAACACTCTTGGCATCGCCGTATTTATCCTCAAATCCGATCCACTTTTTAAAGAAGAACTTAGCCTGTTTCATGGAGAGCTTAATGCCGATGACTCGTTCAAACAGTTTCTCAACAGACTCTCTGTTCTTGGACTTGATCTCGTAATCAATATATACAATCCACAAGTCAATTCTTCGGGGGTAAGAGCTTACAAGTCCCTCAAACAGAGTCCTTCCTCGCTCAACCTCACCCCTCGAATATTCCAACTGTGCAAACTTCGTGATGACCTCTCGGTGGTTTCTGGCAGGCAGCTGACGGAGAGCCCGGTTTAAAAGATCATGGCACTTCTCGATCTTGTTCTTGTCGAACAAGAAATTAGCATATGATATCCAAATACCAACGTCTTCGCTTCCGAACTTCTTCATGGTGTTATCATACAGCTCCTCGGCCTTACTGGTTTTATTTACAGTAGCTGCAAGAATGGCAGCCATCTTCATATGAATTGTCTTGGAGTCCATATACTGAGATGCTCGTTTAAATGTGTCTTCTAGAGTCTGCTCTGTTCCAAAGCTGTTCTCCAAATTCAAAAGCGCAACCCAAATATTTAATCGCTCCTGCTCTTCTCTGAAATTGATTGCCTTCAGAGCACGCTCTCCAATCTCTCTGGCTTTGTCAACTTCACTCAGCTGCAACTGGAAGGCCATGAAGTTCATCCACGTAACAGAGGAGTTTGGAGATCCTATAAGCAACCTTTCGAAGTCACCAACAGATTGTGGAAGCTTAGTTGATAGCAACGCTGTCTTGTCTTCAACAACCTTGGTTCTCTTTCTTCTCTTGCGAGATCTTCCTGACTCTTCATCTTCGCTGTCACTGTCACTGAACTCAGCCGATTTATCAGCAGCTTGATCTAGAATTTGTGCTGTCCAGTCGAATCCAACACTCAGGGCTTCTGGTGCCTTCTTCGATGGCTTAGAACCAGATTGCTCTGACTCACCATCGGATTCATCTTCGTCATCGGAATCGTCGCCGAATTTAACGTCAGAATCCAAATTCTGCTCATCATCACTCATATCAACATCTTCTTCAAAACCTTCAAGTTCACTGTCTTCTTCATCGTCATCAAACTCCTCTTCTTCTTCTTCTTCTTCTTCTTCTTCTTCCTCCTCCTCCTCCTCCTCCTCCTCCTCGCTACTACCCGCATCGACATCCATGTCATCACCATCTTGGGTGAAATATGATGCTTTGAGTCCTAGAGATACCTGCCTTTTTTCAGGATTCACTCGAAGGATTTTAGCCTTGACTTTATCGCCCTCTGCAAAGACTTTACTTAAATCCTTCAGAGGAACGTCTGCGACTTCACTTCTGTGGCAGAGGCCCGATATTCCCGGGGTCTCAGTCAATCTCACAAAGACACCAAATTCCTGAATCTTGGTGACAATACCATCAACTACCTCGCCCTCATTGAGATCCTCATAGCCTATGGTAGATTTCTTTCCAGAAACGATGGAATCTTTGAGAGACAGCTCCACTTTCGCACCACTCACGGAGACCACTTTTCCTTTAACAATTTGACCAACCGAGAAATACTTCTTCCAATCTGCCAAATAGGAATCAGAAAGATTTTTGATTTGGACTCGTGCAGTAACACCTCGGCCCAGTGAAACAAACAGACCGCTATCTGCAACATTAGTTACAAATCCTCTTAAGACAAGGCCACTCTCAATGTCTTGGATAGAACCAATATGCTTATCTGGAATCTCCTCGGTCTCTTCTGAAACCAATGAATCTCGGAGTCCAAGATGAATCTTCTTGTTTGGGCTGTCTATCTCTAACACTTGTGCTTTAACAAGCTGGTGAGGGATATACTTCAACTGGAAGTCATCTTCAAAGTTATCCAATGAGTCTGTGATGTACGCCGATCCAACGACGTTGTCACTGATTTTTATTAATGCTGACTTGGAAGAAGTTTTGAGAACAAATCCGGGAACCAATTGACCAACTTCAATATCCTCAAACGACGAAACAATCGAGGTTCGTGCTCTCAGCTTGAGTGACGAACTCTTAGGGTCCGCTTCAAGAACCTCGCATTCCAAGGCACTTCCAATAGGGTGGTGTGTCTCAATGTCATCCAAAATGCTTGCATCGTCAGTCAAGTCAAGTAGAGATATTCTACCTCTCACTGTTGGCGACAACGTAACCCAAACAAAGTCCATAGTTATGTTGTTCACAAATGTTACCCATTTTGTACCAACTCTTGTGTCATCCAAAGTTAATGGCTTGTATTCGCCATTTATATCTGTACCTTTCGCACTGAGTTCATAAACAAGATGAGACGATAACCTGTGAGAAAAGGGAAGATATCTATGACTCCTTGCATCGTGAAGACCAATGACCTTTACAGAAATGATCTGGTTCTTCTTGAAGTCCTTAAGAGGGTTACTCTTATCGGTGATATCTTCGAAGCTGTCGAAAATCTCTGAAACATCCACTCTCCCTTGGACATTATCAGCAAGTTGGACATTTAGCTGCGTCTCTTTCACAGCCAATATCTTGGCTTTCAGTACTTTTCCAGGCTGTATCTCGTCTATCGTCTTGATGTCTTTATCAACAGGGTTAGAGAGAAGGGGTCCACCTTCGCTGCCATTAATGCCTTCTCGCTTCTTCATGGAAAGCAAAAACCTTTGCTGAGCATCATCTGTGGCGAGAACTCTGCATGATATGGACTGGTATTCCTTGAATTCAGTTGATGGATCTTTAATAGCATTGCCCTGAGAGAGCTCATTCTTTGGAGCAAGACCGGTGAGGCCACCTGCAAATGCCACAAAAACACCCTTGATAGTAGCTCCCTTTACATATCCACAAAGTTGTTGACCCACCTGAATATCGGAATATTTACTGGGAAGCGATTTTGATTCAGCAGCCTCAATAAGGGATGGCTTGGCGCTTAAGACAATGAGTCTCTTAGCAGTGTTCTTCTCTAGAACGACAAGCTTGTCAAAGTTATGGCCCACTTTCATCTTCTTCAAACTTGACTTTGGATTATCGTCGTCACTAAATTGGCCTGATGCCAAAACTCCCTTGGCATTATATGGATGTATGTCTATAACAACTCCAGTAGAGGTTTTCTCCATGACAGAGCCTGACACGATGTCTCCTATGGATAACGTTTCGATGCTTTTGGATGGGTTAGAGGACACAGCCCTGCAAGACACTACTATGTTCTTCTCTGAAGCATCCACTGATAGTATTCTAACAGACACACTCTGTCCAATCTTGAACTGATCCTTAGGGTCTTTGATATATGCTTCACTGATTTCGCTGACAGGTAAAAATGCTTTGATTCCTCCAAAGAATTCAACAATTGCACCCTTCTGGAGCAACTTAACAACAGTACCAACAGTCTTGTCACCTACTTTTGCTGATTCATAAGAAGATACCCTGCCAAGTTGAGAATTAACGATGGACTTTTTCAGAGTGACTCTAATTCTCCTTCTATCTGCATCAATCGAGAGCACACAACCTTTCACCTTCATACCAGCCTTAAACTTCCTTTCAGGATGCACTAGTTTGATATCGCTCAAATGATTCTCAGGAACCATGGCTGTGAAATTGTCCGAGAACCGGACCACAATGCCACCCCTGGTGAGAATCCTATCCACAATAGCCGATATCGTCTCACCCACCGGAATGTCTTGGAGTCTAAGATATGGCAAGTCCAAAATCTTTTGCTCCATGGAGAGAACGTACATGCCGTCCATAAAAGAGTAACCAAGAACTTTAGCAGAGTGAGTCGAACCAACATTATATGCAGTCTCAATAGATAGATCGTCGATTCGCTTGTCTGAAATACGAGATAGATGCACATACCCAATGCTTGTAGCGCCAACATCGACAAAAAGTCCTAATGTTGGATTTATAAACTTGACGGAAGCAGTCAATATTTGACCCACTGGAAGGGCATCATAATCCTGCGGAGCGGGTAGCAACTTAGCAACAGGTTCAAGCACTGACAACAATAACCTTTCATCGCTTGAAGATGAATAAATAATGCGAGAACGGACAGTTGATCCCTCTTTAAAAGTCTTTGGAATTTGAGTCTTGTCAAATACCCCAGAGTGTATGACATCGACTGTAGCATCAACCAGACCAAGGACTTTACATACAATACCAGATTCGGAGACATCTGTTATCAATGCATCTACTGCAGTTCCAGCGGTTAACGATTTGACATTATCAACAGACTTCACGATAGGAAGCTTTTTGGCATTTCCAGAAGCAGTTAAAGTAAGTGTTCTGCCATTTGCAGACTTTGATAAAATAGACAGTAGAAGCACTTGGCCAGGAATAAGAGATTCAGGCTTAATATCAGCTAGGGTCAATTCCTTGTTGGACAAGAATCCTGATGCTTCGGGTCCTCGTCCTACATCGATAATAACTCCGTGGTCTTCAATGCTTGACACGCTACCTTGGATTGCAATGCCTGGGATCAGATCCTCACCATCAATGTCCTCGTTTACCTGGAGAGGGTCAACGCTCAGCTCGATTCGTCGTTTTCCACTTTCCTTAGAGTTCTCTGTAACTATAGCTCTCAACCACTGTCCTATGGTGAACAAGGACTTCAATTCAGGAATGTCTGCGCTCTCCTCTTCATCGTCGTTGTCATCCTCTTCATCATCATTTGCACTAGATACACTCTGCAGTGCCGCCGAAAGCTTCTCTGAGATATTGGTTATAGGTACATATCCAACAATGTTATTAGCCAGAGATAGTGTGAGATCAAGTTTGGTGATATCTGATACTCTACCAATAACGACGGAGCCTGGTGTGAGTTTGGAGAATGAGAGCGATTCGACCTTGACAGTATCTGCTTCTTTTAGTGTACTATCCTTCTTTGAGTTCTTATGCTTCCTTTTAGACTTTTTAACGGACGATTTTTGAGACTCCGAAAAAAGCTCTCTAGCAGCTTCATTAGTAGCCTGCTTAATCTCGAGGGGGGTCAGCACTGCGTTAGCACCCCCTCGAGGGAAAGCACCATCTTCCATCTTCAAAGTAGAAGCCTTTGGTTCATTCGTAGTTTCAGAAGAACCCTCGACATCTCTCTTTCGTTTTGGAGGCATTTCTTTAGGATTGTCGAAATTCAGAGGTATGAAAATTGGGGTTTTCTTAAGCATATAAAAAAATTTCCCCATGCCCTGAAAAACTGTTCTTCTGTGGTTAGGGGTTTCCTGATATGGGTGATAAGGAAGTAGAGGTGATGTCTTCACAAATTTATTCATGGCACCTAACATCCTAGTAATTCGTTGTAAGAAATCTAGTTTCAGCAGTAGTTGGTTTTGAATTTTGACTATGCACTATAAAGAAATTTGAACTTCCATTGAATCGGGCAATATCCAACGAGGCACACAATCTGCAACAGAAATGGCAGTCCACATATTCTGTCTATTTGGTTAAGAAACCACAAAATAGCATCATGTATGTAATGTATTAATACATATGTTCCAATTGCAACTTCCAGCGGGCTTTTTTTCAATATTTCTGTTCTGTCTGTTTTCGGTAGCCGCTCCATCGGATAAGGGCTAGTGAGTCTCGGGACGCGTGTCCAGAACTGTGCTTTAGCCTCATCAGTCCATCTTGAACTGTATATCAAGAAACTTATAAATAGACCAGTTCAATTGCTGTAGCTCTGCAGCTGCGAGTGAATGCTAGAGTTAGACCACACGCAAACTCGAGAAACCGAAGGCATCGCGGAGCAACTCGACATACCATTAGAGCAATATCCCACCAATTCAGCATCATCGTCATTATCATCTCCACGTAGCTCTATGGACGCATCTGTTGAACTTTCTCAGCGGAAACGCAATGCCAGCGAGGATCCTGGGCTCCCAGTATCCAACTCAGATTGGTCTGAAACTGGTGGACTTCTTCCTGAGTCTATGGGCGAGTCAAGAGACGAGGCCAATCTCAGTCTGAGTCAATTGTCAGTTGTCGACAGACAGAACTTTTTTGTTCTTTGCCTTTTGTATCTTCTCCAGGGTATCCCAGTTGGACTTGCATTCGGGTCAATTCCCTTTTTGTTGAAAGCAAAACTCAGCTATGGCCAAGTGGGCATCTTTACATTGGCCTCGTACCCATACAGCTTGAAGGTGTTGTGGAGTCCTGTGGTGGATGCATTTTATAGCCGGTCGTTTGGTAGACGAAAGAGTTGGATAGTTCCAATCCAATCAGTTAGCAGTGTCGTGCTGTATTGGCTTGGCAGTTATATCCAACCTTATATGGATGATGCAGAGGAGTCCCTGCCAGCAATCACCTTTTTCTTTTTTATTCTCGTGTTCTTATGTGCCACCCAGGATATCGCGGTAGATGGATGGGGGTTGACGCTCATGTCTCATAAGGCGTTACCTTACGCATCGACAGCTCAAACGATTGGGTTAAATACGGGGTATTTTATGTCGTTCACGGTGTTCCTGGCACTGAATTCCCCAGAATTTGCCAATAAATATTTCAGATCAACCCCCATAGATGAGGGCCTTGTTTCGCTAAGTGGATACTTGAAATTTTGGGCATTTGCTTATGCTGCCATGACGGTTCTTGTTGGTGTGTTTAAGAAAGAAGATAGGTCAAAGTCAGACTCTGATGGTGGTGTAATAACAGTATACAAGTCGATGCTTCAAGTTCTCAAACTCAAAAACATTCAAACTCTGATTTTTATACATGTCATAGCCAAAATAGGATTCCAGGCAAATGAAGCGGCTACCAATTTGAAGCTTTTGGAAAAGGGACTGTCAAAGGAAGATATGGCCCTAACGGTCCTGATAGACTTTCCTTTCGAGATCATTTTTGGATACTATGCCGCGAAGTGGTCTACAGGAGATTATCCTCTGGAGCCATGGTTACTGGCGTTTCTCGGTAGGCTAGGATTTGCTGGATTGTCAATGCTGACAGTGATATTCTTCCCAAAAGAGGGAAGTGGTTCTGGATATTTATTGATTATTATAATTGTACATGTGCTAGGGAGCTTCATGTCGACGGTTCAGTTTGTTTGCATCAATGCATTCCACACACAGATAGCTGACCCTCTCATTGGTGGAACCTATATGACTATCTTGAACACAATTGCCAACTTGGGTGGTCAGTGGCCGCGTATATTTGTGTTGGCTGGAGTAGATTGGTTTACCGAGGCGACTTGTGAAGTCACTGGAAGAGACTCCTTTTCGTGCTCTGAAGACTTGGGTAAAGCAGCTTGCAAAACTGCGGGAGGAAAATGCAACATATCAAGAGACGGATATTACGTCATGAACGTTGTCTGCATTAGTATTGGTTTGGCATTGTTTTATTTTGTTATTCGTGATAAAGTACGACGCTTGCAGAAATTGCCAAGAAGTGCCTGGAGAGTTGAAAACCATATCTGGGCGTGAAGAAGCATAGTTGACAATCTACGTAAGAGAATATATATATTATCAAATCGCGAAAAATTTAGACTTCAAAAAAAAGCGCATTAGTTTCTTTTCTACATGACTGCTACAGATTAGTTCTCGTCAAGGTACAGAGCGGACTTGGCAGATCGCACAACCACTTCGGGAGTGGGGAAAGCAAAGTTCTCAAGCTCGATGGCGTATGGGGTTGGCACTTCAGCACCAGTCACACGGCCAACAGGGGCATCCAAGTAGTCAAATGCTTCAGACTCCATGATTTGAGCAGCGATTTCGGAACCAACACCGAAAGCAGGGAATCCAGACTCAACAGAGATAAGTCGGTTAGTCTTCTTGACAGACTTGACAATTGTAGGGATATCAAGAGGCTTGATGGATCGAAGGTTGATAACCTCAGCCTCAACGTTGTACTGCTTCTTCAAGATGTCAGCAGCCTGCAATGAAATAAGAACATTTCGAGAGTGAGCAACAATGGTAACGTCAGTTCCTGGTCGCTCAATCTTGGCAACACCAAAAGGAATGGTGAAGTCGGGGCTGAGAACCTCCTCGGAAACGGCAAACGAGTCACCATACATGATCTCATTCTCGAGGAAAATAGTGACATTTGGGTCTCGGATAGCGCTCTTCAGCAAACCTTTGCAGTCCTCAGCAGAGTAGGGAGACACGACCTTGAGACCAGGAATCTGACCGTACCATGCAGCATAATCTTGCGAGTGCTGGGCAGCAACTCCAGCGGCAGCACCATTGGGTCCTCGGAAAGTGACATTGCACTGCTGGGTACCTCCAGACATGTAGAAAGTTTTAGCTCCACTGTTGATGATCTGATCAATAGCCTGCATAGCAAAGTTGAAAGTCATGAATTCACACACTGGCTTGAGACCAGCGAGAGCAGCACCAACACACAAACCAGCAAAACCCATTTCTGTGATAGGAGTGTCAATCACTCGCTTCTCTCCGAATCGGTCCAACAGTCCTCGCGAAACCTTGTAAGCACCGTTGTATTGACCAACTTCTTCACCCATCAGGAAGACAGTCTCATCCTTGTCCATCTCCTCGGCAAGAGCCATGTTCAGAGCGTCTCGCACCGTCAGCTACTGTTAGTACTTTCATTATTACCCCTGAACCCGCGCCCATGTCACGGCTGAGTTTTCCGGATTATCCGCCGTTGGGTGACCCCCACAAAGTTTTTCCGATAGATAGGGGAAAATATTTTTGTGTGAATAATTGTGTCAAAATGTAATCTTTTTGCTGAAGGTACCCGTGCACATGTCAATCCGGCTAACATAACACAAGGAAACTCCCGTGTCTGGCGAAATTTGGCTTTTGCCGAACATAATTATGTATGCAATCTCGTTCCGTCTGAAAAATGTTGAGTGAAGTAACAACGCAACCATGCCAAAAAAAGTTTAGTAGTACACCAATATAACATCGGCCATTATCAATGGATAAACTTCGAAACAGCCATATCAACTGCCTAAAACTCTTTAATGTCTTTCGCAAACCCAAGTCAACAATTTCCAATGCCGTAGCAAGAAAAAAAATACCAACAAATTCCCAAAGCCAGACACAATTGAAAACCCACACGCGAGCTAAAAGCTCAACCACACCAACCAACATCATATCCCACTCAAAATACATTCATTGCAATTCAATACTTACAGTAGTAGCTCCTCCGGAAGTCGAGGCAGTACGTCCCATGTCAACAGTTCGAAGAGCAGCCTGAGTTCCTAGGCTGATTCGTGGCCGAGACACAGAAGCATGGGCACGAGGCACCAGCACTGAACCAACCAACTTATTGGCAGAACGAGACACAGAAGTAAACCTCATTTTGTGATTAAAAGTCGTCTATAAGATTGCAAAGTGCAGTCTGGAAAATGAGATCTGCTGGGGCAGCCTTGTAGGGTAAACGCCGGTTGATGCGTTGGAGTGCGGACTATCCGTGCCGTCCACCGTACCTGGGCAATTACCAAATGTGTCCAACATGTCGATTCGGAATGAAATATATAGCATGAAGAATCAATAGATTTGCAGCTCATATGGCATTGATTATTGCTTCAAAGCTATCAATTATAATACTGGAGCAATTGATGACTTTTGGTGCTGTTTGGGATTGTAGATTCAACACTATGTGAACGTCAGCTCACTCCGGGACAGTTTATCATTTATAACTTTTGATTAATGTGGTTTTCAAGTCCAGTGTTGACTATTGTAGCTATATATCAGACCCCAACACGAAGGAACGAAAGAATAAATACTAGAATACACTACAGTATAGCACCATGGCCAGTGTCGATCTCGTAGCCAAATCTTCTACCAACGTCACCGACCAACTTCCACAGCCATTCCACTGCGACTTTGGCAAGACCTGCACTGCGTCTTCTTGCTTTAGCAGCTCCAGACTCGTCAGTACTGGATTCCAGCTCAATGGTTGTGGGAAGCACGTTATCTCCAGCACTGAGACTTATAAACAGAGAGAACGGAATCAACCAGACACAGATACCAAAGAAGGAGGCTACTTGTGCAAATGGCGGATGAGTAGGCCCTGAGTAGCCAGGATAGTCGTTCTTGATCTTGGCTGGTGGCAGCGATGGGTCAGAGAAATGTCGGAACCACAGCCAGTGATTCAACACTACCGCCACACATGATGATATAAATATACCACTTGTCAAAGAAATGAAAGGGAATCTCTTCAAGTTTTGTAGATAGAGACCATGGGCGACAATTGACCCAACGGTGAGAAAAAACGGGAATCCATCAAACACTATCAAAAGCAAGTGCAGTCCTATGATTCCATATATAAGTCTGGTGAGAAGACGCTTGGTCCAAACCGTGTGTTCTTCCACCTGCTCAGACAAATAGTACAGGCCCGACGCAATGGCCAATGTCAGGAATCCAAACGCTGATATTGATCCCACATAGGATAGTAGCAGCAGGACAACCATTGCGTGTACAAGTGTAAATCAAACAGCGTGCGTGGCCAACCTATCGATGGGCGAATAGGGTTCGCAACATAACCGCATATGCATCAATTCACGATGATGCATGAATATCTGACAGATGCCGGTGCCCACCGCGCGATAGAGCTACTAACGCTGCTTTCAGCTATGTAGAAGGAATTGGCCAAATCTATACTGTACAACTGTCGCTTCTTCTAAAATAATTTGCATGCGGTATCTGGTCCTAAACGAGCCAAGACCACACGGAATAACTTGTATCAACGGTATTGAGATAACAATACTCTCGCTACCTCGACTCTAGGTACGCTCAGATTCGTGGTACAAAACTAGATTGAAGTCTCACTTAAGCTTGTTCATCTAATCTGAATTTTGACTAAGATGGCTAATCAGTCATTTTAGGATCCGACAAAACGGACATCAACTCTTCGACCCGTCTGAAGTGCGCTAAATCAGATCCCTCTTACATATAGTAACTGTGTGCGCTTTCACCATTTATCGATCTTTAACAGCAGCTGTCTTCTGTAGATGATCCAATTATTACTCAGTCTGCGGCATCCTAAAATAAGTACAGCTTGAATGAGACCTTTCCCACTGATAAGAATGCAGATCGAATAAAAGCGGAGATTCTACCTTAGCACGGGCCAAATTCAACATCAAATGCACATAGATACCATCCTATGTAACGACGCTGAACAGGCTGCTGAAACCCGGTGTTTGTTTCCATTCTGCACGTACCCTAAATTGACCAGATGAGATCGACAGACTACCCCGCACGACAATCATGATGTCACAACAGCGAAATGAAATTGGCTTATTGAGGTCAGCAGGTGTTCAATTTGCCTGTCATGAGTGAAGAAGGACTCGCAAATGTACAGATTTTTCCTCATAAACGACACGATAAACAGAATCGTGCGATATATTGTATACCATGGGTGGTGTTCTAAAAATGGACCACTTATGCACACCATTTAATTAACCTATAGACAGAGCCATAAAACAGTGATATCACAATATAGTCACTCAAATGTAGAATAATCTTGTACAGCAAACTACTATAATGCAAATATTAGATATTAGAGATCAATGAGAAAATTTTTGCTAGTCTGTTTTGGTATATCCCGTTCTGTTACTGGGTAGTGGGGGTACCAACACCAAAATTTCAAATACCAATTTTCAAAACAACAGGGTTATAATTTAGCAGCTGCGCTTTGGCTGCCTACAGCCAATTGGATGTTTCTGCGCATCTACAGCTATATTATTGATTGCAGTCACATGGCAGCGTCTTTAAATCACACCATTGCTAATCACCCTCGTATACATGCTCTTGGCCGTTGCAGCACACCAGGGTACGGGCCCGGCTCCCAAAACAATCGAAATACAGTTCGTTCCCCGGACTGCTGTTTGGCTATCAGTTAAACTATACTTCACCGGCTTTGACAACAGCATCTTGGGTTCTCAGTGACCTGGGCCTACTGATACAAGCCTTTAGATATACAGCGTTTCTGAGGGCCATTTCCATTTGAATGGCCGCTGGCTGTTTATGGGTTTGACCATTTAGGACTGCTGTACCCCAACTACTGCCATGATCTCGTTATCCAATTCAACTACCATGCCTTCGGCCTCGTCTTCGAATTCATCATTGAGTGGAGCGTCTCAGACTTCGTCGGCTACCGATATTTTAACAAGTCGAACTGAGCCTATCAACATTAAGAGCCCGTCTGAGGAACTTCAGCCTGCCAGAAATGGAGTTTCCAACGTTGACGTAAACTGGCTATCTAGAGGTTCATCCCTCCAAGAAAAAGAAGGTAAGTTATTGATAGACAGTATTTGTGGGATTCATGTATCTCTAACTTTATAGCGAGGACTCGTACAAGATCTGCATCATTACCGTCGGATTCTGTTGCTCCGTCTCTGTCTGTGTCCCCTAAACAGACGACCACAACAACTATCCATGAGGAGGAAGAAGATGCATCAGCTTCCAATCAGGTAACTGAACCGCTAAAGGCATCCAAATCCAAGCTGTCACTTGGACTCAGGGCACAGAAAACGACTACCGTCCCTCCCCCTTCAGCCAGCATCAACATCCCCACTAACGGTCAATCAATTAAAGCAGCCAAAGCTACATCGCAATCCTCATTCGAGCTCCACAGAGCGTCTTCCTTAAATACAACGCTTTCGAAATCTGTGGACTCCAAATTATCTAGCAGCGGCGGACGCAAATCGTCATGGTTTTCCAGTATTGGTTCAAAGCTCTCTTTGGGTGGAGCCAATAACACTAGTGGTGTACATGTCCCACACCCAGGAGCTAAGAGCCCTCATCTTGCATCTTCGGCAGTGTTCATCCCCAAGCAGGCTTCAGATTTAGAGGCTGCAGTCGGTGATCCCCTTTCTCCTACGAGTTCTGCATCTGTACCTGGTAATGGTTCTGCTTCAACACCAGCTGCAATTCACCCACCACGCACATCTTCACCAAAGGTGAATACTGAGGTTGTAATCTCTTCATTGCATGAGCCTCCCCCAAAGAGCCCCGAGTCTTCTTCTGGGCAGCGACAGGGATCGATTGTCAATAGGTTCCGTCGACTGTCAACTAGGGGATCGGTTGCTGATATCACTGCACCTCAACCTGTTGAACGGATGGTTCTGAACAAAAATTTGCAACGGCATCCGCTAAAGGTTAAAGAATTCGAGGGTGTTCTTCCTCATAGGGTCAGTTTCAGTCCTGAAGTAATGGAGCGGGACCCTCCTCAACAGATCCCTTCTCGTAACCCAAGGGCTGGTAATATCACATTTGGACCCAATGGTGAGCTTAACAGAGCTCCATTGCCAAACCATTCGGGCGTCAACCCATTGTCTACTTATGCTGCACCAAGAAACTACAGCGCCAGCACATCTCTTGCCAGTCAAACCGCTTACGAAGCAGCAGTTCGGGTGGCTCAGTCGGTAAAATCTCTGGGCACTTCGAGTGGTGGTGGTGGAGGGTTATTTAAGTCAAAGTATTCGTCATCACCGGTTGCAACTTCAACGCTTGACGATTTCGAGTCTTACAGCAAACAGCCCAACGTTAAAATTGACACACCAATGCATAATGCTGATCGGCTAGGAGGAGGGGATGCATCTCCCAAAGACAGTGATGATGAAGAAGAGATCGAAAAGGAAAAGGATATTACTTTGGAAGCTATTTATACTAGATGCTGTCATTTACGTGAGATCCTTCCCATCACTGCTACTCTCAACCAAATGAAGGGTCGCCAGCCTCCTCTGGAAGTGGTCAAGATGATGAATCCTCGACCAACTTTGATTGAAATATTGTCATTGTCGGACTTTTTATCTGTTGTTCCAGTGTGCATGCTGCTCTTTGAGCACGTGAGTCTTTCTAATGAGATGTTGAGGATTTTGTTATCGGCTGTGTTGCGATCCAAGCATCTGGTTCGAATAAGCTTTCGGAATACACCCATAGATGCCGATGGGTGGAAGTTGTTTTGTGCATTTCTGAGCGAGAATACTTCGTTGTCACGTCTAGATATATCCATGCAAAGAAACAAGCCGGCCTCGTTATCCGGCTCAGTATCACAAAAGCCAAAGACAAAGCCAGTGTTAGACAGGTCCCAGGTGAGCTGGAGAGATTTAACTGTGGCTCTCAAAGCGAGAGGAGGAATAGAAGAAATCTTGATGAATGGCTGTATGGTGCCAAGTGAAGAACTTGAGCAACTGCTTATCGAGGGGCTCTCGACATCAACCAAGAGACTTTCATTGGCTTTGAACGATCTGCATCCCGAAGATATTGACGTTATTTGCAAATGGATGGAATTAGAAGGCAATTCTTGTGAGGGGCTCGATTTAGGTGGAAACAACCTCGACAAGTCGTGGCATGCAATCCAGCGAATAACTGCTTCGCCCAGCCTTAAATTCCTGTCCCTAAACTCGACTGGACTATCTGATATTCAAAATGCCAAACAGGTATTTGGGGTGATGGCTCCAGAGTCAAATCTCCGACTTTTAGATTTATCGTCCAACCCCAGCCTGTTTCCAGACTTGTCAGAGGTGCTGTCGCATGTTTTGTCTCAGTTTAAAGACTTACGCAGAGTGCATCTGGACTCGAATAATCTGCATTCGGAGGATATTATAAAGTTGGCTGATGGGTTTTCGAAGTGCCCAAGCTTAGTCCACATTTCTTTGTTGGATAATAGCAAGCTGGACTCAACAGCGTGTGCTGCATTGACGGCTGCGACGTATATCTCCAGCACAATTTATACTATCGAATGTCCTACAGACTATTGGCCGGCATCGGTTCAACGAAGGCTAGCTCATAACTGCATTGTTAATATGGAACTGGTAGCAGGTCATATTAACCAATATTATAAGGAGCACGACGATGAAGGATTGTTTGGTAAGAGTGATGACTTTTTAGAGATGGGAGATACTCTTTACAAGGCCACTGGCGATCTTCTGAAGGCAACAAGTGACTCTGCAACCTATGAAGAGGCACAAGGATCAAAGATTGCTGAAGTGGTTGTCAAGCGAGGTCGCCAGCTGCGAGTGTCGATCCGTAAGACAATGGACGAGCTATTCCAGAAGCGACGAGCTGAGGGTCTTACCACTATTGAAAAGGAGCGACTCATCCGGTTGTGCTTTTTAGATGGCAATCTTGAAAAAGTCCTCCAAAAGTACGATACATTGCATCAGCAATCAAACAGTCCTCCGAAGCAGGCCACACCTGCCCCTCAAAACCAAGCTCCACAGGCAGCAGCGCAGCAACCGTCGAACTTATCGGTTACTGCTTTATCCGATCATATATTGACTCTGCAGCCGTTAGATCGAAATGTGGCTCTTATGGCACCAAACCCCCAGCATCCAGATTTGCAAATTGCTGCAATGAGCGAGACAGACAATATTCCTCCACTGTCTCGAAAGTCTTCTTCAACATCACTACATCAGAAAGAACAAGAACTGGAGGAAGGAGAACTGCATAAGCTTGGAACCTATATACAGATGCGAACAAGCGACAGTGACACAAGCGGAAGACCCAATCTAAGTTCTACAGGAGAAGAACTGCGACGAAGGTTGCTTGAAATTAAAGGTTCGAACTCTGTCAGCGAACTCATTGAAGGGTTAGAAGAAAGGCACGGACCAGAACTGGAGCGTATCCTCAGTGCTGCTATGTGCCCGTCCGATCCGGTTCGAAGAAACAGTGCGACAGCTGATCCCGAACAGAGCCTCGATGATGTGGTAGATGACATTGCAAAAGCGCTTACTTGAGAGCGCTACTTGTATATTTACACAAAGTATTTTAAGACTCTAGAGTCATTAGTGAACAGCTTTACGAATGAAATGATAACTGAAATTTGAGAAAGACAAAACAAAAATAAGAGAATGTTTTAGTGGTTTGTATTAATCATACATTTTTTTGATTGAAAGACTTAGTTGGCAGCCTGGAACTCAGCGATCTTAGCAGCAACCTTAGCCTTTCGCTCAGCAGAAGTGAGCTTCTTCTGTCGGTACTTCTGGGAAAGAGCCTTGTACTCCTCCTTGGTCTTCTTCTCAGTGGGCACAAACTCGGGGCTCTCTCGGATTTTCTCGTGAGCCTCAGTGTAGACATCCTCAATGGCATCAGCCTCAAGGTCGTCATCAAGGTAAGACTTGAAGAGGGTTCGGTATCGCTCCTCATCATCGTCAGCAAGCTCCTCCATGTACTCGGCAACGTGACCTCCGACAATGTACTTTCGGAGAACATCAGCATCGAGCTCCTCGGACTCAATGTCCCAACCGGGGAATCGCTTGGCGGAGTGGGGAATGTAAAGACCACCGTCAGAAGCACCCTTCATGGCACCGAAGATTCGGGCACCAGTGGTGGTTCGGGTAAGACCAACATCAAGGAAAACCTTGAAGGGTCGGGGACCGTCCTCAACAGCCTCAGTGAGAGAGAACTCACCGCTGGCCTCCTCGTCTCCAGCGTAGGTCTCGTCAAGACCAAGCTTCTTGAGGGCTCGTCGAGCGATCAAAAGACCAACAGCGTAAGCAGCAGACCAGTTGGTAAGACCGTGCTTGATACCGTATCGAGGGAGCTCGTGGGCGTAAGCAGCAGTCAAAACAACATCACCAGTGATCTGAGAAGACACAATCTGGGCAATGATGTCTCGCTTGGTGAATCGAACAACAAGTCGGTACTTGGGGGAGTTGTACTTAGCCTTGTGCTGGGTGACCAATCGCTTTCGGGCGTAGTAGTCAGTCTTTCCCTCTCGTCGTCGTCGGAAAGGAGTCTGGTATCGGGAGTGATAGGCAGCAGTCTTCTGGACCTTCAAGAAAACCATTTTTTTGTCGATGTCTAAGAGAGAAAACCTACTTGGATGCACCCAAAATCTTAATGGGGCGACTGAAAAATTATATCCCAAAACAGTAATGTGACTGCTGAGTGCCATCGTTGTCCCAATTAGGCAGGATATGCGCCCCACACCAAGAGGCTCCCACCGGTATAAAATGAGAGAAAATCATGTGTCTTTTATAGTACGCAGGCAATTGGTAAGGAAACGAGACAGTGGAGCTCTAGTGATGATATCACATGGTCCGTGTTGATGAGAAGGATTAGACCCCTTCATATGAATACAAACCCATATTTTTCACTTTCCTGATCATGCTCCAGCAGTTATGGACCTATTTCTAACGTCAGCCCAGGCTTGAATAGTTTTATGACAATTATAATTTAACTTCTTTTAAATAATTTCGTAGCTATCTATTGATTTATGAGTTCATTATCATTTGGGACGGTGCATAACGGTCATTGAATGAGAAGGGAGTAGTCCTTGGGATGCCTGCATCCCTTGGTCTGCCTTGTAAAGTAGAGAGTTCGCTGAGAATCCTTGGAATGCGTTGCCGACATTCTGATTCTTTTGCACAACCAGCCTTTGTTTAGCCTGTTGAACTTTCTCTGCGTAACCATTTCCCAGCAGCGTGTCTGCGCCACTATCCAATTCTACCTTTTGATTCTGATAAGCAATAGCCGACCTTACTTCAGCATGGAGCCTGCTCATGTGGCTGCGGTTTGATGTAGGAGTGGTGGTAGCAGCGACAGATTGCACGTACGAAGACACTCTGGGCATATCGATGGAATGTGGAGTGAGAGGCGACAATTGCGACGGTTGAGGCAATTCTTCATTGAACTGTTGGTTGCGCAGTACCTGGGCATATTCTCCACTCTGGTTACTGTTAATCTCCTGGGTTCTCAAAGAGTATACTATGTTGCGCAACAGATCATAGTCGTCGCGATTGTCAGTGGACAGGTGGTAGAACGTATAACCGTCCTCTTCAAATCCATCATAACCTCTTTGAAGACGCATCGATAGAGTGAAAGGATGGGGTCCAGATATGCCTTCGTACAAGTCGTATCGTTTAATCCTGAGATCAACATTCCCTTCACCCTGGCCTACAAATACCTTCATACAGTCAAAAGCAATTTCAATAAAACAATCGTCCCAGTTGCCCGGGCCGGAGCTGTGGCATGACCACATTGCAGAGGTCGAGAATCGCGGACATGATTTGATGATGTCTCGACGCGGTGTGAGAGACGCAAGAGACTGCGAGTCCAACCTAAAAGACGACTTGGTGACATCAATAAAACTGGTCGAACAGTCCCACTTTGAAAACACCTGTCCCACTTCTTCATTTGATCTCAGTGGTCGACGAAAACTGTAGTCCATATTAGCAGGATCGGGCGTGACGACCTCCCAAAGCATGAAATCGTGTGGGTTCATCCCCAACTCATATCGATGCTCTGACACAATATCAGCCAATACAGATCCTACAGTTTTGTTGAGTACTATATTGCTGATTGCTCTTTGAGTCGGTAAATTAACCGTGACCGCTATACTGTCTGAAGGACATGGGGTTGGTGACTGCCCTGATAAACCTGATAGACCTGATAGAGCTGATAAAGGTTGGTTGACGGACCCAGGCCCTGATAACGACCCACTCCACGCTGACCCTGGTGATCCAGAGTGACCCATTGCACCAGACGGTCCAAACTCGGTCTGAACTTGCAGCGCGGGCAGGTTCCGTCTCTTTCTATACCGGGACGGAATTGCGTCTGCCATAGCGGTTCAAGTTCAGGGCAAGATTTAAAAAGCAGTGATAGTCTTACAAAGGGAGGGCAGGTGGTGGGGTACGCACTTGACACAGGTTAATCGTATAGTGAGCAAAACCCAAATGATGGCAAATCGCGACTTGCTCAACCGTGTCGAGAGGTGGGAACAAGGTGAAGTTGCAAAATCTGTTCTCTAAGACTTCTTGAAACAGCTCACGCATGCGACTGATCTGTTGATGCACATTCCCCATGCATGGGATCTCGCAGCTGGCATGTGTCCCCTGGATGCATCTCGACCAAACCGGTGTAAACCGGTGTGACACTTCACTAGACTTGGATATCTATACACTAGTAAAGAGCACTAACAGTGAGCATTAGCGTGAACATGGGTGCAGTGCGTCGCATAGAGTGCCATATGTAGGCAATTAGATTTATCCACATTAGTCTATGTGAGGTCCAGATAGGCCAAACACACTGCGAACTTGGTGGTAGTTTGCACCTACTACGTAAACTAACAGTACCTCTACATATCCGAAAACCAATCCCGCAAGCTTTTCCCCAAAAGAGTGGAAATACACTGCCGTCATTAGAAGCATCCATGCCCATAATGCCAATAGAATGTACACGCCGTTGACAGCAAGATTGCGTTGCTTGATGTCGAAGGCACTAGCGCCCACCACGCTACTCCCAAGCACTTCAAACCACAAAAACAAGCTTGCATGTGTTAACAGAAAGAAATGGCCACTGGGGTCGTAGCCGCCAGTCCATTTGCCATGGCCTGCTCGGCAGTACGCCGATGAAACGACAGACCGAACCAGCTCCTCTGGTAATCCGTCGCATCGACCACCCGTCAGCACGAAAATTCGGTCCATTAATGGTAGACCAAACATCCACTGCGAGAAAAGAACCCACCACAACGTAGCTGCCGTATACCGAGCAGCTGCATGCAAAGGAGAGTGTGATAGTATCCTTGTCTGCTTAACGGGCCCAACCTGTACCAGGCCGTTATATACGACAAACAAGACATATGCAATAGTGGTCCAAAGCCATGCTTTCTTGACAAAAACCGTATTGATAATATTATGCTTGTTGCTGAAATACGATTCGTCTGGAGCACTGATATGTACCAACTGGCCCAATATCAACACTACTGGATACAATGCTAATACAAAGGACGCCTTGTTGCCAAGGTCTAAAGCGCCTCTATTTCGTACCTCTGTAGACAAATTATCTGATTCCTGCCCATTTTCTGCCCCGCCAGGGCCATCTCTAGGGCGAACCTCCGAGTCTTGCTGGACATCCATGGTGATGGATTGGCCTTGATGGCGCCTCTGTTCATATAGGCCTGGGTTTGGGCTTCACCTCGAACCAGCTGGACTCTTTGATCTCTACCAGTACCAACCCCCTCCATCTACTATAATCTCCTGAAATTGCCCTGATGGAGCCACCCACAGAAGTGCCCGAGCAAATGGACGAGCCCACAAGGTGGGAAGTCGAGCTGGAGTTTGTTCAATCGTTGGCCAACCCGCAGTATCTCAATTTCCTAGCTCAGAACAAGTACTTGGAGAACGAAGAGTTCCTCAACTACTTGGAATATCTTGAGTACTGGCGCAAACCTAGTAACGCCAAGTATCTGGTGTATCCAAATTGTTTGCACGTCCTGTCATTGCTCAAGGAACCACGGTTCCGCCAGGAGATACAGCGTGCTGATACTGCCAAGCTGTTTATGGATGACTTTTACATGAAATGGCTTGGCCAGCCTGCTACCGAAAATGGCCATGCTCCTCCTCCGCAATAATTGATTAGCCAGTAATTCGAATCAATCATTGTGACTTGAAGTGAGTATTACTGTATTGTTCGCTTGTCTGTGACCACGGGGTGACTTCCAGCTCTGTCGCTAGCCCAGTGATCCGCTGAGGCCGTGGCATTTGTCCAGGGTGCTCTTTCCAGTCAGTTTAACAGATGCGATTAAATTCGAAATTTTCTATCGAAATTTCAGCTCAGCACAACAGGTTCAACGGGTCATACTAGCAAACCCTCTAGCACCGCACCCTGGTGACATAAGCGGGTAGTGACGGGTTAGTCAGCATGGCGTCATATCACCAGTTATGGGATCATAGGCCATCAGTCATTTGTCATGATGTACAGTGGGATGGGCGAATTATCAGTTACACTATGCTGTCGGTGCGCAGGCTGGTCAATCCAACGGCTGTTGGCAGCGTGAGATTTGTGTCTAGTCGTCTTTTGCCTGCTTGTCGGGCTCATGTGCGAAACTACTCAGTGTCTCGCACGACCGTGGAAGATGGGTCGAGCAATCCCCAGATGGCATTTCCTTGCTTGGACAAGATGGACAGTAGAACCAAATCTTATGAACTTGGGCCAGAACCGGCGTACTCCAAAGTGGTGTCTGGATACACTCTGTATCACAGCACAGAGCCTCTCAAGTTGGACTATGGAGGTGTTTTGCCAGAGTTCGACATTGCATTTGAGACTTGGGGAAAACTCAACAGCGACAAATCCAATGCTATTTTAATACATACAGGTCTTTCTGCATCTTCGCACGCCAAGTCGCATGCCAAAAACACTCGGCCTGGTTGGTGGGAAAAGTTTATCGGCCCGGGACTAAGCATTGACACCAATAAGTTTTTTGTCATTTGCACCAATGTGCTAGGAGGATGTTATGGATCCACTGGACCATCCAGTATTGATCCAGCTGATGGACGACGATACGCTACAAGGTTTCCTATTGTGAGCATTAGTGATATGGTGCGTGCTCAATACAGGCTTGTCACCGAGCATTTGGGAATTTCTCAATTGTATGCATCTGTTGGATCGTCCATGGGAGGCATGCAGTCTTTAGCATATGCCACCGAGTTTCCCGAGTCGGTTGGCCGAATTGTATCTATCTCGGGTTGTGCGAGGTCACATCCGAGCTCGATAGCCATGCGCCATACTCAGCGACAGGTGCTGATGGCAGATCCCAATTGGAAGAGGGGATTCTATTACGATTCCATACCACCGCATGTGGGCATGAAACTAGCCCGTGAAATAGCTACCATCACATACAGATCAGGCCCAGAATGGGAAAATAGGTTTGGAAGAGACAGAGCAGACCCATCAAAGGCTCCTGCATTGTGTCCCGATTTTTTGATTGAAACTTATCTTGATCACCAGGGTGAGAAGTTCTGCACAGAGTATGACCCCAATTCACTATTATATGTATCAAAGGCAATGGATTTATTTGATCTGGGGTCAAGAAATCGATCGCTTGCTAGGCTCACGAGACAGGGCGACACTCAGCCTTTGGAGTCGTGTTCTGCTTTACCATCTGAGCCATACCAAGAGCAGCCCAGGGACGAAGTCAGCGTGCCATCTGAAGACGATATAGTAGACGGACTTCGGGCAATGGCCCATATTCCAACATTGGTTGTGGGCGTTGCTTCTGATATCTTGTTTCCTGCTTGGCAGCAGCGAGAGATTGCCGATGTCTTGAAACAAGCCAGCGACACCCCAGAAAAGATTCAGCATCATGAGCTTGGCATGGATATCAGTCTATTTGGCCATGACACATTCCTACTCGACGTGGAAAACGTTGGCGGGCCCGTGAAGCGGTTCTTAGAAAGTGCATAAAATATACATATCTATATATATTGTTAACGCATATTGCTTTAGTTACGAATACAAGACACTTGTAGGTTCAAGAGTATGTAGAGCATTTTGATTACATAGCCATTATCATTGGTAGACATTTACATATTTACATGGAAGACTCGGCCTTTGGTCGAGCAGCCTCCTGTGCCAAAAACTTCCGGGCCTTCTTCTGCATTCTGTCAAGCTTTCGCTTGTTTCGAGTATCTTTCTTTGTCTTCTTCAATGGAAGAGTCTTGTCGCCGAAAAACTGCACCTTGTCAAAGTATTCTCGCGACATGTGGAATTCTTCTGTGACAGCAGAATCCGATAGCCCAAGCTTTTCAATGGTCCAGAAATATCGCTCGGGATCTTTTCGTTTTAAATACTTCAAAATGCCCTGACGGTCATGCACGAGCTGTTGTAATTGTCGAAGTCCCGACACATCTTGCTTGTTTTCTTTAAGGTGGTTAGCCAAATAATTAATGCGAATGGTCCACACAGCAGCCTGTACCTCACTGGATCCTGTGTCACCGTCATTTCGACCAAACTCCTTGACTGCCAGTGCAACCGCCATCTTTTTCTGCTGGGCAGGAGAAGAATTCTGCATGGAAACTAGTCGTTCCACGACTTCTCGCTTGTGTTTTTCATCGCTGAGAACAGCCTCTCGCTGACCGCTCTTGGCTTCCACTCGGGACAAAGCTGCCTGCTCTGCTCCATAAAACAAGTTGGATGCATTCTCTGGAGTCACTCCGTCCACCAAATTGAATGGTTCTGACACATGTGCCCTGACTCGTTCCAAAAAACCAACATTAGACCTGCCCAGAACTGGATCTACGTATCTTGGTTTTGGCTTCATCATTTGACTGGCAAAATGCTTGTGTAGCCGTCGAATCCGCTTCAGATATTTTTGCTTGACCAGTTGGGGAGATCCAGCATGAAACTCTCTTATAGACCCTGAAGAGAAACCAGAGCTGTGGCCAATTAATGGCAGCTTTGGTATTACTCTGGGCCTGAACATGATGCGTAGTGTCAGTGTGAAATTTCGAGGTTGAAAAATGTCAGATGTTAGGGCATGCCCAGCACCAACAACATGTCAACTATGAACGTAGGAACACTCTTTCTAAGAATAAATAAAAATATATTATGCAGAATGCTACTTGAGCTGAGCCAGCCGGACAGAAAGACTGCTCAGAGGCCCAACAAGGTTCTTTTCCCATCGGGGGTTCCCATTTTCGTAGACTATGGCCTTCTCTACCATATTTCCAGACACGACTAGATGAACGAGTGGGCCGTCCTTGACGTAAACCTTCCACAACCGCAGAGATTCATCAGTCTCTATACGGTCAACAATATCCATGCCGCGATATTTATGCATTTTCTGTAGCCGTCGAACTTGGCCATATAGGTGGCTTCTGATCTTTGTGACAAACAACATCAGATTGCCGTCAAGGTACAGACTCGCCAGCTTGCGAATTGGAACGTATGAAGGCAGAGTATGGCGATACACTCGCAATGCATTGGACTTGGTGCTCCGTCTCAGAACCACATAGTGTGGGGTATCGTAGTGACCGTCAACAAAGATCTCGAATCTGATGCCCAGACCATCCTGTAAGTAAGGAACCTTGAACGCGGTTATTCCAGTGAGTCTGTGTAGATTCTCGTTATGCAAATTCTTGAGCTCGAGAAGTATATCGGATTTGTACGGACTGGATGGTTTTCCTTCAATGTGGCTGACGGCATCTCGAACAGTATTTTCAGTGCTTAGAAACTGCTTTTTTGCCAGCAGCTGATCCAAATTCGCTTTTGTGTTGGCGACTTGTTAGTATATCAACGTGATACCGGTTCATACTTTCTACCTGAAGCGCCAGGATATCGGTAGGATCCACAACAGACGCCATGTTTATTTGCAGAGTGCAAGTTGAGCGGCGCAAACACTCCACATTTATATAAACATGTGGAGATGCTATGCAAGTAAAGACGAAACCACTGCAAAGCAAATTCCCAAATATGTAATGCCATTGTCCAATAAACGCTTTATAGTTACAGCGCATGATGTAGATGCAATTAAAATGCTGTCCCATTTATGGTGCTGCTGTTATGTGTTGAGTTTACCGCAGTCCTGCTCTCAGCAATGCAAACGAAAAGTTCAACGCTGCACCAGCAACCAGCGCCTTTTGCTGTCGTGTTGAAAACAGAGCCGAACCCTCCTTGACGAGTACAATTACAAAGATACCCAAAAACATGCCGATGAGTACACCCACCAAATCGTCCAGATAGTCACCACCCATGATGGCCGCAGCATCAGCAGGGCCATCGGCAACACCAGTCTCAATCCACTGCTCTTCTAACCTTGCCATACGTTCATCTGGCCCGCTATTGTCAACTTCTGTTGTAGTTCCATCACCACTCTCATTGTTGGCGTCGTTATTCGGTCCTGACCCGTAGCCGTAGAGCCGTCCAAATTGTTGGCGCAGTTGTACGATATCATCGTCTGTAAAACCAGTATCTCTCAGTCTGTCGAACCCTCTTAACTCAGGCAACGTACTTCTGGTGGGAATCCGCTTGTCATATTCTCCCTCTCTTGCCAACTCCAATGGAGTCAAGATATCTCCTATGGCGCAGTGAAGATATATACGAGGGCCATTGGGTCCTTTCACTACCTTGGTACCCTCCATCACAACTCCCGCCACATCTTGGGCAACATTCGTTTGATCATTGAGGACTTTACCGTTATGAATAAGTCGAAGCCTCCTATTGAGAGTTATACCTCCTACTCTCTGGCGAATTAGCCGTCTTATTCCTGAAACTGTTGCATCAAGTACATTGTCCATGGTAATCGACACATCGGATAGAGACGCATCAGACAGCTTGATGACAAAGGTGGCTGGAACCGCGACAGCCTTGGCTTTGCCCTTTTGGCGGTCGCTCTGGCCAGGTTGGTCTTGCTGTTCCATTTGGATCTGAGATGCAAGTTAAACTTGTATGATCAACTGTGGGTTTGATTTTCAGTGCCACTGGCGCACACATGCACGGCTGACAGCCCAGACTATAAAAAGGGATCACTGTGCACAATTTTCACTTTGTGCGGTTCCCTGGCAATTCCGTGTTGCTTGTCTTTCATTTTACCTACTGAAGGAACAAGCGTCAAGCCAGTGGATAGACTAATAGGGGAGAACTGGGGGCAACTTTGGTTTGAACTATCGGCCGTCTTAATGCCTATATGTTTAGTTTTACTACGAACTTTGCGCGGGCTGGTGGGTCGTACAAATATTTTTTTTTTTTTTTAGTTTAGCTAATAAACTATAGACAGACTAATATATTAGTGCAAAGTAAAGAACAGCAACTGAGTATATTGATAAATGAATTGTGTTGTCAATTGTTATTGGAAATTGCATAAGACGAGGGTCTCGTCATGTTGGTCATGTTGGTCATGTTGGTCATGTTGGTCATATCATGGGCGTCTGACCATCATGGGTCAGTTTACTAATTGTGTGCTGCAAACCTATTGGTATTATGACTACAAGTCCTATGAACCATGGCGTTTTTGAGTATCGTTACAACTACATGCCTCACTGCATTGATCTGAAGAAATCCATAACACCAGTGAAAACCACCAACAAAATACCACCTCCAGGACCAAGACGAAGAACCTTTGGCAAGAATCCCTTGTACAGAGCGCCGAATCCTTCCTCTCTGAATACTGTCACTACACTAGGCACAGTCCAGTTGTACTTAGGTACCACACCAGCAACTCGAGTGGTATTTTGAATTCGACTCTTGACAACATCAAAAGGAGTGTTGAGCATTGTTCCTACAGTTCCTCCAATTGATCCGGAAATCAGATCATTGGTAATCTTGCCAGACTTGGTCTCGGCCTTGGGCAGCAACTCTCGAACCTTGAAAATGACTCCGAAATAGCCAGCATTCCACGACACATGTCGCCACATGGTGGCCTCTAATCCATTGTACAGTGCTAGTGGTCCCTCCTTGGAGATGATGTGTCGCACCACATGGCCCATTCCAGTGTATTTGGAGGACTTGTCCTGCAGACGGATCTTGACAAGCTCAAATGGAACGACTACAAATGACTCAGTGGCTCCTGCAGTGGCACCGGTGAGAATTGATAGAGGTTGGTTCATGGAAGTCATTCCAAATGCACTCTTGTAGAACTTTCCCCACTCGTCGTTGGCTGCGAACTTGGTCGCTCGCTTTGGGGCCTCCATAAGAATTGGAGCAGTAATACCTCGATATAGTCGCGAAGGACTGCAATGTTAGCCTATATACAATTGCTTGTTGAGTTCTATCGCTATGCTTACCCCTCGTTCCTAATAATCTTGCCAAAGCAATCCATCATACTGGTATAGGCTTCTCCCTCAACTCCAGTTCCAACCTGTAGCTGCATTCGGGTTTTGACCACATCCAGAGGATACATGACCAGGATCTATACAGTCAGATATGGCCAATTCCATCCACTACTCACCTCTGAGATTCCTGCCACTGCTCCAGCCACAAACTGGTATATGAAAGGCAACGCTCCAATTAGTACTTGTACTTATCGCCCACCGGACTGCTAAACCACCACTTACGCTTAGCGTCACTACTAGACATTTCTAAAGTTAGCCCTCGCTATAATCATCACAAAGCCCTGACATACTTTTATTTTTAAAACCGCTATTATCTATAATTTGGTCCTAGTCGGTAGTAGTTGGTAAAATTCGCTGCTAACAGCCGGTTCCGCTTGAAATAGTCACACAGGACAACCCCAAATCGTGGTTAGGATAAAAGAGGGGAACTATTGGGGAAAATTGGGGGAAACGACACAACCCCCCCCTCGTCGGAGTGACAGAGGGGCAGTTCCGTCTAGTTAAACGATCAGATGCCCACCCGGATAAATACACCTAGTGGGGTAACCCCCATCATCCCACGGCTCCATTCCAATTGTCACAAACAGCTTCGTAGCTTTGCCTGTGGGTGTCTGTACTGTCTTTCAAGATGACGCGACATCGGCAAGCCTGCTGCAGTACCGCGACCTCGGAGCAGCCTGTACCGAGAGGATGATTGCATACTGCCATGCATATGACAAAGTTTAACATTGGTCAGCTAATAATCCGAGTGATGCCCACCGGACATGTGAGCGACATTGTCCAGACACATGAGTAGTTACTCACTCCCATTTGTTTGTATGTCAGCGCGGTTGATAAATACATTATACATATAAATATATAGCTCTAATGATAAGGTATGCTGGCACAGTATCATTATTCGTTTTGTTTATAGTCTATGAAACGGGCCAAATTAATGGTCGTCTCATCAGCTATCTGTCGCAGAGAACCATTTTTCTTTCTATCTATCTTCTTGGTCACTTGCCTGACCTTTGGCAATATTGACCGCAGACTGCTCAACCAGTTGCCATTTACAAATAGTTCAGAGTCGTAGTCGTAGTTTTTGTCGCCAAAAAGGTCGAAAAGAGCATTCAGTGCTTCATACAGTACAGGGACAGGAGCATCTGCAGGTGCCATTATCAGAGACTTCAAAACATCACTTGCAGCTCTGGTGACTTCTAGTCTGCCCTGGGCCAAGCCTAGAGCTCCTGACAGACGCACAATTGACAAAAGCAGCTCCTCTAGATCTTCGGATTGTGACTGCTTGCCCTTGAACTGCTCATACGTAGAAAGAAGCACCGCAATCAATGGCTGACCATTGACTTCAGCAGGTACCTGTCCCCGAAAGGCACCTGCTATCGTACTGAGGGTTCTGACGCTGCCAGAAGCAACATCTATGTCATCGCTAGTCACAAAAGGCAATAATGAGGACCATATTGATTCAGCTGTGGTCTTCCAGCTCGCCTCGTCTATAGGAATCTTTGCGGCTAGAGTCAACGAACAGTTATTAAGTGCTGCCAACGCCTGAACTCGTAACTCAGGGACAGATGAAAACTCGATAAGTGCATTGATCACTTTACCATTTAAAAAATTCACAGCAGTATCGGAGGAGCCGTCATAACCTCCTATGTCAATGTCGTCTGGTATGCCGTCATTAACAGGCTTGGGCTGATTCACAGCCAAACTACGCTCGAAATACTGCTCGTCTGTCAAGTCTTCGTCCTCAACCATTTCTTCATCTTCTTCCAGTTTCTCTCCACCATAGATAATAGAAGGGTCGACCTCAATCGTCTCTGCAATTGCGGCTATTAGATCTAAGCCAACCTGCACTGCATTTATTGACGACCTGGCTGCAACAGCCTTTTCAGAAGCTTGGGCCATGGCAGACGGCTCCACGTTTTCAATAGTCGGCTTGAGGCTCTGCACACAGTCTGAAACATTGATGGTACTTATTAAAGCCATCACCGAGTTCAAAATCTGCGAGATCACATCTTCTGAATCTATTGCCGAGGATTTTTTCTTTTCGAGAGATGCCTCTACAAGTGCATTATACAGGTATCCGTTCGAGCTCATCTTAGCGTTCACACTTGCAAACGACGATTTCAACACCATCTGGGCCACATCGCTTTGAAACTGCTCGATGAATGGGCCATTGGCCTCGGATAAAGTATATGCAAGTTCGAGTGTAGCATCCAAAACAGTGATAGGAACCAATGGAGAGCTTTGGTTAGTCGCCTGTTTGCGCAAAACTTCAAATGTATAAGCGATAGTAGTACAGAATTTTCCAATGTTGGGTAGCCTTTTGTTGATGGCTTGGAAAATGTCCTCGTCCATGGAAGCCATTGACGATAGCAACCCTAGAATATTTTCCAGGTACTCGAAAACAATTCGCCTCTGTTCAGAAGTCATATCTGTTATTTTTTTAACGGATGCATTAACAATTTCTCCAATAGCGCTAGAAACTTTCCCAAGGCTATGCTCTATAACTGTCAAAATGTCTTGCCTGTAAAGATACACAGCTATATCGTAGCCCTCTTCAACAACCACGTTTCGCAAAAGTCCGAACGCCTCTGCCACGATTTCTTCTGACGAGTCAGTTAGAGTTTGTGTCAAAACTTTGGGAATAAGCTTCTCTTTCAGTAAAAGTCCTCTCATTCTGCCGTCCTCTGCCATTGCATTAATTGCTGAAATAGCCATCAACCTGTCGCTAGCTGTCGCAGACCCCAGCTTCTCTATCAGCGGCACTACTTTCTCCTTTCGAGTAGCATCATCCTTTAGATCAGATGATCGAGCTATTGGATCCGCTCTTCTACGGGCAACCTTGGACTTTTTAGCTTTACCCATGTTACCACTGAAATGCCCAGAAAAAAAAGCATGGTAAGAAAAATATATATTGTTTGGGCAAGGGATAGGGTAGTGGTCGACCCCTGAGTCTCCATTGGGAAACAGCCATTTCTTGGGCAACTACACACTGCACATGTTGAAAACCGTACTTATTTATCTATATTAGCCTATATTAAATAATGAAATCACAAAGTGACAATGTTAGGATTGGTAAGAATCTCATAAGGAATTTCAAAATCCTTGTTGTGGCCGATTTTCTTAAGGTTGTCGAGCTCATATTGACGCTGGTCAGCCCATCGCTTGTATCGATCGCTGGTAAGGAAAATGTTTCGATTACCCTTGATTTCAAACTTATATGAGTCGACTCCCATAGCTCTCAAAGTTGATTTTTCAATAATGTTAAGCTCTTCCTTTGGCTTGTCATATCTGAATGGCTCCTTCATACTCATGCAGGGGTTGGCCATGAATCGAGGCACTCGGAGAGAGTTAGGAGATCCAGTGTGGAGCATGAAAGGATGAACCAGCACCACATCTCCAACCTTGGCAGTAAGCTCCACAAACTCCTTGCATTGCTTAACCATAGAAGGAAAGTCCATCTTGACATTCTCATTGGGGACACCCTCGGGGTGCTCTGCAAGGAACTTAGTGACCACTGACACCGAATCAGGGCAAATGTATGTAGCCCCACCCCTGTGCTGGACCTCAGGACTGTAGATGGGGACCACCAACATGGCAACCTCTGGTGCATCCAAGAAATGAGTGAAGCTACCTCCGTCGATGTGCCAGCCATCGTTGGGACCTGGGGGGCCCTCGGGAAGAGTCTCTTCTTCATCGGTTCCTAAACTGACAATTGGGTTATCATACCATCGGAACGTTTCGTCCACGTACTTTCCTTCGCCACCAACCATGTCACACATGGCCCAGTATGCCTTGGGTGAAAAATCATCGATTTTCACTACTCGGTGGGCCGGCAGATGGTATCGGCCGTTTTTGGTGTGGAACTTGCCCTTAGTCCATGTAGACTTATCATTAGGGTCGACTCCCATACGAGTCCACACATCCTTCATCATCCAATCTGCATGCTCCTGTGTGAAGCAGTCATGGACTACAACATAACCCTTATTGATGAAATGGTCCACCTGCTCTTGGGTGAGGACTTTACATCCTGGAGCAGGAGTCTCAACAGCAATAACTTCAGTAGTTTCTGGCATTGCTAAACTAATTCAATTTTCTATCTGGGAATATAGGAATAATGGTCTTAAATAGCCTTTTATCTCGAACATCATGGCCTAAACTCTGGATGCTACACTGGCGCTGTCCGAAAGCGATTTTCGGCGGTCTGCCGCACTCGCTCCAGGAACGTTACAACGACTTCTCGAGATCTGCAAGATAGCAGAGCCATCCATGTAGGTAGCCCGATAAGGCCCATCCACGTCACAGTGTTAATCAATATACTATCAAATTGTTATCAAATGGTTATCAACTGACCGACTATCTTGCCCATGCCAAGCTTTTGATCGTGCTAGTCCGGTATCAATGTATCAATGTAGCGTCACAGTCTTACCGTGGTAATGCTGTTGACAACAGCTATAGACGGGGCTTTGAACGGCCCCCTGTTTTGCCATCCAGGTCCATAATGCCCATAATGCTTCCTTTGTACCTAAGTCATATTCAAGCTCAACTAAGTCTATTTTAGCTGCTGTAGAGATGTTTTCTACCCCGCCTTTTCATTCTGTTGCCGCTGATTGGCACGAATCTTAAAGCTTCCCCACTCTTGGAGTTCCCTGTCACGCTGTAGGGTGCCATCGATGCGTCCCGAGCGTGCATAGATGACCACGGATCTCTCTGTACATGGAAATGTAACACGACAGGCGTGGATAATTATTTCAGGTGCCTCAGTAGATCTGCTTATCGTTGACTGTAAAGTGAGCTCAGCCGGTGCGGAATAAATCACATGGAGCCTCGTGCGTCGACAGCCCTACAGTACGTTGCATCGGCTATGCTCTTGTAACCTGCCCCTTGCGATAGGCAAAGGAGTCATCCTCGCCACCAAATACCCTGTCTAACTTGCCAAACTATAGCCTAAAGTGACGGGCTGTAAATCAGTGTAACCCTTAGCTGGTTCTTAGATGTCTTGGTGGGCAAAGGCCAATCTTTTGAACGAAGGCGGTAAAATCGCCGTATTCACCGTCAGTGCGCTTCTAGTGTCGATCTCCATTGATAACCTGGTATCGTGCATGAGAATAACGTACTAGTTGTTATCATGGATGAAAATAGGGTCAAGTTTGCCCCAAGTGTCAGGTGTATGCAGTGCTGCGTTGTAACCTGAGGGGCTTATCGGCTGAAATATGGCCCAAAGAACACTTTATCGCTTTAAACCGGTGCACTAATTAGGCAATGTAACAGTCTGTTTCATAGATGGCTGTATATGGCTGTATACCAACGACTGGACTTATATACTGGGTGTTACGTCGGACAAAAATTCCTCAAGATACTACGTAATAGTTCCCCACAATTAGGGCAACATGTCGGAAGGCCAACCAGGAATTGTCGAATACGTGAGTGGTAGCAGTGATGGTGAAGATCATGGCGTCAGTGGAATAGAGGAAAAGAAGGAACTCTATGAAACTGTCACCGACGTCGATAATTACTCTGCCACTGTCACAACTCGAATGCTCGAAGAAATCTGTCCCAACAATGAGACAGAATACTTCTTCGATGTCATTAGAAATATGACTGAGCAGGAGGCCATAGAAATTATTAGGCCATCTGTCGATTTCCATTCTGATGATTGGAATTTCCCCAAGCCTATGATGGAGCAAATGAAAAAGGCTCTTTTGGGTCCAAAACTCTATGGAGAAGACTATGACAGAGACATTAGAATTAATGCCTACCTTCTCCGATACTCATCTCCATATCCTGAAGTTCGAGCTATTGCTGAACCCACAGATGATCCCACCATTCCCGTCGAGACGTTCAGAGCTTATTTCTTGGGAATTTCATGGGCTGTCATAGGAACTGTTATCAACACGTTCTTCTCCCCTCGATTCCCAACCATCCAGTTGTCGTCTTCGGTTATTCAGATTCTTCTCTATCCCATGGGAAAGTTCTTTCAGTTTGTACTTCCAGACTGGGGATTCACTGCTTTTGGCTCCCGCCATTCGTTGAACCCCGGTCCGTGGTCTTACAAGGAGCAGATGTTTGCAACCATTACCTTCAACGTGGCCATTTACACTACCAATGCATTCAACATGATCATGATTCAAAGATTGACAGTCTATTACGGCAATGACTTTGTTGATTTCGGATATCAGCTTATGTTGACTCTGTTCATTCAGTGCATTGGAATCAGTTTTGCAGGTATTCTTAGAAGATTCACTGTCTATCCGGTGAAAGCTATCTGGCCTTACGTTCTTCCAACTGTTGCCATGAACAGAGCTCTGCTGAGAGATGACAAGAAGGATAGCATCTACGGTTGGACCATGTCACGATACAAGTTTTTCTACACTGTATTTGGTGGTATGTTTGTCTACTACTGGATTCCTGGATACCTTTTCAAGGCGCTCAGTGTTTTCAACTGGATGACTTGGATTGCTCCAGACAATGTGAACTTGGCCATTGTTACGGGATCCTCTCTTGGTCTTGGCTATAATCCGATTACTACCTTTGACTGGATTGTTGCCAGTTCCTCCTACAACATTCTTTCCACACCCTTTTTCAGTACTGCTCATATGTATGCCGGCGCTATTCTCGGAGGGTTTGCTATTTTGGCAGTGTACTACAAGAATGTCTCGTGGACTGGATACCTTCCTATCAACTCGTCCGGTGCTTTTGCCAATGATGGTACCCCATACGACATTACTAAGGTCGTCACCAACAACCATCTTGACGAGGCCGCTTATCAGCAGTATTCGCCTCCATTCTATTCCGCTGGATATTTGGTCGCCACTGGAGCAAACTTTGTCTTCTACCCTGTTTACTTTATCTACATTTTTGTGAACCAATGGAAGACTATCAGCAGATCTTTTGTTGACTTTTACGAGGGTCTCCGACACGGTAAAGGAAATTATGAGGGTGCTATGGATGTCCACTCACGACGAATGGCCGAGTTCAAGGAGGTGCCTGACTGGTGGTTTATGATCATCCTCGGTATCACAATTATCCTCTCTTTCGTCTTCTTGAAGATTTATCCCTTGGGAGTCCCTGAATGGTTGATTCTTCTTCCCCTGGCTATTAACATCGTGTTCATGGTACCTCTTTCAATTTTGACTGCGACTACTGGTACCACTTTTGCACTTAATACTATTGTTCAGCTTATCACTGGTTATGTCCTTCCTGGAAATGCTCAGGCTTTCTTGTTGTCCACTTCTTTGGGATCTTGGGCTATTGATGGTTACTCTGATAACTATGTCCAAGACCAGAAGATGGCTCATTATGTCAAGATTGCACCTCGAGCGGTGTTTAGATCTCAGGTGAGCACTATTATTATTTCTTGTTTTGTTGCCGTGGCTATGCAAAACTGGATGATGGGAAACATCAAGGGACTCTGCACTCCAGACCAATCCGCAAGATTCACATGTGCTGCAGCTTCCACTCCTGTTTACACCAACTCTCTGATCTGGGGTCTCGTTGGTTCCAAGAGAGTATTCTCTGGTCTTTATCCAAAGCTTAAGTACTGTTTCTTGATTGGTTTCCTTTTGTCGTTTTTGATTTTGGGTCTTCAGAAGTATGGACCCATCTACGGAAGAAAGATCCGAGAGCACTACCGTGAGACTTTGAACGAGAGAACATTTGAGATTCTTGACAAGTATGTGTTCTACCCGACCTCATTCTTGATAAACTTGAATCCTGTACTCGTCATTTCTGGATCTACTGCGTGGGCACCTTCTAACTTGACTTACAAGACCCCAGGATTTTACATTGCATACGTTTTCATGCACTACATTAGGAAGCGATATCTTGCTTGGTGGGAAAAGTATAACTATGTTTTGTGTGCTGGTCTTGTGGCCGGAAGTGCTTTCAGTGCCATTATTTTGTTTTTCGCAGTACAGTACAACCCCAAGAATCTTGATTGGTGGGGTAACAACATCTCTGGTGCTGGAGTCGATGGAGCAGGTACTGCAACCATTTTTGAAATCCCTGCTGCAGGTTATTTCGGTCCTCCCATAGGCCAGTTTCCTTAGAAGAGGTTTTATAGATATACTATTAGCTGAATTAAATGGATTGATTATATGTTTAAACCGATGTTTCCTATCTAATTGTAATGATTTCAGGGGTTTAGGCCACTTACCATTCCAAGCCATAGCGTAATCACGTGACACAATGCCTTACCCATACTTGAAATGCGAAATTTCAACGACTACACAGTTCTCGAATAGACTTCTTCATGTTGATTCGATCGTGCTTACGAAAGGGCCCTGCAGGCTCCATTTTGGGGTCTAGCAGCGTATTAAGGTTTGCATCTACTGCTGCAAAGGATCAAAAACTGGCGATTAAATCGTTTGCTCCGGCTGGGTCTAAGCTTAAAGGGCTCAACATCAAAAAGGGAGGAGATGACCCAATAGCTCTTCCCGAGGAAGAATATCCACCATGGTTGTGGGAGCTGCTTGATCCTAAACTACAAGCTGACAAGCTCAATAACGATGCTGAAAAGCATGCTCAGAAAGAGAGGCGGAAAACAAACAGAAAGAACATCAAGCTTCATAATTTCTTGGAGAAGATGAAGAAATGATTGTTGATTCTATTAAAGCTGGACTTTGAACTGGCAAAAACTGCTTAATGATTGATAATTTATGTACATAGTGAATGGCATACGATGCATATTTAAATAGAATCAAATGTAAAATCTCGATTCCAATGTTCCAACGAAGAATTCTCGCACGGGACCCTAGGAAACATTGCTTTGAGAATCTTCCTTTTCCCTCTCTTCTTTGACAGCCTTCGCTATGCTGGGTTTGAGATTGTTCTCTGCCTCAAGCTTATCGCTAAAGTTAGTGTCGGATTCAACTAGACCAAATGTTTTGCGACCGTACATTATTATTGGCCGGAAAAAGCTATATCCTTCGGTTAACAAGCTAGCTCAAGTATGACCAAAAATGCACCTACCGGATAACACTCCGACGACGACAGCAACTGCAGGAATACTTGACGAAACTCTCATTGTGTCGTTTACTCTGTTCACTGGGATGCTTGAAGTGAGTCTGGGGACCTATATTGTAGCCGGTTACCCTACGTATCAGAAATTTCTATATAAAGCAGGTGAAAAACTCATTGACTGTATTGATTGATGTATTAAACAGTAAGTTACCCATTACGCGAAATTCAATGATGAACAACCAGATAGGGACAACTGATAATGATGAGCCCATTTGGAAAGATAGTAGAATTATCTGATATGTTTGCGTCTTTTTTTTTCTTTCGAATTATAACTAATCAGCAGTTGGAAACTCTATAATGCATTAGGTATTAAATTTTTAAACTGAAGAAGTCAAGTAAATCCCCTAAAGTATTTATCTCTGAACTCCTCGTTAGATTTTCCTTTGACAGAGAATTTGAGACCCTTGTCACCTTCTTGCCTTTTTCGATATGTTAGAAGTCTTCTTGACCATTTGTTGAACTCTTGTACACAGTTCGAGAGTAGTTCCAAGTCTTCGTGCTGAGGGATATCGTGTTCGACAAAATCGTCATTAGCGGTTGGCATCCAGAAGCTTAACCGTCCCCCTGAGACCAGATGGAAAGCGCTAAACTCGAGAAGGTCGTCCAGTAACGAGTTGAACTCGTAGGGCTTCTTTGGCGGGATGTAGTCTTTCCGCATATGTGCAAGTACACCATCAATAACAACATGTTCTTTATTTTTGAACTTTTCTGGGTTCTTGGACCCTAGTACCTTCAGTCCTTCCCGTACACCGTAAGGAGGATCGCAGACAATAGCATCTAACTTGAGATCTTTTCTGAATGCATTGTTTGTGAAATCCACCGTCATGACATCTAAAAACCGGTTTGTATGACCATACTGCTTGAAATTGGCATCAATATTAGTCTCCTTACTTTTTCCTTTAATCATGCGAACATCAATGTCTGATCCAATACACAGTGCGCCATAGTGAGCTGCTGCTACCAAGAAGCTGCCTGTACCAGCAAATGGATCATACATGATTTTTCCCGAGTCTATTTGTGCTATATTGCAAGACACCAACGATAGCTCTGCATCAAATGAAGTGGTTCCGATATATTTTCTCTTTTTGAGATCGTATTTCTCGACAATCTGCCTGCTTGACTCGGCAATAAGCCTTCCAAAGTAAAATGCTCGAGGCTCCGGAGCCGGCTCCCTTTCGTATAATTCGTAGTCTTCGAGAATGGTGAAAACGTGTTGTGGATTCTTCATGCGAATAGGACCCTCTAGCGCCATATATCTAAAAGTGTTTATCATATCGATCTGCTCATCTCTAGATTTGGATCCTTGGTAGCTCATTATGTCGAACTTGAATGAGTCTGCCCTATATTTGTCCCATTCATCTTGACCAAAATTTTGTTGGATATTTTGATGAAGGCTTTCTAGGGATGCACCTTTTCCATAAAGCTCGTAAACAGATTTAGTCAAAATAGTTCGCTCGATCAGCTTTTTGGCCTGCTCATAGGTATCGAGTTCCACTTCCAAAAAAGGTGATTTTGTGTCATGCTTAGAGAGATCGACTTTGATCCCGTTAAGATCAGCCAATGATTCCAATTCTGCTACCCGAAAGTTCTCATGGACTTGTGCAAGAAGGATCAGAAATTTCATTATACTCCAACTAGTGCTTGGAACAATAAATAAAAATTAGGTCAGTGAGGCAGGCATGCATGCATGCATATAATAATGTATGCCAGATGTGATGGGGCCTTAATATTGAACGGTTGACATACGAAATATACAGTCTTAAAAGATGAATTGATATTATAAATAGGACTTTCTATAAATTTAGGATAGTCGACAATAAATAGTTTCGGTTTCAGCCAATAGATGAGCAAGTGAAGCAGAAGGGTCTGTTACAAACAAACCCATCAACTCCACACTTTTCTCTCGTACTTGTAGGGGTGCTTATGCTATCAATCCCAGGATCCATTCGTACCTTTTTAGTAGAATCTATTCGCGTGGGTCTACTAGAAGTCGTCCTTGCAAAAGTGGGGCTTTCAAAGGTTCTTGATGGAGTTCTTGGATTCTGCTTTATTGGCGTGTGACTAGTTGAGTTCGGTTCCAATTCCTGCTCTTCGTCAGAGGAATCCCCCAGTGCCCAAGATGAAAACATTTTCTGGTGTCTCTTGATAGAGGTTGGCTCTGAGATTCGGTCGTTTGGCGACGTTGGCCGTTTCTTGGTGTGCTGCGGTTTGGCCAAATCAAGCGTCGACCACAGACTGGATCCATCAGCATCAGACAACGACTTGATATGACCACGATCTTCAACTATAGTTCCAGTTTCCAAGTCCACTATATCGCCATCAGTCGAAGAATCGGGATTACTGTATCTCTCAATGATACTCTCCCAAGCTGTCTTTAGACGCCTCTCGGATTCCAGGCGTAGCTGCTCAACTGAATCAGCACTAGCAGCCGACATAATCTAATAAGCTATTGAATACGACTGACAATTTGCTTCATCAGGTTTGCCGTCGAACGCGTGGTTTGGCGTTAAAGTTTCGATGTCGGGTATTTAGGTGAGATCAATAAGGCTGACCCTTATATACCGTTCTCCGCAAAATTGAAACCTTTGAGATGCTTCGCAATATCGGGTTGAACGGACCTATACATGGTCTTATAAGACCGCCTATAATAAGGCATGCCTTAGGTTCAAGTGCTCTGAATTCAAGTCTGCGAAAGCTTCCTTCTTGTTTGGTTGCAAGCAGGCGCATATTTTCAACAAACCAGACATGCTGGAACGACAAGAAACCGAGTCTTTTAAACCAGACGAGACTTAAAGAGATCAGAGAAGACATCTACACAGTTCCCAATATTCTCACTCTAACTAGGCTGGCAGCAGCACCGGTCATTGGCTATCTGGTTGTGCATGGCCAGTCCTTTTGGGCGTTGTCTTTGGTAGTGTACTCTGGCATCACTGATCTGTTGGATGGCTACATTGCTAGAAAATATAATATGCAAAGTGTGGTGGGATCTGTAATTGATCCACTCGCTGACAAGGCTCTCATGATAACATTGGCATCCTGTTTGGCAGTTTCGGGTGACATTCCAGTGTCCATTGCTGGGATTATTTTGGGGCGAGATTTGCTGCTGGGATTATCTGCATTTTATTACCGGTATATTTCGCTCCCTCCGCCGAAGACGTTTAGCAGATACTGGGACTTTTCGATCCCATCTGCAGAGGTCCATCCAACTACGATTTCCAAGTATAACACCTTTTTCCAGATGGTTTATTTGGGATCAAGCTTGGTATACCCAGTGATCGAGCAATCAGTTCAAGAAGCGACAGCACTAACAATGCAACATGGGCTCACAGGATTCGGGTATTTGGTGGCTACGACTACTATATGGAGTGGGCTTTCATATGTCTTCTCAAAGGATGCAGTTAAGATTTTGAAAAGATAGTGCTCCGGCCAAGGCGCCCGGCTTTAGAAGTTTTGTTCTTTTGTCATGTTTATATGTACACTAACGACTGAATGCAATGTCATCAATACGAAGAATGGACTTAACACACTCAGCAGCAAGAGAGATCGCACTGCTGTTAACCAAGACAGGCTGTAAAACATGCTCATCGTAGATATCTGCAATTCCCCGACGAATACTGACACCTGCATTGCGCTGTCCACTTTCATGTCTATTTCTGAGGTCTGTCACCACGTCGATGCTGTTAAGACCAGCATTTTCAGCAAGAGTGGTGGGAACCACCTCAAGAGCGTCTGCAAACTCCTTCCAGCAGAATGCCTCTGTGCCCGACATAGCTCTCGCTTCCTTTGCGAGCACTCGAGAGATCTCAATCTCAGGAGCACCTCCGCCGGCAATCAGTGCCTTCTCTTTGACCAGGCATCTGATGACACATAGAGCATCATGAATAGATCGTTCTGATTCGTCCAAGATCAATTGGTTTGCTCCTCTGCAAATTATAGAAACAGTAGATGGAGCTGCCTGTGCTGACGAAGCAACCTTTGCTCCGCTCACCTTAATGATTCTTGATCCTGACGACTCGATTTCCTCAACCAAGTCAGCGCTTCCTAGTCTATCCTCTGTGAACATATCGATATCAGCAATAGGAGTACAGCCAGTGCTCTTGCAGATAAAGTCGACCTCATCTCGTTCAATGTCCTTTACAACCATAATGTTGAGCTTGGCAAGGAAATGCAGCGACAAATCATTCACAGCATCTCGAAGAATGGACTTTTGGATAAACAGCACATTGCACTTGGCCTTTTTGATCTGCTTACACATGTTCAACAAGTAAGTTCGCTCCTCTTTAAGAATCTTGTCCATCTGACGGTAGTCGTTAACAACCACGTGGTTTTCCATGTCTGGCTTGGGTGGAGACAGCTGGAACTGAATCATTCCAATTCGAGCCTTTTCCATTCGTCCTGGTCCTCCAGCAGACTTGATAGCGTTCTGGGTCAGCACCAGTCCTGGCACAAGCTCAGTGTCGTCAATGGTCCCGCCAACCTTCTTGATCAATCTAATGTCTTTAAGATCAACATTGGTGGCAATAGCAGGATCGATCACCTTGAGAACTGCATCCACTGCCATAGGGGCCAATAGCGACGAGTACTGCGACACAATTTTTGAATTGAGCGATGTTGACGCCGCCTTAATCAGTTGATCCCGATCTGACAAGCTGATCTTGTGCGACATTTCTAGCAGCACCTGGACCGCTCTAGAAGCTGCTCGTTGGAAAGACTCTGCAATAATTGAAGGGTGGATGCCCTTATTAAGCAACTTTTCTGCTGCTCCAAGAAGGGCGCCAGCGATTACAACCACAGAAGTGGTACCATCTCCGGCCTCGACGTCCTGAGCTCCAGACAGATCAACAAGCATCTTTGCAGCAGGATGCATCACTGCCATATGCTGAAGAATGGTATGCCCATCATTGGTGATAATGACCTCTCCCTTGCTTGTCTGCAGCATCTTGTCCATGCCTCGAGGTCCAAGAGAAGTACGGATCGCATCTGCCACTGCTCTGGCAGCAAGGATATTGCTTCGCCGAACCTCTTGTGGCTTTTCTTTATCTTTGAAAACCGCCGAAGAAGCTGGTGCCACTTGAGCCATTGTGAAAATCAAAGGTGTCGTTGAGCTTGACGAAAGTGTCGCGTTTAATAATTTCAGGGGCAGGGTAATGCAGCTCTTAGTAAAAGGGCATGTCTGCAGGTACTTATACAGTATATTAGCATTTTGATTTGAAACTTGTATTTTGTCTCTGCTTTTCTATTTTCTTGTGTGATCTTTGCTTTTGTCTTTGATCAAACTTCTGACATATAGTTTCCTGGCATTTTCTACCTTGTGAAATGCCCAGTGCGGAAACGATGCAGAATAGTGAGTCGAGTGGGCCTCGACCCACAGCGCAGCATATCACAAATTGCAGGTTCTCGTCATGGTATGAAGGTTACAAAAGCTTATACCCCAAGTCTCGACTCATCAAACCACTTCCCCAGGGGTTTGTTGATTACCTGCTGGCTGACGGTATTAACCTGCCTCATGACGATTTGGGACTGGACTGGGAACAAGCAAGCGACGATAATTCAAACTCAGAAGAAGAGAAAGAAGCTGATGAAAATGGAGATGAAGAAGACGATGTCGTAGAAGATCCAACTGAGAAGTTCCCTGAACTGCATCAAAAGCTTCATGAAACTATCAAGGAACTAGGAGGTGCCGTAGCGCCTAAGCTGAATTGGTCGGCACCAAAAGACGCTACATGGATTTCCACTACAAACGATATGAAATGTGTAAATCCATCTGATTTGTACATGTTGCTGAAAGCATCATCTTATATTGTGCATGACCTGACAGAAGCATATGAGCTGTGCTCTGACCAGGCCAATATTCCCAGTCCTCAGGATTATGAGCTTGTGCTTCGACAGTGGTTTGATATCAATCCCGCGGTAGAATTCCGGTGCTTTGTGAAAGATCGGGAAATAGTTGGTATCAGCCAGAGAGATATGAATTACTACAATTTTCTGGATTCCATCAAGGACACTATAGAGGACAGCATACTAGATTTTTTTGAGGCCAATATTCGGTTTTCATTTCCTGATCCTAACTTTGTCATGGATGTTTATGTTCCACGTCCTTACAATCGAGTGTGGTTAATGGATATAAATCCTTATGCTGCAAAAACGGACACTTTATTGTATTCGTGGCCACAAATAGAAGCGATCGATCCCCTGGATAAACTATTTGAGCCTGAATTCCGGTTAGTCGATAAGGCTGATAGTTCGCGGGGATTTGGAACTGTCGAGCATTCGGAAAGTTATGTTCCAAAAGACTTTGTTGACTCTGGGCTCAGTGCAAGTTCTATGCGCGAGTTAGTTGAGCAGATCCAGAATCTTTCTCGAAATCAATCAGATAGTGATTGAATTGCGTTTGATGTTTACTGGTAGTTCAATTTGTAAATAGTTTTATGTTTAATGCGAGAATACAGTGGTTACGTACACCCTAGACACTTGTTGTGCTAGTCCCTAGACTTCTGTTTGGGAAGGCCCTTTTGTTGACGTTCTTGAGGTGGGAACAGCCCTTAAAGTTAATGTTAATGTGAATTTACAACCATTAATACTTACCCACTTCCGAGACGTTGGCAAGGGATCGCAGCTTTCTACCTATGTTATTAGGAGGTGGAAAGCTCATCTGGCTTCCCAAGAGAGGCCCCTCAGAGTAGAATAGCATGGGCCGGTACGCAGGATCTAATGTTAGCGTCTGAAATTCCAAGGGTCACAGTACCTTGATCCATGACAGAAGAGTTTCGGAACTTTTCAATGAGACTCTGTTTGCCTTGGATATTGGCGTACGACATGTCGCAAATCTTCTCAGAGTTGAATCTGTTCCTACGTTAGTTTTGAGCTCCATTTATAGCGACTTACCATTTCGTTCCACATCTCGCTTTAGCAAATGAAATTATATATTCAGGTTTGATGAATGATATAAATGCATAACCAACATTGCATTTGTTGGCAAAATCAATTCTCAAGTCTAGAGTTAGCTCCAATTAAAAGAGCAAAAAAATGTCATTCACTCACAAAGAAAATCGTATGTATCTCTATTTGTCAGATCAATATATTCCTTCAGAGTTTGCTGGTCAACTTTGTTTGGAATATTGCGCAGCATAAGAGTAGTTCTCTTATCTAATCCAAGGGCTATTCTATTCAAATCAACAACATTATTTTGCGATACCGGGGCCCTGGTGATTATTTGGCTATTAGAAGTCGAAGGGCCCTTGGGTGTAATCGAAATTGGACGGGCCAAATCGAGAAGACCGTGCTTCAAGAACTCTTCTTTGGTTGTATCTTGAGCCAAAACGGACTTGTACTGAAGGCCATAGTTATCCGCAGACGGCACTCCATCGTCAGGTTCGATATTATGGGCGTCATTCAGTGAGAGAGATTTCAATTCTGTAGCCAGATGGGAGTCGACATGTGGCCGATCCGAATACTTAGTGCTTGCAATAGTTGTTGGTCCTGACAGCGACTCATCGCTGGACTCAAATTCATGTTGGGAATAAAGCAAACTGCTATTGCATTCGTACAGGTAGGAACAATAAATCTCGGCATCCTTGCCGTTAGTTCATACAGACATTCAACTTACATCTAGCAGATGGGCTGATTTTTTGCAAAGGTTAACCACACTCTTGATATCATAGTACTCGACCAGGACCATTTGATGAACCGATTCATTATCATCAGGAGTCAGATATTCCAATAGGCAGAGATCTCCAAATTTCTTTAAAAATTTCAGGACGATTCGGGGGGACAGCGAGCACAGGTAACTTGAAATCATGACAATGGCTTTTGGGACCCTCAACAGCTGATAATCAAGCGAGCTCGTCTCGAGCATCCCTCTATCTGCTGTTTTAGTATCACAATATTCAATGCCTTTCTTTTGCAATCCAGATATCCGAAGTTGATGAAGGCAGTTTGCTGCGATATCTGCATCTCGTTGATCATAAAACAAGACATAAATAAAGCCGGGAACTGGGTTCCAGCAGCCAGCAAGTTCCCCAAATAGAGAACAGCAGTCAATAATGTCACCAACAATTCTTGGTTCCAACGTATCGACTGAAATTTTGATCAATCTCGATCTGCCGGGATTGGTCGTGTTTTCATCTGCAACTTAATTAGTTAGCATACACACACACACCTCCTAAATGTTGCTTACGGCCATGTAATTTCGACTCCTTGTCCAACAGGATGTTGTTGGAAATATCTTTAATGCCTATCCCTGTTTCGTTAAAGTAGCTTTGGGGTTTATAAGGAATACGATTTGGGTCTTCAGCTTGGACTTCATGTTTACGATCACGTAGCATATAGCTAGGGGGCCTCAAGCCGGGAGGATACTTACTCGACGAAACAAACCCAGATTGGTCATGATCCTTTCTGTCTTCTTTACCTTTTTCGAAAGAATGCTTTTCAAAGCCATGACTAGCTGAAGGTCGGCGGTTGAACATAGTTGACCACAATGGAGGCACCAAATTGGCTGTGGGTGTAGACGTCTGTCCAGGGCTAGCCAGACTATTCCAAACCGCATTGGTATCTCTGAATTGGTCTTCAGAATCAGTTGGTGAGGTGGTCTGGTGGTTACCTGTCATGATTGGCATGGATTAAACAACGGACCTAATAAACAAAACACAATAGTCGAGCTAGGACGTAAAACAAGCAAACAACAACAAACAAATAAACGAACAAGACACGCAGGTTATAGAGCTATAATTCCAATGAAATAATATGAATTAATCTAATATGACGCTTCGCTATACAGTTGGCAGGCAAAGGACACGAGAAACACGCGCGTTTATATAGACCGTAGAGCTGCGGGTTAGGTCTTGTCGTCATTTAGACACCCTGATCGAGTTTATGGCCTCTCCATGATATCTGTCGATATTGAGGAGCTGAAAAATGAGAGCCACGTCCTCCATCTGCTGTACCACAGAAATAGAAATCAACATAGACAGGCTAAATGGTGGAAATACATGTCAATAATCCACAGACGGTGTTTGCAACTCTGCAGCAATCTCCAACAGAAATCTGACTACGACCCTTTGCCTGTTATAACTTATCTGGTACGAAAGGTATTTCCAGTTGCATATAGATATTTTCATGGCATTATAGCGCAGGCACAATTCGTTACATTGGGACTTGCTCTAATCGCTATCTTATCTAAACTATGGGTGTTATTGTCTCCGCTAGTTCAACGAACAAAAACTAATAATGGAGTTGTTGCTAGATCACAGCAACAATCAACACAAGCTGATATCGGAGAAGTAGTTGAAAGGTCTAGCTACAAGCCGGAGACTATGTCTATCATTGAGACAAAGCCTGTGAAGACTGAAAAACAACAGAATGATTCTGGAAAAAAAGGGTCCTTGGATAAAGGCAAAAAGGAAGCCAAGAAGGATAAAACGCTGGGCAAGAAGAAGAAAAAAGCTTCGAGCAGCATCGATGACATTTTCAAAGGATTTTAAAGAAGCTGAGTCAAGACAGGTATATCAGTTCAGTTATATATGTACTTCTGAGCAAATGTAGGCACCACAAAACTGGCCTTGTGGATATGCTGGTTGTAATAGGTATTGAGGGATGCCTCTTCTTGAGCTTCCCAGAATCTGACAGGAGTGTCGAGTTTCTGTTGTGGATCCTTGCTGCAAATCATAAGACCCAACTGCCCTGACGTGTATGTTGGGACACAAGTGGACGAGTACTCAACCGTAGGAAATACCTTTTTACAGGTTGCTTTGAGATCCTTTAAGACTTGCAACTTCAACCATACGTTCTCAGAGGCTTGCATGGCAGCAATGCCATTTGATGTCAATGAATCATGAAGGAGCCGGAAGTATTTTTCTTGGAACAATACTTCAGCTGGTCCTTCAGGGTCTGAAGTGTCTGAAATGATAACATCATATTCGTTTCTCTTACCCTTCAAATATTCAAAGCCATCGGTTATGTGTAAGGTCACGCGAGGGTCATCATAACCCTTTGCCATAGCCGGGAGAAACTGCTTCGATAGCTTGACAACCAAATCATCAATCTCAACAATGTCAATCGTCTCAACCGTCTTGTGCTTTGCTATTTCTCGAAGGACTCCTCCATCTCCTCCTCCAACTACCAATACCTTTTTCGGGTTGGGATGGCACATAAGTGGTATATGCGTGATCATCTCTTGATATCTTAATGTCAGCACAGCGAACCTCCAGGAGACTATTAATCCAATAGAAGACTTCTTGGCCTTATAACTTACGCAAACTCATCTCTTTCAGTAGCCTGAATAACGCCATCTAATACCAGCACATTCCCGTAGTCTGTACTTTTAAATACCAAAACCTACAGTTAGAAATACTCGGCCCGAATCCCAGCTCAACTTACATCTTGATATTGTGACTTTTGAATGTGGAGGATAGTATCAACACGTAGCCCAAGAGCCTGGCCTGGCCAGTCTGGCGATTTTTCGTAAAACCATCCGTCTACGATAGACGGGTGAGATAAAGTCGACATTTTTTCAAAAAAAGCAAGTTCAAAGTACCCTGTACCCAGCACCTTGAACATAAACAAGCAACACAACCGCAGAGGAAGCAGGGCTTGAAAAGCAAGATATTGTTGACAGGAATAAAGTTTGGAGCTGGAATCTGAGATTCGCCAGTGGTTAAGCTGATTCCGAAACCAGCAGCGCGAGATCTACATGCTTTGACATTAGGTCTGATATGTACGCCGAGCGGCTTATGCCCCTGATAGCTCTATTAGGAAACCGTAGGCGGGATGATGTGGAGAATGCCGATGAAAGAAGGTTCGAGTGTGACACAAAATTGATTAATTAACTTTTTATAAACGGGGGGACAAAAAAAGAAAACCTGAGAAGATAGGGTCAAGTCGTAATGTTTAAAGCAACTACCAAGAAAGACCATGATTCTTGAACAGAGTGGCCTCATCGAGCACTTCGCCAGTGCTTGAAGAGATAAATTGCTGGGTCAAATAGGACGAATTGTGGAATATGAACTTGGACCAGCCGTAATCTTGTTGGTTTACAACCACAGTGTAGTCTGGTAGAGTGGAGTCGGCCGAGCTGTGGCCTTCAAAATTTCCTCCAGCACCAGATGTAATATACCACGGAGCGCTTGGATTGTTCAATCCATTAGAGTCGACTTCACCGTTGGCAATAGGCTGATCACGCTCATAGTAATGGACGTGACCAAACCATACGAGGTCAACATTGTGTTTCAAAATAGTAGACTCAAAGGCACTTTGACAGTCGCTGCAAATGGAGCTGGACGAAGCAGAGTACCAAGGACGATGACCTGCTACAACAATCCATGGCGTAACGCTTCGATCAACAGCAGCAAGATCTGCTTCAAGCCAATCAAGCTGCTGGTTAGAAGCCCCAAATGGACCGGAATACAAATCGCCGCTTCCACCTGGCTCATCTGGAGCAACGACACCGGCTGCGAGATCGGTTTCCGTATTCAACTGCACAAAGTGCACCATTCCATAGTCCCAAGAGTACCACATATTTTGCAAGAATCCGCTGGCTTGGTTTTTTGTGGGCATATTAAAGTGGTGGAGATAGCCAGTGAAATTTCTCTGCCCATCTGGACATATTGAGATGTCAAAGTCTTGAGTGTATGTGTCTAGATCAGGCTCAATACAATCGGCTTCATGGTTTCCGGGTCCAGTCATATACACAGTGTTCTTGGTGACGTTGACAAACTGGTCATAGTAGGCATTCATGATATTAGTATAGACTTCAGCACCGCTAGATAGGCTGATAGGATAAACACCAGTGAGTTCTTCCCAAAGCCAGTCATCGGCATAACCAAAGTCTCCTGAATGCCAAAGGAACTCAAGGTCACTTCGTGATTCTAAAACAGAATTAAATGTATCGGGGATTTGTTTTGTAAACAAGTTGCCAGTAACAATTCCCAAATCAGCAAAAGCACCGATTGTGAATCCAGTATGATCACCTGGAGTTCGAGCAGTGTAGAAATAGAAGCCCTGCTTTTCGAGATCAGTGTCATCAGGAAGCCCACTAACCTTGTAATAGTATTTCGTGAACGGTTTCAGATTGCCAATGCTAACATGATTGTCATATGTTACCGCTGTATTGTAGGTAGTTGAAGATCCTACCCCAGACGCAGTAAGCGAGCTTGGATCTTCCCCATACCAAACCTGGGGATTTGAAATCTCAGATGGCGAGCTCCATGATACAGATATACCATTTGGGCCGTTAAAAGCTAGACGGAACTGTGATACTGGGCTGGTAGGATCAGAGTAATCTCGTACAACTGGCTGTGCTGCAAGTGCAGCATGCAACAAGGCAGCTACTAATGAAATAAACTTCATTGGCTCCCATCCAAGGCAGCCTATTACTTTATATAGACATGCTGCCACCACCAATGCTGTTTCATATCCTAACGGCGTCATCGCAGTTCGGGCTTTCTTAATGGCGATATCGACCCACGTGGAGTAGATGATCAGCACTCAGATACATATGAAAGCTGAACTCTATATGCGTATCATGCGCTGGGTTCTAAACTTAAAATACAATAATTAGATGATCAGTTTATACACTCCTTTTTTTTAGCAGATCAGCTCTGAGTATGCAACGTATATGTTTGGAATTTAGTATGTTTGAATCCGAAGGTTGTTATTAGTCCCGCCTCTGCGCCTGCGAGATGCGGCACTACAGAGATGGCTGCCCTGCAGGAGCCTATTGAGATTAACCAGATTTAGCATGGACGTACTAGCCAAAAAATATAGCGAGCATGCATGGATTAGAGGATTGCTCATTGGTCTAAGAATATGTCTCACCATTAGGCTGTCAACGCCTGTTAAAACCGGTCATTTGTAATTTATTATTATTATTTGTGCTTATCAATGTTTTGCAATTCTCCAACCACAGGGTATTTGCTTTCAAAAAGTTCCTTCCAGCTACGCAACGTGCTCTGGTCTTGCTCCGACAAATCGTCTAAACTATCAATGGGCTCGTCGATTGGAGTTATCATGGACATTTCAAAGCTGTTCTTTGCCAGACCTCGAGATGCATCATGTCCTGCAAAGTTAGCGTATGGTCCACCGGGTCCGTAGAAACTTCGACCCATAGTAACGTCGTAGACGGTTCCCAGTACCGCCAGAAGAACTCTGGGATCCTCTACACCATTAAATTTTGCCAGCGTGTGCGGGGTGTAAACTGTGTACACCAGAGGTTCCAAGTTTGCGTAGCTTATATCATCGTCTTCACTGTCTATACCTGTAGAATTTGACCACAGAAACCGCCTGGCGATTAAAAAAACAATTGCTGCCACAAGAGCATAGTTTAAGTACGTGTAGTTAATGCTTTCCATTGTTGTCCCAGTTTCCTTTCGAGATTTTTAGAAGGCAACTAGCACTTTATGATTAGTGACTGGATGTGAATGACGGAATCTATAGAAGTCCCGAGCCCAAGTGAGGCTATCGGAGAGGATATACCCAAAAGTGGCATGTGAAATGCGGGGAATAAATCATATGAGTTTTATGGTGAATATGAACAGGCCTAAGAATCAAAAATAATTAAAACAAATAATAAACTAAACTAATATGCTTAACGAATAACATTCATGGCAGCTTCGTTCACCTTTGCCACAACATTGTCAATCTGTTGTTGCGCTCCTGCCCAATCGCCTTCTTCAATAGCATCTCGCACCCCCGGGAATGTGGACCACTCATATTCGTGATCTTCAGTAGTCGGATGCCATAGCTGAGGTCCAAAAACTGAATGCTTGAACCACAAGCGCTTGCCCAGACCAGATCGCTGTAAAAGGTCCTTATCTAGTCGGAGAATTCGGCTATTCCAGTTCCATCGACTAGTAGCTACCATTGGGGTTTCACCACCTGCCATGACATTTTCATTCCAAAAATTTGCCCATTCACGAAATTTCACTCCAACATCCACCATGGTATCCGATGCCTTGATAAGTTCATTGAAATCAAGCGCGCCTTCTTGCCAGCCGCTGGCTGATTTTGCATACATCTCAAGGTCTTTTGTAAAGTAATGTAAACGTTCTCCAAATGTCCTCAGATTGAATGGGATGATGGGCTCATCTGAATATTTCAAGATCAGCAGGGCTACGATTTCAGCCAATGCTTTGTGGTATTTAAAGTCTGGATCACCAAATTTGGTAATCCAGTCAAAAGTATCAAAGCAGCTGTGCCTAGGAAAGACATCGTCAGCTGCAAACCTGACACTCAACGACGTGGTACCAGCGTGTGATTGAAATGGTAGATGATCTCCAATCTCCTTAAATGGTCTCAAGTGCCCTTCTTGCCACGAGTTGACTAGGCTTGATGCATTATTTTTTGGATCGGCGACATTGCTCAAGACGGTGTGCATGGCCCCTTCAAACACTGGGTGGCCGTACACCTCTAGCCGTGAGCCGGCGACGGCAGCATCAAGGTTGATATATATGAGGCCCTCATCGAGCAACGTCTTGTAGTTTCGCTCCACCCATTCGGTGCTTCCTGCGATGTTTTGTTCAGAAGCATCCCAACTAACGAAATATACTCGTCTGAGTGGTGCCCACCCTGCTTTGTCGTTGAGCTGTGCAAATACCCTGGCAAGCTCAAGCATAATGGCAGTTCCCGACAAAGGCTCGACAGCGCCGTAGCAGAACGAATCCCGCTGGGCACCAACCAGGATAGCCATGTCAGGCTGCTCAATAGCTTCAATACCACGCATAACATTCCATATCTTGTGCCGTGTTTTGAATATGGGCTCATTATTTATGTACACTTGCGGAGAGCCTTGATCGCCTGTCCACCACTCGTCGATTTTAGGATATCCATTATTGGTCCAGGCGCCTTCAACCTTAACTCCATGTCCTTTTATAGACTCCAAGAACTGTTTAGCTGTGTTCCACGATATCGGTAAACTGGGTATGCTTGGAACACTCTGTGCCAGTTTATAGTCAATAGCTTGACTGGAATCCGAAGGCCAGCCTGGGCTTAAAATATCTCCAGGATATATAGCAGCCACAGATGCATCTCCTCTTTCCACGCTATCTTCAGCATAATCTGGTCCTTCTGGCCATGGCTTTGAGTTTGCACTTTTTTCACTGAACGTTACAGCGCCTATAGCACCTTCTTTCTCTGCCAACTTCAACTTCAAACCAAGAGCCATTCGACCATTTTTTATAAATACTACCGATCCCTGCAGGGAGACCCCACTCGACTTCAAAAATGCATAGTCTTCTCTAGTACCGTAGTTTGCATACACAATATGGCCAGTAGCGTTTCCAGAAGCTGAAAGAGCGTGGAACGGTCTTGGTGGAGATTGGGAGCCAGTGGGGTTAGAGTATGCTGAACCTTCCCAGAGGTTTGCTTCATATGCTATGGATCCATCGTCGTTCAAAAGATGCAACTGCATGGCGCTCTCTGTTGAGTTTGGCGAGGTCAAAAACACAGACTCCTCATTAAACAGCGAAATGGAAAATCCATAGCTGTCAAAAAGGCCATCCACATGCTGAGCCAATGTCACATCACCCGACGTTCCGGCCATGTGAGACATCGAAGACATATACTCAAGTGTATCACGAATGGACTGAGAACTAATCGAGTCTTTCAGATAGGGAATTAGCTTTTGATGATCGTGGAAGTGGGTGCCAAACAAGCCTTCCCCACTGCCAAAAGAGCCGTCTCCAGGAACCACTCCAATAGATACAGCCATAAAAACCACAACTCCCATGATCAACAGATACAATAACCTCCTGAAAATAAGCGGATTTCCAAACCGGCCTAGCACTGCGTCCACCTTAGCGTTAAATACATTCCAGAGCTTTGCTATTGGATCGACAATCATATGCTGAACAGGATAGAGGATTGTCGAATTCAACTTGCGAGCCAGTCTTAACGACGCCTGGCTTGCCCGAGCATACACAGTTTGCGAAGTTGCCGCTTGGTCTGCCTGGGAATCGTCTATATCGAAGTAGTCCATCTCAACACGCAGGTCACTTTCCTCCTGTGCATCTTCCTCCTGGTCGCCTCCTTCATTAGACCCGTCAGATCGATTTTCAGACTGCCGCTGTGTCCTCACACCACGCCTTGGACCGTTGGCTGTATTCTGATTCGAACCGCCATTGTTAAATTCATAATGCCTCAGCATCCAACTCGGCAGTCGAGGAGGATTCGGTCGACCCGACACATGCGTGATATTGGGAAGAAACGGCTCATTTTCTTCGTCTTCTACAGAAAAATCATAACTGGGAGGTTCCTCTGGCACTGGAGATTCATCGCCCCTCTCCGACATATCGGATGAGTTCCTACTGACCGGTTAAAACGAGTGTACTTCGCGTAGGTGCTTCTTAGGTCTCTATGCTATCGATGCCACAACCCCCTTCAAGCTTGGCAAGCTGAGTTCAAAGAATAAACTCGGCTGCTTTCTGATATGAAAGATGCGACAAAGAGTCTCGTTGTAGCTTTATTCTCCACTAATAAGGGCTAACTAGACTAAGTTAATAATTCAATATGCTCAGCCTTACTTAATCCCGCTTCAGCCTTGCATATAATGCACATCTCATTTACTGCCTCATTTAAAGACAACAATAGTGGTAATTCAGTCTGAAACGACACGTGGAAGTGGATAATAACAGTATATTCAAACTGAACAATTGTGCACAGATGAAATGCCGTACAATATAGCGTGAGTACAAGTTTGCAGCCGAGCACATTCGCTGACTACAGTATGGTATGCGATTTCTTCTACCCGCAGGCAGGGGGAGTAGAGATCCATATACACCAGCTTTCTCAGCAGTTAATAGACAAGGGCCATTCCGTGGTTATTGTCACGCACGCGTATGGATCGCGGTCTGGAGTGCGGGTTCTGACCAATGGGCTGAAGGTTTATTATGTTCCTTTCATGGTTATTTATCGAGAGAGCACATTCCCCACTGTGTTTTCAGCATTTCCAATATTGAGACAGATATTTGTACGGGAACAAATCGATATAGTTCATGGCCATGCCAGTATGAGCAGCTTGTGCCATGAGGCCATTATTCATGCTAGGACAATGGGACTTCGCACTGTGTTTACGGATCATTCGCTATTTGGGTTTGCAGACGCAGGAAGCATATTGGTGAACAAATTGTTAAAGTTCACGTTGACAGATGTCAGCCACGTCATTTGCGTGTCTCATACAAGTAAGGAGAATACAGTGCTGAGAGGTAACTTGGACCCCACCCATGTCAGTGTTATTCCCAATGCTGTGGTGTCTGAAAATTTCAGGCCAGATCCGTCGAAAGCAAGCAAGTCGAGGATTACAATTGTAGTGATTTCTCGTCTTTATCAAAACAAGGGAGCAGACTTATTGACTGCTATTATTCCAAGAATCTGTGCGACTCATCCCAAAGTTGACTTTGTTATTGCTGGTAGTGGTCCCAAAGAAATTGATTTGGAGCAAATGCGCGAGAAATACCAATTACAGGAAAGGGTGGAGCTGATTGGCAGTATTCACCATGAAAAAGTAAGAGATGTTATGGTCTCTGGACATATTTATCTCCACCCTTCTCTTATAGAAGCGTTCGGCACTGTGTTGGTCGAGGCGGCATCTTGTGGCTTGTTGGTAGTGACCACGACTGTGGGAGGGATACCAGAAGTACTACCATCTCATATGACAGTTTTTGCTCAGCCTTCAGAAGATTCTTTGGTGGAGAGTACATTGCATGCGATTTCTCTAATTGAGCATAAGAAAATCGATACTTCAACGTTTCACGACGAAGTGTCCAATATGTATTGTTGGGAGGATGTCGCTGGCCGTACTGAAGCTGTGTATAATAACATCGACATGAACAGTATTAATTTGCCACTGATAGAACGATTGGCAAAGTATTACCAGGGTGGCCCATGGGCCGGTAAACTGTTTGCTTTATGCGTGATAGTCGACGTGCTGCTCTATCAAGTGTTGCAGTGGATCTGGCCAGATGAGTCAATTGACCTGGCGCGAAAATGGCCGAAGGACTCCCATAAAGTAAACAACACTGCTCTGGTGAACCATGAATGATACATAATTATATTAGTCATTATTTATTTTGCACATTACTAACTATTGTGTTAACTTGCTGTTGAATGCCAGCCATGAACTCAACCTGACCAAAATACTCGGCTCTAGTATTTCTCTTTTGAGACCGCCACAACGGTTTGTTCTTCTCAGGAAGACTTATTTCCACAATGTCCAGCCGGCTGGCCACACTTCGAAAGTCTCGCAATAGTGCTTGACAGCTGCTGAAAAGTCCAGAATTCTTGTTTCGCTGCCGGACATAAAGTGGAACTGCCCAAGAATTCGACAACTCGTCAATCTTCATCTTGTTATTAACAGTAGACACACGAGAAATCACCGCTCTTAAACGCTTAACTTCTGCCTGGAGAGTCAATGCCGATACGTTGATGGCAGACAGAATCTCGTCATCTTTTAGAGCTGCAATATTGGATTTTTCATACTTTGCTAGTTGCATAGCCTGCTTCTTGACTGCCTTGGACATTTCATCCACACCAGACTGTAATCGCTTCTCCTCTTCGACAGAATTGGCCAAAGATTGCTTTAGTTCTGCAATAAGTTTGTCACGGTCCTGAGCTCGATCAAGCTTCGAACCCATCAAACCGATTTTGATTTCAAGTTCCTCGATGCTGCGGTCTTTGTTTTTGAGAAGGACATTCAGCCTTGAGTACTCGGAGCGGATATCCTCAAGCTCCTTGTCAACGGTTTTCTGGGTAACACTGATGTCTTTCACCTGCTCTTTTTGAAGTGTCCAGGGACTTTTAGGAAGCTTTTCTGCTTTCCACGGCTTATTTTTCAATGCATTCATAGTAGAATTGATAGCGTTGGTGGTTTCTTCAACACTAGGATCCCCCACCTCAGCGCCAATCAGACGCTCTAGATGACTAGAAAGACCTTCAAACTCTGAAACAAAGCTTGGAGAAGCAAGTGATGCTTCGAGCTTTTCCCGCTTGGACCGTATTTCATCTATGTTCTGAGAGAGCAGTGCCGCCATGGACTTCAATGACGTATAGAGATCATTTTCAGACAAAATGCCAGTGGCTGTAATGAGAGCAAGCTCAACTAAATCTTCGCACCGAATCAGTATGAGAAGTTCAGCACAACCAGGAACCGGTTGATAGGATTCCGAGACAGCCTTAAGAGACTTTGAGCTCTCTTGGAGATCACTAAGCAGCACATCATCTCGACTGCTTCCCGAAGAGATGGCTTGCGTCGCTGAATCCAATATCGCATTGACTCTGTGGATCTCATCTTTTAAGGCAGAGAATGACTTGAATTTTTCACTGCTACTACCACGCATGACATCACCAAGTCTTATCGCAGAGATTTTCAGATGACTTAGGGCCTTCAATATCAGTACCCTCACTGAAATATTATCGCCCATATTGTTCCTAAGGTGTTTTTCAATCATCGATGCCTTGGATGCTATTGAATGCAATTGAATAAATATATTAATGGAGGCTTCATCGGATGTGTAAGCAGCCGGTAAATAACACTGAACGATCTCCAGATGCTTCGATGCAATCACTGCGGCCTGACGTTGCAGCTCTATATCAAAGTAATTAGATGTAAGATCCAGCATTCTGTGAATAGACTCGGTGTCCTGTGCTGATATCATTTCATCGCGTTCTTGCCGGTCGTCGCTAGAGCTCTTCATTTTAAATTCTGCTATTTCCTTGTTGAGGCTCGCAACGAGATCTCTGAATCGGATGATTGCAGTCTCCAAATTGCTGTTACGATCCTGAAGATCCTTCAGCTTGCGCTTGTTTCCTGAATTTGCAGAATTCATGGCATCAATTTCAGATAAAAGCTGTTTTTCTCGATGGGCATGGTTAGATTCCAGCTCATCATTGAGTTCTTTGAGTGTTTCCAGTTCCTCAATCATTGCTTGTAGAGCCTCGCATTTCTCAGTGAGTTCCAAATTTTGGTCTGTCAGCGATTCGATCATTTCTTCAGCTCCCATTGCTCCATCCAGCTGTTGGCGTAGATTGAGAATTACATCTTCGGCATTAGCGAGCTTTTCACTCGCTTGGATCAGTGACTTATTTTCCTCGGTGAGGTGGCTGAGGTCCTTCTCAAGGCTGACAACTTTTTCCTTGTAAGACGACTCATTGGTAAGATTCAACTCTCGAAGTCGAATTAGGGCTTCTTCTAACTTTTCATTCCTCTTTTGCAGAAAGAGCTGATCTCCACCAGGAGGATTGTTGGCATTTTCTTCGGACATTCCTTCAGAATAAATGGCATTCTCTTCACGCAATATGTCACATTCAAGTTGAAGTTTCTCAAATTTCGCTTGGAGTGCCTTGAACTCTGATGACATATTTTCGTACCGCTCTTCTGCTATTTCCTTATCTATAGTGGCCAGCTCAAGCACTTCATCATTAGATTCGTTACCGTAATTAGACGATTCAACTTCCGACAGCTTGGCACGCAGCGTTTGAATCTCTTCATGCATGGATGTCAGTTTAATTTGTAGGCGTTTCACAATATTTTCCAGTCTGGTCACATTCTTGTTTTGGCTCTGAAACACCTGAATGCGCTCTCTGTCTTCTTGGCGTTTCCTTTCCATGATAGCCAGTTTTGATTTCAAGTTTTCAATTTGCCTCAACAAAATCGACGGATCGCTGACCTTTCGACTCATGCTACTCGAGGATCTGCCGGGCGACCGTACAGGAGAAGGGCTTGGATTTCGCATTGTCCTGTTAGTTGGGCTAGAGGCACCAGAAGCACCAGAGGCACCATCTGGTCCTAGTGGAGGAGTTGATCCTAAGGTATACGACATGGAGGAAGTGGCCCTAGACGGCGTTGAGGGTCTATATGAGCTCAGCCGAGTATCGCCATTTGTGTGTTCTGTATCTGAATTAACTCTATTAGGCACTCGAGTGTTTCCAATAGAGAACCTGGGGGGTCCCATGGAGCTATCAGACACCTTAACAGGTGAACGAGATCTTGTTCGTTGAACAACAAGATTGCTATGAGACTCATTATTTGTTTGCGCAAGCTTGACTACCGTGGGTCGAACAAAAATTCCATACATTCTGCCATCATTTGGTTCAGGATCCTTAACACAATCAAAATATCGAATTCCTTGAACTGAGCCATCGTTTTTGCCTTGCGCCGAGTCCAATTCTATTCCCACCCATAAACCTGGAGAAAATGAAGTCGTGCCATGGAAACGGACCGTTCCAGGTTCGTTATGGACTATGACTCGCGCCCCTACTTGTAGATCGCCAGTCATAACATGTGGTATTGAAGCTGAGATGGGTAAGGCCACTGATTAGATATGCTACCATGTAAGGCATAAGCAAAACAAAAAGTCTTCGCTCTCTCGCTATTAAAATAACAAAAAAAAAAAGAAAAAGAAAAAGAAAAGAAAAGAAAAAAACAGTTGCTAGGTGGTTTCAATTGTTTAGGGATATTTCAAATAATCGTTGAATGCTCATTGAATTCAAATACCAAAACTCTCAACTGTCCAAGTCACGTGCCTGGAGGTAAGGAAATGGTCGCGTCGTGAAGTGTCAAAGCTCACTTCATACACACTAATTATGGCGACGCGACGGAGGGGACCGAATTCGCTTTTCAGCGGTGTAGCGGCAGTCTCTCACGGTAGCGGAGGTAATGCTGCTTATGGCAGTGGCTCGGCACGACCCGGGGCAGCCCCTGATAGGGAGTTGTCTGAGGAGGAACGACAGGAGATTAAAGAAGCGGTGAGTGAGAAATTCGTGAAGGACGCCTTTCTAATGCTAGTTCAGCGTCTTTGACACCAATAATGATGGCTTACTAGATTATCATGAACTCAAGGTTGCAATGCGAGCCCTTGGATTTGACATCAAAAAAGCAGAGGTACTCCAGATTATTAAAGACCATGATCGTCAGGGCCGGAAACTCATCAACTACGATGACTTTTCCCAAGTCAGTAAGTGTGCCGTACCGTATAACTAAAGGCTAACAGAAGTGTCAGCGAAAATCGCAGCGCGAGACCCTATTGAAGAGATACGCCGAGCGTTTTCTCTATTTGATTCTGACAACACTGGGAAAATCACCTTTGCAGACTTGAAGAGGGTTGCTCAGGATCTCGGTGAGAGCCTTGACGATGACGAATTGAGAGCAATGATTGATGAGTTTGATTTAGATCAAGACGGAGCTATAAACGAAGAGGAGTTTATCGCTATTTGTTCCGAACATTAGATATTTATATTATACATATACAAAATCTCTGTATTTCTACAATTATACTAGTTTTATTAATCTGAAGATGTGTCTTGTTGAAAAAAGTACACGGTACTCATCGAGCACGAGACGTGATGGCTCATCTGCAACCCCCATGCAATCAACCTGCATAACGGTGCGTGCGCCGCGCATGGCAAGATTTAAATTTTTTCCGGAACCTTATAAGCAAACTGGAAAATAAATTTTTAAGCGATAGGTGTCGTGGCGCAATGGCGAGCGCATCGGATTTCGGCTCCGAAGGTTGCAGGTTCGAGTCCTGTCGACATCGAAACTGTATTTTTTTGGTTCTATATGGCGCTATACCTTTTTGTATTGCAATCCACTTTGTGACTATGACATCTTTGAACTTCAGTCAGTGTCTTACGACTGTCATATGCCCTTATAACTAAGTTATCCGTGGTTGACGAGCCCACGGAACCGATACGACGTTATTTACCCGTTATAGGGCCGGTGCGTCTGCAGCGTGTTCCGCTCTATGTTACATCGCGGAAGTGGCTCTTTGACAGCCGCGCCGGCCTTGCCCTGGTATTGAGATTGGGTATGAGTATATATATATATATGTGTAGACTAGGGCGTGTCTATTCAACAGACACGTTTTAAAACAATGGTCCAAACAATCTTTGTCGCGAGGGTATGTATCTGGTCCAATGAGTGAACGCTAATGTAGCACGGATTTCGTAGCAATTGGCTGAGTGATGTCCCAGTACCACCTGCCCCCACTAATATCGATGGAGACTCTCTGCTATCTGACCATGGTTTAGATCAGGCCGAGGAATTGTCGAAATTCTTGGCCCAACCTCCCAGTAAAGAGATTCCAAAAGTGGAGAGAATATACTCATCGCCGTTTTATAGATGTTTGCAGACTTCGCAGCCCACAGCAAAGAAATTGGGACTGGAGCTGTTTGTAGAGAATGGAGTCGGCGAATGGTATCGACCAAAACCCGGTCATCAAGTGCCAGTTCCTGCTAGTGCAGCAACTCTGAAGCAGTGGTTCCCTGAAATTAACACTAATTATGATCCGCTGTTACGACCTTCTCCACAGGGAGAGACAGAAGAAGAGATCCACGCACGTGCTATCGAGGCAATGGGTCGACTACTGGACAGTCTCAAAGACACAAATATCAATACGATTCTTATTGTGTCGCATGCTGCCACAAAGATCGCCGTGGGCAGAGCCCTAGTGGGAGACGCCAAGGCTGCCATTAGAACAGGAGTGTGCTCATTAGATAAATATGTGCTGCCAGCAGGTGAAGCTGCAAAGCCAGGAAACTGGAAACTGGAATTCACTGGACGAACTGATTACTTGAGCAAGGGAGAAGAGATGCACTGGGAATTTGGTAAGTTGCTGCAAAAATAGTGTGTGTATGTGTGTGGTATTCTAACTTCTCAGGATATGCTGATGCCCCAGGTACCAAAGACGACCCGGCATACGAAAAGAAAAACGAACTAGTTGTAAGTGGAAAGCCCAAATTGTGAAGTGGTAACATGAATCAGGACGTATTTATTCCGCTTGACATGTCGATGGCAGCTTCCGCAGATTCAATTAGATCGCGGGTCAACTTTAATCATGCTATTCGACCAAATGCGTCTTTGCAAATGACAGACCTTGCTGGAGACGAGCCGTTGATTAAAGTTGGCGACAGCGTGTATCAAGGTCAATGGCAGGATGTAACTGGAACTGAATTATATACCACCACAGGTGAGCTTGATATATTTTCGATCTCTAACTTCAGACGGAGAGTACTTTGGACAAAGTCGCACCCGAATCGTCTTGAAGCCAGCACAATTACGACAGAAAGATAAGAATCCTGCTGATGCCAAGGTCAGCCTGGCGCAAAAGATACAGGCTATCAATTCTAAAAGAGCTGAAAGCAACCAGGATACCATGGACGAGGGGGCATAAGAATTTTTGTTTGTCGATAGAATAGATTAATACAACTGTACGATTAGCCACACAGATTCTGACGTGATATGTACCGGTTGCAGAGTATTTATATCATACATTAGTACTACTAATGTTGGCATGTGCGCGCGCACCTGAGTGCACCTCTTTAGTTGGGTTTAATGAAATGCTCATAAATCATTGGACTATATACACTAATATCCCTTGCGACGGGCCTCGGATACAAGACCAAATAGACGTCGGATACCCTTATTGAACTGTCGGCGTGCCTTTTCATTACGCAGTCGCAGCTTAACTTTGCCTGGTCGCTCATGGTACCTCTGTAGTCCCAGAACCCGACGAATCTTGTTGGCCTGGTTGATCATATTTAAATGTCTCAATGCACTGGATAGACCCGTTGGTCCCTGAACGGCAACGCTTCGTCCAGCCATGACTCCCGTCCTGGGGATTTGGTTGACTGGATATTCTGAGATTTTGTCTGACATCAGCTGCCCGTTCAAAAGCGGCTGTTCTTCTGGCCTCGCAAAGCTCCTGGAAAGAGGAGATTTACTATCTCGACTTGATGAAAATGAGTTTTCTAATTGGTCCAACAATCCACTTTTCGCTTTAGCTTCGTTTTCAGATCGGTTCTGCTTTCCGAGTTTCAATATATCTCCTAAAAAGGAATGGTCGACCTTTTTCGATTCCTGCTGGATATATCTGGCGGTGCTGAAGCCCCGAATCGTTCCCCTAGCCATTCGAAACATTTTGGATGTTAAACGTTCTCCAGATCTGACTTGGAGAGAGAGAGAGGGTGAAATTTCATGTCCAGGGTACGGGCCCACCTCGAGAACTTCCACAACCCTGAACCAATATCCCCACTGCCTCCTGATGCCGAGAAGTTCACCAAACACGAAACTATCAATTGCATACGTATACAATGGGCATTACACAGCGTATAAGGGATAAAGCGAAACATGCTTATTTTCTGTATACCATCGAGTATACCCCGATATACATGATGACTAAGGCTGAGGAAGTGGTGCTAAGTAAGTAGGAGACATCTTTTGAGGGGGAATCCAAGTGTTATTTATTAACATTAAAGACACCATATTTCTAAGCATCCTTTTAGTTTCGTTGTGGGGAATATTCGCGTATTTGCCAAGTCGGCTTGGAAATGCTGCATCGCGAACTTATTATTACTATTCAGGTGGAGACTTGATGGAAGCATTGGGAGCAGACTCGATCTAATATATACATAGACAATGACTTAGTTAATTTTATAAATGAGACATGATTAGACATAAATGGCATTCATTCGGCTTTTGACCCCTTGACGATGTGACTTTCGGTCCGGATTAGCAAATGCAACATTAGCTTAAACTGGGGTACTTTTGGTTGAACCGCTGTTCCCAGTCGTCGTCGGTGCTCATTCCACTGGGAGAATCGTTGGCTCGGCGTGGAGATTGAAGATGGGCCGGCTTTGACGGTCGGATAGGGGGCCGTTTACCGGTGGTTGTGGAGCTGGATGATGATTCCGAACTGATAACAGACAATTGCCGGTGGTGGTGAGACGGTCGAGATGAATTCTTGTCTGAGCTTGAAACCAATGGAGGCACTGCGGGTAGAGGCTTGGACGAGTTCGCAATACTAGAACTCTGGTATGAAGATGACATCTTCCTTGCAGATCCATCCGATAACGAGAACTGTTCATAATCCTGCTGCCTACTGTATGACTTGGTGGAATAGTCATAACTGTCTCTGCTATCGTCCCTTCGCCTGCCACTAGATGTGCTTCTAGACTCGTAGTTGTCGTCATCGGACCAATCTCCAGATCCATCCATAGACGCCCGTTTAATCTCAGCCTGAACCTGTCGCTCCAATTCCTGTGCAACATTCCCAGACGGCGATCTTCCAACCGGCTGCCTGACTTCTCCAGTATCAGTATATTTCCCGTATCCAGACGCAGTCTTTTTTGGGGGCGGTGATGATGGTCGATTAAGGAACTGGCTGATTCGGCTCTGCACGTTCCTTTGGATATGACGAGCGCTGTGATGATGATGATGATGATGATGGTGGTGTTGAGACTGTCCATGCTGCTGGCTGTTGCTCCTGTCCAACTCCGGTGTTGGAGACCTGAGCTGACGGCTTGATGATACTGTGCCACTATTGTTACTTGCGACTCCACTGTTGTAGTTATTATATCCAGATACCATATCCGCTAAACTGTCAGTCGAATACGACAACCGGCTGGACAGCCGACGATGATGACCTGATCGATTACTTTCTGCAGATACAGCCCTTGGTGGTGGCGGAGGCATCGAGTCACTCCCTATCCTCTGAGAACTGGTAGAAGGGGACGAATCAAACATCTTGAATGCATCGTTAATTTTGTCGTTTATTTTGCCCTTGAATGACGAAAGACTAGGCTTCCTGGTGTGGCCTGATCCCGACTGAGATCTTCGTGAGCTAGATGAAGATCGTCTCCATACACCATCTCCTGTGGCCGACGTGCTTAGATATTGGGAAGAAGACTGCTGGTGGTTCGATTGGCTGGACTTTCTAGATAGTCTATTACCGGTATTTTCGCTGTCAAGAACCTTAAGGAAATCCACATTTGAATCTATGTGATTTCCGCTGGTCTCCATAACGACACCAGTATGTGTTTGAGAAAGGCCAGTGAGAATAGCTTTGAGCTGCTCCCGGTCCTCGGGGGGCATTCTGTCCGTTGGATCATCACTAAGACGAGTGCTTTCTGGCGTTGAGCCTCGAGAGTCCAGCACGATTCCCGGCAAGTCTTTTGGAGGTACCAGCATGCTTACTGGTCGCGACTTGACTGGAGGACGACTTGGTGGCCGCATAGGGAGGTCTAGAGACTCCTTAGCGTCATTTACTGGTGAGTCAACCCTTGGACTAAATGATGAGCGATCGTAAGATGCCTGAGGAGGAGATTTTCGCGGCTTATCACTCACGCTACCATCAATGGTGACCAGAGGCTGTGGCTGGGAAGACGACAGGTAGGCTGGCTTGGCAGGTGGAGCAGGCTGACTAGTTGCAGCTCTGGACTCAGATCCTGATAGAGGACCGCCAGCAGGCACTAGCGTTGATTGACTAACGTTAGACGAATACGAGCCACTTGCGTTTGTGGTTGGGTTGGAAGATTTGCTGGAAAACTCAAACGGCATTCTCTCCAGATCCCTAGCAAGATCTTCCACTGAAGGAAACCTATCGTCAAAATTCGCATCAATTGGTCCAATGAGCGGGGACCGTGCGACTACTGACGGTACACCACCAGTCGTAGCAGTTGCCGCCACGGAGCTAGCACTGGTTGCCGAGCTAAAACTGGCACCACCAGTCGTAGCACCACCAGTCCTTGCACCTCCAGTCGTAGCGCCTCCAGTTGTGGCACCACCAGATGTAGTGCCTCCAGTTGTAGCACCACCGGTCGTGGCCGCTCGAGTCGTGTTACTTCCAGCAGTAGCCGAGACGGACACAAGGCTTGAATCAAGATGCTCAAAAGGATCCCCACGAACAATTGGTGTAGCACTACCAGACTTTGCAGCAGGAGTGATTGCTCCAACTGAACTGGCAGGGCTGTCCCACCCAGGAGTTGAAGACTTTGGCGCTCTGCCCCGGAACATCGGAGTCACGTCAGGAATTTGCTGCTGCTCCGTCTTGGCTTCAGCAGCCTTGACTATTCCTTGCTTATCACCAAGTGCCGGCTGTGGCGACGCCTTCTGCTGCTGGCGGAGCTGGGCCTGTGGACTATATATATCCTTTATAGGCACCTCAATGCCTCGCATAGTGCATACCTCCTTCAACAATTGGTATACATTCGGTCTCAAACGAGGATCCTCTCGAAGAAGAGCGGAAATGATTGCCTTGAGTCTGTCAGAATAGGCAGGCTTTGGCGGGAAAGAGAAGCTGGCATGCAAAATAGCTAATTGACCCTCCCGTTCAAACGGAGTCGTATAGTAACACAACTTGTACACAAACACTCCAAGAGCCCACATGTCGCATTTTTCATCTATAGGAAATCCCCGGTATATGTCTATCATTTCGGGAGATCGATATTGGGCCGTGGTATGGTGCTGGATATCCTCTTCGAGAATGCGAAACTCGGTGGGATTGCGAGGTGGACGCAACACCGGCGAAGCAGAACCAAAATCACAAAGCTTATAGGTTCCATCCGAAGAAATAAGAATGTTTTCTATTTTCAAGTCACGGTGAATCAGTGGGGGCTGTAGGTAATGCATGCAAGCCAGTCCATACGTGACGTCACAGGTTATTTTGAGGATCTCAGACTCGGTGAGCTGCTCGCGCAATCGAGTATTCATAAAATCAATTAGTCCATGGCCAGAACAGTACTCCATCAGCAAGAAAACTTCGTATCCGGTGCCATTGTCCATTCGTGCAGCATGCGAGTCGATGTAGCGAACGATATTGGGATGGCCCTTTAGTCGTTTCATAGCATCAACTTCAGCTCGAAGTAAATTCAAATGTACCTTGTCTGGAACAACCACTCGTTTCAAACATGCTACATCTCCCTCCAAGGTCTGTGGAGAAATATTGACCAAATATACATGGGCAAACCCTCCCTCTGAGATATACGACTTGATGACGGCCGAATGGGACCCCACCGTAAGCTGGGTACCAGGCGGAAACGCTCCCGGCGGAGCCGTTTTTTGCATCATCTTGGGTTAGAAACAATTCGTTGTCGTTGCCGGCAGGGTCCACCAAAAATCAATTTCCAAAAGTGACAAGTGGGCTGTGTTGGTATGCCAACACAATAGCTGTACAAGTTGCTACCGCTGTCAAACAATGGCTGTCTTATACGCCATGCATCCCCACACATACACTGTGTAGACTATCAGACTCTCAATGGGCCCAGCTGACTGCCACAATGCTATTTGCTCTGGCAACAAGACAAAAAACTTACCTGACCGATCAGTCGCTTGGTTTAGACGTAAGGGGACGACGATGACTTGTCCACGCCCACCACGGGTCACGTGGCCGCCATTGGCAACAATGATGGGGGGGAGGAGGAGAGTGGAGTAAGTTTGGGCGGCTACAAAGAACATTTTTAAAAACAAAAAATAGATAGCAGGCTGATTGTGCATTTAGCTTTGTTAATAAGGGTCAATTGGTTGGGGTTCGACGAAAAATATTGTCGTGGCAGTCTCTTAATGGTGTTGTTTTGATATATATGTCTATATTGGAGAGCTGATCCTGCGACCAAGCCTATAGAGGTGGGTGGGTCCGTGATGCGGCAACTTTGTGTTGATTGACATTAGCTGGACGAGAGCATGAAATAGTAGATTCGTGATGTCTCTGTTGACAGACCGGCAAAAGATAGAACTGTAAGTAGTCGAAGTGTTTGTGTAGAGTCTAATTGTATAGAAACAAGTCAGTACTGGCCTATCTGGCGGTCAACAATGTCCCAGCAGATGTGTTGTCTCAGATTTCTCCACACATTGAAGCTCCCGACGCATCAAACAGTGAGGATACTTCGAAATTGGCGCAAATATTAGAAAAGAAATGGACTTCGGTGGTTCGGCTGCAGCGGCGGGTGTTTGATCTCGAGTCCCAATTAACGAGTCTAAAGTCTGAGCTCGAAAATGCATCATCTTCTACCGTTTCGCGCTCCAAAATATCTGATGTGCAGAGCTGGCTTCCGAGAGCTCCTGCAAAGTATAGTTTGGCAGGCCATCGTCAGCCGGTGACGGCAGTTGCATTTCATGCCGTGTATTCTGTAATTGTGTCAGCCAGTGAAGATGGAACTTTAAAAGTATGGGATTGGGAGCTTGGAGAGCTGGAAAGAACCATAAAAGCACACACCAAAGCGGTGCTGGACGTCGACTTTGGGGGCCCACCTAATGAGCAATTGTTAGCTTCATGCTCGTCTGATTTAACGATTAAACTGTGGGACCCTTCTAATGATTACTCTAATACCAAAACTCTGACTGGCCATGACCACACCATTTCAAGCGTGAGATTCACTCCATCTGGCGATCATCTAATATCGGGCTCTCGAGACAGAACGATACGCATATGGGATGTAAAGACTGGGTACGCGGTTCGGACGCTCCATGGCCATGCGGAATGGGTCAAGACTGTGTGTCCTTCGCTGGATGGCATGTACATCCTTTCTGCTGGCATCGACCAGTCAGCCAGAATATGGGACTTGCAAACCGGCAGTCAAAAGCTAATATTTTCGGGCCATGACCATGTGATAGAATATGCGGTTTTCGCCCCTTCTTCCTCGTACGAACACCTGCGCGCTTTAGAAGGTCTGAAGACGCCCATCAGCTCGCCGTTTTCGGCATCTTTTGAGTATTTCGCAACTGCTTCTAGAGATAAAACAATCAAAATATGGAATTCCAGAAAGGAAACTATAGCGACGCTGGTAGGCCATGACAATTGGGTGCGTGGCTTGGAGTTCCATCCTAGTGGTAAGTACTTGATTAGTGTGTCTGATGATAAATCCATCAGGTGCTGGGACTTGAGTCAGAGAGGAAGATGTGTAAAGGTTATTAATGATGCTCATAGCCACTTTATCAGCTGCATTAGATGGGTTCCTCCACTGCCAAAAAGTGGTGGTGCTGGCGCTAAGGCCCCCGATGCCAAAACTGGTGACAGCAGCGACCCCAAGACTGTGAGGTGTGTCTTGGCCACTGGTTCTGTGGATCAGGAACTGAGAATATGGGCGTGAGCTTAATTTATCTGTGGTCTCTGTATAATCTTTCACTCAGTAATTGCATATTTTACGACCTTCTTTTTCCCTTTTTTTTTTCTTCCTTTTTTTCTTTTTTGAACTGTTTCAATTGTTCAGTAGTATACATTTCAACATAGATTCTATTAAGAAAATACACAGCCATCTAAAGAAAAAGTATTTTTTTTTCTGATTTGGTTGTTTATGAGTTGAATTTCAGGGCCAACCCAATATCATAAACAGTCAACTGGTTCTGCCGGTAGAAATAAGACCACCAGTTTCGGAGCTCAGCCCATACTCGTAGCACTGTCCAGTGACCCCGGAATACCTGGCTTATTCTTTCCCGCCCCTCGTTATATACAGTTCTAGCGCAGTATGTAGCCATGATCAAAAACGTCCGCTCAGGTCCCAGCGGAGATGCAAGTTTTTCATCCAAATACCTGGTGAGATCATTGGTTTTTAAAATGAGAAGAACAATCCGTGGCATTGAATGAAGCATCACCATGATTTGACTAAGCAGACCTCCTTCAGAAATCGACTTGGCCATGTTTTCTATTTCTTGTCTGCTCCGGGCAGTTCGTGTGTTTCGGGAATTTTCAAAGTCTCTTCCAGTTATTGCAGCAGAAAATAGTTTGAAATTCTCTTCAGAAATGCCTGCAAACTGCTTGGCATATAGTTTCATTTTGTCTTCGTCACCATCTAACAGTGCAAGCCAAAAGTGTGCATAGCTCCTTCGAGTCTCGATTGGGACATCTCGGTAAAGTCCATGGTCGTACAATACAATCTCAAAATTGTGCTTGTTTTGTGACCATATAGACTTTGGGGCAGGTATGATGGACAGGTTTCCGGGGTGAGGATCACAATGTAATCCAACTCCGGGCGTGAAAATCATATTGTTGAAGATATGGGACAGGCATGCACTCACCTCACTACAAGATATGTGATTGGCATCCAAATATTCCTTGTCATCTAACCGCCCTCCTTGAACATATTCCATTGCTAGAATACGTCTGCTTGCCCATCTTACGTCTGGGATTCTCAGTGCCGTAACATTGTAAAACTTTCGAAAATAGTCCTGCGTTTTCATAGCATTCTTCGCTTCTTCGCGGAAATCAAGCTCTATAAATATGGAATCTCGCAGTTCGTCTCCAAGCCATGCCAGGGGATATTCCGGGAAAACGTAGTCTATCATATTAAAAACGATTCGAGTCATTAAAACGTCGAGAGGCACAAACTCTTCTAACGATGGATGCTGCACTTTGACAGCAACCTCTTCGCCTGTCGATCGCAAGACTGCTCTATGAACCTGTGCTAGCGACGCTGTTCCCAGAGGAGTCGGCTCAAACTTGTCGAAAAGCTGTTCCAGAGGCACACCCATATCATGGAGGACGAGCTCCTTTATGCTATCAAGAGATGAGGTAGGGCATTTGTCTTGCAGAGGAACCATGGCAGAAGTCCACTCATCTGGGAAAATATATGTAAGAGCAGCAATATGCTGGCCAAGTTTGATGAACACCCCACCGTTTTTCTCTATAGCTCTTCGTGTAATATCGGCACATTTCTTATGGCACTCGGATAACGCCTCTGAGTAAGCCTCTTGAGAATCGTAGCTCTGGCCAAGAGTCTTCCTATAGTGCTTGAAACATCGAGCGCAAGCTGCTGTTACAGTTGAAATGCGTTGAAACCCAGCAGCAGCATGTCGAACACCGAACGCAAAATCCTGGTTTGTGTTATAGAGGACCCCGAAACCAACTACAGATGTGGCAGTAGCAACCGCAGCTACTCGTCGGAATCGAAACCCCCTTCTGGCGACTCCAGAACGAAACATATTACCACAGAATGCGGGGAATACCGAGACGTAATGTCGACAAATGTCCCAAAAGTTCAACGGGTTAATTGCATGTGATTGCATGCATGGATCCCAGGGTTTTTTTCCATTCTGTCATGTAAACACAATGAGTAGCGACGAAAATGACAATCCATCACTTGGAATTTTGATAAAACGGAAATTCTCTTTTGTTGATAATCAAAAGAAGCCTGCATATGTAGTGAGACAAGAAAGCTTGAAAGCTGTTGCGACTATACAACCAAAACCAAAGCGGAATTCTCGCCTAGGCATAACCCAGAGAGTCGTCTCAACGTTCAAGGGAGATCATAAGCAGCCAGCCAGTAGTTTCCCTTATCAGGAACTAGTAGCTGTTGAGAAGCGAAAGCACTGGAAGCTGGAATTATTATCGGGAAGGTCTCATAAAGTGCGAGATATCAAGAGAGTCGCTTTGGCCCGATTGGAGAATAATGCCCAGCATCATTTAGAGCGTATGCAAGCTATCTCTCCGACACGGGGAGTCAAGCAGGTTCGCAGCATCCAACTTTCTTTAGGTACTCCAACCCAGCGATCCATCGAATCACATCACATTTCTAATGAAGATAGCCACAACCTATACTCGCTTGGACGATCTGCTCCCCAGCCTGCCGACACAGACATGAGATGGAGTCAAGCAGAAAAATCTTTATCCAAGGAGACCGATACCAGCTGAAGCATGGCTACTGAGCTCAGAAGCTATGAGGCTTCCTTTTATTTATATGAAGCACCTTGTTATTTCTGCCGATTAACGTACTTGGCTACGACGAAACGACTTTTTATTTTGCATATCAAACATGATTTTAAACTGATTAATGAAGTAAATGCTTTGAAAATAACAGTATCACGAATTTAAATGAGTTATGATGATTTGTGAATACTCGAATCAACTGTTGTAGTTTCAGTCTTGATACTGCTTTATAAGTACTGGCTGTACACGAATGATGACGACAATGAATTCCGACCAGCTATTTGCTATGCCAGATTTATTGGAACCTTATTCTTGTAACCCCATTACAAGAATCTCTAGAGAGTTCTTTCTCTTGAGAACCATGATGTTTGTAAACTGAATCATTATATAAGTTTGCCTGATAAATACAGTTCATTTTATGTTTCTACAACCGTGCCTTGCTAGCTCAATCGGTAGAGCGTGTGACTCTTAAGCCTCGTAAGAGATAAAAGTCATCACAAGGTTGTGGGTTCGACCCCCACGTAGGGCTTCTTTTTTTTATTTATTATCCAGCCCTCAAGCCATACAATAAATTTTTTGATGTTTCTTTTCAGTTTAACTGTGCGAATTTGTTTCGGCTTGATGCAACGTTAGTAATACGATTTTGCTCCGACTCAATTGTGGATATAGATATGTGTAGTGCCGTCGGTTGACAAATGCATTACCAATTTAGGACCAGGATTATAAATGTATTAGTAGCGCCGTATACGTGTGCTCCAATGTATGTAACGACCTATATATAGGGCGGTGGTTGGTTGGCACTCAGACTAGTTAATTAGTTTATTATTCATACACAATGGCAACTCGGTTCAGCGACTCTATCAAATCATACGACATTCACACGTATTTCTTCCACAGTTTTGAGCCTTCTAAGCAGGAAGGATCTGCCTTACGAGAGCGGTTTATCTCCGAGTTCAGTGATGAACTGGCCGCTGGAAAGGTGAGGGTGTTTAAATTCCACGACTATGCATTGGGACCTCATCCGTATGGTATGTGGGAATGCGATTTTTCTAGTCCTGAGATGTTTGCAAAGCTGGTGCCTTGGTTCCAGCTGAATCATGGATCTCTGTCAGTTCTGGTACACCCTCGAACCGGTAATGATCTCAAGGACCATACTGATCATGCTATTTGGATTGGCAACAAAGTTCCTCTTATCACATCGATGCTCAAAGAGACTGAATAATATCTAACAAACTTGAAATTTCATTCTTCGATTGTGTCCAATCGAGACTTTTGCATGACTATAGTTTATACTAGTAAAGAAAGGTTGTTTCCTTCTGCGTGTTTGTGTTTAAACGATGTCCCAGTAGAAAATGATTATATACGAGGGACCGGATACTCAATTGAATTGCCTCGGATTCAACTCAGCTTTCAGTAGGGCAAGCGGAAAAAAATAAAATAAACCCACTCAGTTGAACCGAGCTGACCAAACATCCATTGTGCGGACTCTTTTACCGTTAAGATCACTAACTGCGCTCCGAAGCCCATCTCTAGCAGACTGCAACACACTAGCAACTTTGGCATCTTTGACGTATGCTTCAATTTCATTCACAAACGAGTCACTTCGCACAGTGGATGATTCCCAAAACCCATCTAAAAGATCTTCCTCAGGGACAATGTTCTCCTCGCTGACAATTGTCCAACCTTGGGCCTCTGCTGCCGACTTGGTCACCTGTGGACTCATCAGGCTCCGGATGTTTGCAAGACTGTCAGTTCTATACGCTTCTAATGTTGCTCGAGCCACTGCCGCCATCACATGTGGTAGCGCTGCATTCTCAGTGGCCTTGAGAGCATACTCTGCGAATAATACAGCTTTGGTCCTGCCCTTTAAGTCCTTGAGCATCTCACTCAAAACATGTGGTCCGTCAAAGTACCAAATACAGTGCGCAAACACAACAAAGTCCCACGAGTTACTAGGTCTTTTCTTTAGAAATTCTATTGGGTCCTCATTATGCCATGTTATACGGCTGCCAATAGGGCCCTTAGAAAGATGGCTCTGGGCCTGTGCCAACGTCAATGGACTGCCGTAGTCTGGGGAAGCTGGATCTACAGCATCAACGTGACCATTGGGCCCGACAGCTTCAGCCAACGCAGCCGTAGTCGTTCCCTGGCCACAGCCGATTTCCAATACATGGCTCCCGACAGGTATTTGCCAGTGCTTGAGAAGATTAACCCGGTGGACGGCTTGGCCCAGTTCAATATAATGATGCTCAGGTGAGCATAGGGCATAGGAAGCTATATCCGTGGCCGAAGGCACGTCAACTCGTTCAAAATTGGTCTCCATTATTGCTTAGTCGCCGATTAAATAATGTCTAGCATTCTCATTGGCACTACGCCCATCTTATAAACAGCAGCGCTAATCCATAAACTGGCGCCACTTTATTTGTATCTCTACGCACTGTTGACTCATCTGCATCATCAAAGATTGGAGCCGTGGAATCCACATCGTTGGCCATGAAGCATCATTTTGACCTTATATTTTGAGTTTGGGTAGGATAATCCCAAGCTAGGCGTCTATTGCATAGACGGCAGCCATTTAATTGAGTCAACCATTCCAAAACAGTAATAAGGATATCAGGTGAGTAGTGGGCATCAAGGTTCCAATCCCTATGCTCATCGGTGCGGCCAATCTGGGGAAACTTGACACCATGACACAAGATTTGCCCCCACACGCAGTGATCAGGCCATTGGGCCTGGGCGATGCTGACAGCCTGGTGCGAGTTGAGGAATTGGGATTTCCTCCTCAAGAACGGGCGAGCCGCGAGAAGATTTTGTACCGACTGAGGGTGTGTCCCGAGCTGTCTGCAGGAGTGTTTATTAGAGAGTTTAAATCGCCTATCGACGTCGAAACAAGCAATGATGACGAGTCCAGTCTGGTTTCTGAGAAGCTGATAGCGCATATACTAGCCACCAAGATGACAAGCGATGTAGTGACTGACGAGTCGATGGAGATTCCCGAGCTTGATGCCAGCGGGGTGCCCAAAGATGGGTCAGATCCGCGGGGTCACCAGGAGTTCGGCCGAACTATAGGAATCCATTCTTTGGTGGTCGATCCGGCTTACCAGGGCAAATCGATTGGGTCATTGCTTCTGAAAGACTATATCCAGAGGCTGACAACCCAGCATACTGCTGATCGCATAGCGCTGATTTGCCATGATCGACTGGTGCCCTTTTATCAGCGAATGGGCTTCTATGACCAAGGCCCATCTGCTGTCAAGTTTGGAGGCGCTAATTGGCGAGATGCGTGGATACCTTTGTCTGATAGCGATGGAGATGACGACTAGTTGTTATGAAGTGCTAGTAAGACGGTTGTTCGCTTATATAGCCAGACGAAACATTATTTTTTGACACGGACATTATTGTTGATTCATAAATACACATGTATTTTGTAATATATATTTGTATCGTAATCATTAACTTGGATTAAAAGGTATGCCATGAAACTCGTCTAGATCGAACTCAAGCTCTCGATCGTCAAAAATAGCTGTGAATTCGTCCCCACTGCCCATGACATCAAGATCAAGAAACTCTTGAGAAGGTGCCGGGGTTGCTGATTGTCGCGCAGGTGTAGTGGCCTCAAATTTTGGGGTGGCCGACGGTCTGCCATTACTATTATTCGCTGTATTGTTGGCTGTGCCTCCATTATTGCTGTTGGTTCCAAAACTGTTGTAGTACCCTGATCCGTGGCTACAGTAGTAGTTGTGTTGATGGATAACAATCTGCTGGCCTGCTTTAGCGGCGATTGCAACCAGACGTTCTAAATCCCCATGGCCTATTGATGCTCCTGTCCCATTCTGCATCGCCAACATGTATCTTGTATCCTGTAAAGCGAACTGTCGCTGCTGCGATTCTTCTAATTGGTCACCACTCTGCGACAAGTGACTCGATGCTGATGCTCCTATGCCACCAACAAGATCTCCTTTGGAATGAGAATGAGCTTCCCTGTTGTCGCTTCCATTATCCACCACCGCAGCTTGTGATTGTTGTTGGGAGCCCACTTCCATTAGTGACTGTGTATCTGATAACGGCTGTAGGTGATGCGAAACGTCGGTCAACGACATCTGATGCTGTTGAGACTTGTGCTGTGCTTCAATCTCAGGTCCCAGCATCTGAGAATCTCCTGGCGATGACTCTGTTCGCAGGCGCTTAGATGCATGATCATTCGTGTCCATGTCTTCAGACACTGGAGACTTTGAGTCTTTGGGGTCTTTGCTGGACTCCAGTTTGCGCCAGCGGTTACGACATGTCAATCCAGTCCTGCCCCGCATTTTGGTAGATATTACGCTCCATTTGGTTCCCCATTTACCTACAAGTTCCAAAAGTAACTGGTCTTCGTCCTCTGTCCACGCCCGAAGCCGATCCTGAATATTGGGATCTAAAACATCATTATATCGTTTCGAACACTGGTCATCAGTACGACCAGGAATCAGCTGAGCTATGCGATGCCATATTGGTCCCATCTTCTTGAATGCTTCCACTAGGACCTTATCTTCTTGCTCGGTCCATCTTCCGCGCTTTAGCTTGGGGTCCAGAGAATGAAACCACCGCTTTCGACAGTCCTTGCTGGTCCTGTTGGGGAAGTTCGCGCTTATCTTATCCCAGTGGCCATTCTTGCCGCTCTGGTCTCCCCAATACGCTACTAATAACCGGAGCTTTTCGTCTTCTTCCGGAGTCCACACTCGTCTCTTGCGCAGTTGCATGTTTGGCGTCGTAACTGACGAGCTGCTGGCTTCTGGCGACTGGTAAACAGAAGGCGCCAGGCTTGGCGTCAAGGCCATACTGGTGACCTGGTTCGAAAGAGAGCTTACAGGTACCATGGATCCGCCACCATCAGGAAGTACTGCTTGTTGTTGGTCGGACATATCTCTCAACCATATCGTATATTAAGATCAGAAAAAGCAGTGCGGCAAACCCCACAATGACCAAACAAGGTTATCAAATCCGAGGCCCATTGGCCACAAGTGAAATCGTCTCACAACCACCTTTCAAACACAGTATGAACTGTGTATAATTGTGATATATTCATTGAACTGTCATACACAGAAGCTTTGGAGAGACGGCTTATACTGGCCCCCTTGAATTTATCTTTCAGTACTACTGTATATAGACATATGCAATCCTTGCAATCCTATACAGTCCATTAGTCCCAGCTGATAACGAAATCTCTAGATGATCTTATCTTATTCTAACATATATAAATATATATATCACTTGTCCTTTGGAAATACAGCGTCTTCTATCTTGTCGAAAACGAAATCTACAGCATGCTCGACTGGTTCGTCAAACAAATACGGCAGCGCTGGAACCACTGCGAGACCCAATCCCACTGGGCCATAGGTTCGGAGGCGAACATTTTTGAAATTCTTCATAAACACCCCTGAATATCGCACTGTGGAGTGGATTGTGAATGCAGGAAGACCCATACTAGCAATTGCCTGGAACGTGGCTCGCTTAACGGTGACCAGCCTCCAGTCGGGGGCGTCAGCCTTAATGAGGGCTTGCTCGGCTTCATCAAACGCCGGCACTGGATGCCATGGCTGAAGACCTGGCTTGTACAGACCTTGCTGTCTTAGACGAGCTCTCCATCCTTCGTACGCCACATCTCCAATAAGATATGCCCATGACACTCCGTACGCAGTGGAAACGATAGTGGGAGACACAACTGGTCGGAATGATTCGCCAATGTCAGAAGTGTAGGCAACGTACCGATGAGTAGCGGTCAAAATAGTTCTCAATCGAGAGGCATAAGCAGCATATCTGACACTGGTATCAGTGGACTCGGGAGCTGTTCCCTCCGTAATACTTTCCACATAGCTCGTCTGGTCTTCTTTACCCATTGTGCGGCAAGACGTAAAGTAAGGTTATTACGTTTAGCTCCGATGCCGATCTCATCGCCATCAGACATTGCGGCGAAGGAACCCCCGTCTCTCGCAAGCCAAGAAAATGCATACTTCGTAGTTGGAGCTTCACATACCATACTAGTTGTTGAACCAATACCTAATACGTATACTTGTGTAGATGGTTTGGAAATTTTGGTTGTTTGTCAAAGGCGAAGCCTTTATATCCAATGTTCAAGCTTATGACATCATCAGGCACTAAGATAACGTTTCGAGTCAATTTTTGAAAGAAAGGCACCATATTGTTCGAACCACTACCTTTCTGGCTTACCTACCCAGCTTCTCCTGTCCATGCATTCTAGACCTTTACTTTACTCCTAGCTTTATAAATACGAATTGTACGGGAGCAAGACTGATGACCCAGTTTGTGAGGGTACTGAGAATTGCCCAAATAGGAAGCTGGCAAAATGCGGGTGTCAGGGGTAAAATATTGGTAAACAAACCTCTACTCCACAAGCATTTTTGCATCTATGGTCGCGCTGGGACAACGAAGGTCGAATGTATTGGCACCGCATCGCCTATCCATAGCTTCACCGGCTCGGTCTCCGCGAGCACGAAGATCATTGATGCCCGGAGTTAAAGAGGATCAGTCAAAAAGTGCCAATATCAAAGTGTATGTGCGGTGTCGTGCCAGAAATGAGCGGGAGATTCGCGACAACTCCGCTGTGGTGACCTCTACTGGAGGAGGCATAGCCAACAAATCCATTACGGTCAGCACTGGTCCCAATTCATATTCAGATAAATCATACAACTTTGAGAGGGTGTTTGGATCAGAAAGTGATCAGGAAATGGTCTATGATGAAGTAGCCAGTGAGTATCTCGACGAAATGCTTGACGGCTATAATTGTACAATTTTTGCGTATGGACAGACAGGAACTGGTAAAACATATACTATGAGCGGCGAATTAGGCGACTCGATGTCTTCTCCACGGCCAGTGGCTGATGCAGGAATTATTCCTCGCATATTGTTCCATCTGTTCAAGAAGTTAGACAGTCGCAACAGCGAATCCTCAGTCAAGCTCTCTTATATTGAACTGTATAATGAAGAGCTCCGTGACCTGTTAGTTGACGACAACGATGACCCAAGCAGCGGGTCTCGAAAACTCCGAATCTACGATGATGCTAACAAGCAAAGCGTGACTATTCAGGGCATTGAAGAAGCATTTGTCAAGAACTCAAACGAAGCTCTGTCAGTCCTGAGAGAAGGATCTCATCGCCGCCACGTAGCAGCCACAAATTATAACGATCATTCGAGTCGGTCTCATAGTGTGTTTACTATAACTGTTCATCTCAAAGAGGTGTCAGCATTGACGGGCCAGGAATCTGTCAAAATCGGAAAGCTGAATTTGGTTGATCTGGCTGGTTCAGAAAACATAACTAGATCTGGCTCCGAAAATGTCCGCGCACGTGAAGCCGGCATGATTAATCAGAGTTTATTGACGTTGGGGCGAGTTATTAATGCTCTTGTTGAAAGGAGTCTTCATGTTCCCTATCGAGAATCAAAGTTAACGAGGATTCTACAGGACTCCCTGGGGGGCAGAACAAAAACCGCTATTATTGCCACGATAAGCCCAGCTAAGATTAGTCTTGATGAAACTTTAAGTACCTTGGAGTATGCGACCAGAGCTCGTAATATAAAAAACAACCCCGAGCCAAACCAGTCAAAGTCTAAACAAGCGCACTTTGTGGAATATATACAAGAGATTGAGCGCCTTAAGTCGGATCTCGCCGCAACTAGAAAGAAGAACGGTGTCTTTCTATCAGAAGAATCTCTGCAGTCTCTTGTCGACGAAAACGAAAGTCGCAAGGTACAGGTCGATGATCTGAAATCAAGACTAGAAGTAGTGGAGCTTCAGCTATCTCAAACAAAAGATAAGCAGCTGGCTCATGAAGCGACAGTCCAGGAGCTCAGTTCTCAGATCAGTGCAAAAGAGGAAGCCATAACAGTTCTGTCTGAAGAGAGAGACTCAACTAAAAGGAAACTAGATGATATATCTGCCATGCTTGCTGACGAAGTAAAATTCCGCAAAGCCCTTGAAGCAACAGAGTCTCAGCTATACGCTGCAGGGGTCGATCTCCAGCAGAGACTGGCTGATTCTGCAAGCGATATAGCAATTCTACACTCCAAGGTGGATGAGCTGCGCAACATGCACTCCAAGGATAAAGAGCAAATCCAATTGACGAAAAATAACCTATTATGCACTTTGGAATCTGTGACATCTCACTGCGAGAATGTCAGATCAAAGCTCGATGGCTTGGGGCCTACTTTCTCTGATAAAATCTCATCGCTCGTGTCTGACATAGCCAATTCTATCAGCACTGTTTCCGAAACCATATCAGCTTCTAAGTCGACCACTGACACGAGTTTTGAATCTTTAATTACCAAAGAGGAACTGCATCGGCTCAGATTACATGAAGCAGTGCAGGCACTGCTCCAAGATTCTGATTTGCTGGAGCCCATCGTTTCATCGTTCAATGAAATGGTCACTTCTAGCCTGGCATCGTCTGTTGGGGATCTCAGTGATGCCGCTAGAGCTTTTGTTGGAAGATGCGACCAAGGTTACAATTTTCTGTCACATCTAATTGACAGCACGAACGATCAACATGTGGATTTCATCGCAATGATTTCCAGAGATATCACCACGCTGTCATTAGCCACTGAAACCAATTTAAGCAAGTTGGAAACAGAAATCGGTCACTACAAGAAAGAACTCGATTCCCAGTTTGGCTCTGAAATGCTTCAAACAGCCCGCGAGCAAGACGAAATGCTCGACGAACTAAAATCTTTATACGAGAGCATGACAAATTTGATAGTCAAGTCAGCACAAACCAGGTCAAGCAACCTCGTTCGAATAAAGAACGATCTTCAATCTGGTATTGGTCGGATTGGCTCCGGTCTACATTCCCATATTCAATATTCACAAGATAACATGGCGGATCTGGGACGTTCGGTGGATGATCACAAGATTAAGAGCCAGAGAGAGACCGAGACACAACAAAAAGAAATCCAGGGCCTGATGGTTAATTCAAGACGGTCGGGAGACCAACTACAGTCTTTTATTTATGAGGTGTCAAAAAGCGTGGAGCCGCCTTTAACATTTTTGAAAGGTGAAATAGACTCAAAAATTGCCGCGAGCAAGCTGAAGATTTCAGCAATTCAGAACATCAGCGAGGATAATACCATGCCTGTTATCATGAAGGATATGAAGCTAGTTATGGACACTTCAAACAAGCAAGCTTTAGGACAATTATATTCGATACCAGAGGAACTTCAAAGACGAGGAGATGAGTCTGTGTTGCATCATAACACGGTTGTAGAGGAAGCCACAAAGTCTCTGCAATCTCAATCTCCATTACACAAGGATTTACAACAAGCAGCCGAATCCCTTTGTTTATCCACTGTTACTCCATCGATGTCAACTCCTTCCAAAACGAAAGCCTATCAGTATCATGGTTCGTTGCCTCGAACAGCACCTAGGGAAATGATCTTGTCGGACTTTAAGCCTGATCGGGATGGTCGCGAACCACTAAACGATTTAAACGTCAATTCCAACCGTGTTTGATACCATATTTGTGAAATATTTACTTAAGCTTATTTGTCTAACACACTTTTCGCTATTCAAGATTATTTTGTTTTCTCGTGTTTCCCCACACAGATTAGGGTGACATCATCTACGATTTTCAACCTTCTGTCCGTCTTTTTTTCTTCCTTGTTTCGCTTGCGACCCGTTACAGAGTTTATTCTCTGTAGAGGATTCACATTAGGTATGCCATAAGTGACATTGAGACTCAATTTATAAATTATCACATTCGATTGTTGCACTGTAATCCTGCGACTTTCCTATGCTCCAACTCGCTTCAATGCGGAAGTATATTCGTAGATGCACGCAGACTAGCCTGGTTAGGGTATAAAGCCCGTTAATTTGACCATGCAAACAGGGCACACAAATTGGGAATTCGCAACCCTGAAAAAAATATTATAGCCTGCAGACATCTCCAATATTTTCTTTATTAACTCTCTACAAAATGACTTCCGATGAGCGTAAATCAGCTTTGGTAGAGAAACCTATTCCTCCTTCCTTTGACTTTGGAAATCTCACTGTTTTTGATATTAACCCGTTGGATTCAACGCTTCTGTCTGGGGATGAAGCCACCAAGGAAGACCACCTGAAAGAGGTTGCTCGAGATAATGTCCAGCTTCTGATCAACCAAATTTTACAACTTCCTACTAAACAAACAACGGAGTCTCACAATAGCTCCTCTACCCAGGATAGCACCATGGTGTTGTTTGCTCTTCCGGAGCCAACCACAGAACTTCCTCGAGAGAAGCCTATTCCTAAGCCTAAGCCCCCAACTAAATGGGAGCTTTTCGCTGCTAAGAAAGGCATTCAGAAGAAGGCCAAGGACGGAAAACTCGTGTATGATGAAGCCACTGGTGAGTGGGTTCCTAAATGGGGATACAAGGGCAAGAACAAGGATGTGGACGACCAGTGGTTGGTGGAGGTTGACGACAACAAGAGCAAGAAACGTAACGCTGGCGATGATCTCATCGATCCGCGAACATTGTCTCGAGTGGATCGTAAAAAGCTTGTTAAGAAGAACCAACTTCAACAAGAGAGAAACGCTAAAAGAGCCCTTGAAAAGTGAAGAGATGAGAGAGTATTATATTTATTTTACAACATTATTAAATTCCTTGTTATGTCAAGTTATCTATATATTAATTGTCATTACTGAGTCTTCGGCTGAGTGGAGGCCGTGGACTCCTCTGATTCAGCGGGCTTTGAAAATCGGCTCTTTATGCTGGCAAGCGTATTGGATATCAGCTTTGGCATGGCCCACTGTCGAACTCTAAACAGGTAGTACAAAGTCAGCATAGCACAGATATTAAAACCAATGTAAACAAACATAAAGCCAATGTTTCTCCACTTTTGCTGTAAAAAGTCAATTCCCAGAGTCTTCAGATAGTCGTCTCCAACTGTGTATCTGCAATACTGACAATTACTAGTAGCATCGCCATTGTTCAGATATCCACCTGCAAATTCCAAAAACGGGCCAAGATATTGTTGGCAAGTAGAGCCCGAAGGTGGCTGTAAGATACTGTATTCGCTTGTCTTGCATTGAACCTGAAGTCCGTGTAATGTTGACCCCAAATATGACTGGATGAAATAAGTATAAGGACTTGCTCTGTAGACCGCATGATATACTCCAGGCATCAGTCCCACAGGCTGCAGAACACCACAAAAGGCGATCATAAAAGAAAAGAGCAAAGCAGCTATTGCAGCTGCCGATGCTGTGTCAGGAGAAAAGTAGCTCACTGTTATAGCGAAACTGACATAGTAGAGTTGAAACAGGACGCAGTATACCAAGTAGAAATATCCTGCCACTCTTGCTGATCGCTCATAATGAACCGGGAAAAAGAAACAGCAGTATAAGAGAGTAGAAAACACAATATGATAGGGGATCTCGGCAAAATATTGGGAAAGCATCATACAGCTCCAGTGGAACGTATTTGAAGAAGACTCCCGAACCTCATAGAGCTCTCGGACCTGTTCACAGTGAGACAAAATTTGGTTCGTCAGAGGGGCAGACAAGACCTGAATTAAAAATATTCCAAACATAGCATTCTGCATTCCTTGAACTGAGTTTCCAACATCCCAAAATGTGAATCCCAAAAACAATCCAGCAACCACCATGAGCATGAATTTGGCCATGATATAACTGGGAGACCTCCAGTATAGAATGAACGTTCGAATGGTGACATATTTCAATTGCGTCAAGTAGCTGGTGGCAAATCTCTTACCGAGCTCTTCTTTTGAAGCATGGTTTACCACTTCAACATTTCTTAATTCGGCCTGGAGCTTTGAAATCTCTTCAGTGGTAGCAGCACACTCTGGAGAATTTATCCAAACTTGGTTCCAATCCTCAGCGACAGTAGCGGTGGCACCGGCTCCTATACACTCCAAGATGTACTCGGCTGGGTTCTCGTCGGGAGAACATTTTCGTGCGCCCTGTCGCTCAAAGTACCCTGTCAAAGTGGACGAATTTGGTCCAATGTCGCCAAAATAGACTGTTTGACCACCCTTCTTGAGGAGCAACAGCCTGTCAAACTCTTCGAAAAGAGTCGCAGATGGCTGATGGATTGTGCACAGAATGGACTGACCAGCATTTGCAAGAGATCTGAGAAACTGAACAATGGCCCAGGCAGACTGCGAATCGAGCCCGGATGTTGGCTCATCTAAAAAGAGCAACAAGGTTGGCTTTGCCACCAATTCCACACCAATAGACAGCTTCTTCCTCTGCTCAACGTTCAAACCTCTGCCAATAGAGCCGACGACGGCCTCAGCATAGTCGCTCATTCCCAAAAGCTTGATAATCTTTTCAACATAATCCATCTTCTCACTGTCAGGCGTGGAAGCAGGCTGTCGCAGTCTAGCAGCAAACTGAAGAGCTTCTCGAACAGATGACTCTGCAAGATGCAAATCTTGCTGTTGGACATAACCTGTTCTTCTTTGAAAGGTACTGTCTAAAGGTCGACCATTTACAAGCATATCACCAGTAATCACACCAAAATTGATTCTTTGTGACAAGACGTTAAGAAGCGTGGTCTTTCCAGCTCCTGACTCGCCCATTAGAGCTGTAAGAGTTCCAGGCTTAACATATCCTTGAACATCATCGAGCAGTTTCCTATGTCCACCGGCCAACGGTATGACATAGTCCACATGCTGCCAGCTGAATACCTCTCGACTGGTCTCCGCTCCCGCCAAGGCTTCCTCCATCTCCTCTTTGTTGGCTACTCTGCCCTCATGAATGCTGTCTGGCAAGTGACCTCTCTTAAAAAGAAGCATGTCACCACCACCAGATACTGGCCTCAATATCTCTGTGGCTATAGTGTTTATAGCAAGGAAGAACATCCAAAAGCCTATAATGATTCCAACATTTCGCCACGCGTGCGACCATGAATATCTGAAAGCTTGATTGATGTATGCATCTCCAGCAACAAAGCTGCTACCAGAAACAGATCCAGTGAATGCACACACCTTATTGTTTATTGAGATATTTTCATATCCCGGACCACTGGGAACAAGCAGATCACAATTCATATTTTCATGATGAAATTCATTTCCCATAAGGGTCTCAAAGCCATAAGCCACAGGATCTAGCCAATTTAACCAACGGAACCAAGGATGCATACTGGGCGTAGGAATGATATAACCCGAATACACCACCAGGACGAGAATACCAACACCTGCTATCGAGTTGGCTACAGCATCCGTCTTTGTCAAAGCGGCGATCATTTGGAACAATGCGCTGACAGAGAAGGACGTTATTACCAACGTAAACAGGAAGAAAAAGAATTGGCCCACTGTTCGGTTCAAGTTGGGCAAAAAATATAGAATAAGTGAGAACAATACCAGAGTGAGCATCTTTATAGGCAAGTCGGAAAATATTGCCTGAAGCGCTTCAGCAGATGGATGATAAAATGAATAACCTTTCTGCTTCATGAGAATAGGCCTATTCTCAAATGAATGTGTAATCTCTGCTAGAGCGCTTAAAGAATTGTAAAGAAGCGCAAAAAATAAAATTCCACCTCTAGAAAACGCTCCAGAAGTTGAATGAGGGGTGTTATAGTACAAAGACCCCATAATAAGAGCCTGTATAACACCAGCAACAGCATATGTCACATAATATGCACTATCACCGACAACTCTCTGAGCTCCACGTTGAATTAGTAAAGTCAGCTGGTTTCTGTATGTAAGGACATACTGGCTCTTCTTTCGTTGTCGCTTCTGTTTCAACTGGGTATTTATGATGTTCTTCACTCGAGAAAGAGTTTCTTCTTGAGTGTTGGTGCCCATGTAATGGTCAATCTGCTCCATCAATGCAGCATGCTCGCGAGAATTCTTCCAGTAAGCTTCAAATTCATCAGCAGTAGTTGGAACCCGCCCTTCGAATCCGGGTCTCACTGTACGCCCGTTCGGATCCGTTACGGCAGTTAAGAATTCTGCGGTGGTCTGTCTAGGCGGACATTCATATCCCATATCAACAAAGAACCTCTTTGCGTCGTTGGCCGGTCCAAAGTAAATTTGTCTGCCGTTATATAGTACAGTCACCTTGTCGTATAATGTATAAATATTTTCTCCTGCTTGGTAGATTGCTACGACAGCAACGCTCTTGAGGAAATTTGTGGATGCACGAATGGCCTGGTTATATTCAAGAGCTGTCGAAGCATCTAGACCCCTTGTGGCATTGTCCCAACAGTACACGGTACCACAAGCTGCTAGTGCTTCAGCAATAGATACTCTCTTTCTCTCACCACCTGATACACCCCGAACAAAATCGTTGCCAACCTTCGTTCCAAAGGTATGTCGTAATCCAAATACAGTACCCAACACTTCGAGCATTAATTGTTGATACTGTGATCTAGACATCTGGTCTATTCGCTGCCTGGGAGTTCGAGACGCAATAGCAAATCTTAAAGTTTGCTCGACAGTCAAGTGAGGAAAATGGGTATCAACTTTTCGTTAGTTTACTTGTCTCAGCTCATGGGGATATCTTACGTTCTGGGTTATAAATCACTTGGTTCTTAAAGGTCTTCAGCATCTCTTGTTGAGAAGCTCCGTCATAGTATATTTCACCTTCGACTCCTCGAAATTGGTCAATATCTCCAGCAATCGTCTTGAGCAGTGAGGTGCAGCCGGCGCCTGGTCGGCCCAGCACAAGTAACATTTCTCCAGGGAGAATTAGGCCATCTACATTTCTGATAACATCACGTAGAGGCTCCTTAGCCCTGCTGAATATCTTGGATGGAACAGACGCGATATCTCTAGCCAGTTCTTCGACAGACGGTGCAAACGAAGCACCAGCATCGACTCCCCTGGAAGTTAGTCCTCGGAAAATAACACCGGTGGTATTGATTTCCACGCCTTCAGCATTCATCCGGCGGACCACTGTCTTTAGCAGCCTTCTCAAGTCAAAATTGTTCTCATCAACTTCGAGGTTACCATCTCCCAGTGTTTGGGTCGAAAGAATTCTGGTGAGGGCTGCCAACTGATCTTCACCATTTGGCTTACTGAGCACCCGCCGAAGACTATGAGCCTGGGCCGAGAATTCATCATACGCTTCTACATCTGAAGGAGAATAAGTATCGATCGTAGCAGCGCCTGACGTTGAAGTGGTCCCCTCGCCTTGGGCGGTAATCTGGACAGGGTCCTCAACAAGCCCGTCTTCAGGTTGCATCACTCAAAACGATAATAGACGTTTACAAACAACTAGAATTAAACTTAATGTTGGGTGAGTGAAATATCGACAAATTTATGTCGGTACGAATACGCCAAGTGAACCAAAAGTTAGAATAAAAGGTGTTTATGTTCTTTGTTATATATGCTCCAGATCGACTTGCCATTATCAGCACAGGGAAGCATAACATGCAGTGTTAGCGTTGCAAAAAGCAATGAGCTCGATGAGCAATAAATGGGCCGACCCACACCGCCGCGGGTTTTAGAGGAGGGCAGTGTCTAAACCCCGGAACGAAGTATATCTTAAGACCCGAAACAGACCAGGCAATAACAAAGGTCCCCTTATAGGCTCTTAATAGGAGACAATCGTGTATCGAGCTAACTGGGGCCAAACTGGAATCCGCCTAGTTTTGCTAATCGAACGGCTAGCGGTGGATTCTCGCTACCACTGGGGTGCCCTGTCTTTAGCGCCAACGGTCTCGGAACATTGGTACCTGATTATTTCCCCGTAATATGACTGGAACGGAACAATTTTAGCCACCCGGTATGCGAATTTGACTGCTAGTATTGCAGCAAGTCGGACACTTTTTAACCGTCGGAGGGTTTTCAATAACCTTTGAGTTATTCGTTATGCAGATCATGCACGTCGTTGAGGACATTTTGCGGTGATCGCGAGGCTGACAACATTACCAAACTATTACCAATGATAGAACACTTATGTGTGTATCTGGTCTAGAGCAGTGTCAGGCCTCAAAACGTCTCGCAAGCCAAAAATTGATAGGCATGCAAGCCACATATATGGCTGATGTAATAGGACATTGGAATATTGGTCGGATCTCCGACAAATGGACACCCATGGCCCGAACGACAATTAGCTGGTAATAGTGACGTAACGTCTCGGGACCAGTTATTTTGAGCTGAACAGCACGTCGCTACTGATGTCAATTAAGCCTTTTGGATCTTTAGCTTATATTAAACGTATGAGACACCATGTTGGATTAGAATTCCTTAGAAATATGCATTAACACTTTACAGAGTGGCCAGGATAGCACAATTTCATTAGCCATATGAACGCAATTATTTATTGATTCACGAAATTTCCTTTGTGCTTGTTAGTAATTGGATCCAGAGAGACTTCTCTATTTCATACATGTCGTGTGCCAATACCCCGTTGAGGTTGACAATGTTTAGCGGATGGCATATGCCCTTCATTTAGTAACCACATCTCAGATCTCATTTTACATGCGTTTTCGTGCATAAGCTTTTTTAAATACCAGACCTACTCTTTAAACGAACGGGTTCAATCGAATTAATCACAGCCGCCATTATCAGCACCATTTGCTGCAAAAATCGACCCGTCTATTCATAATCCTGGATTCAGGTTTATTTGACGGAACTCGGCTGCAGCGGGACAGTACGGATAACAGGTGTGTTTGAGCATCTGGTGACTTCGGCAGTGACACAAACGTATATATTACAATTGCACCGACCCGATCAATGGGTAGGTACTAACTATAGAAATACCTCTCTTCGAATGTCGACTAACGAACCTTTAGGAGTGTCATTATGGCTGCTGCCCAGGAAGGGTACGCCACTACACGATGTTTTAGCGTCGACCATAGACAGTTTAAAGCCACTCTTCGATGACGGGCACACGTTCTTACCGCACGCCACTATCACCTCCAACATCACAGCCAATAACCAGGCGCAGGTTGACTTCATTTTGGATTCAGCCCTGGCGGCCTGTCATGCTGTCAAAGAGATCTCTGTCATTGTGAATGGAATCACATTTGGGTCTCAGTTTTTCAAAAAAGTATACTTCAATGTGGCACCCAATAACGAGCTGATATCCTTGGCCAGAGTGTGTCGTGAGGAGTTTGTCACAGTTCCACGCATTACAGGATCAGAAAAGCACTACAATGCTTTGTCTGAGGACGACAAGTCAGCTCTGCTAGAGAGAGCGGCACTGGAGGCGGATGCTTGGACGAAACAAGAATTTGAACCTCACATCAGTCTTGTATATTCAGACATGTATCCTATAGATGAAGCATTACGTGGAACCATCGATACTCGGCTGTCGGATGTGTTTGGTCCCGACTATGCCACCCGTGGGATTGGGTGGATCAATGGCAGATTGGCCCTAGTCAGATGCGAAGGAAATGTTGAAGATTGGGTTACGCTGGGATACAGAGATATTTAATATTATGAATGTTTTTATTTTGTACACATGCAGATATAAAAAAGTCAATTGAAGTTTTAAGTAGTCCAAAGTCTGGCAGTACCATCAGCACCGGCACTGAACAGCCATGCTTCCTTAGGATGCCAAACAACCTTCAAGATACCTAAACTGTTTTTGATATCATGGCCCTTGAGTACCTTGAGAGGAACCAGAAGAGGATTCTTCATCATATCGTCATAGACGGAACCGTGGAACACATTGATACGACCATCGTCAGATGCACTACAGAATAGAGGCAGTCCACCCTTGTGGAATGCGACGTCTCGAACTGCCTTGTCGTGATATCTCAATGTCTTGTATGGCTTGTCGGACAGATCCATGTCATGCCAAGTGAGTCGCTTGTCATAGGACGAGGTGATCACGTTGTCTCCTCGGGGGTGTATATCAAAAGAGCTCATCCATCTAACTCCTGGCATCAGTTTCTTCGACAGCACCTGAGCCGCCAAATCGTACACTCGAACATATCTCTGAGTTCCGACATACAGATGTGGTCTGAAAGGATGGAACATGGCATCTTGTACAATACCCTTTGATTTTCGGAAAGGCGATTGGGACGAGTGCTTTGAAAGCTGATGGATCAATACTGCCGAGTTCGCAGCTTGGGGAGACACCGTAACAAAGTAGTCTCCACGTCGGTGCCACGAAAGCTTCTTGATGGTACGTCTGCATCGAATAACAACACCCACTCCATTCTCAGTGAGTTTTGACACAGGCTTCATCCACTTGGAAACATTGGACTTTTTGGACTTGGACTCAGCTTCATCAACCTCATCATCTTCATCGTTATTGATGTCTCGGGTAGAAGCAGATCCGTTGACACCATCTTTAGCATATCCCCAACCGGACTCGATGAGCTCTCGACCCTTGTTTTCAATTTCCACATCAAAGACAGGAGGCACCAAAACATAAATATTCTCACCAGCAGTGACAGCTAGCAGTCCCGTTCCGACCTGAGGATTCCACTCAACAGCCTCAACGTGATCTTCTCCATTAGAGGTTTCCACATCGTCCTCGTCACTGTCATTCTCATTAGTTTCATACGTGTCACTCTTCACCACATTTAGACGCCATAATTCTCGACCAGTAAGAAGTTCCCACACACGAACGGTTCCATCATCACCTCCCGTAGCTACAAACTGGCCCGATGGGTCAACACCAACAGTTCGAACCTTTCCGTTGTGACCACTATAGATGGTAGAGCACTTGATAGGGAACGGTCGCAAATCCTTTGGCGAGGGAAGGTCTGGAATTAAGGAGTCTGGGTCAATATTGAGCTTCTGCTTTCTGACTCGGGGAGCAAGGTACAAATCCAGAGATCGCTCAAATCGCTCTCTGACAGACTCGCCATATCCAGGAACTCGTCGTAGGGCACCGTACTTCTTTGGGATATAATTCTTCTCTCGATCTTCAGGGTCCATGTTTTTCCATGCCTCAATTTCCTCTTCATTTGGAAGATACTCCTCGGGAGGGTTGTAAGATTCGTCATGTGTCGGAGGAGGAAGCTTTGGAGCCCGCAATGTCATGACATGATCCTCCACCTGCTCAGCATTATCAGCCCAGATATCATACACTGGAGGCTCATTAGCCTTGTCCTCATCAGGCTTCTTTAGCACGATACGACCATCCCTAATGGCTCGCACAATTTTCATAACTCTTTTGGCTTCATGCTTGGAAGGAATAAAACGTCGTTTGGGCTCTGGAATGGCTGTCAAAGGCATTATTTCTGTTTTTCCAGAAAAATATTCAACGGTGTCTTCGTATGGGTTCATCGCATCGTCAGCGTTCTCACCTCTCTGCAGACGCTTTATCAAGTCTAGTTCTTCGTCAGACAGCTTCAGCCCACCTCCAGTATCCTTATCTACCAGACCAGTCCATCCCTCAGGAAGATCAATCGTCTCAAGAAGGGTGTCGAGGGCGCTGGCAGTAGCGGGCCGCATAATTCGCTTTCCATCAATGTCATAACCGATGTGGGGCATTTGCTCATACGCTGAGATTGGGATATTTCCAATTGTATTAGACTCTTCTCTATCGGTGTCGTCGCTGTCATAAGATGGGTCGATCTCTGGACGAATAGGCCTTGGTTTACCATCGGCTCCATCGACATAAGTCACATCAGAGTCCGAATCAGAGTCCGATAAAGAACGAACCTGAATGGACTCGAGATCTTTGAGAATACGAGGATCCACATCAACATCTTCACTATTGAAGTCTTCCTCCTCATCATCTTCTTCGTCGTCAGATTCAAGAAAGTCGTCATCATCAGCTTCTTCACCATCCTCTTCAAGCAAAAGACGCTCGATTTCTTTTTCTTCATCACTGGAAAATTCGTCGTCAGAAGCTACCAGTTCTCCAGCAGCTCCTAAAACATCATCTTCGTCATCCTCAACAGGATCGAGATGCTTTGAAATCTCGGCCTTTCTTTTGGCCATTTCAGATTTTTTTTTGGTACAAATTTCAAGACGACAAAAAAATCTGGAAAATCTCAAAATATTTTTGAACCGCATGCGGCAGTTTGCATGCAGACCCAAATCAAGCCGCGTGAAGTATCTACAGGCACCGTTTGACATCGCACACACATCATGGCTGAAAGCAATAAGGATGCAGTTGTGTATGTGGGGGGTTTGGATACACAGGCAGACGAAGATATTTTATATGAGTTTGCACTTCAAGCTGCTCCTGTAGTATCAGTCACCATGCCAAAGGACAGAATCACCCAGGAGCATCAAGGATTTGGATTTATAGAATTCCAATCAGTCGACGATGCAGACTATGCGTGCTTGGTTCTGAACGGCATCCGACTATTTGGCAAGCCTATCCGATTAAAGAAGGACAATGTGTCGGATAAACTTACGGTGGACGAGACCAGCGCTAAACTATTTATTGGAAATTTGGATGGAATGGTGGATGGAAAGATCCTCGAGGACACATTCAAGATTTTTGGAGAGATGAGCAGTCCTCCTACGGTCGCCAAGGACGACAATGGAAAATCAAAGCATTATGGATTCGTGTATTTTAAAGATTTTGAAAGTGCTGATAGGGCGATTGAAGGCATGAACAATAAGTACTTGATGAACCAGCAAGTTCGAGTGGAGTACGCACTGAAAAATGATGGCAAGGGAGTGCGTCATGGAGATGAAGCAGAGAGGAAGCTGGCAGCTGAAGCAAGGAGAAACAAATACGCAATTCCTCCTCCACCGTCAAGACCGTTTCCAACTGCTCCAGCGGCGATGCAGTAACAGCTACTTCCATGAGTGATATTGTGGAACCAGTCATGAAAACACAAAAAAGATATTTATATTTATTATGCACAAATAAATACTAAAGAACCCCACCAGGGGTTGCATTTGTTGGGGGGCGAGAGTCTTTGGCGCCTTCTTCAATAGCACGAAGCATGAATACTGGACGCTTACCTTCTTCCACCAAGTCCTTAAATATAATCAGAGGCTTCTCGTCCATTCCAAGAAGCCGTTCCTTATCGTCGTAGCAAACAAGCAGAGCATACTTACGATTGTCATCATGCAGACGGTACTTTTTGATGGCAATAGGAAGCACCTTGTAAGTAGGGGTGTCGAGAGAAACTCGGAATGACTTTAGAGTATCAGAAGCAGAGTATGCTGCAGGGTTGGCAGTTCCGTTGACATTTTGCTGGGATCCCTTTCGGCTGATCTTTATGCTCTCACGAGGGTCATCAGCGCTGCTTAGAATTGGAGATGTTGCCTGACCTGAGGACGCGCCAGCGACAGTCGAAGCAGATGAGCCAATTATCAACCCACCGCCTGGAGTTTTGACAGTAGGCACGTTGCCACTTGGTTTCTTTGGTCCCAGAGCCGGTGATGGCACCACAGATGGATTCAACTGAGTAGAGGAATATGCAGGTGGAGAAGTAGCGGTAGGAGACTGGGCATATTGCATTGATAGCATAGTTGGAGAAGGCTGGGCGTGGCTCGCATTGTTACCAAGTCCTGGCGACAAGGCAGGAATCCCTGAAGCATCTGGAGTTGGTAACGGCTTCGACTCTTTGACAATTTTAAATATAGGAAGCAAATCCTCTCGCAGTCGGTAGTAGCCGTCAATCAGTCGCTTGATCTCAGTCTCAGCGTATGCCATGCGCTCATCACGAACCTTGAAGCTATGCACAATTGTGCTCCACGATTTCACATCGTCAACCAAATCTCCACTTGATTCATTTTGAACCTCTTTGGCGGCTGTTGTGCTTTGGGTGGTGACAGCACTCCGAGTAGAACTACTCCTGGATAACGATGCAACATTGTCGGGACTGAGAGTCCCCATGCCAGGAAGCGAAGTGTCTGAAAATCTGGTTCCCAGTTCGCCAGGAGCAAGGCTCATGCTTATTGAGCCAGTTGGTATATTTTGGAAGGCAGCTGAGCTTTTGGCCAGCTCAGTTGGAGGAACGTAGTGATCCCCCTCAATTTCGACGTTGTGTTCTACTATCAACTGATATACCGCTCGCAAAATCCGGATTCTATGGCCCACAGACTTGACGCCAATATCGGCAAGGTCTTCGTGATCAAGGTATACCAGCACATCTCCAGTAATATGGTTTTCGACGAATGCTTTTGAATATAGTGCGAGGCCCATTTCAGAGATCCACCGAGCCACGGACTCACTGGTCCATGACAACACGTCTCCCGACATTCATGAAGTTTGTATTTCCCTTTATCAAAAATGCAAGCCCAACACTTGCGGCCGTTCAAATAAAAATAAGATGGATTTCAAAAGCCTTTTTTCGGATCCAAAAATGTCCAATATAAAGGGTCACAAGTAAACAGGCGCCCGACTTGTAGTAGGCAAAGGCGTGTTTCCTAACCCGGTGCATGTCGCGACGAGATGAGATCATCCACACAGCTTTTTGGCACTGATTTTAATTGAGGCTGTTGCAGTATATACAAAACTTGTTTTAAACTTCATATCTATTCGTGTCTATCATATAAACTCATATCATCGTGATGTCGCTTTCTTGTCCTTTTTCTTTTTCTTCAGTCGTACTTTGACATTCAACCGTCCCACACTACTCCAAACCTTATCCGATAACTTGGCAGGAAGCTTCCGTCCGTACAAGCTTTGGTCCACCAACCACATCCCAACCAGGAAACCGTCTCGATCCAGAGTGCCGTCATGGTTGCGATCTACTAGATCCCATATCTGCTCTAGAACGTGGTCGGGTATTCTGCTGCGACGCCAGAGCTCACGAACAATATAACCATGGATATCATCGCTGGGATTGTGTCTTTCAATGGTTTCATACTCGCCATCCTCTTCATCGTCTTCTTCGTCACTTTCTCCCGATGTAATCGCATATTTGAGATGCACGCCTTTGTTAGTGGCCCACAGGCCCTCGTAGCGCTTCTTCTCCTTTTCTGTAAGAAACCACGCATCCGCATGGTGCTTCCATGGCTTGTCTTCGTTGAAATTAGAATGCTTATGCTCTTTTCTCATTGTGCTCTTCATATACATGGTAGTGTTCCCGGCTTGATTTGGCATTGGTGCAATGTTGGGAGTAGACGCTGCTTGACGAGACTCTCGTTTTGATCTCGAAAACTTGCTGAAAAAAGTAGACGTTGAGCTGGTGCTTGCATTTGAGCTCGCGCTTGGAGTCTGAGCCGGTATTTGAGGCCTAGACGACTGCTGTGGCTGATTTTCAAAATAACCACGGGATCCAGAAAAATAATCGAGCCCTGGAGACCCAGCTGGCTTTGTCAGCGAAGCAGGCGTTGAAAGATACCCTGAATTTGACGACTCAAGGTCAGTATCTAACGGGAGGCTTTCAGAGCTGCTATTAGGCATCTCCTTGTCCCAGGCATGCTGTATTAACAAACCGCTTCCAGAGAGCGTGATATCATCATTCGTACTTCGCGGTCGTGGACTCATGTCCCTGCTTCTTCTGTCAGGACTCATAGATCTGTTTGACATTCGGTCATCAAATGGCAGCTGCAACGCAGCCAGATTAGCTCTTCTAGTTGGAATAGGCGCAATGAGTTCCAGAGGGGGTTGCAATTCATAAGCTGGGATATCAGAACTCGTGCTCCAAATTGCCGATGGCCGGTACATTCTAGATCTAGCTTTCTTGTTTCCCTTTCTGTTGACGTTGCTGTCTATCTTCTCAAAAGACTCCACTACCGTTGTCCTTGCAGCCAGAGCAGCAGCCAAAGCAGACCGAGCACTATCATTGTCTACCGGGGTCACCGGTTTTGTCACTACTTCCGACGACTTTTGCGCAGCAGATATTATGCTTTGCTGAATATCTGAGTTAGCGCCAGTGGAAATGGTGGTGCCATTCTCTGGCACAACAGCGGCTTCTTCGGAGTGAGCAGAGCCCTTTCGTACGTTTCCGACGCTTGCCTTGGCAGCTCGAGAAGAGAAGCCCTCGTTGGGCACAGCACCTAAAACTTGCCCAATCCGTCTCTCACCGGCTGAATCCCTCGTGGTTACGGAATCAGGGGTAGCAGTCTGCTTGCGTGGAATGGTTTCAGGAACTGAAAAATGATCTGGATACGCTTCAGCAGCAAGCGAAGCAGCCGACATGGCGGCAGCAGAAATCTGATGTTTCGGGGCTGGTGCCTTTTGAAAGGCCTTGGATGCCGCGAGGGCAGGATTATCCACGGTCCGCGACGGCGGGGCAGCCTTGTTTGATGATAATGAGCCAGTTCGATGAGTCGGTGATGACGCCAACTTTAATTTCACATTCCTGGCGGCCGTGCTCGCAGGAGACGGAACTGGTGGGGACTTGGACGTCGCAATAGCAGGAACAGCAGCGGCAGCCTTCATAGCAGCAGCTGCCGCTGAACCCTTTTGTTTCATAGCGTGATCATTTTGATACTTTGAGTTGTTCAACAGTGAATTACGTGCTTGCTCCTTGAGTCTCATCTCAGGAGACTTGTTCGGGGCAGTCTGTTTGAGACCATGAGATGAGTTCTGGGCGGCTATCTGAGACGCCAGCTGGGATGCGCTAACAGAATCCATACTATGAGCGGGCCATCCCAGTGGCTCTAAACAGTTCCAAATGCAACGGATGCCACCACCGAGTCTTTTTCAGTGTTTGCACTGGCAGTTGTAAAGCCAAGTGCTCTGAAACTGTTGCTGTTTACATTACAGGGGGCTTGTGGGTTAGGCGCCATCGTGAGGCGTACACTTCGACAGCTCACGATCCATAAATAGCCAGCCGATCATTACTTATGTCATATAAAGACATAGACTTGAATTAACGATAAACAATTATTTTTTTTTTAATTACGGGAAAAGCCTCAAAACAATTTGAAGCAATATGGGGTGCACATAACCCGAGCGATAGGGAATCATGTGGTGGTTTGACTTCTTTTGTGCCGCCTACGATCAAACACCTCTTTATAACGATCATACACCTTTTTATAAATACCAGTATAGCACTCAAAAACAGCCACGCCAGCTTATTCATAAAACCAGTGTGTAAATCACAAAACACGTGAGCAACAGTAAATCACAAGAGGTTGGCAGCAGGCCCAATAAGTTCAATACATTTATCTAACACACAACATAACATATTAGAGCACAGCAAGGATCAAAGAAGTAATGGCAGTCAAGCCCAAAACAGCGTATCCAGTTCTGTACACTCCGGGAATGGTCAATTGCGAAGCAGTATCCCAGATAAGATGTCGGAACCCGTTGAAAATATGGAAAGTGAATGGCACCGATGCAATGAACTTGAGAGCCAGCTTGGCAACCAAGGGAAGGGCGCCAAACAAACTGACAATAGACGCTCCGTCAAATCCCAATCCAACCAAAGGAGCAGCCAAGTATCCAATGGTAAATAGGTAAAATGCACCACCCAACGCAACACCAGTGATTCGATGAGCCGAAGACAAGTACCAGGTGAGTTGGGGCTGGTAGATGGACAGATGGGGAGACACCGGTCGCTTGGCCCGCTGGCTCTTCAAGATCTCCAATGCCTGCTCGTCTGTGGTCTTCTCAGTAGAGATCGATCTAGAACCCGTTAGCTACAAATCCCCCGCTTTAGAGTTGGTCCCACACTTACCGGTACGAAGCGAAAATAAGCTGTGATGCACGCTTGGCAATCACTGGTCGAGAAGATGCTGTATTAGTAAAAAAATTATAATCGCTTGAATTGGCCGGACTACTTACCTCTTAGGCACGTCTGGCCGATACTTCGAACAGAAAGCATTTTGTGAGGAGGATAAGGTGAAAGCCAATCAGAGAAGACGAAATAGGACCCGACAGAGTAGACGCTTAATGGCATATTAGAGGCTTTTAACCGCATGGTTTTTTATTTCTTCCAGGCGCTGCGTCCGATAACTGCATAGAAGCGTCTTGTTTGCAGAGCCAGCCGCGTGGGTAGTAAGGTACCCCCTCCCTCCCCATACCTAACATGTGTGAAACCTAAAAAAAAAACGTGATGGATCAAACATGACAAGCCATCCATCTCCACCACATGGCACGCTGTGTGATGCATAGGGAATCTCAGGGTCCCGATCTCGCAACAGCGATCTCAATGCGCAGATCAGACGCCATGGATTGTCAAGTTGTGGGTCTCAATGGGCTGGTGCGCTATGCGTAGGTGGGGTAAGAACCAGGCCACAGCCACGCACCCACACCATTGATTGCCAAATAACTCAACTCAACCTTACACTGAACTGAAACAGAGTTTCAACACTCTCATGTACATAATATTTTGGCCATAAATAGTAATAGCAGTAATGTGCCCAGAGCCTAAAAATCACGCATGCGAGACGGCCTGTTGTCGGCTAAAAGACAAGGCCTGCTGCAACATCAAATGCCAATGGGTGCGAACAGCCAAGTAGAAGTAGACCAGGGTCAGACGAATTTAATTACGTGCATTACGTGGGTGCCGGCGTGTTGTGATTGTCGTGGACCACCGGACTTAGAGTCCAGCCAATTGGTAGCCGTATCAAAAAGCCGTGCTGGTTCGACGCATCCCGGTTAACCCCATTGAGACAATCACCGATGATTTACATATGCAAGCAATGCGCTCCTGCATATTCTCTATTTGAAAGTACATGTTTATTGGTGGGGATACATGCCCCTGGAGCTGCTACTGGACATGGTAACACTGCCCCATGCCACTCTAAATGTTAATGATTGGCTATGGAAGCCACCCAGGGTGCGACAGAGATGAGCAGCTGGCCTCTCAATTGGGCCACCATGGAGGCGCATCAGCAACAGATGATTGTCACAGTTTCTAAATTGAGCCCGCGAATGAGTTTCGTGATGTTGTCGCGACTTGGATTTAAACCTTCCACCGTGTACAACTCTTTGAAACCACCATGGCTGTTTTTGCGTTTATGTCCCTGGGTTGGAACTGGTTTACAAGATGTCTGCCTATACTTTGCACTTGCCTCCTGCTGCTTGCTGGATATTACTCTCATTACTATACTAAGGTGGCCAGAGTTCTTTTGAACTACACGATATTCGTGCACTTTGTTGCTCTAGCCTACTCGCTGCGGTTGTTGGTAGCTCTCGTGTGGACTCACCATAAAGTTTACTACCGACTCAACAAGACTCCTCTTCTTGGCAACAACGAAGCTCTGTCGGACTCTGTGCGCCATGCAATAATTGTACCTAATTATAAGGAGGATATTGCTACATTGGAGTCAACTCTAAGTAACCTGGCATCTCATACCAAAGCTCTTGATGACTATGATATTTTTCTTGCCATGGAAGAAAGCGAGCCTGAATGCGAGTCGAAAGCCAAAATGCTCATCGCTAAATATGGCGGCCAATTCCACAATGTTACATTTACCCTTCACCCTAAAGGATTACCTGGTGAGCTTCCTGGTAAAGGATCGAATTTGAGTTGGGCTACTAAGCAAATTTGGTTACACTACCAACAACATGAGAGGGCTCATATAGATAATGTTGTTATAACTGTGATGGATGCCGACACTCTCCACAGCGAACACTATTTTAATGACATTTATGCCGACCATGAATCTATCTTTGTTGCTCCAATTGTGTTTAATCGCAATTTCGAAGATGTGCCCTTTTTTGTGAGAGTTGCAGATGCTATGTGGTCCAGTGCTGGCATATCTGGAATACACCCAGGTTCGTTCATCATGCCGCCGACCTCAACATATTCTGTATCTCTCTCCCTTGTACAACAGGTGGGTTTCTGGGACGCTGGTCCAGAGGCCATTGGAGAAGACCTTCATATGTATATTAAGTGCTTTTTCGGCACCAACGCTAGACTGAAAGTAAGACCAGTGTGGTCCCCGGCCAGCCATTGTAATGTTCATGCAGACTATACCAGTACCATGTCTCGCTATGTCAACTTTGCCAGAGTAAGATACAGACAGGCTTTGAGGCATATGTGGGGCAGTCTCGATAGTGGGTACTCGGTTCGAGCAGCCATTTTTAACCGAATTCGAGAAGCACCCATTGGTACTCTTGCAGCAAAGTCTCAAGTACTGGAGACTATCCGGCCATATTCTCCAGTGTATCCTGCTGTTTCGACTTCATTTCTAAGTCGTGTGTACAACATCATTTCTAGAAGACTCAAGGTATTGGCGCTATTGAGCCGTCTCTATGAAGCGCACTTCATCCCTGTTCATTTTCCTATTTTGATTTTGCTGTCAACAATCTCATGCCTGAGGTCGAATTCCAATGTTGCAGTTGATAGTATAGTGACTGCTGGAGCTCCACCCCCAAGCATGCAAAGCTTGACAGGCATCCATGCTATTGGTGGAATGCACAGCTATCATTACGGTCACTCCGGGAAAGCCACCCATGAATACATGTTCAACAGGAACTGGAACATTTGGCTCATGCTGTCAATTATAGCCAAATTTTCCTTTTTGCTCACTGTGCTCAGTCTGCTCCTACAGGAACGATTCATCAGAATGGTTTCTCAAAGCCAGGGCAGACCGCTGCCTAACGGAATGAAACTCTCTAGAGTGTTTGACTTTATTTTCTTCCCAATTGCGGGATTTCTATTTGGAACCATTCCATCAATCCACGCCCAAATCAGCCACTTGTGGACGGTGGATTTAATTTACGTAGTGTCTGGCAAGCCAATCCCAGACCAATCACCTAACGTTTAGATACCCCCTGATTATTCACAATATCCACAGGAACCACTAATGAGCCTTAGCAATATAGATCAATATTATTTCGTAATACAGTTCACCATACCATCATGCCTCTTCACCGTGGCTGACTAAATGCTGACATAAGCACAGAAGGGTTGGGAGTATACAGTAGCCTGCAAGGATAATAAATAAAAGTTACAAGATACTGCAAGGGGCCTATGAAATTCGTGGCTTTGGTCAGCGGAGGCAAAGACTCCTGCTTCAACATACTCCATTGCATTGAGAATGGTCATGAATTAACAGCTTTGGCTAATTTATACCCGCCACCAGACCATGAATCAGATGAGCTTGACAGCTTTATGTACCAGACTGTCGGTTACCACGCGGTGGGATTATATGGCCAGGCACTGGGAGTGCCTTTGTATAGAGCACCTATCATAGGAACTTCAGTTTTGTTAGACCTCGATTATGAACCGACCTTGGAGGACGAATCCGAAGATCTATATAAATTGCTGTCGCAGGTGATCGAACACCATCCAGACATCAATGCGGTATCTGTGGGAGCAATACTGTCTACGTATCAACGTACAAGAGTCGAAAACGTCTGTCAAAGATTGAACCTCGTTTGCCTTGCATACCTTTGGCAGAGATCTCAAGAAGAGTTGCTGGACGAAATTATAGAATCCGGACTGGATGCTCGCATCATTAAAACTGCTGGAATCGGCCTCAACAGTACTCATCTCGGAAAGTCGCTAGCACAAATGCGACCAGAGCTACATAAGCTAAATTCCATGTACGGACTTCATTTATGTGGAGAAGGAGGGGAATATGAAACTCTGGTTCTAGACGGGCCGATTTTCAAAAAGAGACTTGAGATAGTCGAGTCGGAGATTGTCCACCACTCGAATGACGATGTAAGCTTTTTGAGTCTCAGAGTGGAATTGAGGGATAAAGAAACTACCAGCAGTACCGTGACACGAGTGGTGACCCCGGAATTGTTCGATGATGCATTTAACTCCATTGTCGACGAGATCTCGCATGAAGAGTCAGCCCCGTTGACACTGTCGAAATTTGACGACAAGCCGATTGTGGGATATAAAGGTAGCGACAATAAAGGCAGATTGTCGATCTCAAATTTGTGCATCCCTGGAGACTCAATAGAAGAAGAAGTCCGCAACACCTTCAACGAGCTGACGTCAATTTTGGCTCGTCAAGACAAGGGCTTAGCTGACATAGTATCTGTATCTCTTCTAGTGGCAGATATGTCGACTTTTAAAGTTGTAAACAAAGTATATGGAACCTTCTTTACAAGGCCTTTACCGCCAGCCAGGTTCTGCATTCAGTGTCATATATCCAATCGGATCCAATTGTCAGCGGTTGCTAGTGATGTTAAAACAAGAGCTGGTCTTCATGTTCAGGGTCAGAGCTTCTGGGCTCCAGCAAACATTGGGCCATACTCTCAAGCTATATCCTCTAATGGGCTAGTGAGCTTGGCTGGACAGATTGGACTCATCCCACCCTCCATGGAGATTTGTGGAGACCCTTTAAAGCATGCTGTTCTCAGTCTTCAGAACTTGGCTAGAGTCATGACAGTTACCAATTGTGTTCCCGCTTACATGGTTTCGTTTGTATCAACGAATCATCACAAGTCAATCACACCTCAATTGCCTCAAAAGATATTCGATGGCTACTTATCCTCTGTGAATACCGAAACATCATGTGGATTGTTAACAGCTGGTGTCCCTGCTTTGCCCCGAGACGCCTATTGCGAATGGGCAAGCTTGGGAATTGACCAGCAATTCTATCAAAACCTTAAATATCAAGAAGAATTCAATGATCTTGAATCAGAGGACAAAGCTATTGTATGGCCCCCAGTAGCTGAAATCATGGAAAATATGTGTGTAGTCAAATTTGGGAGGCGAGCTGCAATCACTATTGCAGGCCACGACTTGAATCAAATACAAGCAGTAATTGCATCTCTGGGAAGTGTGAAAATGGGAACTATTTATACTACAAACTCCCTTGTGAAGGATTTTGATGGTTATGAGATAATCCCAGTGGATTGGCTTGTATATGACCTGCAGCCGGTACCGTATGGGGGTGTCTTTGTTTTAGAAGTATAGGTTTGGCATATGTATATAGTATCTGAACATTACCATCGTATTACGCTAACGTTCGCCGAATTAATATAATTGAGTTTAGATGGTCCAAATCTAAGCATGAGTTATCTTAGTCGAGCCTTAGTTATATTGATCTAAGCGAGCCGCGCAAATAGTCATTATATATAATGAATGCATAGCGCTATGCTTATGACATATATTAACACTTAACATTAACAATGGCTATCAAAGGATTGGGTGTCCCCGACAAGGTTTATGACGGTAATAACTGTTTATAGAGACCATCAGCTAACTATTAGGAAGTCAGCTTAAAATTGGAATTGTCCATGCCCGGTGGAACAAGGAAGTCATTGATGCCCTTCTGAAGGGAACTCTCCAGAAGCTTTCGGCTCTCGGAGTGAAGGAAGACAACATCACCATTGAAACGGTCCCTGGAAGCTATGAGTTGCCATTTGGAACCAAGGTATTGAGCCGATCTGGAAAGTTTGATGCTCTCATTTCCATTGGAGTTCTGATCAAAGGTGACACTATGCATTTTGAATATATTGCCGACTCTGTATCCCATGGATTGATGCGGTTGCAAGATGACATCAATACTCCTGTGATCTTTGGACTGCTCACTTGTTTGACAGAGGAGCAGGCCCTCCACAGAGCAGGCTTGACCGCTACTGGCCACAATCATGGAGAAGATTGGGGAGCTGCTGCCGTAGAAATGGGCCACAAGCACAAGTTTGGAGTCTGATCTGGATATTATATACAATAAATTAAATTACAGCTCATAGATACATATGTAAATATGTGTTATATATACAGGAATCAGAGGGCTGCTCGAGATTTTGCCTGATTGCGACGACGCAGTTGTCTGACAACGTCCCGGCGTCTTCGCCGGAGCTCTCGATTCCATTCACCTCTTTTCTCCCAGAATTCTGCCTCCCATTTGGCATTATCAAAGTTTACAGTTTTAAGTTGAGCAACTCGAGACTGTGAATGTAAATAAGGAGAGTCGTCATGAGAAAAGAACAGGCCTCTGTCTTGTTTTGACTGATAAAAAATACTAGTGTCAGCTACAGTTTGCTTGACAGGCTCTGTTGGGTTTTGCAGCATGATAGGTTCATCTTCATGGGCATTGTCGTCATCATTATCATCATATTCTCCGGACCCAAACAAGCTGAATCCTTTGTCCTCTTCTTTAAAGAGAGCTCTTAGGGTGGAAGTGTCATTGGGCACAGCAGCATTATCCTCAACAGCCTCTGGCTCGACGCCTCCCATAGCAGCATCATCATTTTCATCAAAGCGATCTTCAAGAGACTCTCTCTTGGATCTCGCAGCAGTAGCAGATTCTATTAGAGCGGCAATGTCATCATCATCGCCATCATCATCACCATCTTCTGAAACATCAGAAACCAGATCCTTTGAGGTGTTTGTCCCCCTACTAATAGGAATCATGCCTTCATCGTCACTATCTAACTCAACTTTGAATGCAGATTCATCTCCCAGCAGCATCTCTAGTACCTTTTGATTACGGTCTTGTTCTTCCTGTCGTTCTTCGAGGTCCTCAGACAGATCACTGATATCAACATTTTCAACAACATCTCCAGTCCAGTCTTTCCACTGACCATTGGTAAAACTTGCAACCAAACGGTCGAGGCTTTTGTCTTTTTGATATCCCCACAGTTTCGTCTTTTTACATCTTATAGTAGCCACAGGTTTGTCACCTGGCTTGGCATTTTTTCTCAATATTCGAAATGTGGCATACCTGGCATCTTTCCGTGGAGCAGTTCTCTGTCGTCCTCTGATTACATCTATTTCGCGGACTACCTTATACTTTCTTCGTAGCTGATCTCTGTTGAGACCTTCATCCGGTTCTCCTCGCTGGCTGTTTTCTTTCAATATTCGATCCTTGAAATCCGGCGCCTTTGCCAACTCAACACTTAGGGTTGACCCTTTGAACGTGACTCCATTGAAAGCTCTTCTTAAAGAGCTAAACTGTTCTTTAGATATATTCATAGTAACAAATGCAAAATATGTGTCTATCAGAGGCTTGGTATGTAGTTGCAATGGCGACACAATCTCCCCATATCTTTGGAGCCGATCCTCCAAGTCCTTCACATTATCAACAAGTGACTGAGAAATAGACCCAATATGAATCCTCATTTCTTGAGACATTGTTAATAATTAAACTTTGTTGACTTAATTTTTTTTTTATGTTGTTAGTATTAAACTTGCATGCAGCTATCACCACCATCCAGAAAATATGTTTGTATCCGCTGCATGCTATGCTATTACATGATCGTCAACACCAGCCTGGCGAATTTCACCTTCACCACATCATGGCTCAAGACGAGGACGTCGTGATGGGAAGTGATCCTGCTGTGCCCATTAGTGGGCCCAACATCTTGGAAGTTCCTTTGGAAACAGATGGAGAGGCTGTCACCATTGATCTCGACAATGAGCTGCCCGACGACCCTTCGGAGATGTGTGTGTTGCTGGAAAATGAAAAGTGTGCTCCCGAGTACTGGCTGGCAATTGGTACTGCCTATGCTCGTAACGGCTCGGTCGAAAACTCTATTGAAGTCATTTCAAAGGGTCTTGAGGCCTCTATTGTCCAGAAGGATTCCGACAAGATGCCATTCTATAACTGTCTAGCGTGGCTATATCTCAAGAAACTGCGTGATGCGCCTGTAACTGTCACAGAGGCCGAGGCGGCTAACGGCACCAAATCCAAGGCTGATTACCATCGGCTGGCAACAGAATATGGTAATAAGGCATATCAACTAGACAGATCCTGGAGTGGCAACATCCTTGCGAGAGGTGCGCTGACCAGTGCTGTGGGAAGCTTTGACGAAGCTCTGTCCCCGTTCCAGGCAGCCCTAGCACAATCAACAAACACCAATTTATTTGCACAATTGGGCAGAGCGAGGATTCTGTACCAGAAGAAGAATTATAAAGGAGCATTGCAATTATATCAAAACGTGCTGGAAGCGCGACCATCTTTAACCAAACCTGATCCAAGAATTGGAATTGGCTTGTGCTATTGGAAATTGGACGACAAAGAAGGTGCGTTACTAGCATGGCAGAGGGCTCATGAACTGAATAGCAAGAACCCTGCTGTGAATAGTCTTTTAGGACTGTACTTTATGAGCAAAGCCCTCGGCGATGTTAACAGCGATGACTTTGGCCAGTCTTACACTACGGCTATTGAATATCTTCAGAACTCATACAAGGTAAACCAAAATTATTCGGCCTCCACTATTGCGTTGGCGAGCTACCTGTTTTCGAAGCGAAATACAGATGCGGTTATCAAGCTTGGACAACGAGTCCTCAAGTTTACTGATATGCCAGCATTGGTGAGCGACGGCTACTTTTGGATAGGTAGAGCATACCATTCGATTGAGGACTATGATAAAGCTCTGGAATACTACGGCATTGCAGAGGTAAAGAACCCAAATAGTCTTCTTCCTCGGGTTGGAAAGGGACTTGTGCAAATGACCCAAGATTCACCGGAAGCACTGTTAACGTTTGAGAATCTTGTTTCTAATAACCCAAAGTCGTTGGAAGGTGTATTACTGCTTGGGTTACTTAATGCCAAGAGGGCCAATGGTGATGCTAAGCGGATTCAAAAGTCGATTCAGCTTCTTGAGCGCTATCTCGCACTTGTAAAGGAGCAAAAGGAAGCGCCAATAACTGAAGCTATTCTTATATTAGCAGAGTTATATGAGGGCAGAAATGTGGAAAGAGCACTACAAGTGTTTAGCCAGGTGTTGGAAGGTCAACCAGAGGATGAAGCAGATCCCAGAGTGCTTAACGGCGTGGGGGTTCTCAACTATTTGAATGGAAATTTTGAAGCAGCCCGAGAGTATCTCGAGAAGGCAAAGCAGAACCTTGGTGACCATACTTCAGATAATATGAAGGTGACCTTGTTGTACAATATTTCAAGACTGGATGATGCCATGGGCAATAGCGACAAGGCCAAGGTTGGCTACCAAGAAGTGCTGGATCTTGCCCCTGGTTATCTTGACGCCAGGATTCGACTCGCATATATTGGAGTGGCCCTGAACGAAGAAAATTCCGTATCAGCCATTCAGTCGTTGCTGGCGGATCACGAAGACAACTTAGAAGTACGAGCATTATACGGATGGTATCTGAGACGTCATAAGAGATCAGCCGCCAAGAATATGAGCGAAGACCTCGAGCAGAGGCATTATAAACGATCGTTGGTTGATTATAACAAGCATGATACATTTTCACTCGTTGCGTTGGGAAACCTGTATTTGGCAGTGGCTCGTGAAATCCGTGTCAACAATAATACTGATGTCGAAAAGAAAGAAAAGACATACTTCAAGGCAGCTGAGTTTTTCGACAAAGCACTTCAGCTCGATCCCATGAACGCATTTGCAGCTCAGGGTGTTGGTATTATTTTTGCCGAGACAAAGAGACCTGAAATGGCTCTTCATATTTTTAGCAAGGTCAAGGAAACACTTCACGATATTTCTATTTATATCAATACGGGACATTGTTTGCTTGAGTTGAAGCAATTTGCCAAAGCTATTGAGTCTTATGACTACGCACTTAACCGATTCAAGAATGGAAAGGACCCACAGCTAATGACATTATTGGGTCGGGCATGGTTCTTGCGGGGAGTGGCTGAGAAGAATTTGGATGCTCTCAGATCAGCTCTTGATTATTCAAAGAGAGCCTTGGAATTGGCAGAAGACAATGCAGCTCTCAAATTTAACGTGGCATTCATTCAATTTCAAATAGCTGACTTCTTCCGCAGAGCTCCAGAGAGTATGAGAACTGTGAAAGATATCGAGCAGGCTGCCGAGGGTCTTGAGGAGGGAATTGCTACGTTGAATGAAATCTCGAAAGCGGCCCATCCTCCTTATCCTGCTTCTGATTTGGAGCAGCGAGCTTTGATGGGACAAAACACTGTACGGAAGCAGCTGGAGCGAGCCCTGGAGGAGCAAAAGGAGTATGACTCCAAGGCAGCTTATAAGCTCGATGAAGCCCTTAGAGCTCGCCAGTTGGAGAAAGAACAGAAGGAGTCTGAAGAGAGGAAGAAGGCTGAAGAGGAAGCAGCTCGTCAACAAAAATTGGCAGAAGAACGACGAGCACTCCAGGAGGAAGCCGAGAAATGGGCAGAAGCTGCGCGCTTGGAAGCAGAGGCGTTGAAAAGCAAGGACCCAGACAGCGATTCGAATGATGTTCCCAGTGAGAAGCCGGCCCGCAAGAAGAAGTCAAGCTCTTCGTCCGACGGTAAAAAGAAAAAGCTACCTCCAAATACTCCTAATGGATCTAAGCGAAAGTTTAAGAGTGAGGAGTTCATCAACGATGACAGTGACGACGAACCATCTGCGCAGTCATCAGCGGATGATGCCGATGACGCAGACGTACCTAGTGCTTCTGAAGACGAGTCTGGTGCTCAAAAGCGCAAACTGGTCAAGAGAGTAGTGGACAGTGATGATGAACAAGAAGGAAATGACCTTTTTGGTGATGGAGATGACTAATGTACAGATAGATGACAATGCTTAAATAAATAGTTACTTACGTGACAGCCATTGGCGCATTTCCTTATTCGACAAATGAGCTGTTTTATATACTGCGTTAATATCCAAAACATTTAATGGCCATGTACTTACGCTGACGCTCAAAATTGTCGAGTTTCTCCAAAAACTGCCCATTGTCAGCACCAGCACCGCGCCTTATATTGGAGAAATCAAATATCTCGGCTGCACGCTGACGAATAGTCTCAACAGCCACATTCGTGATATCAGCGTCTCCAAATAGGGATATCCATCTTTCGATAGTCCAAAAGAACACTGCTGACAAGTTGTGAATATCAACACTCAATGGATCAGATTTCAGCGCATTCATAACTTGAGGCGACAAAATCCGAGGCAACAGCAATGTCACAAATGCCGTTTGCGACTGGGGCGAAATTCCTGTAACAGCTAGCAGCTCGGCAAGCCATAAAGGTAGCTCTAACTTCGCGTTCTGTTCTATCTGGTTTGTTAGCTAACGCGCATCACCATTATCTGCACTCACGTCTCCACCGTTCTCATTATGCAAATAGCCCAGTTCAGGAACTGATATTTCAAAGTTACAGGGAAGTTTCTACATTAGATCGCAACCTTTATCGTGCTCTTACCTGACCGTCCGTCAGAATGTCATCAATATTATAGTAGCTGTTCATCGTCGAACTTCTTGATTCCATGTCCCGCATCCAATATGTACGGCTGATAACATCGTTTGTAACTCTAGCTGACGACACAAGCAGCAGACTCATAATGAATCAGGGTATTCCTCCGGCCTTAGCAGCTCTCCAGGCTATAAGGCCAAGGAATGATGCTATGCGGACGATGGATAACAACTTTCCACGACCAAAGAATCCATTTGACCCCAATATTCCAGACATTTTAACCCACGAACAAGTGTACTCGATACGAGTGGGCGACACTTTATTTCGCTTGAGCGGGGCATCACTATCCTCAGACGGGCCATCTTACTTTACAAATTTCTTCTTGCCATATAAGGACTCTCCAGAAAACGAACGACCCGTGCTTTATATAGATCGCAGTGCTGAAGTGTTCAAACACATATGTGCCCATTTACAGGGCTACTGGATAGATCCCGACAACGATGCTATGTATTCCTATTTGGTAGCAGATGCGACTTATTATTATCTTCCAAAGCTGATGACTTTGCTGGCTACGTCTGAGATATTTTTCAGAGTAGGATCAACCCAATTCAGAGTACCTAGAGATATATTTTCGAGTCCAGGCGACAGTCCTAATTTCCTGACTATTGGTTTCTCGACATTTTTTGGAGCTCGACCTGAAAACACATTTCCCAAACAGCTGAAGCGGCCTTTACCATTGTCCCCAGCTGCAGTTCCTGATCGCAGTGCTGCTTTGTTTTCGCAGTTGTTAGATGGGCTCAGTGGGAATGCCATATTCATTAGGTGCGACGAGCACCGAGAGAGCCTAATCAAAGAAGCTCGCTTTTACAGATTCAGGGGTCTTGAGCAGAAGCTGATCAAGCATTCAATTGTTCGCAACTTTCAGAGAGGTGTTGACGAAATAGTTATTGGGCTACAAGATGTAATTCTGTCAGGCATTCATCTATTCAAGAATGCTAAACAAGGAACATTTATGATTGGATACAAACGGCCCTTTGTTGACGTCGATGCGGAGGACCGCGAGTTGGTGTTTCAGGTCGAGCATGAAGCGGTGACTGTAGAGCGTATAGGCGGTACATGGACAGGCCGACTTTCTTTGGATACCAACTGTGTAATCACCAAAGCGGTAGAAGTCGTTCATAAACTAATGTCGCAGCATAATCTAGCATCTCTTGAGATTGATATGACAAATGAGTTTGTTATTAAGGCAGACGAGGCAAGCTTCTTCATAGATGGCCAGAACGTGTACCATGCAAATGAAGCGGAGAAATATGGCATGCCTGAGAATGGAGACTCACGAAAGCGAATCCGTACAGGCAACTTGACCTATTATTTATTCAAATCACAGTGGAGATTTAACACAACTTCTCGAGGACACATTCTAGAATTGTTAAAGTGCGAAGGTTACTCAAACCAGGTATATAAGAACGAGTCGAGAGCTTTTATCTAATAAATTATCTGCATGTCTGAACTAAGAAGAGGGCTTCCGTCTCGCTTGACACAATGGTGGAGGGTCACCAGTCAATGGCTCATGTCCCACGTACCCTACCAGCCAATATTTGTAATTGTTCTCGTAGAATTGCTGCCATGCTGCTATATCAGTTGATGCCTGTTCTGGGTCCAATCCACGAAGATCGTAGGTTAAATCAGTGGTGAAACAACCAGTCACATAAGCCCGGGCAGCATCACGGCCACTAAAGAAAGAGTATGCGCCAATGGGTCCATATGTTCCTGGACTCGAGCTCACATCATACACTGATCCATTCACAGCTACATATATAGGCAGATCGGGATCAGAGCCGTCGAACTTCGCCAACTCAGCGTCAGTTAAATACAACAAGTCCTGGCGCAATATATGTCTATCAGCCAAAAATTTGAGATACCTGGGGTTTGTCATCCTAGTATTGTGACCCCATAACGGTGTCTGAGTGATGTAATATGACAGGAGAAAGTTTAGCAAAGCTACGCCGAGAAGAACTTGAACGATATCCATGAGCTTGAAGTTGGACCTTGCCGCGACTCCATCGTTGTCTCCATACTCAACATCTTTTGACTCTGCTCTTCTATGAGCATTGCCCACTCTGCGCCTTCGAAGACTCATTTCATCTTCAGAGGATGCCATTTTGGCTTTAAAATATAAATAGTGACACTAAAATTAGAGTTAAATTGATGTATCACGAGCCCATAGTATCAGGGTTCTTCCCATATTGAAAGCCTCACTACCTTCAGCATAGCACACTATGTATTTTGTATATTGTTTCCATTAGACGTAGCAGCACGAAATAAATAATAAATTATCATATTCTACAAAAGGTCATATCCAGTGAATGCCTCAACATTAGGTAGGAGGTCTCTCCAGAAGTCTTCATGCGATAACCATCCATACTCCTCGTCTGGATTCTCCTGTGGCTGTTGCTGCTGTGGTGGTTCAGAGTCTCTGCGATGTGAATCAAGGGCCACTTGTGATAAAACCTCCAAAGGAGAACCTGGAAGCTTACTAGCACTTCCAGATCTTGATGGAGATTGCATACCCAAGCTATTAACGTGGTTAGTACCGAACGATGGTGGAACTAGGTGGGACGGGTATGCTTTTGCTGATTGATCGAGCTTCTGAAGGTTTTGCCTGTACTGTTCTTTCTGCATTTGGAGCTGTTTCTCAGTCAGCTGTATGGAAACCTTATTTTTCTCGTTCAGTAAATGAAAGATTTGTCCGTCAAAATGGCATAGTAACAGTTTGAGCACAAATGAAGTACAAGTAGCCGAGTTCGAAACCGGATACATTTCCCCAACTTTATCCAACTTTTCGATAATAGCATATATCAAGTCAAGTTGCCTGGCCGGTACAGGACAAGCTTCCCTGAAAGCATTGTTGCAGATAGCCATTGCCCGTAACTTTAACAACAGCGAAGCACAAAACACCAATCTTGTATAGCTGAACAACGGAAGCATCGAGTATTGGTCAACATCAAAATCCCTAAACAGTTGGAGTGCACGAATCACCGATTCGTGGCATGCCAAAATGCTTTGAACAGCTTCGAATGAAAACGATTCGATCTCTACCCCTAAGCTGAACTCCGAAAACGGTGATCTCCCAAGCCTATCAGAATAGGCCACATATATCACCAACTGGTGGAGAAATGCGTTGACTGACAGATAATATGGCTCAAAAGTTACTAAAGCAGTGTTACTGGTCTTCACATCCTCCCAAATTCGCTTTAATCGACTTTCAAAATGTGAGATAAGGTATTTAGTCTCGTTGTTCGACATGTCAGGAGGGGCAGAGTTACGACCCCTAGAGTAAAACCCCTTTGCAATGTCCTCAAAAATGCGTGCCATTTGGGCAAAGAAAACTATTCTCTTCTGAAATGGACTTATTTCAGGAGAAGATATAAGTATCTCACAGCATTCTTCATTGTAGTCTGTCCAAGCAGCACTGGGAGATTTCCGAGAGACGGTGAGAAAGTTCATGCTAGCACAATAGCAACACAGCCACATCATTCGACACTCCACAGTTTTACCATCGATGAGAACCTGAGGCGTCACAATTTTCTCAAATCTCAGACTCATTAATTTTGAGCTTATAACGTGTCCGCCAATTCCCAAATCTTGAGCCATCGACACAGCCAAGTTTGATAGCATATTGGACTTTTGTCTATGGTAGAACTCTGGTTCATTGTACCAGTACGTAAGCAAGATGAGGCATTGAAGAAGCTCAAACGTCATCGACCCCATCATCATGCTATCGTAAATAACCGCCTCGTATGCCCTATTGACCAGCATGAGACTGCTCTTGACATCCCCCAGATGACTTGGCAGTGACATAGAAGTTACAGACAAAATGCATAGAAACAAAACAGGTTTATCCCTTCGGAATTGATCCATCGTCCAGTCTAATGGCACATCAATCAGCGGATATGTAGCATAAATACTGTTCCTGTAGATATCTAGTCTCATCTGCGCATCATCTCTACTAATTATTCCTTCGGAAACGACATCCGTGTAGAACGTTGGAACCTTTGGACTAGAAGATGGGGTCTCTAACAGTTGGATGCGCAACGCACACTTTTGAGACAGTATATTCCAGGTTCGGATCATTTCCTCTCTTATATTCACGACGTTAACGCCAGTGTCAATGCGTTCGATGTTCTCATTGTTTTCTACTCCTCGATAATCCAATGTGATATCATCGGGAGTTCCATCTAAAGATGCATGCTCAGGATCCTTGTGTGAGCTGGTACCAGACCGCAACAAATGCTCAGCGGAACCCGACGAAGATGCTGATCCTGGCAATGGGCCACCATTAGGCGAAAACTGAGACGTTTGATGCTGTTGCTGTGTATATTGTATATGCTGCTGTGATGAAGATTGGCGGTGTCTATGAGGGGGGGCCATTCCGTACGTTACTTTTGGAACGTTAGGGCCAGAAACAAAAGGAACGGAAGTTTGTACTGTACCCTGAGTAGAAGGACTCTGCTCTTTGACAGAAGGGCTTGGTAAGCTTCCCGGCGATAATATCGCAGGAAGCTCTATTGCATGTCCGTCACCACCATTTTTTTCGTGCAAAGCTGCAGATAATATCTCCAATTTCTTTTCTAAAGCAGCCACTCGGGTGTCTGTCTTTTTTGATCGTTTCCGAGGTCCCATTGAAAACACACATTCCCGCTTTCCTTTTATACATCGAACGCACGGCGAACTGGGGTCCATGGGGTCCGAGCTCATACATCTAACTTTCAAAGCCCTGCAGTGCTCGCAGGCTTTGGATCTACGGCCATCTGGCCCGGATCCTGTAGGGGATTCCACCCCGGCAGACTGATCTTTTGAAACCAGCATATCCATAACTCTAGAGGTGTGGATTCAAAAGGCGGGAAGTGACAATTATAAAGCGATCCAAAAAAAAAAAAATGTCACAACCCCATAAAACCCTGTATGGAAAGCCAATCTCTCCAAAGATTTCCTCGATAACTCTTATTGGGCTTTGTAATCAGAAGCAATGAATTCCCACAGCTGAATGTGTCTATTGAATAACAAACCCGAGCAAGAGAGTAATTAGGTCTGTCTGCAATCACTCCCAAGATTCTTTAGAATCAACTTGCACAATCCGACAGAGCAACTAGAGACAACTCCTGCAATGAAATACAGCAAAATTTATACCGCAAGATGCTGGATGGAGTGTATGAAAACTACAGGTTTAGTATAGAAGAGAAAGTTAATGTTAATGTTTAGACGGCTCCCCGCGGAGCCGATATCTGCCGATTGTCAGCCGCACCTCTGTGTGGATCTACACCTCCATGTAATAATTCCCATAGCATAGCGTAGCATCGGCGCTTAGTGCCGGAAAGCAATCCCCTCAGTATTTAGTTATACTGTATCCTATAGCCGATGTTGTTTTCACAATATACGTTTGATTCAATGCTTTTATGGATCTAGTGGTGAGTTGCGTAAACGCTACAATGCTAGCCTGCTGTTATAACCGCGGTGCTCAGAATGGTATCCACAACGAGCTATTGGGCTCTTTAACATTTGGACCTTAGTATGTAGTATGTTCAGAAGCTATTAATCAACTGTTTGTGATCGCTTAACGATGAATCCACGTTCTGTAAAGTTTCCAGTCAGGCTTTACAAGTGTTACTGTAAGTGATATCACAAAACTTTGTATTTCTAGTAAAAACTTTTTAGTTTCTAGTAGTATGAACTCTAACTATCTAAAGCATAGCAAGTTTATTGACCATACTATACAAATTCTAGATACAGTTGGACAGAAGATCAACATTGCATGCATACTATGCTTATAATGGATTCACTAACCCGCTGACACGGGAGCTAATTGCTGTAAGACGTATCCAATAAGGTCGGACGTAATCAAGCTTGTTTAGATGCGCAGGTCGGCTACAGAAGCCCTACAGAGGCTCCGGGCATTCGATGGGAAGAGTTTGGTATGGGATTCCCTTCCTTATACGAGAAGAGCATCCGTGTTAGTAATCCTTTACCATAACAGATGTGATGAGCTGGGCGCGGTTTTAACGATGAGATCCCCCGAATTGTCATCGTTCTCTGGCCAGGCGGCATTTCCAGGGGGTAAAGCAGATGATAATCTCGAGACTCCATATGAAATTGCAAGACGAGAGACGTGGGAAGAGATTGGTTTGTCTCGCGACGATGCTTCTCTCAATGCGCAAGGATACACTATGGAGCATGTTGCGACGCTGCCTTGTTACTTATCGAGAAATCTGCTTGCTGTTAGGCCTACAATTGCATTTTTAGACTATAGATCTGGCACGCGCATAGGGCAGAACTACTATGATGAGATATCTGACCTCCCAAACGTCATCAACTTGCATTCTGCGCAAAGTTCAGAGGTAGGTGAGGTCTTCCCAGTAGCATTAGCACGTTTCCTATCAAACGACAAAGGATGGTATAAGGGCAAAAAAGTAGAATGGGGTGGCCTCAAGTGGAACCAACATTGGTTTAAGGCCATTCGACGGCAGAAGATGGTTGGAGAGATTGGCTGGCTTGACGTATGGGGGTTAACTGCCAATATACTTGTAGATACTGCGAGAATAGCATACGACACCGAGCCTTCGATGATACATCGGCCCAAGGGTCATTTCGGCGATGAGCAGATATTGTCTGCGTTACTGGAAAAAGGAAAACTGCCAGAAAAGAGAGATAAGAAGAAAGATTTGAAAATAAATTTCAAAAAAGTATTTGGAGCGGACTCACCACTCCTCAAGATGCGCAGCGTGTGATTGAAAACGGTGTACTACTTTAGAGTATAATTAATTTGAACGAAAGCATTCTATACATGCAATTACACTGTTGTTGGCTCGTCTTGGCCCCACTCCTCGAGACCCGAAGCTACAAAGTTCTCTATAATAGCAATCAAAGCCATGATCCACCAAGCCAATGAAATCATATTCCATCTGACTCCGAGAGAGTAAACATTTCCAAGAACGAACGGCCCAATGCATCGAGCTACACTTGTGACAGAATGTGTCAATCCATGAACAGTTCCCAGAACCTTCTTTGATGGAGATGCATTTGTGATCAGCACTGTCATGGGTGGTATTGAAAATGTCCTACCTACTATGACAACAGCTGCAATAAGAACTGTGGAAAACACACCCAAAACTTCAGGAGATGCCGGGACAAAAGACAGGTATGGCATTATGAAGTAGCAAGGAGGAAACACGATAAGGGCCAATTTATGAAGTTTGGCATTACCCAAAGAGTTTGCCAATCTAGGATACACCGACAGCTGCAAAAAGACACCAACCACTCCCATAATAGATATGATGACACCAATCTCTGAAGTCTTCATTCCCAGACCACCATTAAATGTAAACGGATTCTTATGCATTTCTGGCCCCATTCGTGGAGTCGACAACAGCAGGGGCAGCAGTTGATTGAAAGTCGGGCAATGAAACATGAGAATGATGTATGCAAGAAGTGTCACTCTAACCGGTCTAGTGAGAATAGCTCTAAAGCTCCTGTCAACCTCTTCCTCTTCTTCCTCTTCGATTTGTCTACTGCTGCTCTGAGCATCAGCATCCTGTCCGTCGGAAGGCTTGATCGACTCGGTGTCGCCATCAAGATCCTCTTCAAGATCAGAAAGCCCGACTTCTCCATCCTCATCGTCACTGGCAATATTCACCGGCTCATAAGTATGTGAACGGCGTGCCTGATACCAATGTTTGATTCTGTTTCCAATTTTAAGAAAATAATCTTTCGAGACTGGCATAAGTGCTGTCTTAGACTGCAAAGTCTCTTCAATAAATAATACGCTGCAAAGCAGCCCGAGAATAATAAATGGCAAAGGGAAAAGATTGGGAAGCACATAAGGGTACTTCTGGAGGAAAACCCAGTCTCCAAATAGCGATGGATAATTGCCGGCAGGGTCTGCGAGTAACCCACCTATCATTGGGCCGATAACAGTCCCAACGTTCATTGTTATCGGTAAAATGGCAAATGCTCTAGTCTGAAATTGCTTCTTATCGCCTACAAACTCGGCCACCATGGTTCTCATTACCCCAACGTTTCCATTCAATGCTCCAGAGAGCAATCGTCCTAGCATTGCCCAGAAAATGTTTGTGGCAGTTCCAAATATGACTATCGAAATTCCGGTTCCAACCAAACCCAATATTAAGGCAGGCTTTCGGCCATACTTATCAGCAAAACGACCCCACCATACTCCGGTGAGAGCCTGACCAAGAGAAAATGAAGTTGTCACTAATGTGACTAGAGCCGAGATCTTTGAAGGATCGTCGTACCCGAAATCCCGTATCATATAATAAATATACGGTGAAATAGAAGAATATGCTAAAGGCTCAGTGAATCTGCAAACAACCAGACAAAATATTTGGTCCTTTCTAGGGAGATTCCAATATGATGGATCTTCATTTTCGTTCTCTACCGTCTGTGCGCGCAAATCTCTCTGAGACTTTCGCTTCCATCTAGTTGGAGTTGTGGGAGTTGTCGGCGACTGTAAGTTCGTTTCAAATAACGGACCAGCACGAGGTGTACTCGGTGGGTCGCCATAATCTTGGTCTGTACGGTCGGTCATGGCTGGTTCCCTCAAAAAAATGCGAAATGGATAGAGGCCAAACTAATACCGCACGAGAACATGCACAATAATTGAAATGCAAAAGAGTGCTCCTTGCTAATCTCCAAATGTAATACTATAGTTAAATAGTATTAAATGTCCTCAAATTGTTAAATTGATGGCACACGCTCAGTTATATATTATTTTTTAATCACTCGCGGACTCCGAGTGGGGCTGCTGCCACTATAAGTCTGCAGACGCTTATCGAAACTCAACACGGATGGGGGTATGGATCTAACCGCATCATCGCAGGTGGGGGTCGTGTAATTTCGTATTATTGCGAATAACCACGGTACTAATTCACGATGTCGAGACTTTGCTACATCTCACAAGTAGTTCAGAACAAAACAAATTAATCATCTATAAGCGAATTAACTAGATAGTAGATTACCAGATCATTTCAAGCCTTTTGGCTTACATAAATCTGCTCCAGATTAGAGTTGGCTGATTCGCCATCGACAATCTCAATATCGTCGGCCAGAATAGCCTCAGGAATCAGCGATGGCTCATGAGGGAAAAGCTTATTCAGAATAACATAGAGCGTGGCAGCAACGTAAAACCCATACAAGTAGCTGATGTCGTACACATGAAGTATACCTGAAGGCAAAGACACCGATGATGAAACAGCATTAGCCAGACCGGGAATATTTGGCACTAGCGCTACTGTAAATGCCAACAAAGCTCTCCAATTGCATCCGTGCCAATATTCATATCTTCCTTTGGGATCGTATAAGGCCGGAACATCTATCTTTCGCTTCTTGACGACCCAGAAATCCATGGATTGAATTGCTGCGATAGGAGCCAAGAAGATAGCTAGACCTGACATGAATGTCAGCAGAGACGCTGCCGAGTTTATAATCTTCCACGGCTGCATCACCCATCCTCCAATAACTGTAATGATGACAGCACCACGTCGAATGTTGATGTACTTGGGAAACAGACTGGTAAGATCATTGGCTGCAGTGACAACATTGGCACTCAAGTTGGTTCCAATTTGTCCAAGACTCCATGATAGTCCGACAAAGAACATGGCAGCTCGACCTCCTGGTCCAGTCCATTGAGAAGCCAATACTGTGGGGTCCCAAATGTATTGTCCGTATAGCACCTGACTTGCTGAAGTAGCCAGAATGGCCATCACTCCCAAAAATGTCGAAATAACGGGTAAGAACATGGCCTGCCACCACTGGGCATTTCCATTTCGAACGTATCGTGTAAAGTCAGGAATGTTGGTAGCCATAGTGGCCCATCCAGATGCATTAGACATCATGCAGCTTAGTGTCAACCAGGCCTTTGCAGAACCATGAACCTTGGCAGTTTGATTGAATATTTGACCAGTACTTCCAGCCTTTGCGCACATTCCAGCTGCAACAGCAATACAACACCCAGTTACAATGACTGCTTTGAGCATGAAAAACCATCGTAGCTTGTGAGGAGGGATCATCAAAATCGGAAATTGGATGAGCCAGAAAAGGAGCTGCGAGACCATCTGCTGGCTTGTTAAGCCTATGCTTTCAGGAATGTGATTTGGTATTCTCAGATAAGAAGGCCAAATTGCTGCGATACACAGAGTGAGCGCATAAGATCCTGTAAAGGTCTGGATAGAGTGCCAAAACAGGGCTGTGACCATTCGAATAATAACTGCGATCTTGGCAAATCTGGTACCAAAGCCAGATCGAACAGCCACTGGAAATGGCACATGTAACGTTGAGCCGATAGCACCATTCAGTGTAAGAGGAATAACAATAATAATCATTCCAAGTACATTACACAAGATGGCTTCCCTATAAGTCAGTCCAACAGAAATAACAGACGACGGCGATTCCCATCCTTGAATGTTCAACGCATCACTGAACCAAAATCCCAAAATAGTCCAAGTCGACCATGTCTGTCGGCTTATTGGGGTGACATCGTTGTCTTTATTTGTCCATACTTCTGGGGGAGCTAATGACGAAGACTGCTTTTCTAAAGCAATCTTCTTCTTCAGGTTTCTCAATCTGATTGCCATTACAAGTATGCTCTGATTTTCTATTTTCACTTTGTCTAGGTGTCTATATATAAATAATCCATGCGCTCTATGCCACCGAGTTGTTTGACCCTTCTAACCGTTTTCTGTAGCCGCTAATGTACGATAAGAACGATAGGCAAATTGCGATGATCATTCCCTTCGGCCAGTACTGCCAAGTTGTTAATCTACCATCACCGTAGGGAGAGAGATTGATCCACTTCTAGTTCGGGAGGGCTGCTGGCCGTCCGCCGGAGATGGGCCCGCCGGGTCCTAATCGGGCTTATCAGCTTTTCTTATCAACGCCGTACGGCTTTTAAGCTCAAGTTCAAGCATTGCCTCGGAGACTTCAATACGACCTATCGAGTAAATGTCAAAAAATGGCTGTATACATATTGTGGGGAACTCTTCTTGGCTGTATGATGGTTTAATACATATATTATGTTTTTTCTGGCTTGAGATCTTTGATATAGCCTGTTAATGTATGCCGCATTCCGCGTAACATTGATGTAGTTCGCGCTAGAGCTAGCTAGCATCTATTTCGTATCAGAACTTGTAGCATATCACTTTAATACTATCAGTAGATCTGGAATTGCTATTGGCGCTAGGTACTCGCTGACTGAATGCCAGTGGTCCTGAATCGAATCCCTCGGGGTTTTGTGGGCTATCTGGTATCAATCTACATTTGGAACCTAATGCGGCTACATTGATTATATCCATTAACGTATTCTGCTTCTTCCTCAGCATGAACTTTGATATTGAAAAGGGATTCAAGCCCCCTTCAGCATGCGCTTCTTGTAGACGTCGAAAGCTACGATGTGTTCTACCAAGTGCTGATGCTAAATCATGTATGCTTTGTCAATTTTATCAAAACGAATGTATATTCACTGATTCTGCAAAGGGCCGAGATGGTGAATCGTCTTCTAGCTCAAGATCTACTACCAAACGAAAACGATTAGAGGATACATCCAATAAGAATCCAGTAGTTGAAAATGCTCCGCTTTTGCGTGAGCCAAAGCGGCCCACAGATCCGGCTGGAATACTGACTGAATTTATGATATCAACAGACCACTTTAACCAGTCAACGTCTGGAGCTCGACAAAACAGGAAATCGACAGAAGCTGCTTATAATTTGGAAGTTGTTTCTCTTCCTGACTACGACTGCTTAGAGGAGTCGTCGCTTCACAAAACGCTTGGTTTGCACTGCAATCGATACATATCTTACATTGGTCCCACGTCAGAATTCGATTCATTATTATTGTCGTATTACAACTATAATTCAAACAATACGGCAGATTTTAATGTGTTGACAACTGCAGAGTCTATTGGGAGGCCTCCTCTGAAGACTATTCGGACATTGAGATTTATGAAGCGTTTACATGAGTCTTCAAGCTCCCGAATCCCGCCAGAATGCGAAGCATTCTTGCTCTCAGAAGAGCATCGTCAAGATGTGGAACCCCAGACCGGAAAAATTCCCCTCTTACCAGAAACTGTTGCTGAAGTTAAAGAAGTTTTGGGTATTGTTGGTTCCGTCGGCCCACAGCTAATGGATTTATTTCTGCGCATTGTGCTTCCATGTTATCCGATGATACATAAAACAACTCTTATGGATAAGTTCAATCGTGACACTTTCGAGCTCGCTCCGTCAATATTAGCTGCTTTGTACGTATATTCTCTGAACTGGTGGGCTTACGAGCAGCTTTCCTCCGTGACGCCTCCATCGCAAAGTCTCCTCGAATACTTAGGAGTCAAATTTTTCAGCAGAGAAATATACGCACCAACCATTTCAACTATCCAGGCGGGTCTGCTATTACACCAGCATCAGGTTCTGTTTAACAGTACTTCCAGTAATAATTCTTGGGTATTATTCACTCAGGTGTTTGCCGCTAGTCAAGAAATAGGTCTCAATTTGGACCCATCTGATTGGGATATTCCCAACTGGGAGAAGAGTTTGAGAAAACGATTAGCATGGACAGTTTATATTCAAGACAAAATGTCGGCGCTTGCGTTCGGAAGACCATCTCTTATCCATGATGACAACTGGGTCGTACCTGATGTCGATTTAGCAACGGACTTTGCCGACTTATTGACGACATCCGAGAACTTTAGCTCCCGTAAACGTGAATCTGTGAATACAGTTACGGGAATAGTTATGTTTCTCGAAATGATCAAGCTGACAAAAATTTTGTCGGAGATTTTAACAGTGGTTCACAGTGCCAAGAGACAGATAGAAAGGTCTAGAATGACTCGCGCCGAGAATATTGTTCACAAGGTGTATGAAGAGCTCGAGATTGTTAAAAGGTACCATTTGCGACTCCGGCAGTGGTATCAACAACTGCCGACATGTTTGCATATGGATTCTTTAGAAAAAGGTGAACTGTCCCCAAATTGCAATATTCATTTGACGTTCTATGCTGTGGAAATCACCTTGTTCCGCCCACTTATAAAGTTGCTGGCATCTTCAAATGACCTGGATCTCCAGGATGTCAAGACATATGTTTACAAGGCATCGTACGACCTTTTTTCGGCGGCAGTTGACCTTGTCAATCAATTAAGGCCCCAACACCTGGAAACATTTTGGTATTGCTCTACAAAATCCTATTTATCATTGATAGCCACTTTCGGATTCATACTGTTGATCTCCACTGATGACCTCGAGATGAAGCGCCTTTGTTTAGCTAAAATGGATGAGTATAGGTGGGCGCTAGCTTTGAACTCGAAGGCTGCAGTATTCTTTAAGCAGGCCATATTCTGGATAGATGAGTACAGCGGACGATTGAAAGAGGAAATTGAGTCAATTCAAACCTCTAACTAAGCAAGTACTGTGATACACCCATGACCATCCAGTCCAATCCTTGCTTTGAAACGATGGAGCATTCAACTGCTCCCTTTTTGAATGAAAGAGTTGGAAAATCAAGAATAGAAGTCACTCTGGAATATTCGATGGATGACTGCCATTCCTCAAGGGTCTGGTCGAGCTTTCCAGTGAGCTTGGGAAGAACCAAGATGTCCCATCCTTCAGTTCCCTCGAACATGCTAGATATTTTCCTTTTAGATATTGCAAACTCGTTCTGGCTTTGCAGTACTTCTCGTCCGGAGATATTATATCCGTCAAGGTACTTTTTCTGCTCTTTGTTATACTCTCCATTTTCACATTTTTCAAGTCGGTGCTGGTTGTACAACTTCTCTCCGACTTTGGATATTTTCTGAAAGTCATCCCAAGGTATTTCTGAATGGCGAATATTCGCTCTTTCTTTTAGTTTCGCTAGGATTGCCTCATAAATTTCCTGGATTTGTTCGTTGTTAGAAGGTATCAATCCAACATGCAGGTTGTCAACGACTGTGCCCCTATAATCAATTCCTGGAGTTACAAATTCTCTAAAGTGTTTGGAAGATGGATCCTCCTGGTCATAACCCATAGTATTCAGCCATATCAACCTGCTATCAATAGTATCTTGTGTAACAATTGAGTACCGGTCAAACGAGATGCTGGTCTGATTGACCCCAATCATTGGTATAGATCCATGTGAAGGTGAAAAGATATTACAACTGTTTGGCAAATTCAATGCATGTGAGCTACCTTCGATATCTGTTGTAACAAGAAATGAACAAACGCCTTCTTTCATTAATGAAATGTCAGTTTGTCCTGACATACTTTCCTGGTGTAGCGTCCCTAACAATAGAGCACCGAGCCTTTGGAGAGAAGAGACCATGTATGAACTTTCCGAGATCTCGCTACTAATCACAAATGGAGCACCATATAGCGCTGAAGACTCATCAGAGTTCTGCAATTCATTCTCAAGCTCCGTTTCAGTCCTCAAATTGTCAAAGCACTTGTGGTAGCTTGTAGCTTTCTCGAGAACCTGTTTCACGTATGATCTATAGTCCGATGAGCCCTGTGATATTTGTGATATGAGAGATTGCTTGATACTCACAGCTGAGAATGGACTTAGAGACTTGGGAGCATGATAAACCGATAGTCCAGAAATGTAAGATGTACTATCGGAAACGTATCCGAATAACCCGTCATAAGCACTGAATTGCCTTATAGTTACAGAAACGATTTCATCGTCAAACCCTCCAGTGCAGTCCTTAAGAACACAAACTTCAAAGCCCCTATCATTTGCTTCACGAAGCGTTGTTGCAACACAGCACTCTGTAGTTACACCGGCCAAAACAATGTGGGTGATACCAGATGCAGTTAAAATTTGGTAGAAATTGGTATTGCAGAATGATCCTTTTGCTGGTTTGTCCAACACAATCTCGGATTTCAAAGGCTTTAAATCATCGATGATGTCGTGTCCATATTCTCCTCTCACCAATAACCTTCCCATTGGCCCATTATCACCGATACAAAGAGTATGCTGCTTTTTATTTGCCGAAACTTGGCGATGAAGTTTTGATGCATGGCAATCTGACATATCTGCCAAATGGCCCTCTCGAGTGTGTATCACTTGAACACCGGCAGCGCGAGATGCTTCTAGAGCAGCTTTCAAGGGTGTGATAGATGACGAGACTTTTTCAAATACTTCCGGTGATGGGCACTGGTAGGAACCATATCCTCCTTTTTGCACAAAGTCTCTCTGCATATCTATTATGACCAGAGCAGTCCGTCCGCTAGGTAAATCAAATGGTTTGGGCAGAGCAGAAGCAATTACGCTACTACCTTCTTCGATAGTCATGATGTTAGTTGTAACAAAAGATTGGATCAGAATCGTAAAACTTATTCGAGATACATTTATAGAGTCTGCACATTACATCATGGTGTTACTACGCCGGCTATTTCTGACGTGCATGATGCATGTGTATCTCCGCCGGTGATGTTGACGATAAGATAAGAAGCTCGTCGATCACCCGCCGGGAGCGCAAGCATTTAACTTACTGGAGGAAATCTCAGCAAGAAACTTTAGATGATATTTCTATACAATGCAATCAATAAATATTAAATAAGCTAAATATGGTAGCCGTAGTATGCATAGATGCCCCGAAGCTTTGAATATGCAACAGTGGCCTCAGACCCGCCAATACCAATTTCCGCCATGTTAATTTTACGAGAGGCTAGTTCCCAAGAGGGATCCTCGTCGACTCGAAGATATTCTTCTACAGACGCAGTGGAATTCTGTTGTCTCTGAATAGCGACAGCCAGTCGGCTCATGGGTCTGTTTGACTGCTGACGCAGTCTTTCTTGGGCAAAGTTAGAGAAGGAAAATCCAGGCTTAGAAGGAGCAATAATGCTTGGCTCTCTTTCCCTGAAAGGAGCATCTGCAACCTTTTTCGCTCTCTGTCGGTGTATCCAACCTCTTCGCACTCTCCCATCTTCAATTTGAAATCCTGCAGGGGCAACACCTCTTAACTTGCTAAGAATATCAGACCTGAATTCAAATATATCTATGCCAGGATTAGCATTGAAAACTCTTGTATCCTGCAAGACCCATAAGTTCAAGTTCGGATTTCCAGTGAGATCGACGTACTTCAGGTTTGGCAATGTAGGCAGGAAATTGACCAGAGCGTCAACAGAGATCTTAGCGTATCCCAGACTCAACGACTCCAGGTCATGCTTAGCAGAAAGGTACTTCAAGTGGTCTTCAGTAACAGGCAGACCTGAAAGATTGAGATATCTGAGCTGCCATGGTAGGTACCTCATGATAGTATCGAAATCACGTACAGAGATGGGAGATGGTCGAGCGGCATCAAACATGATATTCAACCATTCCAAATGCTTGGCTGCTGGGTGCAAAAGTAAAAACTTCAAGAGGCCATGAGAGTCTAAATGGATGCACTTGGCCAAAGAAAGATGTGTCAGCTTGCAAGAGGCGGGCAGAGCAAGCAGTGCATCTGGAGTTACTAGCGTATGCGTCAAATCAAGCTTCGACACATTTGTAAACTTGGGAAATATTACTGCAAAATCCTCCGCAGTAATCGTAGAGCATCCATGAAACGACACACTCGTCAAATTGTCGATAGGGTTCGATTCGAAACCGAGCACAGAATTTTCAATAGCATGGACAAATCCGTTTTTGCTGGTGGCACCACAGAAGTCCACAGTCTTCAATCGAGGCATGTCCATAAGTTTATTTATAACCCGCGAATCGATATCCATTTCAATAGACTCTGCCATGAAAAATTCATACAAATTAGGACATAGCTCCAAGGCACCGAGAATCGTTGTCGAAGTAACCATTTGAATTTCCATCATCATCTTGCCTGTTCTACCAAGACCAACGCTAGTAAAGTTGCTGAAGTCAATAGATCTCACAAGTACCCCATAGCCAGATCGCTCAATAGAATGTCGGAACTTATCGAAAGCATGAGGCCGGTCGAAAGCTACTTTTCTATAAAGAACCGGAATAGCCACATCGTAAATGGCAAAGCATGTAGTTAAAAGTTTGGACATCTCTGCCGAAGCAGTATCTCTTGGCGACATTATCATGACATACTCCATAATTTCCGCCAGGATTTCTGGAGGTAGGCTGGTGAGGGTAGCGCGAGGGCGTCTTGGTGTTGATTTACCATGCAATAAGCTTCTCGTAAGTGCTGAACCATTTTCACTGATGGTGTTAAGCGACGTAGTCAAGCTATCCAGCGTCGCTGATGGGAATACTGTCGGGTCTTCAGGCAAGCTAGATAAGAAAGACTTGGACTGGCTGAAAAAGTAGCTGTTTCGATGGCTCCTAAGGGGCGACCCGATAGTGCTCTGATAGCTATGGAGATGAGAGGAGCCCGCAGACGCAGCAAGCGCCTCGGAAGCAGTGATAGCTTTGTCAGCCGAGAAGGCAGGGTCTTCATTTACATCCAGGTCAAATATCGCATGATTTCTATGGAGGCTGGAGCTTCCAGAGGCTGCCTGGCTAACGGATGCATGGGGCCGCTGGAACTGAGGAATCGCAATAGATTGGGAGGGAGTGGTCACCGGATTCAATGTGTCCACTGATGGCATTTAGAATGCTCTATGCCAGTAAGTAATAACTTTGTATCAGAAAATTATGAGTATCAAAAAGACACGTGCGTGGGCAGCAGAGCTCTCTTATATATAGTTCTATTATTAAGCCCAACGGGTTTCCTTTCGCGGTAAAAAAAATCTGTCACCGCACATGAAATGGAGGGGATGGGCAGCGGCACGGAAGATCGATGCCGTGTATGCAAGGCGGAACGTCAGCTGACTTTAGGTAATGGCAGTGTCTGAGGGCAAAACAACTTGTTATTTCAACGATAATGGAACTTTCAAGTATATTTCTTGGATAAGTTACAGAAAGCTTGAAAATCATGGTAGTTATATTTGACTGGTCTCAATTGTCTAAATTGACCACCGTTAATAGCCGCCGACAACCATGTGCGGCATCTTGCAGACCCTGCATGATGTTTTCATGCGCCATCCATCGCTTGATCCAAGGAGTCGCAGAACCCCGAGAAATGAAACATTTACATATTTTGACGACGAATATCAAAAGCCGAGTATTTGCATGTTTAGGACTGTTTGAAGGCAACGATGTCTTGACTTTTGTTCACGAGAAGAATTTACCCCGCAGAGTGAATTAGACGCGCTACTTTCTCTTCCCCACAATGTAACACAGATTAGTGCATGACATGGGGCCATCCATATGCGGGCGGTCACTGGCCGTCTGCAATGCTGTTGACACGCTTCCCAAAACGTTAATCATCCCGGCGAATACTGCGGTCTGAAGATAGTTAAATTAGCTGGAAATGATAGCTTCATCCACGCTTTGAACAATATATTTATGAGCTTTAGGTTTGCTTTGTAGTTCAATTACTGTACAAAAAAATGTCGATATGACAAGGGATATGAGTGGGTCTTGGTTGTGGGGAACACCGTGTAACACGGCATCAATGCTACCAACTCGGGCCGCCCGGCCAGGTACCCTGAGTTTCGAGAATGCGGGGGAATGCGTATATGTCTAGTCAAATAAATGATCATCGTCATCAGAGTCAAGCAAATCGCCATTGGTCGTATTAGACATTGTTGCGGCACCAACCGGGGTATGAGTGCCGGGTCCGAACTCTGGTTCAGACCCTGGTTGAGGGGCAATGATGGCTTTTGAGAGTTCCGAGTTTGCGCCTGTCTCTGACGGTTCATAGTCATGCCGACTTGATCTCAGTACTTGAATGCCATCTGTTGTTGTACCATGGCCCTCAGAAGTCGTACTACCAATAGAATTGTCTTGAAGCTCTAATGGAGTCTCGCTGCTATCTTCAACATCGCTTATTTCAAATTCATGATCCGCGAGCTCATCTTCAGCAGAATCTTCCAACTTTACCCATTTCCTGGCTCTTCCCACTGCATCATTGAAACGTAAAAGTCCATAAGACTCGCTTTCCTGTACAACCTTCCAGGCCCCATCATAGTCAATGGACATATCCTGCATAACAAGATGGATGGTGATTTCCGGCATGATTACAGTCTTCATAAAGCCAAATGCATCAAATTTCTCCATCCATTCATTCCCTTTTATTTCTCGAGCATCCTGGGCAGGCTTAGACAGAAATCTATGAGCAGCAGCTCCGATTATATGGGCCCCAAGCTTACCAAAATAGCCGAAGCCGGGAACTAGATCACGAAGCAACAGTTCACCATTGGAAATGCGAATATCATCACGCTTTTCTACTGTTGCAAAGTGCTTGATTCGACTGAAAAACTGTGAAGGCTGTTTTCCTCGTAATATCTCCATGCCTACTGTCTTGCACAGTTCCTCGCAGCGACTTTCTAGATCATCCTCATCAATTGCGAGTGGGTAGCCATTCTCTGCACCTTGCTTTAGGACAGCATCATTACTTAAAGGCGTGTCAGGCAACTTTGTGGTATCTTCTCGCTGCTTTTCACGCTCGGCTGCCCTTCGGTCACGCTCTTCATCAAGTAACCTTTCTGCCTCAACCAACTGCTCAACCTTTTCAGTATATTCTTGATCCAACTGTCGTGAGCTCTCCAGCTCTTTTTCCTGGCTTTGAGAGCTTTGCACAAGCCAATCAATAAATACGTCTTCGCCTTGGTCCTGAATGTCTCGAACATTCACGCTGGCATCAGAATTCAGTATATTGTCATTTTTCTGTAGTTGCTTTTTCGGCACCTCGGGAGTCAAAGTATCCATAGGAAGCACACCATGTCCCTTACGCCGTTTTCGAGACATATATGTGTTTCCCATGTCCCTTCGAAGGGGATTTGTTTGTGAGCCCATATTGGCCTCTCGTTATCTTTGACAAGTTCAACCTGTACATGCATTCTGTCGCTACCCTAAGCACTAGATGACCGCCGAAAGAACAATTACTTATATATCAGCCAAGACTATACAAGGCTATATGTCCTTCCCATTCGTTTACATAAATCTCCACCTTCAGTTTGACTGCAGCAACATTCAATTCAATTGGCATAAAACTTTATTGGTATAGTTATGGCAAGAATACCAGTGACGAGTTTACTCCGCGGGAAGCATTACCTTTTAACAAACACTTATCATTCATAGGTGCATAGTTTATTACAGTGATCTCATTGAGCTGGTTTGTCTGGGAATCACTCTAGTCTTAGTTTCACCAGGTTGTGGTCAACAAAAAATCAAGCGGAGTGTCGGCAGACCCTGGGTATAAGGTTGCATGCTTACTCAATGTGGTAATTTTTGTCGGACCGATTTTGGGCAATACCTGCCTTTTAGAGGGGTTACACGGACTAAAAATCGTCAGCCGTGCTCCAGATGACTAACTATCGGTTGGTAGCAGTCAAATCCATGTGCCGTTGTCAAATCGTGATAAATAGATGACACCCTGGAAAAAATCTTTCGGACATACAGATGACCACTGACCATGAGTGCATGTCAGAAGGTGCTGAAAAGCACCCTGTTGTTCAGGAGGAAGACATGCCTGGCAAAGCAGCCGATCAAGTAATAGGCTTGTCAGGTGAAGAAAACTGGAATAGTCCTAGGCAAAATATTCTCAGGTTATCAGAAGCATTTTTCGGGTTTCTTGTGTTTGGAATGAACGACGCGGGAACAGGAGTGCTGCTGCCAAGTTTTGAGGCATATTATAATGTGACATATCTCGAAGTGTCGTTGGCGTTTCTTGCTCAACTGATAGGATATACGCTTGCCGCGCTGTTTGGTGACAAACTCCATCGCATGGTGGGTAAATGGGGAGTGTCAGTAATTGGTACGTCTCTGCAGCTCGTATGCTATATTATTGCCGTTACGAGACCGCCTTTTCCAGCGCTGGTTGTCGCCTATGCTATATGTGGGCTTGGAAACGGATGCCTCGAATCAGCTTGGAATTCATTTGTGGGCACTCTTCGAAATGCGAATGAGCTCATGGGGTTGCTGCATGGCTTCTACGCTTTGGGTGGTATTATCTCACCTTCAATTTTCACGGCCATTTTATCCACTGGTGCTTCGTGGAGAATCTGCTATTGTGTCATGATAAGTTTTGCCAGTGTGTCAGTAATTGGGGCTGCCATTGGATTCTGGGGAGACACTCCAGCAAAATACATGGCGCATGTCGGTGAAGAGAACAGTGACCAAGCTGGCGAGAATGCGTCACTTGTAGAGATACTGAAGAGCAAACTGGTGTGGATTCTGTCTTTTGATATGTTTTTATACATGGGAGGCGAAATTGGGTTCGCTGGATGGATAACCACATTTATGATCAAAGTGCGGAATGGCGACCCTCAAAAGATGGGTTATGTATCGACAGGATACTGGACTGGACTGACCATAGGTCGCATGGTGCTAGGTTTTGTTGTGGGGTATTTTAAAGCCGAGGAGATCTTTGCATTGGCATATGTGGCCGTAGCCCTTGTATGCTCGCTAATAATATGGCTCGTACCGTCGCTTATAGGTTCTGCAGTATGTGCAGCGATCTTTGGTATATCAATAGGTCCCCTGTTCCCTACTATTGTTATTGCAGCCTTGAAACGGCTCCCTAAACGATTGCATGTTAGTGGTATTGGATTCGCTGCGTCTCTAGGAGGCGGCGGAGGTGCATTGATTCCGTTCATCATCGGAGTTCTTTCGGACAGATACAATCCCCATGTTCTGGGCCCGGTGATGGTAACTTTATTTAGCGGTATGCTTGTAGTTTGGTTGTTTGTTCTCAAATTCTTCTAATCTGGACACGCCGTTGACGTGTCCCACAGCATGGCCTTGGCCCAATCTGGAGACTTAGGCCAGATATATGCATGTGTGATGTCATATCAGGGTATTGTGATGTGATGTCATCGCTGAATTTAAAAAATCTTTTGGCAGAATTTTTGCAACGATGAGCTCTGTAGAAATGTGTAGACGACGATTACAAACATAATAGTCAGCTGCGTTGGGATCTGTATTCGACTGCATTTATGTGTGTTGTTGGTCCCCTTGCATGGCGATTGTTATGTACGCAACTTTACTTGATCCAACGTAAAATAGAGTGTGGTATATCCCGAATTGATCTGCACAACGAGCCCTACATCGAGATGACTATAAAACAGAAACTTATTGCTGCCGTTGTTTGGTTTTCCAAGGGCACTGGCTATGGAGGAATACAAAGATACCACTTACAAGGTGGAGGCCCTGGATGGCTATCTCAACAATGAGCTGCATGATGAGGAAGAAAGCCAGATTAAGTACCGGTCTTGCTCATGGCAGAAAACTGCCGCTCTCATGTTTTCTGAGTATGTTTGTCTAGCAATCTTGAGTTTCCCATGGTCGTATTCTGTTCTGGGGCTGGTTCCCGGTCTCATTGTCACTGTCATTGTCGCCTTCACGGTGTTTATAACCAGTTTCACTATCCTCGAGTTTTGTATGAGGTATCCTGAGGTGCGAGATGTAGCAGATATTGGGCAGATGCTATTCTGGGGAAAGAAGTGGGCGTGGTATTTCACTGCTGCCTGTTTCCTGCTCAACAATACATTTATTCAGGGACTGCATGTCTTGGTGGGAGCTCGATATCTAAATACCATTTCTGACCATGGAACATGTACTGTCGTATTTGCTGTGATTATGGCCGTTGTTTGTTTCTTCTTTTCGCTGCCTCGAACATTTTCTGGGTTGTCCACATTGGCGCTATTTTCTGCCGTGGCTACGGGAATATCCGTACTTTTATGTATGATTTTTGCTGGTATTCAAAGTGAGCCTGGTGGATACGATGGAACTCCAGTCGTGTGGAGACTTTGGCCCGAGTCTGGTACCACTTATGTATCAGGAATGTCTGCAGCCTTGAATATTGTCTACACTTTTGTTGGCCAGATAACATATCCGTCTTTTATCGCAGAGATGAAGAACCCTAGGGATTTTAAAAAGGTTATTGTAGCTGTCACTGTGTGCGAAGTTATCCTTTACTCTCTTGCTGGCGCTATTGTTTACGTGTATGTTGGAAACTACTATATTACGGCACCTGCCTTTGGTTCGTTGCAGGTTGTGTACAAAAAGGTGGCTTTTTCGTTCATGATCCCCACTTTAGTGTTTCTTGGAGTACTTTATGCGTCTGTTTCGGCGAGATTTTTGTTCTTCCGAATATTTGACAAAAGATCTATACACATGAGACAGCATACAGTTCTTGGATGGGCTGTGTGGGCTGGTCTTCTGGCTCTTACTTGGGCAGTTGCTTTTGTTATTGCTGAGGTGATTCCTTTCTTCAGTGATTTGCTGTCTTTAATGTCTTCCCTATTTGACTGCTGGTTCGGATTCGTATTCTGGGGTGTTGCGTACATTCGTCTGCGAGGTGAAAGATATGGTCCCGGGTGGGTTAGAAATTTATCGGTGTGGGGCTACATCAAGCTTGGAGTTAATGTTCTTCTTATCGTTGCAGGTCTATATATTCTGGGACCAGGAACATATGCGACGGTTGAAAGTATCATTTTGGACTACAAGACTGGTGGTCTCCCTGGCCCTTTTACTTGTTCTGATAATGGGCTCTAGTTGGTTTGTATATTAGTTGTATATGTTAAAGCGGGCACAAATGCACGGGAATGCATCACGTCTTGAACAATTGATTTGAAGTTGTCTAATTAATATAATCAGTCCACAGAACAGTGGTGTTTATTGACATAAATGGTTGTTCCTGTAATTGGTGTGTTCGTCTCACACTGCAGAGTTAAGGTGCAGCATTGTCAGCGCGGCTAAATCCCACTTCACTATAGACCTTATCATCATCACACACTAGATGGTCCACGTAGCTATTCTCGAAACGGATCAACCGTTTGCCAGCATATACGAAAAGTATGGGTCGTACGGGGAGCATTTCAAGCGACTGCTGCTTGGCGCAGGCTTAGATCCCAAGGCTATTATCAAGAAATATGATGTGGTGGACAAAATGGAATATCCCGCAGACTTAGCGGTTGTGGATTGTATATTGATCACTGGATCCAAGCATAATGCATATGAAAACTCAGAATGGATATTAAAATTGGTGGATTATACAAAGAATGCTATAGAAAATGGGACTCGAGTTCTTGGGATCTGTTTTGGCCAGCAGATAGTTGGTCGGGCATTGGGTGCTACTGTAGCCGTCAACCACAAGGGGTGGGAGATCAGCGCTACTCCACTGACCTTAACCGACAAGGGCCTGGAAATATTCCCCGAGCTTAAAGATGGAATAAACATCATGGAAATGCACCGTGATATTGTGACCAGTTTACCAAAAGATACGGAACTTTTGGCATATACTGACAAGTGTGACATCCAGGGATTCTACAGAAAGGGATCGGTCTTTGCATTACAGGGTCATCCTGAACATGTAGAGGGTGTGACTATTGAGTTAGTCACTAGTCGGCGTGATCAGGGAATCATCCCTCAGGATATTGGCAATGATGGGCTTCGTCGGGCATCTGATAGAAACGATGGTCCGATTATTGCCAAGAGCATGGTTCGCTTTATAAACGGTGAATTGTAGAAGCTGGGACTCATTTTATCATATCAGGTTACTGCTCAGTCTGCTAACCATAGTCAGAAATGTTATTTTGTTCCTGTTTAGAGCACTCAATAACTGATAAGTATTCAAACTGTGAACAAGAACCATTTTGTATCTGTAGGATGTTTACCAAGCATTAGACATGGTCAACAGAGGATATCTGGTACTTTCTAATGCTGACAGCATAGTGTAGAAATATTCCGATTAGAGTTGGCTAAAATGTCCGTGTAGAAACCTGTTTAGAGGTATCGGCTCATCGTTTTTATTGAGCACCGCTCTACATACGCAAAAATTTCAAAAATACCAAAAATTTCACAATAGTTGCTTCTCATCCAAGCTTATGTCACCCCCATTCTCTACAACCATAGCTAGCTAACTCTTGTTTTCAAAGGAACCATACACTTAAAGAGGCCTCAGCAACCAAAAGATATTGCGGGATGTCTTTATACTCGTGGTGTCTAAATCATATTATTGTGTGTGAGTCACATACTTCAGCTATCAACTGGCCCAATCTCGTTTAAATATGAAAAGCTCCAAAGTTAATTGTGCTTGGCCACTGATATAAACTCGAAATGATTTGAGGCTATTGGACAAGCTCACACAACCTTGATTATTTCTTACTCGGCAATTGCACATTAATAATACTATTGATAGTAATGCTGACTGGAATTTCGTTACTAAAGAATACCTAGAACGTAGATCTCACATATGTGCTGCGAATGTAACAATACTACACAGCGACCAGCGGGGGAGCCTGCTAACCATTTCTGTACGATGAGACATCAATAATAGAGGCTGAGCCTGATTACAACTCTAGCTAAAAGGGACATTTGCATGCTACCCCACGTTTTAACTTGAATCAATCATCATCGTGTAACATCAAAGTGAACGACAAACGCAAAATCCCAGCCTTATAACTAAGCTATTCATATCCATTGTGCACAGTGAATAGAGTTAATTGGCTAGCTTAAGAGCCACGCAAAGCTGGTTCTGTCCAATGGTGGTTGCCGCTAAGAACGAACTGGATTTCTAATTACACCCCCAAGTTTATCTTTAACCAGGGTTACGTTGACTCGGCCAGTCCGCCGATAAGGGCGAGGAGATGCAGATAACCAACAACCATGGCCCGATAAGGCAATTTATTGCGGAAATCTCTCCAAAACAACTGTCTTCGTTGCGGCGGGCTCTATCGGAAACCGAGATTGCCCACCATGTCCCTCAGTAAGCTTATAGTACTCCCAGCAAATTGACACGCCTATATCCGCCGGGTATGACGGGGTCCAACCTGTCTTATGCGGCTCTATGGTTATGAGAGATAATTCTGACGTAACGCTAGCTGATTTCGATTGTTTGTTACCGCGAAACCGGCCGATTTCTTGTCAGATACGACCTGTAGGCTTGCTGGACCTCTAGCCGGCATGTCCTTATCTGAAACTCTGAAAATTGTGGCCAATTGCTATGGCTGTGGGGATTTTGCGTATCTCAGGTAACGTCGTAATCGTCTGACGCAACAGGTTAGATCGGCATGCCAGATAGTCGTCCCCGCCTCCTTAAACAGGAGAAACCGATCAGCGGAATAAAATGTAGGCCGGATATCGCTAAGCAGAGCTTACTATATATGAGCAGTGAGTGACAGGCCGTGCAACCCAAGGCCATTTCAAGCTGTCAATGAGCTATGCCAGGTGTGCGTCGTCGACCTAGCAGGCAGTCTCGAGATTCATCTCCAGATAAGCGCTACGAATGTCAGCATGAAGGCTGCACTAAGAGCTTCAAGCGAAAAGAGCATCTAGATCGTCATGAGCTTAATCATAAAGATGTTCGACAAATGTGCACAAGGTGTTCAGCGCTCTTTTCTCGTGCTGATTTGTTAGGTAAGTGGTTTTATCTTTAAATGAATATTTTTGTGAGCCAGATCTAATAATCAGCTAGGCATATTAGACGTCATGAACAGAAAGATCGTGAAGCAGGCGGCGAAGGCCTCGGTATTTTGGTCAGCCGTAGGAAGCCTTTGGCATATCTTGTCCAGACGGTGGATGCAGATGACCTGCAGAAATACAGTGTAGAGGCTGCAAAGCTTAGAAAAAGCTTGACTTCGGATCCTCTTCGACTGCAATCTGGAGATGACAGGTTATCGTCTCCAATAGATGGAGAGTTGCGCCATCACGATGTGTTGCAACCTATCAACGACAAACATTACGAATACAGAGACGGTCCCACCGATATGACACAAAAGTACCCAAAGTGGCTGTTCACAAGTCACACCGCCAATCTAACTGCTATAGACAACGACTGGATGTCTGATGGCATCCGTCGTTGGGCTGAGGATTTTACGATAACGATCTAAATATTTATTATTATACGAATAATATTAGCTGCTGGGCTCTCGCAGCACATGGAATATGGATTCCGCTCAATATCATACAATCTCTGCGAACCATGATGTTGGCGATAGCTGGTATCCTGCCATTAATGGAGCAGTTACTTTCCCCCAATTTTTGGTACTGACAAGCCTGCTGAGGCGGAACCTCCCGTCGAAGGCGTAGTAGACTGCAGAGACTTTTTCTCTCGGGAGCTCTTAATTTTCTTGACTGCCATGAAGATGAACATTGTGAATGTGAAATCGATTATAACAAAAATATGCGTCACATTGAAGCTGTATTTATATTGCATAGCTGATGTGTTATCTATCATTATATCATGATGAGGTGTCGAAGTATAATACGCTGACAAAGCGGAACTATGCTACCTGCAGTGTCAAAGCCACATTCATTGCATGTTTCGCATTGCTAGCCGTTTGACAGGCAATTGTGACGAGGCAGTGATTTGTTATTTTCCTGATACGGCGTTCCACTGCTCGTGTATTATAGATAAATCGGCAGTGCCTTGGACATGCAAATAAGGTGTAATATCCGAATCGTCATCATAGTCGTTCTTGGTCCAGCCATTCCCCAAATAGGCAAATCGATTTGTGGTACCTGCTCTGTAGCTATATTTGTAGTCTTCCCATCTTGGATTCAGACGAACAAGGGCGGCATGGCTGTTGCTCCCTGGCCATAGCCCATGAATTTTAGAACCAGGTATGCCCCCATTGTACCAAGAAGAGCAGCCATCAACCAAAACTGTCTTGTTGAAAAAGAAATCATTATATTCCCTGAAATCCTTCGTAGCCTCAACTGACGGTTCTATGGACTTGATTCCTTCTTGTAATACTTTTCGGACAACTTTTGCAATATATGTTACCTGGCTCTCGACAGTTCGGATTAAAGTTCCGCCATGGCCGGTAGAATTGGAGTGGATTATCAAAAAGTTTGGAAACCCTGGCACTGCAATATCTAGGTAAGTCTCTGGATACCCAGGATCATTCCCTGGCCTCCAAGCATGGTTGAGATCCACATCTCTTGAAACTATTGGGAATCCTGGTGCAAAAGAAGTGTCCGCCCCTGTGCAACAAATTATCGCATCCACGTCTCTCCTAGTACCATCTTCTGTCTCAATTCCAGTCTCGGTTATCTTGGATATAGGACTTCTAATGAAATTCACGTTTTCCTTCGTGAGAGCCTCTAGATATCCAGGACCTGGAGTCAGCCGCCTACAGCCAGGTGCAAAGGAAGGTAAAAGGTGCGGGAGGAGCTCATCAGTTTTATCTCCTAAGCGCTCTTGAAATACTTTCAACAACTCTCTCTGTGATTTGATGGACTTTTCAGATCCTCGAAAGTAGGTGCCGAACCCATGCGAGTGGGAGTTTTCTAACTCCTTTCGATACAAAAAGTACTTCTCAGGATCTTTGAACTCACTTAGCTGCTCTTGCGAGTAATGCCTGTCTTCCGGTATCTCTTCTTGCCCGAAGCTATTTCCTATCCAAGTGGGATTCCTGGCATAGTGGTCTACGTGTTTAGCTGTACGCTGAAGTTGAGGTAAAAGTTGAATCCCTGAAGCTCCATTTCCAATCACTGCCATGGTTTTTCCCGCTACATCAAAAGTTGAATCCCAGTTTGAAGAATGTCTCAGGTGTCCTCTAAAATTTTGGATTCCATGAATATCTGGTAACTTCCAAGAGCTGAAATAACCCGTTGCGAGTATGACAAAATCAAATACCTCTTCAGAAACAGCGTCATCATTTATGCCTCTATAATAGAGTGTCCATTGGCCCTTCTCATCATCATAATTAAGCTTAGTAACTTGCGTCCTAAGAACCAAGTATTTGTTCACGCCATACTTCTCAGCAACATCTTTCCAATATTTTTGAATCTCTGCTCCCTGGGCATAGAACTCTGACCACTGAGGATTTGGCTCGAAGCTTAATTGGTAGGCATGAGCAGGGACATCACACCTGACTCCGGGATACTTGTTTTCAAACCATACCCCTCCAACATCAGCATTGCGATCGAATATTTTCAACTTGATGTTTGGTATCTTTCTGGGCAGAAGAATACCTGAAGTTATACCTGACAAGCCTGCTCCAATGATAGCAATACTTATCTCTGGATATTCATCAATTGGCAAATCCTTGAATTTTCCATCTGTAGTCATAACTGAACGCCAATCCATCAGTATGCCTTCTAATCATCTCTTATATACCCTGGATAACGCAAGCTTCATAGCATATGGCGACAGCCACTACCACCTTTTACTGCGGCTATCAGTTTTTCCGCTGGCTATGGGTATATGATACATCTGATCAGGCCCATTATGTAACATATTAGGTATGACTCGAATTAATGATGATTGGCTCTGAATTCGGCATAGCGTGATGTACTCTTTTTCAGTTTACAGTTGTGTGCGTCTTGCATCATCTTCGTATTCGTTTCTGCAAGAGCACGCAATGCACATGCATCATCGTCATATTCTTCGCTGCAAGAGCACGCAACCCGCATACACCCAAATCTATAAATCAGTGACATCCCTATTAAATATGAGTCTGCTACAATGACAATTGATACAGTTGACAAGCGAATTGCAATAATAGGAGCAGGGCCATCTGGAGCTGTAGCTCTGGATGTATTCCTTCAGTATGGTTTTAAGAACATCCGGTTGTTTGAACGAAGACCGCGACCAGGAGGAACATGGTTGAATGATGAGGGCACTGGAATCCCTCTAGAGGAGGAGGCCCCTCTCATAGGAAATGAGACCCTGTCACTATCTGACCATACGGGTCGGTTTCTAGGTTCTTCGATTTATCCGCAGTTAGAGACCAACATCTTACCCGATTTGATGAGACATGAAAGGAAAGAGGTTCCTCAACAACCCACAACTTTGTCAAATGAAAAGTATGGAATTGATGACACTTTTCGTCATCCTGACATATATAGAAAATATGTCGAAGAGTACTTTACCCAAGACCGTGAGACATTGGCAAGCTTTAGCACATCTGTAGTCAATGCCGAACAGGTAAACGGTCCAGGTACAGAGTGGACCCTGACATTGAAAAGAGGATCACCAAACGACTATCAAGAATGGACAGAAGCCTTTGACTTTGTCTTTGTTGCCACTGGGAGATTTAATACCCCCAAGGCGTCCGAGATAAAAGGGCTTAAAAGTGTTATAGATGCTGCCCCTAAAGGGACTATAATTCATAGCAAATATTTTCGAAACCCGGAAAAGTACCGAGGGAAGAAAGTGCTACTTGTTGGTGCAGCTTTCAGTGCTATGGATCTTGTTGACCTAGTGGGTCTTGTTGCTGCTACTCCACTGCACATCAGTCTTAAAAGCGTCATTGTCTTTATCACGGATGCTTTCAAAAAGCCCTTTGTTGAAGCACACCCAGAAATCCAAGAATTGAGTCTAAATGGAGACAATGTGACCGTTGACGTGACATTCACTGATGGCACAGTGCTTGAAAATATTGATAATATCATCTTGACAACAGGGTATCGCATTGACTACCCATTTCTCGAGAATTATGTCAACAACCATGGAGGGCTCACTCGCGATAATGTGCTAACGAACGCATATCTGAACACCTGGTGGAACGAGGATCCAAGCTTGGCTATTGCTGGCGTGTTTTCGGACGGAATAATTCTACGAGCTGCTGAAGCACAAGCAATTGCCTCTGCAGCACTATGGAAAGGCGTCAAGGGATCCAAATTGCCGCCAAAAGAAGATAGAATTCAATGGGAAACCGAGCTCAGAAAAATTAAAAAGTTGCCAATTGAGTGGCATATTTGGTTTCCAGACTTTGAGAAAATATTCTTGCCAATATTCGAAGCTGCAGGAGGGTTTGAAGCTGTAGAAGCAGCAACTGGTATTGATTATGCCCCGTCGATTAGCAAACTTGCGGACTGGCAGCTTAAAAGCTTTTCTACCAAAGCCATCTATTGGAAGCAAGTTCGAGAAAAATGGCTTTCTTTGCATCCAGGCTCGGGCAAGCAGCTTGAAATTGTCTCAAAGTTTATCGACGCTCATACTTGGCCCGAACCTGTAGAACCGGATCAAAGTGAGTAATGCAGCGTCTATTGCCATCAAGCTTTTCCACTTTCCGTTCTCCGAGGTTACAATATAGCAAGACATCTTTAGGACGGTGAATGCGCGACTATTTAAACTGGTTAGAGCTTAAGTGGGGGTTTAATGCAGTCAGATAAGAATGCATCTCGACTAAAGTGTGCATTGCATTAGAGGACCTACATAGCTACAAAAGAAGCATAAACGTTTGTTAATCACTAACTGTCCACTCCCACTAATAGAATACCTATGCCTTTAACCATTTCTGCTTGTTCACACTGTCAACAGCGCCTCGGGCAGCCTTGATATTATCCAAAGCCGTAGGCATGTCGCTATGAAGGCAGATTGAAAACGGGTATTCAAATCCCATGCTCAGTTTCTTATCATTAACATCCAAAGTGTAATCCTCAAGACCACAAGTGGTGATGTTCTGCTTGATAACTTCTGGAGTTTTCATCCTGCTTTGTGCGACAGGAATGAGTTGCAAATCAGCGTTCCAGTCAATATCGACGTAAAACTCTTCGATGAGCTCAACACCTTCCTCGGCGGCCACTTTTTTATAGTGGTCATTCCTAGCTCCCAGTACTGGAACACCAAATACCTTGGCAGCTCTTAGCACGGCCCTCATGACCGCCTCATCTCTGGCAACATAAAAGTACAGCTCTCCATGGGGCTTGATATGGTTCAGGGGCATACCCTCAGCGTCCAAGAATGCCTTCAATGCTCCAGTTTGGTACATGACTAGATCATAGATCTCGTCAGCGGAGATATCCATTCGCCGTCTTCCAAATCCAAGTAGATCTGGAAGTCCAGGGTGCGAGCCCACTTTGACGTTATGCTGCTTAGCAAGCTTCACGATGCGCTTCATTGTGGAGTAATCTCCAGCATGGAATCCACACGCAACATTGGCCACATCGATAAAAGGCATAATCTCAGCATCTGGTGCCAGCTTCCAGCGGCCAAACGACTCGCCCATATCACAGTTTATTTCCACTTTTTTAAGAAGTTTAGACATGTTGAATTGCTGAACTATGATGGTGAAACTCAATGTAAATAATCTGTAGACAAATAACCTCTGCAGCAGTTACAATTACCGCGCGCTTAGCCTCTGGTAATCCTCTATGTCCGGGCCCTGTGCCTTGGCGGCTAAAGCTGCTTATCACTATATCCTTAGTCCACACTGTCCATTGCTCGGCCTTCTTCTCCACCGGTTAAACTCATGATTGCTTTTTATGCATGTGCGCAACTGGCGGCAGCGATAACGAAAAAAGCAAATTCATGTCCGGAGTATTAGACGCTACGCATATATGTGATTCTGAGGGCGCAACCGTTGGTGCTCAAGATTTGCCACTTTTATAGGAGTAAGAATTTCATTGCGAACGATTGTATTGAATCATGGCTCAGGCAGTCTCACTCCAGAAGCTGAGATCTGTCCTCATTGTTAATAGAGGAGAAATAGCCTATAGGATCATCCGAACCTGTCAAAAGGTAAGTAACCAGATCGAGTGACACAGACGTTTAACACCAGTTGGGGATACGAGCTATAGCTATTTACAGTAAAGAGGATACTACGTCGCTTCATGTCAAACATGCAGATGAGTCGATACTGCTTCCCGGCACTGGAGCAGCTGCATACATAGATATTGACGCCATTGTAGACGTGATCAAGACCACAGGGGTTGATGCAGTGATTCCTGGCTATGGATTTCTTAGTGAGAATCCGGAGTTTTCTGCTAAAGTTGCCGAGTTGGGAGTTGCATTTGCTGGTCCATCTGCAGAGAGTATTGAGAACTTTGGATTGAAGCATGTTGCTAGAGACATGGCTATAAAGAGTGGGGTACCAGTGGTTCCAGGTACGGGATTGATCGAGACCGCTCAAGATGCCGCTGATGCAGCCGACAAGATTGGATATCCAGTTATCTTGAAGGCCACTGCAGGAGGAGGAGGAATGGGACTTAAAGTTTGTAGATCACCCGAGGAACTGGAAGAGAATCTTAAAATGGTCAAGAGCCGTGGCTCTACATTGTTCAAGAATTCTGGAGTGTTCTTGGAAAAGTATGTGGAAAACGGCAGACATATTGAAGTCCAAGTTTTTGGAAACGGCAAAGGGCAGGCTGTTGCATTTGGTGAGCGAGAGTGCTCAGTGCAAAGGCGACACCAGAAAGTTATCGAAGAGGCACCCAGTCCGTTTATAGAGAAACCACAAAATAAGCATATTCGAAAGAGCCTTTGCGATTGCTCTGTCTCCCTTGCAGTATCAACCAATTATAAGTCGGCTGGTACTATCGAGTATCTAGTAGATGATGACACTGGTTATTTTTATTTTCTGGAGATGAACACTAGGCTGCAAGTTGAGCATGGAATCACCGAGCTTTGTTATAATGTCGATCTTGTAGAACTTATGTTACTGCAAGCCGATTATGAGTTAGCCAATCAACAGGGAATCCCTTTTAATCATTTGGAGGCTAGTGTGAAGAAAGCTGGGGCGGTTCCCGATCCTGAAGGTCACGCAATTGAAGCACGATTGTATGCAGAAAATCCATTTAGAGACTTTGCACCCTCCCCAGGTACACTTCACAATGTTGAGTTTCCTGTGCTGAACTCGGAAAAGCAGTACAAACTTCGAATAGATCATTGGGTCTCTACAGGTACCCAAGTATCGCCGTACTTCGATCCTATGCTTGCCAAAGTTATGGTATGGGCACCAACACGAGAGGCAGCTATCAATGGCATGATAGAGGTGTTGACAGAGTGCAAGCTCCAAGGCCCTCCAAATAATGTTGACTTCTTGAAACAAGTTCTTGATTCAAATTCATTCCGTACAGGCTACACGTTAACTAGTATGCTTGAGAAGCACTTTGTTTACCGTCCAAATTATTTGGATTTCAAGACAGGCGGTGCTTATACGACAGTGCAGCAGCTTCCCGGTCGCCCAAACATAGATGGTGGTGTACCGCTATCTGGCCCAATGGATGCGTTTGCTTATCAAGTGGCGAATATATTGGTTGGAAATGATAAATATAAGGAAGCACTCGAAATCACATTCAGCGGGCCGAGCATGATTTTTCACTGCCCAGCTATTATTTCTCTCTGTGGTGGAAGAGATTTCGTCTTCAAGATCAATGGTGCAAAGGCTGATCATTGGGTTGCATACCATATCCCAGCGGGTACAGAAGTTTCGATTGGCCCCAATGGGAATGATGAGGCACTTAGTGGAGCTCGAACTTATCTAGCCGTGAAAGGAGGTTTTCCTTCCGTTGCTGACTACTTGGATTCAAAGGCTTGCTCGCCCACATTGAAGTTAGGTGGACATCAGGGCCGAACTTTTGTTGCCGGTGATGCGCTGGAGATTACTCCGGCTGGCCACATTGAGTCTAGCCGGGTCATTTATCGCCTGCCCGAGCAATGCATACCTAACTATCGAGACGTTATTGAAGGGAACAATGGCACCAAATCTCGTGTTTGGAAGGTACGAGCAATTCCAGGACCCCATGATACAGAAGAGATAGTGTCAAGTGAAGGAAGGAAGTTGATATATGAGTCGATTTGGACTGTTAATCATAACTCTAATCGTGGTGGTATAAGGTTAGATGGTCCAAAGCCTAAGTTTTCGCGTTCGACTGGCGGAGATGGTGGAGGGCACCCTAGTAATATTTTAGAATATCCATATCCAGAGTGTGGGCTTAGTTTCACTGGAGATAGCACAGTTCTTTTTGGAGTTGATGGGGCCACTCTCTCCGGTTTTGTTGCCGTTTGTGTTCCCATAGTGACTGATTGGTGGAAGTTTGGGCAAGCGAAACCTGGTGATAAGATACAATTTGTTGAAACAACGTGGGAAGCATCTCAAACAGCAATGAAAGAGCGAGAGCAGTACATTAGCTACCTTTCCACTCTTCCGAACAGCAATTCGACAATTGTGCCATTCAATAATTCTGTGCCGGTTTTGAACTCTCCAGCTCTTGGAAATGACTCCTTCCTCTACAAGGAACCAGCTGATAGTGGCAGTAGTTTTGCCGGCATTGAGCTTCGACAGGCTGGCGATCGTATGATCGTCGTGGACTTTGGGATAACCCACTTCGACATGTTTAACTGCGGTCGTCAAGCGGCACTTGCAAGAGACCTAGAAGAGATCGATGACGGCACTTTTAAAAATGCCATCATTCGAATTTCTGTTCTGAACGGAGGAATCTGTGTAGTATTCGACAACCTCAAAATCACACAAAAAGAGATTGTTGCTGCTATTCTGTCTGTTCGAAAAGAGACAAATACTGCAGTTAACATGAAGTTCCCCTCCAGGGTGTTTAAATTCCCTGTTGCTTTCAAGCACAGTGCTATTGACGAGTGTATTGAAAGATATATTAAGACACAGAGGCCGTATGCGTCTTACCTTCCCGACAATACAAAATTTGTTATGGAGGCTGCAGGTATAGCCACATATGAGCAATTCAAGTCCCATATTGTGGATATTCCACAAGTGGTCTTGGCGGTTTCGTTTTTATGTGCTCTTCCCATGATTGTTCAGATCGACCCCAGAAAGAGATTTCTGTCTCCAAAGTGCAACCCAGCCAGAACCTTCACCCCAGCTGGAGCTATCGGGACGGGCAGCGCGATGCAGTCAATTTATTCTGTGGATTCTCCAGGAGGTTACATGATTTGGGGACTCACTTTACCTAACTCGTGCTGGGATACTTTCGGAACTCTTCCAGGTTACAACGGTAGACCATGGTTAATGAACATCTTTGATCAGATTGTTCTATACGAGGTTGATGAAAAAACTCTGAATGAAATGAACCAGTCGCTTTTGGCTGGAAAATATGCGTTACCCTATGAGGAGTCGACTTTCGATTTTTCAGAATACAAGACTTTTGTTGAATCCATCAAAGAGGAAGCAGACAGCTATGCCAAACGCTTGAGAGCTTGTAACGTGAAGGTCATGGAAAAAGAAGCGGTCTTCTTGAAAAAATGGGAAGAAGAGCAATCCAAGATGCAAGAGCAAGCACAAGAAGGTATCGATAAGTTACTGAGTGATCCCTCTGTTGAGAAAATCCCTGCACCTTTGAATGCCAACGTGTGGAAAATTCAAGTGAAGCCGGGTGATATAGTTGCAAAGGATGATATATTTATGATCTTGGAGGCAATGAAGATGGAGATTCCAGTAAGGTGTCCTTACGATAAATTCGAAGTTATTGATTTAGGCACTAAAGAAGGGTCTGTGCTCTCATTAGGAGACATCATAGTTTTTGGCAATGTGCTGGAAGCTTAATAATACGTATCTAGTAGTTTTTCAAGATATTTGTATTTCTCTAAATAATTTTTATATGGCTTTTTAACATACAATTAATTTTCATGACATCGCGCCGGACCCATGGTTCTCCTGGCACGTTTCGTCATGGCTGGCATCGCGATCTGCGGTCCATTCCCAGTCCTCAATCAGTATGACCCCAGCTGGCGGTAAATATCTCTTGGGCTGTGTCGGAGATGCCGATCCACGGCAACTCGAACATTGTCCGGATCAACAAGACTCAGCCAGAATTGGCCTGTTGGACTGCATGGTGCATGATGTAACCCGATTAGGAATTTGTGGTGCCTTATCAAACGCCGACCTTCAGGAACTTGCAGTGGGCGCTGTGCCCAAGAACCCATGCTTCTGGGCAGTCAGTTATCAAGGCTATAGGCTGCAATGTAGAAATTAGCGCTCTCATTGTCACAGTAATTCAACGGCGGCTAAATATGCAGCAGCGTCTATCATACAGATGGGGGGACCTGTGAGATAGATATCGATTAGTGTGCATTGCTGCATGGCAATGATCTCTGTCCGGAGATGGGGCTATATCAAGGGAACAACACAATATATACCGAGCACAATCCGTGGAGACTTGTCACAAGTTAGATTTCTTCTGACATGGCAGTAGATCTTCCCATTTTTGCCCCTAGCATGGGCTACGGCATCGTGGTGGGACTTGGTGCCCTCTTCGCTGTTGTAATGGTCGCAATCAGTTGGGCCCTATCGAGATATATGGGAGAAGTCCAAGACTCTGAAATGTTGATGACAGCAAAGCGAAGTATTCATTCCGGTTTGGTGGCTTCTGCTGTTGTGTCTTCGTGGACTATCGGTTCAACCTTGCTGCTTTCGGCGACATCTGCTTACTCTTGGGGGGTAAGTGGCCCATGGTGGTATGGAGCAGGTGCCTGTGTTCAGATTATTCTTTTTGCTACTGCTGCCATAGAACTCAAGAGAATCGCTCCTAATGCTCATACTTTTCAGGAGGTTGTCAGAGTTAGATATGGTACCGCCACGCATCTGCTTATGTGCGCTTACAGTATGATCCAGCAGGTCACATATTCTGCTAATTTGTTAATCAACGGAAGCTCTGTTTTTGCCACATTAACTGGTATGAACCGTGATGCAGCCATTATCCTGTTCCCTATTGGAGTTATGGCATATACTCTCATGGGTGGAATTAAAGCCACTTTCTTGACTGATTGGACTCATACTGTTATTTTGTACGTCCTAATGTTAATGTTCTTATTTGTGACGTTTGCTACAGGAAAAGTCATTGGAAGTCCAGGAGAGCTGTGGGAGCTTTTGGTTACAGCTGGCCAGTTGCACCCTATTGACCAGAATCAAGATGGGTCTTATCTGACTATGACGTCTTATCAAGGTGGTCTCTTCGGTTTAGTTCTTTTCGGTGCTGGATGGGCCGCGTCTGTTGATTCTCAGTTGTTTCAGAAGGCTATTGCATCCAACCCTGCTTCTGCCCTTGGTGGTTATGTCTTGGGAGGACTCTGTTGGTTCACTATCCCATTTTGTCTGGCCAGTACTCTGGGCTTGGCATGTGCAGGAATGGAGCACCTTCCCTCATTCGTTACTTATCCTGACCGGATGACAGCTGAACAGGTTGGAAACGGTCTTGTGATGCCTTTCGCTGCAGTTAGTCTCATGGGACAGTCTGGAGGAATTGCGGTTTTGTTGATGATATTTATGGCCGTGACTGCTGCTTTCTCCTCAGAAACTGTGGCTGTTTCAGCTTTGCTTACTTATGATATATATCAGGCTTACATAGATCCCAAGGCTGATGGCAAGAAGCTAGTTCGTGTGGGACATATCACTGTTATGCTTTTTGGAATTGCTTGCATAGCTCTAGCCATAGGTTTGAACCATGCTGGATTTGCTGTCAGCTTCATTACTTCGGTTTCTGGAGTAGTTGTTGATGTTTGCATTGTTCCAATGGCTGGAACTTTATTCTGGAAACATCAGTCTAAGTGGGCTTTTATTTTTGGCACTACTCTGAGTACAATTACTGCTCTTGGAGTCTGGATAGGAGTCGCTTACAGAGAATCTGGTGTTGTGAATCTCACTACATTGGGGACAAATCAGGCATCTGCTGCTGGAAACATCAGTGCCATCGGTGTCCCTCTTATCTTTGTGCCGTTGATAACTCTTTTTACCAAAGAGAACTTTGACTTCAACAAGCTCAAAGAGATCAAGAAAGTCGATGATTCCGAGTTTGACAAAGAGCATGGTGTTAGAGTTGATATTGCTTCTGATAATTCTGACGCAGAGATGGACCCTGAACAGGATAGAATGATGAGAAGCGCTAGAAACAAGGGTATTGCTATAAGCCTGTTCTTTGTCCTTTTCTTCCTAGTTCTTTTCCCTCTCCCTCTCTACGGCTCTCATTACGTTTTCACCAAGAAATTCTTCAACGGTTGGATAGTAGTCGTTTTCCTCTGGGCCTTCTTTTCTGCTATTGTAATAACTCTTCTACCAGTTCTTCAGGGAAGAAATGTTATTTGGAAGGTCACAAAGTTCCTCTTTACTGGAGGCAAAGTTCAAGTACTTGAAAGCGCTCGCGAATCGGTTGATCAATCAGAAACCGTAATCATGCCAGAGAAGCGATAACATAAACCTTCTAGTATATCAGTCAGTTAATTAATTGTGTTCTTGCTCTTATTCAATTTAAAGTACTTTCAAGTAAAGGTTCTTATATGAACACATTAAAGTATCATACAATACCGGTTCTAAAGCTGAAAGTGGAACGGCATAGTGGACAACTACTCGAACCCGCGCTCTTGAACCACCGGTATAAACAATCCCCGTGGAATCTATTCTTGCAAATTGTGCAACTCTTGTTTGGAAGTGTGTGGTCTTCATGCAATATAGAGTAACAAATAGCGCAAGCTTCAATTCCCTCAAAATGCATTGTGACATTCTTTTTGAATAATTCAATAGAATCCAGAATGGAACCATTCTGAGCTGCCCCTATTGCTTGGGATGCCAACAACCATGCCCTCCATTGCTTCTCTCTAACTCCGATACGCTTGATACCTTCTACTTGGAGATCTCGAAGAGGATACAGCTTTGGCAATTGGATGCATATTTCCATCGTTTGGCCATCAGTGGTATAGAGAACTCGAACTTCACCGGACGATCTGGAAACTTTCACTGACATGCTTTCGTCGTCATTAAATGACTTATCAGCTAAGTTCTTTTCGACATTATTGAGTTCCCTTTCTAAAATCAAAGGAGACATATAAGTCGCAGTAAATGTCTCGACAGCAATTATGACGCTTCTCTTTTTCAGTCCAATATACCATCCTTTAACTAATGAACTGGCATACCGCAAAGAGGAATAAAAGCATTGCACAATTAAAGCTCTAATTTCTTCATCGACCGTCTCATATGATAGCCCGCTGTTGTCTGTTTCTGTGACCAAGATAGACAATTTTGAGGCGGCTAAGTCCAACCCCCCGGCGGCTATGTAAGATTCAGCGACTCCCATGAGATTATCAAAAACGCTATCCTGTCTCAATTCCGCGATATAAACTTTTCTCAAATCGTAAGATGAGTTTTCAAGATAACAGAATACCAATTTCCATGACCAAAGATACTTTACTGTGGCCACTGTATCATCCTGGCCTATCTTCTCCTTTATCATCTGCTTCAAATATTCAGGAAGCGAAAAGTCACTGACATCTGCGGAGCCTGACTGAGAAAGATTGGACTTCTTGAGTTCATACTCTATAGACTTATCCTCTTCTTTGGCGGAAATATACCTTCGTATGCTAACAAATAATGCTCGAAGAACCCGTTCATTCCTAGTCAGTTGCATGGCATGATACAACTGCGATGGTTCACCGATATCATTAACCGACACAGACCAAAGAACTTTTTGGAGTTGAATAGCTGTGATATCAGAAGGAGAGTTTGATGGAAATGTAAAATCTTCCAATAAATCAAAAAACTCCTCGTATATTCCCCGAAGCCTCTCAGTAAAAATTTCACGAAGTTCCGGAAGCTCTTTTGCCCGTTTCTCGAGAGTATTGAACAATGCCAAAGTAAAATTCACCAAACTTAGTGAGTTGTTTGCATATACAAAGTTTTGCTCCAATACATCAAGTATAGAACTCCAGACGGAGGGCGGTATTTGGCTTACAGTTGAAGCTACCCTTATCAGAAGCTTGGTAATAAGAATACGACAGCCAGTAAATCCCTCAGAGTGGCCCTCAGACTCATGCCACAAAAAGACCTGTCGTAAAAACTGGACGAGCCTGTTCATTTGAATAAGGTCTTTCGACTCTTCGCCAATCTCATCAGTTGGCAAGTTCATGAGCATTCCCAAGACACTAACAGAGCTGGGGCCAAGTTCTTTCAGCTTCTCTATTGGCATTCCAATCAATCCAGAACTATACTGATTTCGCATAGTTCCCAAAACTGTGGATTTCAGCAGCGAAGACTGCATAGCAGACAAAATCGCCGCTCGTCCCAGCTCGTTGCTCCTCAATTCTGTCTTGAGATTGTTAATGAAGCTTTCTGTCTCACTGATCTCTAAGTGGCCCAATAACTCGGCCAAAGCTCTTGCCGAAAAGTACCCTTGTGGGGTCAAAGACGATGCATCACGCCAAAGCAAGTTCACCAAACGTGAACACAGGCTTGCCAAATCGTCAGGTGACGTTATTCCCTCCAAAACACTTTTTATGCTAATGCCAAGAATCGAATAGATGAATTTCATAACATCATCATGAAGTGCAAGATAAACTTCGGATAGGTCTTCTTTGCTGGTCACAAAGCTCGTAGTAGCGGCGATCTGAGATAACTGCAAAAGCGGTAACAATATCTCAATTTGGTCCTCAGACGATAGCCCAAGAAATATTTTGCTCTGAGAATTCATCAAATTGATTGAAAATACTCCCAGATTAATGAGACTCGACGACAGCGAAAGCTCAAGGGGAGTATGCCCTTCCACTAATAAATTCGCACCATCTAGTATATCACTTATCGCAATATTATGAGGCAAGCCCTGCTCATATATGGCGTTAAGAGAACTGTCCCAGGTATTACCGTCACGAAATAAAAGTCGTTTCAAGATCAAGGGTTTGTCAGAAGCTTGTTCCATGATTCGAACGCCCCGTTCAACAAGCACGTCTAGATTCTCTGTATTTCCATTAAAAATATCATGCTTTAAACCATCACAGAGAACATCTGAAGAAGATTCATTGGTACTAATTGTCTTCTCCACAGTGTTCAGAATTGCTTCGGCTCTAGCATTGTCCCGAAACTCCCATAAATAAGAAATTAGATCTTTACCCTCAGCCTCTATGAATAGGAAGAAGTACTCAGAATCTGCACCTAGAATGTAATGTAGAAGATCGAGAACAGGTTGCCGCTCTATGTCATTCTGAATCATGCCCTGTGTGATAGTCGAGAGCGTTATTTTGGCCAAACTATCAATAACAAACACGCCATGTGCAGCGATTCCAAACTTGAGGGCATCAATGTTTTTCAATGGATCCATTAATAATGTCCATAAGTGGTTTGACGTACTGTCATATGGCTTCACTCTAGATGCGAAACTTTGATAAGACGAAAGAAGCGATACGAAAATAGCAGCTTTCTTCTCCTGGTAAGAGGACTTTATCACAGCATCAAAAGCTTCTTCAAGAGCCAGACTGAGCTTTTCATTGTACTCATGAGCCAATTTCTCTGAATAGGTGGAGGCAATAGATATTAACGCTTTGTATGCATCAGATACAATGTAGGCTGGCATATAGTCGGAAAGGAAAAGACCGACTTTCTCCATTAAAGAGTCCTTGAAAAATACCGATAATACAAGAGCGATGAATTCTATTTTGAAATGGTCAATGCCGTTCTCTAATGATTTCAGCGCCTGATTCACTTCAAATTCCATAATATCTTCTAAAACATTGTTGTTTTCCTGTGCAAGATGCCTGTGAGCTATTTTCATCAATTTCATAAACTGAGACAAAACTTTCAGGCTTGCAGTCTTGAACAAATCTGAGCATTCATCTTGTATGCTTTGTTTAACCGAATCCTCGTTCAGAACAGCCAACTGAGATATCTTCTTGCCGATAACTTCATATACATCGTCTGCCATGGGCTTTTCGAAATGCACAATACTTTGAAACATAGATGACATGGCAGTCATGATAAACGCCGTGTCTGCACCGGATCTCTCCACTATTGTCAAGTAACCTCCCCAGGCACTAGCATATGAGGTAATAAACTCTTCATTGACTCCTTTGGACACCGCTTCCAATAATTGCTGTTTTATAGAACTATTCGTCTCTCCACTGAATGGTGAGAAGCCAGGTGGCATAGATGAAAACAATGCCAAAACAGAGGGCCAGAAATGGGGGCTTGAGCGCCTGCTTCCTCTCTCCAAAAAATCGCATAGAGCAGTGATTGACGTGGCCTTTTTATGAGTCGTTGACCAGAGTTTGGGAAACTTTCTTGATATTACTATTAGAGCTTGTAGCAAATCAGTGGCTACTAGCCCAGATGCTGATTTCAATGCCCGGAAGAGTAGATTTTGTGACAATGCTTTGAAAACATCTGGTTCCTCGACCCAATGTGAAGTCTTGGAAACGGCATTCTTTGCCAGATCCAAGCAAGATCTGCAAACAGAAATGTCAGTTGAATATGCAAACTTCCATAATTTGTCATAGTGTAGAACTTCCCGGTATTTGCTGGTAATGTCATCCTGTAAATCGGGAGTATCTGCCAGAGTCAGTAAATGTGAATATAATGAAATGCAGGACCGAATTACTCGGTAGTATTTTGCCTCGGATTCAACTTGAGAGACATATCTCTCGTCGCTCAGAGACCCGATACTTTCTTTCGATACAGTGGTGTAAACAAATTCTAGAAGGGTTGTGAGGCACACTTTTATCAAATTGGCCTGCTTTTCAGCACCTGGGAAGACGATATCTAAAGCCTCCTGTGCTTTGAAAGCTACTGACCTGTCCGAGTCATAAATTCCAGCCATCCATGGCCCAATACACTCTTTTAAGTGCTTCGACATCTGCTTTCCCAAAGCCTTTGACAGTTTTCCATGTATCTCATGTGCCAGCTTTCTAGTGGGCGCTGAATTTTCAATTGAAAGTTTGGCATACATCTGGATCCAGTAGAAATAGGAATCGATGCCAATTATTGTGCTGTCCTTCTGCACCGAGATCAAAAGCTCTGCCAGAGCCTTCTCCTTCGTGGTAGCATCTCGTTTAAGCAAGTTTTTGAATAGAACCTTTAACTGAGGATCATATATATTGTTGAGGTCCGGCAAACCTCCAAAGTATGACAGGGAAACATTGTCCCCCTGAGATAATCGGTAGTCGCCAAATCTGCGTTAGCGTTGGTCATGATTTGCTTACAAAACGTCGACCTTGGGGCGGGTACGAACCCGAAAAATCGTCAGTACGTTCCTTCCCTCAATTCCAATCTTGCTTGAACATGTGCACGCTTACCCTCCACCTCCAAAACTCCCAAACTGTGACATGAAGAACGATGTCAAGCGTTAAGTTTGACTTCTATGTCACTATGACGCCGAGTTGGTCATTAAGGGCACGGGTTGGGATTTAACGCTGGTCACACATCTAATGCTAGAGCTGAAAGTGCTGTAATAGATATAGGAAATAGAATGATATTGAACTAAAGAATACTATCTTATGAAGACAAAAACGAACTTTGCACCTATTTAAGAGCACGTAGAGCCTCAAATGTCACAAAGAGCATATTGTAGTCGCCAATTTCGTACATAATGCGATCGGTACGTTTGTAACCGTTCAGCTTAGACGGAAGATAGGACGAATCCATATCATCGTTAGACTCAAAAAAGGTAACAGAAAATCGGCCAGGTCGGAAGATATCTACTACCTTCTCGATAACATCTCCATTGGTCATGCCATACTTGGCTGCAGAGACATTGGTCTCAAAGCTGGCGTATGAGCAATGCTGCTCTGGAGTTACATGAATAGTGAAGTAATTCCCCTGATTTACTACACCGTTGCACGAATATCCACACGGAGTGAAGCAGAAAGAGTCCACAGTCTGTTTCAACGTTGGATAAATTTTGTCGATTCCTGATAACTTGGTAACAATATTACCAAGGTTGTGACCCGGATCGTCATCATCAGCGGGGGCACCCAGACCAGACATGTTGCTTTCCAACATGTCTTCACCCGCAACAGATCGGCGACCGGGAATACGATCACAGCAGAACTGGTTCGCATGAACTGGTGCGAGCTCAGTCATAAGAATCTCAAGAGTCTCATCGGCAAAAGGCAATGCATCTCTTGCCGGAGTGACATAGGACGTATCAGTGGTATACAAGTACCAATGGTCGTGCTTGACATTTCCAATAACGTAAGCCGAGCCGTTCTCAAACTCCTGATCGAGACAGGCAACCTCTTCCTTCCAAGAACGATGAGGATGTTTCTGGCGTTCAGGAAACATAAAGCTTTTACGAGAATAAAATACTCTCCAAGGCTGTCTTTCACGGGCAAACCCAGCGAATTTAGCAACCGCATCAAGCATGGGACCAAGACCCACAAGCAAAGTAGTCGTACCACAAGTCTTGAGAATAGCCTTATGTGGAAACACAAACAGACTGGACTCAGAGAGCACATAGGCATCCATAGCGCTGGTAGACACTACAGAAAGGACTTTGCATTGAACAAAGTCTAATACCCGCTCCCAGACATCACGCGGAATCGATCTAAGCCCATTGACGGTCATGCCAGGAGGAAGACGGTTCGCCTCGGGCGCAAACCAGATTTCCAAGAGCTTTTCAGGGCCCTCAAAAGCATCAGTAGAATCAAGGTTCAGAGATACCTCATGGTTGACGTACTTGACGTCCGAAGACGCAACTAGCTCGGCAGCAATCATTCAAAATAGTAAAAACAATAGGGATGGTTCAAATACAACCAGTCACAGCAGTACCACAACGAGGGGAGCGAGGGGTACTACACCAAAATCGGGTGAGATCTTGGAACCGATTCAGACAAGTGTCAATGGCACTATGGAACAAGAAAGTAGTGGGAAAGTCGACCTTAGGGGGTGTTATCTGGGCTTTGGTGGGCGAGAGCTGACACGCAAAAGGTCCTCCTTGGTCATACGAGGGAAAACGGGTCTTGTTAGACTGATCAAACCACTATAGAGCGCACTTGTTATTTCCCAGACTCTGAAGGAAACGACAGGCTCTATTGGTTAACTGGATTTAGTACTGTTGACTGGCTCTAGGTCCACCGGTCGGTGAGTGGGCGCACGTCAACTGAAAAAAAAGAGTAATTAACGATAAAAAAAAAAATGAAATAAGCAACACCAGCTAATTCTCAAGCTTGGACAAACTTGAATCTGGCAGCAAGTAGATTTAAAAAACCTCTCAACAATCTAAGTGTGTGGTGGTCAATTTTTCACTGCAGAAAAAAAGCCGCCTCTTATAGGGTACAGCACAGCACCGGTGGTCGAGTCATTAGATGCCAAGCCAAGCCGTTAACAGGCAGGTAACAGGAGCTTGCTATACCGGACAGACTTTTCAGCTAGCAAACTTTGGTAAAGTCAACTAATGGATGAAACCAGAGTTTTATAAGCAATTCAGCTCATCATTTATAAGCAATTCAGCATGAAAGAGACGAGCACAACTAATACTTGCATCCATAAGCCCTTAGAGCCCAGAAAAGTCTGCAGGAGCAGGTCTACGTAGACATAAGTCGCCAATTCAACGACAAACTCAAGTGCAATGTATTGCTTTATGAAAGCGAGTACAGAGTTAAAACAGACTACAGGTTACTAAAATGTAGTCCGGGTATGAAGCCAAATAGCCAAAATATAGCTAGTCGGTGATTAAACGGACATTCTATCGACGAGCACCAGGTCTCAACCGGGCGTGAACTACTCAAGGTGCGCCCACTCGATATACATCAGGCAGCGCAATTACAAACTAACAGTACGCCAGTAAGCTCTCACAATCTGCCATCCGCAGTCTGCATTTCAGACTGAGGTGCTTAAGGAAGAAATAAATTGTTCAATGCGTAAGTATATACCTGACGGGTAACTGGTGAGGCATGATCCATTTTCGGTTGGTCGCCATAACGAATCTTTCCAGTTGTTGTTTTTTTTTTAAATATGATTCCATTTCAGTATTATATCCCTTCGATCTGTGTCGTGGCGCACACTCTCATTGTCCAAAGGGTAGCTTGAGCCATCGCCATTGCAAGGCATTGATTCAGGCTATAGTGTCTGGCAGAGCTCATCGCAAGCGCATCACTGAATTATAACGAGCTGGCAGTTGTAACTACGTCATATGTCACTCAACAATAAGACAGGAATTCTTTTTTTTGTTGCTGTTCACCTGACCGACGTATATGCTGAACAAGTTGTCAGCACAGCGTAATGAGCCAGTTCGTACTTAGGCTCGGCCGCGGGATAGTGAGAGATGTGCACTGTAACGGCGGTGCAGGGCGCAGGGCTGACATAGTGATGCCGCACGGGTCAGTTGTGCAACTGACATATTAATAACGACAAAATTATATAAAGTCTCGCATGCAAGCATTTGGAAGACAACTACTTAGGACTTTCACAACAACTCATACTATGTCTCGAACAATTTCTCCCTCTCTTGATACTGTCGGATACGAAGTGGCGACAGTTGCTGCCGGGTGCTTTTGGGGTGTAGAGCACATTTTCAGAAAGCATTTTGGAAACGGAAAAGGTCTGATTGATGCTCGAGTGGGCTACTCGGGAGGCAGCGTTGAGAATCCTTCTTACAAGCAGGTGTGCACTGCTAGTACTGGACATGCAGAGGCACTACAGTTCTCTTTTGACCCCAGCATTGTGTCTTACGAAACTCTAATTGATTTTTTTTTCCGAATGCATGATCCTACTACCATGAACCGACAGGGCCCCGATCAGGGACCTCAGTACAGATCAGTTATCTTCACTCACTCGGACAGCCAGCTGAAGACCGCTAAAGAGGTCAAGCAGCGAATGCAAAAGACATTCTACAAGAACGAGATTGTGACCGTTATTGAGCCTGTTGAAAACTTTTGGGATGCCGAAACTTATCACCAGTTGTATCTGGTTAAGAACCCTACTGGATACGAATGCCCCAGCCATTTCATTCGAACCAAGCCACAGATCTAAATAAATTGTATGGCAATTGTTTGTCTTGGCCCGTTGGGGCATTCAAGAGCTAGTTACAGAAAGCGTGGACATCTAGATGGTGTGTATTTAATTTATAAACCCAATTGGCCACTATGTTGTATTGTATAGTTGTAGGTTGTAGTTCCATGGTTCGATAAGTAATCAATAGGCGGTAGCCTCATGAACAGGAAACGTACCTTCCTAACATGTCCAAGATCTCTGGGTACGCAGTGCATGCATTTGACAGCGTTGTGGCGGCGCTGGAGGGCCGTCGACCCCACAGTCTGGCTCAATGCATTGCTGTAGTCGGAAATGGAGAGTCCACCGAAGGCTCCTATCCACTGTTTGTGACATGGAATAAGCTGTCTGGCCATAAAATGGTGCTACGGGGTTGCATCGGTACCTTTGAGCCCAAAGACATTGGTACGGGGATAGAATCGTACTCGCTGCTCGCAGCCCTGGAAGATCCCAGATTTCCTGCTATCCGTAAAGCAGAGCTGCCAAAACTTGAGTGTGGGGTGACCTTGCTGACAGACTTTGAGCCGATTGCCGATCCAGAAGATTGGCAAGTGGGACTCCATGGGATAAAGGCCTCGTATAGATACCACGGACGTCGTTATTCTGCAACTTTCCTGCCTGACGTTGCCGAAGAGCAGGGATGGGATCAGTCTACTACATTGAGCTACTTGGCTGATAAAGCTGGTGTGGATGAGCACAATAGCGAAGTTCAAGTGACCAGATACAAGGGCATCAAGTCATATGTCACCTACAAAGAGTATTTGGATATTATGGCTCGCATTTAGAGCGCATATGAGTAATGGGGCAGCATTTTTTTATTTAAACAAATAGGATAACTTTTAATTAATCTATTTTATTTCGAGATAGAAAGAATGGTAGATATACATTGAATATAACGATAAATAATCTGAGGAATGTTGTACAATAAATATTAATTTTTCATTTGAGTTCGAGCAGAAGCTCTAAAGACGCACTGACCAAGCTTGTAGACCTGCTTGACATAACCTTCTGCATCAACGACCGTGAGGTCGGCATCTGCTTCGGTCTTCAGAGTGCCTTTTCGTCCCAAAACACCAATAACGCTGGCAGGATGGGATGTCACAGTCTCCAAAGCCTTCTCTATAGGGATCTCAGCCCATGCCATGAGATTTCGGATACTGGTATCCAGCTCCACAGCACTGCCGGCGATGGTATTTGTGCCGTTTAAAAACAGCCTCAAACCATCTTTGACAATGCTCTGTTTGCCCCATGGATAGTTTCCAGATGGAAGACCCATAGGAAACATTGCATCAGTAACAAGGCAACAGCCCTCTGGGTGAGCATGGTAAGCCACCGATACACCACTTCGATGAACATGAATTCCATCAACAATCATGCCATAGAATGGCTTGGTGCGAGGAGCCACAACATCATCCTTTTGCAGATCCTTTTCAGGAGCACCCAATAACCCAAACAGCCCAGGCTCACGATGGTGAGGTTGGGTCATGGCATTGTAGATGTGGGTTACCATTTTGGCACCAAGGCTCACAGCCTTGCAACCGCCATCATAATCAAGAACACTGTGTCCCAGAGATACGGCAATGCCCCGGCTGGCCAAGTCGGGAATCGTCTCCATGACACCCTCTTGCTCAGCAGCCACAGTGATGATAGCAGCACCGTCGAGGTTATCCTCGCCATACACCTCCTTGAAAGTCTCAATATGGTTAGGAGCAGTAATAAGAGCATCTTGGGGGTGACATCCAGGCTTTTTAGGACTCAAAAATGGTCCCTCAAGGTGGTATCCCAAACTTTCTGCTCCGGTACTAATTCGAGCTGGTTTCAAGCTTGGGAGTACCTGCTTGTAAACATGAGGATAAGTGGAAGGCAAAGTAGGACAATAGGACGTAACACCAGTTCTAAGCAGCTGTTTGCCGACGTAGGCCAATCCATCTTCAAAAGCTCGTGTTGAGCCATCTCCGTAATTGATATCGGAAAAATCGAGGCCAAACGCTCCGTTAAGCTGAGCGTCAATAAAACCAGGCGAAAGTATATCCCCATTCAAGTCAACTATAGCTGCTGTACCAAGGTCATCACTGTATTTTTTAGACAGTTTGGCTACAGTCTCAGGTCCATCGAGAGAAGAACCAATAATTAGTCCCGACCGGGTGTCTACCCATAGCTTGCTGTCGGGATATAACTCTCCTTGGTCACAAAGGGTCGCATTAATGAAATTAATTATTGGCCCATTCAACCGTGACAAGATGTCTTCCTGAGACATTATTGACCTCGGGGAGTTGGGTGACAAAATCAACGAGTCATCCAGGTCACTATCAACAAAACTTGTGTTTGGAGTAGCGGTATTCAGTCGAGGCATCATATCTAAAATGGGGGAGTTTTCACGCCTGCTGACTGCTTATTTTGTTTGGGTATCAAATATTCTAGTATTCAACAAACCAGGACAACAGGTTTATTCTGGTTTTTTTTATTCTTTCGTGGGAATTAAGGATAGAATGGGGCTAAATACAATAAAAGTGTCCAAGCCAACACAGTTAACACAAAAAGCCAACCTTCTCGAGTCTCGGGGGTCAGGTCCGTGCAAACTGAGAAACAATACCGGACAAGTCGCAAGCTTATATACGGACGGAGAATCTCGACCGAAGATCCCCACTGTATTGCAACTAAGTAATTTGATGTGCAGACATGTTGCAGCTATGTGATATCGGGTGCGGCAGGGTGTGTACTGACGACAAAAAGTAATTTGCAGATAACAGGAATGTGCATTCGGACAGCTCGGCGACATCTCCGGGAAGCTCAACAAAGGCGGGCCCAAAAGCACCACTACAACGGCAGAAACAGCCGACTTCACTCCTTAAACCACGGGTATTTCGATGGATATACTGCTTGTCTATTGTTGCTTGTTGCCATATTGTTACCAGAATCAGCACATTCTTGCTTGACATGCGGCTGTACAGGTTACAATGGGTTCTATGCCCCCCCCGTTATGTTACAGTGGTATTGACCCGCCACCCACCATCTCCCACTATGTAACTGTGGGCTACAACGGAGATCGCTCCAGCCCAGTGTGGCCGCTTAGTCAAAAACTATGTAATCGACCAGGTAGAATCGCCAACTGCTTGTTTCGAACTTTAATGAGTGCTCCGATAGCGCTCTTCACCTTGTTCGACCCCACCAGGCGATAAGCCCAGATAATAGTGATTATTATAGTCCTGGCATATGGGTTACACTGCAGGAGACAAGTCATTAGAGCACGGATTACTGCAAATTAGTTAGACAAGGAGGGTATTAGCTGCAGTTGTATGTAGTCATTGGTCTAGATAAAGCAAAACTGCTGGTACATATCCATCTGTACAGTCAAACTGACTGCACATCTTCTTGACTTGGATTACGGGAGACCGTGACAAGCATGTCAGACCTCGTACTGGTTATCCAAAGATTTCACCAATGCCAACTACATGATTTAGATATTGCCTAGCGATCATACATTGTAAAGCTGTAGTCTGGTTTTTGCTCTTGATGTTGCACTTGACCATTATTTTAGTATTGCATTTGATTTTCCGGAAAAACCAGTCGATTAAAAGTGCCCCACTCATCGCTGCTTGTTTTTGTCCACCCCTCCTGCCCCACACAGAAAATAACTTAAGTGGTCCATATCCAGCAGCTGCCGCCGCACAAGTTAGTTCACCAACTAACATTACTGAGCCAATTGATGAAGTGCTGGTAGGGGCCATGGACTTTGAATTTGCCGATCAAATCCCCCTCCATTTGACGGAGCTTGGCAAAGCCATTGGCCAGATGTTTATGGTCGGATTTGCTGGCCATCAAGTCACCCCAGAGATCAAGGATCTGATTACCAAGTATCATGTAGGCTCTATCATTTTGAGTGTTAAGAATTTGGACAATGCCGAGTCCACACGAAAACTAGTCCTTGAACTACAGACTATTGCTCATGAGGCAGGCCATGAGCATCCTCTGTTGATTGCTATTGATCAAGAGAATGGAATGCTCAACAACCTTCATGATGAGACTTATCTGAGTCAGTTTCCAGGACCAATGGCGATTGTAGCGACAAAGTCGTTGTCTCTAGCTCGCCAAGTTGCGCACGCTATGGGTATCGAACTCAAGGCTCTAGGAGTTAATTGGTTGTTGGGACCGGTTCTGGATGTGTTGACAAATTCTACCAATCGACTATTGGGAGTGCGAACTATGGGAGATGATCCTCATGAAGTGTCGAGATTTGGTTGCGCCTTTTTGGAAGGCTATGCATCTGCTCAAATGGCCACTTGTGGAAAGCATTTTCCAGGATACGGCAATGCCACTGTCGATACAACCGTCGGGTTGCCTATAGTTCCAGAGTCTATCGAGCAGCTCGAGACAGCCTCGTTGATTCCGTTCCGCCAATCCATTAAGGCAAAAATCGATTCTATCATGGTTGGAGGGTGTGCTCTGCCGAAGATTGCTATGAACGAGATGCATGCCTGTCTTAGTGAGCGAGTAGTTAGAGAGTTGCTTCGAGATGAAATGAAGTTTGACGGAGTGATTGTGAGCGAGTGTCTGGAAATGGATGCTTTATACGAAAATGTTGGTGTTCGACAAGGTGCTGTTATGGCTGCTATTGCTGGTTGTGATGTCATCTTAGTGTGTTCTTCTTACAGACTGCAGCGTGAAGCGATATCTGGTATATTTGGCGCAGTGCAAAGCGGAATTCTTGATGAAGAGGCCATATTTGCCTCTGCTAGAAGAGTGGCCAGGGTCAAGGCTGAAAGATTATCATGGCAAGAAGCGTTGAACCCAAAGCCATTAAGTTATTTGAGAGAACTCAAAGAAAAGCACTTGCCATTATCCAAAACAGCATACGAACAATCGGTAACTCTGGTGCGGGACCACGCAAAATATATTCCTTTGACAAAGTCGGTTGAGCCAGATAGCGATATTGTTGTGCTTACTCCATTGGTTTCTCCATTGATTTCTACAAAGCACGACGAGAGTCTCAATCACCTGCTGTTGGGTGAAACTGTTTTCCAGGAGTTTGGCAGAGCATTGGCCAAATTACATTCTGGTAAAGTATTACACGCTAGTTACACTGCGAATGGTGTCATGAGCATGCACGATACTCTGATAGAGCGAGCTCAGGCTGTCATTATCCTCACTACCGACGCCAATCGGAACATGTACCAGGTCGGTTTCTCCAAACATGTAAGCATGATCTGCTCTCAGCAGCGCAAGCCGATTATTGCTATAGCTGCATCTTCCCCGTACGACATGGCTCTGGATCGAACTATTGGCACATATCTGTGTCTATATGAATTTACATTTGAGGCGCTAGAGACCACCGCCAAAATCCTTTTCGGTTCACTTCCTGCAAAAGGAAACTTTCCTGGAAGTGGATTATACCAAAGGACCCAAAGTCTACAGCCGAACAACAGCAACAATGCTCGGCCCAACCGTAATAAATGGCTGGTGGAAAAATGGGGTAAAGAAAGGGATTTCAAGCGTCTAAAAACACTATGGGAGAATTGCTTTCCTGAAAGAAGACTGGGACCTGGATTGGGTGCATTCCAGACTCTGATAACTGATAGTTCTACGTCTCAGACACATTTCATTGTGCGCAATTCAAGTACAAACAATCTGTACGGGTTCTGTGCCACTTGGGTATACGAAGAGCAAGGCATTGGATGTATTGCAATGATTTTTGTTGAGCCTTCTAGGCGAGGTATGTCTATTGGCCGCAGTTTACATGACAGGGCGGTTAAATATCTGGTTCAGGAGCGCAAGGTGAAGAGCGTTCGGATCGGGTGCTCGGTGCCATCCTTCTTCCATGGAGTTCCAATGTCAAACTACAAGGCACAGATGCAGTGGTTCCAAGGCGGGGGATGGAATATTGACGCGGTTAAAGGTCAGGCTATCTCGGAAAGTGTGGACGCTATCAACGGGGGAACTCAAGGGTCTCCCCCGCCCAATCCTGACATGATGCACCACGACCATCTCCACCATCGGCACCACGCGCTTATGTTCCAGGAGGGAGACAGAGGTGACACGGAGGAGTATATTCTGGCTCTGTCTACAATGCTGCTTACGTCACTGCAGGAATGGTCGCCATCCAAGAAGCTCATCCAGCAATTGGAAATGGTGGGCATTAAGTTTGATATCTGCTTGCATGAAGAGCGGCTTACAGAGATTCTTGGCATAATTACCAGATGTTACGGTCATGTTGAAGGTCTGTTTGCATTGTATAAGTCGGCTATGGAAGGAGGCGATGCTAAAATAATAGTGGCTCTGGATCCTGCCAAGAAAACCGTGGTGGGTAGTATAATTCTGTTTACTCGAGGCAGCAGCATTGCGGGATCCATGCCATGGATTCTCGAATTCGAAGACGCCAGAGTTGGGGGTCTATGTGGAATAATTACAGATAGTCAGTACAGCCGAGAGCTGATTGATATATTCAATCAAGGACTGGTGGGATGTGGAGTGCGCCAGTTCAAAATCCAGGGATTTGAGCGCTGCGTGTTGGACAGGGTGTCTGATCACGAAGCAGTGGGATATCTGGAAAACGGTTTTCACCTTTGGAGAAGGTACCTGCAGATCAGCAACTCTGCTTCGTCATTTATTATTTAGGCATTTTAATGATAGTCGTTGTAAATTGTCATATTGATGTAGATGCATGTCATTCCTTCAATGCCATCCGTATGTGGTAATGCCCCGCCATAGGGTCAGGACAGTGTTACATTGAGGAATGTGACATCGAACGCGGGACCGGATTTTTACAGCGACGGCCCAAAACTGCCATTATCCTGCTACACTGGCCCCGGCCCACAAGAGCCGTACTCCATTGTGACGGAATCTGTCAAAACCAACTGCCCATACAATGTGTGCGGATAATTTTGGTACTACGGCAGCACTAAAATCTGTGGGCACACACAGGCCGGGTGCTAATGCTACTACCCGACAGCGGGCCCAGCGAAGTAACACCACGCTGCTACATGCCTTGTCCGAATTCACGATGCATTCGACACGCGCAAATGCTACGCCATGACGGCACAATGGCCAATGCCATCAATACCCCCAAGAGTTGGGGTGTTATATGTGGGTTTGTCTTTCAGTGTAACAGTGCCCTGGGTCCACAACTGCCCTGCCAAACCCGCGACAAGAATCCGGGTAAGGGTTGCAATGCTGCGGTTGCAATGATAACGGGCGACACATTACTTCTTACAGGCACATATATATATATATATATAAACATCACGACGCATGCACAGCAGAATCGAGGGTCTTTTTGGTTGACTGCCGTAGGATTCGCGACCGTTTGCTTCAAAACTAAAACAAAACCTGGGCGTGGTTTATGGGCCTGCAAAAGATGTCGGGACATGATGTTGCTGGCAGCCCAAGCTCGGTAGATTCGTCGCTGGCGTCTACTTCGGCGACATCGCCAACGTTTTTGAGTCCACCAGCGTCTCCAGATGGCGCAGGGTTCGACAAGCTGGTGGGCCAAATTAATGCCACCAAGCTCGACAGTGACAAGCTTGCTAGTCGGTTTGATGAGGACGACACTGCATCTTCTTCTGTGCAACAGAATATTGTCAACATGAAGGATAGTTTCAATTTTGTAAACCTCAACTCGATTGTTGATAGAGCATCCAGCCATCTCCGATCTGTGATGGCTGCTCCATACCACACCCCGACAATGCTTCCCAGTTGCATGACCAAGCTGCCGTCTGGTGGTGAAAAGGGTGACTATTTGTCGGTAGATTTGGGAGGGTCGACATTTCGAGTAGCATTTGTTTCCCTTCATGGCCAGGACCAGGATCCTGATATTCTCTACAAAACCGTTGTTCCAGTGCCTGATTCGATCAAGCAGGGAACGGGCGAGGCTTTCTTCCTGTGGATGGCTCAGGAAATCGCCAAAGCAGTTGATACCGTCAAGAAAAATGGTCTCCAGCTGGAGGACCACCTTCGAATGGGGCTATCGTGGAGTTTCCCGTTCACCCAGACTTCGATGGATATGGGCATTATTGAAAAGATGGGCAAAGGATATGTTGTGGCTGATGATGTTGCTGGGTGGGACTTGAAAACTGCATTTGAAACTGCTCTTGGAAAATTAGGGCTGAATGTGACAGTATCTGCAGTGGTCAATGACGGAACTGCATGCATGATATACAGGGCTTATACCGATCCGTCCACAAAGATATCCCTTATTTTGGGTACTGGTATCAACGCAGGGGTAATGATGCCTCTGGAACTTATCGCTGAAGAAAAGCGATCTCTTGCGGGGGCTGGTTCCTCCCATTGTATGGTCAATACCGAAATTTCCATGCTCAGCAGCACCATTATCCCAGACACATGTTGGGACATGGAGCTCGATAGCAACATGGAGCACCCCGGATTCCAGCCGTTGGAAACCAAAGTTTCGGGCCGATACTTAGGCGAAATTAGCCGCCTGATAATTCGTGATCTTATTGATGACAAGGCAATTTTTGGAGGCCAATATCCAAAGGGATTGGACCTTCCATATGGATTGGAGAGTTCATTGATGTCAGACATGGAGCAGCATTACAGAGAAAATCGCATGGATTTGGTGAGAAGCACATTTGCCAAAAGCCATCCTCATTCTTCTACATCAGACGCAGACCTGAAACAAGTTTGTGAAGTATTTGAGCTTGTGTCGGACCGGTCTGCTGCTTTTACAGCTGCTGCCCTAGTGGCGCTTGCCGATATTTTGTCCACGGCGACCAACAGCGAACAAAACGAATTAACTGGGTCTAGCAACCCTATAGAATGTACAATTGCATATACTGGCACAGTGATTGAACGGTATCCATACTTCCGGGAGCGATGCCAGGCATGCCTGGATGAAATCGCTGCCGACAGAGGATTCAAGCTGCGACTGGAATCTTCGCATGAAGGATCCGTCCTAGGGCCAGTCATTGCTGCGGCCATGTAGAGTAGAAAATATTTATTAGCATTGACTATAAACCATAACGAAACCTGTAGCCAACAACTTTTTGATGAAACTACTTTCAACTATCATCAATACATTATCGGTATGATCATTATGTTGACATTTCAAACAAATGGCTGGCCAGCAGCCATCCGGCCAGCACCACAGCTACACATGCAATCTTCTGAGTTCTAGACATGCCTCGCTTGGCCTTGACTTCGGCTTCCTGGCGAGGCTGTTGGGATGACTTGGCAGAAGCCGGATCCGACTTGGATGATGCCAGCTCGCCACCGGACTGAACAGGCGCTGTTCTTGTTGCAGCGGCAACAGGACGAGTACTGGTTTGAATGCGACTGACCAAGTGGCCAAAATGCTCTCTGAATTTGGCGTTGTGGGCAACGTTCCATTCACCAGACTGCCGTGCGTACTGCCTCTTTTGATCGTCTGTAGTGGTGATGGAACCGGCCGTGCTTTCGCTAGAACACATAAAACTGAGAAGACCATTAAGAATCGTGCTGACGCTCCAGGCTGGGTTCCACGTGTTGGGGTGATAGTCTGATATCGACAAACAGAGTCGAGTGTTGACCCGGAACCGCCCACTAGGGGTCATCATGCGGATAGCTGGCGGTTTGAACGGATAGTCTGCCGGGAAAATCAGAGTGCCATGATATATTCCGCCTTCATATGGAGTGTCTGGGGGTCCAGTGATCACATAGTGCCATCTTTATTTAGTGTGTTAGTTGCTGGTTCGCTGTCGCACAAGCTTCGCTACTTACTCTAAAATGTTGGACTCAGAGGGGGCTGTTTCTATATAAGGAGTTGGACTCTCCTGGATCAGCTTATACTCCTTTGTCAACTGAGGTTAGATGTCTATTATTTGAGCGGGTAGCGCTACATACTCGTTTATGAGCAGCTCTGGTGGCCATGAAGCAGATTGTATCACAGTTACCAATATTGGCCATCTTATGAGCGATAGGCGGTACCCCAACCCTCATACATCATTATTGTTGACATAATTCTTATTATGACTATCCAAGCATACTACCATAATATTGGCCGCTAAAACTCGGTGACCTGACAACTCTAATTTCCATATTTATTGATCTACACAGCAGAGTAATATCTACTCTCGTTCTTGGGCTTCATATACTTGATTCGCACAAACAGCAGACTACAGCATGGGGGTGTGTATGTCATGCTTGAAAGGGGATGACTCGGACGGTCCCTCAGAAACAACACCGTTGGTTCAAGAATACAGTCCGGTAGTTAATCCTTATGGATATAGAGATAACGACCGACAGTCTGCTGAGCGGCAGGATGCTTTGCAACGAATTGTTGGTTTCACAGGCCAAAACTTAATAGATGTGGCTGCAGTCGCTCAGCCCGAAGTTCATTCAATAGGCCGATCAGCTGGCGAATATCGGCAGATTGCCAATACTTTGAAGTTGAATGCTGCTTTGCCAAAGCCAAGTATCAAAAAGCTCACTGATGAAGAGCGGGCATGGCTTCAAGGCTTGGGCAAGCAAGCTGACACCGCTATAAAGAATGAGCCTACGGTCAGCCTGCCGGGCCCGCTGGTCCACACATTTGAGTAGCGTGGGACCTTTGGATCTGTTCCGGGTTTCTACGTTCTGGCATGATCAGAGGTCTCGTCGGTTTAGCAGGCTTTGCTTGTTTGTTTCGACGGCTGAGACCTGATATTTATAATACATATTTATATGTATATGTATATGAATAACATATGAATAACTACAGTAATGATAAAATACCGAAATATGTGCCGTGTAGCTTTTGAATAATATAATGGACACAAATAGGTGTATATGGTGTTTACTACAGTCATGTTGGACTTAACTTCATCATTTTGAGCCTCATGAACAAGCGAAAGACGAAGTCAGCCGAGTCAGAGCCAAAGCGCGTCAAAGTCGAGGGCCAAGAAGTAAGTCACAGTGCCAAACAAAGATCTAACAAGCCTTTCGAGGTCTACGCATCGATTCTCGGTTTGATTCCTAGTCTGGAAGATGACGGTAGGCCAATCTCGAAGGAATTCAGCAAGCTGCCAAGCAAGAAGTTATACCCAGACTACTACACGACAATCGAATCACCACTATCTCTCCATGAAATAAAAGATGCTGTATCCAAACGTCATTATGAATCACCCGAAGAATTTGTTGGCGCATTCGAGCTGATGGCGCAGAATGCTGAGACATTCAATGACTCGGCAAGTCTCATTGCTCAGGATGCCCAACGCATTCTCAGCTTTGTCAAGGACCAGATTGAAGAGTGGCAACAAGCCAATTCGAAGGACAAGCATGAGGAATACGTTGAGAATTTGCGGGCCAAGGCGCGGTCTGTTGTCAAAGAGCTGATCAATTACAAAGCTCGTGGTCGAAAGTTATCTGATATCTTTATGGACGAGCCTAGTCGCGAGCTTTATCCTGACTACTATAAAATTATAAAGAAAGCAACCTCGTTCAATACTGTATTAGAACAGATTGATAATGGCGAAGCCGATACGCTTGATAGGTTTGAAAGTCTGGTGAGTTTGGTGTTTTTTAATGCAACCACGTATAACCAGGAAGGCAGCCAAGTGTATGCTGATGCCGAAACACTGAAAAAACAATTTGAGACAAAATTAGAAAAGCTGCGTCACAGTTTAGGAGAAGACCCGAGTCCGCCAAAGTTGAAGCTGAGCTTAAAGGCCAGTGCCAAGAAGGAACCAGTGCCTAAGCAGGAGCCTTTGTCAGAGGTCAGCGCTGAGCCTGAAGACGATTTGGAAGGTCCAGATGATGATGACCAGGATGATGATGATGATGATGAGGAGGAGGACGAGGAGGACGAAGAAGACGGAAATGATGGACAAGAAGACGAGGATGCTATAGATGGACAAGACGATGACGATGACGCCGAAGGAAAGAATGAATCCGAGGACGAGCACAATGTTAAGGAACAACTCGAAAATGATGGCGGTGAAGAAGAGGAAGATGAACAATACGAACTAGGTGAGCTGCATAATTGGCGCCGAGAGCAAGGAAAGACTGCTGCCGATGGTCTGTTGCAGGCCATTCGAGTCATTCCTACAATCCCTGTCACGTCACGATATATGCAGGCAAAGAATCCCATCCCACCCATAAATTTTCGAGACTTGTTTCAAATCGACTTTCCTGCATCTGCAAAACATACCGTGACATCCTACTCTTTTGGTGTGCCAAGCTTTCACAACCAAGTGAACCTCGCCATAGACCTCCATGAATCTATGCACTCACGATATTACAATATGTTTGTTGTCCACCAAGGACGGAGACTGCATCCAATTTCGTCTACAGATACCAATCCTTGGGCTGACAACTCCAAACCAGTAATGAGCAGATATGAAGTCAATCTCATCCCGGGATTGAACCATGTGGAAGTGCTCGTCCAGGCAAGTCCTCGAGGCCAGGGCCCCCCTGCACGCCATTCATCGATGAACACCCCACAGTCTTTTGACAACGGTGAACAGGAGGTATGCACACTATGGATATTGCTTGGAAAGCAGTTATCAATGTAATCGTCATCAACCGCTGTTCGTAATAATGTTGTCTTGAACTTGTACTTTTATTTGTATGTACAGCTATTCTAAATCAATATGGACCGACCTGCTATGAACAGCGTCCTTTTTTTATTGAGTGGCAATTGATTGTTTTATCTATTTAAATATTTCATGATAATCTGTGTGACTAGCGACTGTCCATTGTTTCGAAAAAGCTCCCACAACCAGTCGAGTGCCCATGCGGTTGCCTAACCCCAAGATACATAACCAGATGCGCAGAAATAAATTTCGAGCCCTTGATAGCTGTTTGAGTGGAAAATCTCGGACGATAGCCGGGACAATAAAGCGAGCGTGGTCAAAGAAACAAACTGGTAAGCCATGTCAGTGTCGACAAATTCCATCAAGCTTCTTGCAGGCAACTCACACCCAGAACTGGCCAAACTGGTGAGCCAGCGCCTTGGGGTGGAGCTCAGCAAGATCCAAGTATCTCAATACTCGAATCAAGAGACGTCAGTAACTATTGGAGAGTCTGTAAGAGATGAGGATGTGTTTATTTTGCAGACTGGTTGTGGCGAAGTCAATGACTACTTGATGGAACTCCTTATTGTCATCCATGCTTGTAAGACTGCGTCTGCTCGACGAATAACGGCAGTCATCCCAAATTTCCCATATGCTCGGCAGGACAAAAAGGACAAAGGACGTGCTCCTATTACGGCAAAGCTGATGGCCAACATGCTGCAGACTGCAGGTTGCAACCATGTCATAACCATGGACTTGCACGCCAGCCAGATCCAAGGGTTCTTTGAAATCCCGGTCGACAACCTGTACGCCGAACCCACGGTGCTTAGGTACATCCGTGAAGAAATCGACTACAAGGATGCGGTGATCGTTTCGCCCGATGCTGGTGGGGCCAAGCGAGCAGCAGCGCTAGCTGATAGATTGGACCTTAACTTTGCACTAATCCACAAAGAAAGGCAGCGGGCCAATGAAGTATCTCGAATGGTACTAGTTGGATACGTTGAAAACAAGGTATGTATTCTTGTTGATGATATGGCAGACACTTGTGGTACACTTGTCAAGGCCTCCGAGACTCTGATCTCTCATGGTGCCAAGAAGGTCATTGCTATCGTTACTCATGGTATTTTCAGTGGCCAGGCAGTCCCCAAAATCAATTCCAGTCCGTTGGACAGTATTGTATGCACAAACACTGTCCCTCATAATCATATACAGGATTCATGCCCCAAGCTCAAGCATATCGATATCTCGCCTACTCTGGCAGAAGCCATTCGACGACTCCATAACGGCGAGTCTGTTTCATATTTATTCACCCATGCCCCACTCTAGCTATCTTTGTTTATTTCACTCAATTACATTGTGGAGACTTTTTTGTCAAGTTTGATGACACATACTACTCGTAAGAATTGCTGATCCTGGTATCCTTCAAGCCGCTGCCGCACCAGCTGGCGCAACTCTCCCCTGCATACTGTGTGATGACGTTTTCCATGCATGGAACATGGAACGTCTACAACTCAGCCTTCGCCCGCCAATTGCTTCAACAGTAGCAAAAGTGACAGCATCATGCGCTATACGTAATCGACGAAGCCGGGTCGCACATCGCTTGGCGTAGGTGCAGTGCTTGCTAGCGGCAACTCTTGTTGCAGCTCGCCTAAACTCACATCTCAAAACCACCAACGTCTCCTATTTCCATTGCATGTCATCATCATCATCATCATCATCATCATCATCATTATCATCACCGCTACTCTTACAATGTATGTATGTGATGTGCATTCTTCTTCGTGAACATCGGCCATCGTATCAATGCCTGTCTATACGCGGCAATTTGTCGCAAGGCACCACCAGCCTTGTCGTCCCATTGTTCACCGCAAATGCGGGTGCACACCTCCATACCCACCACGCCTTGTGCGGCGGTGGAGGCTGGTCTGCAGCTGCCTGACCTTAGCGCGTGGTATTAAGATAGCACGACTCCTTGCTTTTTGGCTTCTTAACTACTCCGATCCTTGAAGTGTCTTGACATTGGGTCTGTGGTCATTTTCCGTCTATTGGCTATTCCATAGTCACGCAATTGAAAGTGGTTGTCACTTAGTACCTGTCTAATTACTTCTTGTACTATAGCTGTTGTTTTTTTTTGTTGCTTTTTCAAGGTCCGAAATCATTCCCACCGAGTCTAGCTTGACAATTGGTCAATAATGAGCTTCCTCAAGAAGGGAAAAAAGTCTGTCGACAATGCATTGTCGCAGACTGAATCCGAGGCCAAAGACAAGCTGCCTGATATCCCTGTTGGCGCGTCGCCCAATGAGTTTGCCCAGCAGGTGAATTCTGCTTTTGACAAGTATGGTCATAAAATTGACCTGCGAGACCCCAGCCAGCAGTTGAATAGGGGCCAGTCTTCGCAGATACCCCAAGGTGGGCAGTCGACCTCTAATGGTGCCGATGTGTCCAATGGTAGTAGTCTGGGAAAGCCTGTTGCCCAATCCAGCCCTCGTCCCAGTACTTCGCAGGGAAATGCTCCTCAATTGACTGGATTGGCTGCTTCTGTGTCAACACAGGGTCAGAATGCGCTACACTCTGTATCGCAGCCTGCTACCGAGTTTACCAACAATGCCATGTCGCACCTCCCCGATGGCGTTCCTAAGGGGGTGTCTCAGACAGTTACATCCCAAGTTCCTGGTGCCATTGACAAGGCCTCTCAGGCGATACCTGGTCTCGTTGCTAGTGGTCAAAATGCTGTAGCTTCTTCTACTCCAAATGGTCGACCCACTCGAGAAGCTAGAGAGCCTGCAGCTGATTATCCAGTAGGAACTCGAATTCCTAGTGGCCATGCGTCTAGTCCTCCTACCAGCCCATTGCCGCCAACTCCTGATGCATTTGCATCTGGAAAGCCGGCCGTTCCTTCCAAGGATGTCTCAGCAGGCTCTCAGTCTCCTTCTGTTGCTGCAAAGGGTCCTGCAGATGTGAAGACAGCGGTCGAATCAAGCTCTGGCGAGTCGCCTGTTGCTGCTGTTACCGGTGGATTAGCTGGTCCGAATGGAGCTTCAAATGCCTCGCCTGCCGCTGCTCCTAAGGTACCTGTATCTGCTCCTCTCACGTATGCTCCACGAGCAGCTACTCAAAAGCCTGCTGTACCTGCTGAGGTGACTGCATCTCCGCAATCTGTCGATGCTGCAACCAAATCAGTTCCTTCTTCAAATGCTGCTCCTCAGTCAGCAGGAAATACTTCAATTCCTCAATCTGCTGCTGTTCCAGCAACCGCACCATCGCAACCTCAAGCTCAGGCTCCCGCCAGTACTGTCTCCTCTAAATCGGTAGATAGTGCTGCGCCTGCGGCGAAATCTGGCGCTGCTGGTGCTGCTGGTGCTGCTGGTGCTGCTGGTGCTGCTGGTGGTCCAAAGCCAAAGCACTCTTTGGCAGGTGCTTCTGCTACTGCGCTCGCAAGTATGCCCAAGCCTGACCACACCCAGGAGACATCCAAGAGTATATCTCAGGACAAGATCGACCGTAAAAACAAATCTGTCGTTACCAAGCTTGCAAAGAAGCAAGCTGTTCCTGATTACGTTGGATGGAAAGAAGTTGGTGGATGGGACGACAGGACCCAGTTGGAAAATGATGATGAGGTTGAGGACCTTATCAACCGCTCCACATTGCTTGAAAGCTATGTCAGCGATAAATTTTATGGTGACTGGTACCATAATACTGTACTGATTGTCTTGGCTTGCTTCTTTTCTTGGCTCATTGCTCGGCTAGGTGGAGGTGTGGCTTGGCTCTCTATTGTGATCGCCTTTGTTGGAACGGCATACCGTACCAGTATTCGTCGGTTGCGTCGAAACGTGAGAGACGACGTTACTAGGTTGATGGGCTTGAAAAAGCTCGAGACTGATACTGAGTCGATGGAGTGGCTTAATACTTTCTTGGTCAAGTTCTGGCTAATTTATGAGCCTGTACTGTCTCAACAAGTTATTACTATCGGAAATCAGGTGTTGGCAGATGCCACTCCCGGATTTATTGAGGCGCTCACTATTGATACTTTTACTCTAGGTACTAAGCCTCCTAGAATTGACCATGTTCGAACTTTTCCCAAAACTGAAGATGATGTTGCAGTGATGGATTGGAAATTCTCTTTCACTCCTAATGACGTTGAAGATCTTACCAGCCGTCAGCTGAAGAGCAAAGTCAATCCTAAGATTGTCCTTGGTATTCGAGTTGGTAAAGGTATTGTCTCTAAATCGCTGCCTGTATTGGTTGAAGACATGTCCTTTTCAGGTCTGATGCGAGTTCGTATCAAGATGATGACAACTTTCCCTCACGTGCAGACTGTTGATGTATCATTCTTGGATCCTCCTGATATTGACTTTGTTCTCAAGCCTATTGGAGGTGATACCTTTGGTTTCGATATCAATGTTATCCCTGGTCTCAGTAAATTCATCAAGGAGATGATCGATGCTAATGCCGGTCCGATGCTCTATGCTCCAAATGCCTTCCAATTGAATGTTGAGCAGATGCTTGCCGGTGCTGGTCTCGACTCAGCGATTGGTGTTGCTGCTGTGACCATCCACTATGCTAAAGGCTTGAAGGGATCTGATGCCATTGGAAACACTGTTGATCCTTATGTTAAACTTGGATTCAATGAGCGTGAGGAGTTGGCTCGAACTGACATTAAGTCAGACACCAAGAACCCCTCATGGAATGAGACTAAGTACATCTTAGTAAAGAATCTCAATGAGGTGCTCACATTGCAGTTGGTGGATTTCAATGATTTCAGAAAGGATAAGCCTATTGGAGTTGCTAATTTCCCTCTTGAGAAGCTGAAGACTTCTCCTGACCACGAAAATGTCACTGCTGAAGTCCTGGCTGGTACCAAGAACCGTGGAGGTATTTGTTTCAGTGTGCGGTGGTACCCTGTTCTCGAAGGAAAGAAGCTTGACGATGGAACAGTGGAGCCTGCCCCTGAGTCTAAATCTGGAATTGTCAAGTTCACAGTGCACCAATGCAAGGACCTTGATGCCAAGAAATCCCTCGTTGGTCAGCTATCTACTTACGCAGATTTGCAATTGAACGGCAAGACTCTGCAGACATCCAAGACTGTCAAGCGAAGCAACAACCCTGTTTGGGATCATTCTTACGAGTTCCTTGTGCCTAACAAGTCGAAGGCTGCTTTGAGTGCAGTCATCCGTGATTCCAGAGGTATGTCGGTTGATCCAGTGGTGGGTACCTACAAGGTTCCCTTGGCTGCTCTGCTCTCTGGAACAGAGCAAGGAAAGGATTGGTATGACTTGTCTCCAACTGGTAAGGTCAGGCTGAGTGCCACCTGGAAACCTGTTGCCCTCAAGGACGTGGCTGGAAGCAGTTATATTGAGCCTATTGGTGTGCTTCGATTCGACATCAAGCGAGCCAATGGATTGCGAAATTTGGAGCGTGTGGGAAATATTGATCCTTACATGCGAATCCTGGCCGGTGGCTTCCTGAAAGCGAGAACCGCTGCTGCAGATTCCACAGTTGATCCTATTTTCAATGAAATCCTGTATGTCCCTATTCAGAGTGATAGTCAGGAGATTGTTATTGAGGCTATGGATGTGGAGAAAATTGGCAAGGATCGAAGCTTGGGTTCCTTTAAGGTTAATTTGGCTAGTCTCATTCAAACAGATGCATCTGGAAACTATGTAGAATCGGCATCGGAGGCTTTGTCTACTGGTGAATTTGCGATGCCAAAGAAGGGCCCTAAAGGTAAGCTGTCATACAATGTACAGTTTTTCCCGGCATTGCCTGTGATGGATCCTGAGGAGGCTAAGCAGAAGAAAGAGGAAGCCGAAAAGAAACGTGCTGAGGCTGCTGCTGCTGCTTCAGAGAAGGATGCCAAGAATGCAAAGGATGCCAAGAATGGCAAAGAAGCTCCAGAGGCAGAGGAGGTTGTTCCAGAAGAATCTGCGGAGCGACAGCTGGTTGATATTCCTCTTGAAGATCTCGTTAAGCGAGAAGCAGGAATCTTCGCCTTGACAGTAGAGGATATTTCCCAGCCTAGCAGCTCGGCATTCTTGAAGGTCTATTACGATAACGCTGTTTCTCCAGTGTTTTCGAGTACCAAGTTGAAGGGATCTTCAAATAGGGTTTTGGAATCGTCTGATTTCATGGTTCGAGAACTGGAATTTTCTCAGCTTGTATTTGAGTTACAGCCGAAGGATGATTCAAATGACGACAATGATATTCTTTCATCTGTCACATTACCAACCTTGCAGGTTTTGCGTGATTCGTATGAGCATTCCAAGGTAATTACTCTTAGTGGACGTGGAGGTAGAGCCCAGGTAAAGGTGAGGTCAAGATATTTCCCAGTGGAGAAATTTGCTCTTCATCCTTCTGAGAGCGTTGGAAACCAGGGTGTTGTTAAGGTGGACGTCATTGGAGCTACCGATATCGAAGCAGCTGATCGAAGCGGTAAATCAGATCCATATGTTTCCTTCGTTATGAATGGAGTGAAGGTTCATAAGACTGAGACTATTAAGAAGACTCTGAACCCTGTTTGGAACGAGAAATTTGAGGTTCCTTCCAAGAACAGACTGGGTGATAAATTGGAGGGTCAACTGTTTGATTGGGATGTGGGTCCAGGAGCTGACGACCCCCTAGGTAACTTTATTGTGCCATTGGCAGAGGTCACTCCCCTACAAGGACAAGAAATGAGCTTGCCGCTAGCAGGACACAAGGGTACTGTTCAGTTGCGAGTGCTATTCACTCCCGGATATATTCGACCCAGCCGTAAGAGCAGTGGCAGTTTCGTGCCTCTGGGAGGCGGTAAGGTTCTCGAGATGGGTGGCCTTGTTGGTGGCGTCGCTGGTGGTGTAGCTGGTGGAGTTGTTAACGGTGTTGGCGGTGTTGCTAGCGGCGTTGGTGGTGTTGCTGGTGGTGTAGCAGGTGGTGTTGTCAGCGGTGTCGGTGGAGTCGGTGCTAAAGGAACTGGACTTTTGAAAAGCGCTTTCGGCCGTGGAAAGAAGGATAAAGATACTTCTTCTCTAGCAGTGGCATCGCCCAACACAAGTGGCATGGCCGATAATTCGTCTGTGTTTGACCAACAGAGCACTACCTCTGCTTCGCCAAGAAAGAGAGCAGGATCCGTTGGAAGTGGTACTTCCGGTGTGACCACCGCTGCTGGAGCTGACGCAGTCAATGCCACGATTGCCATCTTGTCTGTTCGTGGCCTCGATAATTCTCACTTGCAGGCAAGAGCTTACTTGGTGGGACGAAAGGAGAAGGAGGTCCATAAGTCCAAGACAGTCAAGACCTCTTCAGGTGAAGCTACGATTAATGAGACGTTCAACTTGAAAGCTCAAACTGATGCCCAACTGGTATTCAGAGTCAGAGAACACAAGAGTCTAGGCAGAGATTCGGAGATTGGTCAAGCTTCAGTTCCTGTTGCGAACCTTGCTGACGGCGAGCAGGCATTGCCTGTTGGCCAGGGTGAAATTTTGGTACGAGTGACTTTGAAATAATTCTAATATTTTAAGAATAAAGACATAAATATATATTTTATATATACTAATTTGGCGTGCCACTCTAACCTTTAGTAGCCTTTGTAACCAAAATAAAAAAAATGTAATGGCTGAGCACATATGCAAAATATTTCTTAGTTTATCCAAAAGGTTCCCTACTGCCTATCGAATATTAGCCAATCTCGATGTGTTGAGGTGTACATTAACATCGAGAGTATCGGTCTGTTCAGCGATCTTGTCGAGTCGCTCATTCTGCGTGTTTATTTCGCTGTTAAGAGCCATGGAAAGCTTGTTGAGTCTTCCACTCATAGTGGCTATACTGTCCAAGTTACCGTCGATTTCATTTTCAAGCTCCTCGTCCTCAGAATCAGCTTCAAACTGGTATTTAGAGCGTTCTTCAGACTTTGACCATTTCTGCTTTTGGTATTTCAACGCAGTCTCACTAAGACCACCCGGATTATCTCCAGTCAATCCCTTGACAACTCGCTGCTGACTCTCAAAGGCAGCTTGACGTCGGTTCTCACGGGAAATTTGTTCTTGTTGGTACTGTTGCTTGATACGAGCCTCTTGCTCAAGATGACGCCGTTTGGAATTGAAAGGGTTCGAGACATTAGGCATGAACAAAGGTCGATTAAGAACCTTAAGTTCTCTGGCCTTATCTTCTGCAATACGATTTTGGTTTTCAGCCAATGCAAGACTCCGCTCGGTGTTGGCAATACGCTCTCCTTGTGATCCCAGCATTCCTAGAGTATTTCGGCCACTTTCTTCGGCTTCAGCTGCAAGACGCAGAGCATTTCGCGTTGAATTTACCGATTCTTGTTTTGTAAAGCGGATCTGGCCCTTTATGGCTTCAACATCCTCGTCTTCAGAGTCAAGTTCCTGCTTTTGCTCACTGCCATATCCTGTACTTTCGGGTTCTCGAGCTACTTGATCCAGATCGCTCGGCCTTGCAAATAGTTCATCATCATCATCATCGTCACCTGTAGACGAAACATTGGCCGCATTGTTACGCGGGGGCTCAGGTCTTGCGAACCCACCAGTTTGGCTGCGTCCCTGGAACAGTTGATCTCTAGCAAGTTGCGTTGTGTCTGAAGTCTCTGTCCTCGTAAGTGGATTCCCAAACCTGTTGGCATAGCTAGCCTCAGCAGCAGCATACGGTGATGGGTCATTCGGCCTGGAAGACTCTTCCGGTCTTCTAGAGCCTTGACTGCTATAGCCAGCTCCACCAGAATTGCCGTAATCTCTACCTTGGAAGGAGCCGCCTCCTCCATACTTATCGCCACTACTCGAGCTTCCATATGTCTCTCCACTTTTATATTCCACATTGGCATTAGCATAAGGGTTGGAACCAGGAGCTGGTTGGCCACCCACTGGTGCGCCAGGACCGGGACCAAGTGGTTTGTTTCGAGACTGCGTCAACTGCTGAGCATAGGAACTGAATTGACCAAACTTAGGTTGTCTGTAACTGTTGTTGCTTTTAACCTGAATTCCATTATCTTCGAGATATTGCCTGTTCTGCTCAGCAGTCGGCTCTTTGTCTTTTTTCATAAAATACTTCTTCATTTTTTGTATCGATGACCGGTCGCTAAGAATAAAAGGGGAAGTGTGCTGGCGATGGCGATGAACAAGCCCTAACCTCCCGATAGATTGATAACGATAACCAGAGTATTCTTAAAAAAAGCCCAGGCCTTTCTGTTTGATCCTTCTCCACAGGGCTACTATACGAGCCATTTATATCATGTCGAGATTTATTTGACAATAGTTGTGTGTTACGTTGGTTGAAGGCGAGATAAAGTTGAAATTTTCAAAAGGATTCTTAAAAAATTCTTACAAAATTCTTTGCAGTAAATCTATAGTCTATAAGATCTGGGAGCATCACAAAGAGGGCCTCCATGTCAGTAACGTTTCTGTAAACAGCAAATAAATATTATAGGTTGGATCGACGAGAAAATCCCTTGGCTTTATCATGGCTGGCCTTGACATAGATCTTGTTGCCTGATCCGTCGTGGACCACGCAGCTGATATGAGTATACCGCCTGGTATCAGAGTCTACAAAACAGTCAACAAAAATGTCTTGCCCGATAGGAACAGCAGCCAAATATTGCACGGTAATGTTTCGAGAAACTCCAAAGTCTTGTAGCATCCCACTTCCAACTTCTTCTAGAGACTTGGTCTCAGGGAATCCGGTCCAATACCTGTCAATAGCACATGCAGCATATGTGGTCAAGTAGTCAACCATCGTTGCAATAGCTCCTCCATGCATAATCTCATAGCCATTCTTCATCCACATTTCAGTATGGACGACAAATCGAACCTTTGTGATGCCAAACTCATTTTTAGAGATCTCGACTGCCTTTGCGTCTTGCACAAATTTCGACGAGTATTGGTTCTTCAGATCATTGCTCAATAACTTGAATGTCCGGAGCAGCTCATTAAATGTCTCCAACTCCACTGCCATTGTGTGATTATGATGTTTACAGGGCGTATTTCCAGGTGACAGAGTTTATATAGTTTATAGTGCCATCGCGCGGCTGGTTCAGCCGAGGTTGATAACGACGAGGCTCTGCATCTGAAAGATCCGAGCACGATCGATACAAAAAAGATACGCAAAAGCAAACTATAGAATAGAATACATACAAGACAACGACATGTGACTGTGCTCATTAATGCTATTTTATTAATTTATCTGGGGTGTTATGAGCGTCCGGAAGCTTGGTGACTGAACAACCCCACATGGTCCCCAGACACGGCGCGGAGTAACTAGGAGTTTATCCGACTAGAGCCAAGTCCGCGGATGCTTAAGAACCGTCAACAGCTCAGCCTCGGGAGTGCTATCTTCTGGCTGGTGACGGTACTTCCAAGACACTTTTGGAGGCAAAGAAATGAGAATGGATTCTATTCTTGCATTTGGGGTTTGAAGACCAAAAGATGTGCCTCGGTCATGAACCAGGTTGAATTCAACATATCGTCCTCGACGAACTAACTGCCAATCCTTGTTTTCAGTAGTGAATGGCATATCCTTACGCCGCTTGAGAATAGGAATATAAGATTCAAACATAGCATTAAAGCCAGACTTGACAAACTCATAAATAGCGGTTGGGTCTGGTCCCGATAGATCATCGAAAAATATACCACCAATGCCTCTTTCTTCACCTCGGTGAGTATTATAAAAGTATTTGTCACACCATGGCTTGAATTTTTCGTAATAGGTCGGATCGTGCTTGTCACACGCTTCTTTATGAGCTTTGTGGAATAAAATGGCGTCGTCTTCAAACAGATAGTAAGGAGTAAGGTCTGCTCCACCACCAAACCACCATGCGCTTGGAGTTCCATCATCATTCTGTGTCTCGAAATATCGGTAATTCATATGAGTAGTAGGTGCCATTGGATTTTGTGGGTGCACTATCATGCTCAACCCACAAACCTTGAAAGGGACGCTACGGTCCTCGTCCGTGAGCGAGCTATGGTTGGCCCTCATCTTTTTAACTGCTTGGGGAGGCAGCACACCATCAATGATTGAAATATTGACTCCTGCCTTCTCAATGACATTTCCATCCTCTAGTACTCCAGTAATGCCTCCTCCCTTGCCATCGGGCCTAGTCCATTCGTCCATATAAAACTTGTTGCCATCAATCTCTTCGAATGCTGCAACTAAAGCTTTTTGCTGCTGACGAATCAGCTCCTCCATCTTGTCCCTCATTTCACCCATTTTCAACAGCTGTCTGGATATTATACGGTTGAAATGCTGTTAACAGGGGCCTGCCAAATGTATATAGTACTAACTAATGTCAATATATATATATCGTATCACTTTTGGTCCCTAACCTGGGATTTTTTGGAGTGATCCTTTTCACAAAATAAAAATGGCCAGACGAAGTGGCCTGTCAGCTGCATTAGTTCGGGAAAAACAGGCATCCAAATTGCAGGAGCGTCAGCGCCATGCTGCCTTGAAGGCAAAGGAGATGAAGCAAAATGCCCGGGCCAAGGCCTCTGGTGCTAAAAAGAACACCAACCAGCCTATGCAGAGATGGGTTCCATTTTCTACAGCTGATCATCTGTTACTGGTGGGAGAAGGTGACTACTCATTTGCAAAATCTGTCTTGGATAATAATATGGCCAGCAGTGTTACATGTACTAGTCTTGACTCTGAGCAAGAAGTGCTCACCAAATACCCAAGCTCTGCACCAGATATCATAGCTGGCATCCGCCAATACAGCAATGCCACAATAATATTTGGCATGGATGCCACTGTATTGAGTCGGCACAAGCAGTTTAAAACCAAACTGGGCTCTTTTGATCACTGCATGTTTAATTTCCCTCATTTGGGAAACTCTATTAAAGATCAAGCCCGAAATATTCTTCAGCATCAAAAACTGCTTCTGGCGTTCTTTGAAGCAGCCATTCCATTAATCAAAAAAGACTCGGGGAGAATATCTGTAACTTTATTTGAGGGCGAGCCTTATGCATCATGGAACATCAAACAGCTGGCTCGGTCCAAGGGTCTCACTTTAAACAGAAGTGGCACATTTGATTGGGAACTGTTCCCTGGCTATAGCCACAGCTTGACAGCAAAAGAAGGATTGACTTCAAAGCCACAGAAGTCCCGATCTGCCCGCATTTACAGCTTTGAGATCAGCAAGCTCAAGCCAAAAACAAAGACTAATAATGATAGTGATGACGAATAACTTAAATGCATATGACAATAATCCCGCCCTTACGTAGTAGGAGCACAGCCATGCCATTGCATCGACTGGAACAAATAAATCCAACTAAGTAGGGAACACGTTTTTCAGCTCTGAAATGGAGTACACCTCACCAGTAGTAGGATCAGAAACACTGTCTGGTGGTACGCCCGTTTTCAGGGAGTGCTCCAATAACTTCTCCCGACCATACACTCTGCTGTTGGGCAGCACAACAGGATCGCTGTCTAGATGGCACTTGACATGTAATGCGTAGGGCAGTCTGTGAGACAGCTTATTGAGCTCAGTTGAGCAAACTGGGCACATGTGTGCTCTTGACAAGTCCAGTTTGGGTCTGTAGTCGTCACCAGTACTATGACAGGAGTAAGTTTTGAGAGCAGATATTCCTGCTGCCAAAGATTTAATTAGGCCCGATGTTGTCGATAGTCCATGGAGGTTCAGATAAGTACCAACAAACATATCTGCCAGCTGGTCCCACCGCTGCTGAGAAAACATATCCTTATAAGGAGAAACTTGGGTATCTGGACTAAAAGCCAGTAGAGCTGAAGCCTGTTCAATCACCTTCAAATGTGTGGTAGCATTCTTAACAAGATATTTCCTATACAGTTGGATTGCATCGGTCTGTTTCTTGCTTCTCACGAGCTCTATATACTGTTGCAGCCTGAGCTCGAAATCCAAAGCACTGCCAGACTTTCGCAGATATGCTTTATTCTCTTGACACCATGCTTGGCATTGAGCGGTTTGGTGTGCCCGCAAGCTCCGATCAATCTCGTAGCACTGCAGCAAACTGTCGATGTCGGCCAGTTTAGTTATTCCCCTCGCTTCACTGTGCTCTCTCGCTGTTTCAATGTACCCAGCTCTCAGAAAGTAATCCACTAGAAGAATATCCAATCGCCGCCTACTCCAGTCATTGTATTGGGTGCTGTCATATGAAGTTATTCCCCGGATCTCATTCAGGTAGTCAAGACGAGCATTAGTCGTTTGCAAATGCATCGTCTGCTCAGTTCTAAAGTCAGACAGCTTGCGCTTGAGCCCACGCATTCTCGATACCATATCACCCAGGGTATTTGTAACTGTTGATGCGTCGGCAGACCCCATGGAGTCGATGCTCTTAACAGCATCCGACAAGTATTCCGAATCTCGCTCGAGATTCTTCTGGGCCTGTTTGAAAGTTCTGCGCATCGACTCATAGGGAACTCGCAATAGCGACTCCTCTAGTAGCAGCGCTCCTTCTGGATTGAAGGACATTATGAACGGGGCGAGATGTTAGTTGGGAAGGGTGTGGGGAACTAGTGTCGCACATATATGGGTGTATGTATGCAAGGCAATCTGCACCTGGCAGTCAGTCAGAGTCAGGCTTGTTACAATATTATGATTAGCAAAACAGAACATTCAAAAAAAAAATAAAAATAAAAATAAAAAACATAGTTGGCAAGAGTAATATATTTATATAGTTGTAATACAAAGGCTGGTAGTATCAGCGTCCAATTAAGCCTTCTCAAGGGCATCAAGGATAGCCTTGGTGAATTCGGTGGTCTTGCCGTTACCGCCCAAGTCAGGGGTTCGGATCTTTCCAGCAGCCAAAACATCGTAGGTGGCCTTGGAAATTCGGTCAGCGTGGCTGTCAAGACCAAGGTGTCGCAACATCATCACGGAAGACAGGATCATGGCAGTGGGGTTGGCGGTGTTGCTTCCCTCAATGTCGAGACCAACGTGTCGGCAACCGGGCTCGAAAACAGCATATTCTCGGCCAATGGAAGCACCTGGAACAAGACCAGGTCCACCAATAAGGGCAGCACCAATGTTGGATAGAATAGTTCCGTACAAGTTAGGAGTGACAAGCACATCGAACTGCTGGGGCCAAGAAACAGCTTGCATGGAAGCATTGTCAACAATCATGTCGTTGGTGGTGATCTGAGGATAGCTCTGACCAAGCTTCTGGATAGTGGATCGGAAAAGACCATCCGACGCCTTCATAATGTTGGCCTTGTGGATCACAGTGACCTTCTTTCTGTTGTTCATAACGGCAAAGTCAAAGGCAAATCGACCAATTCGCTCAGAGTTGTGGGCGGTTATGATCTTGAGAGACTCGACAATGTCGTCAGTAGGCTTGTGCTCAAGACCAGAGTATTCACCCTCGGTGTTCTCTCGTACAAGGACCATGTCAATGTCCTTAAGTCGAGTCTCCACACCGGGAATGTTCTTGATGAGGGCGAGTGATGCAAAAATGTCCAATTCCTTTCGGAGAGCAACGTTGAACGATGGGTGTCCGGTTCGGTTGACTGGGGTGTACAGAATACCCTTAAGACCAACCTTGTTTCTCTGCAAAGATCGAATAGCCTCCTTGTAAGCGTCGGGGTACTCGGCCATGGAGTTAACTGGCTCCACAACTCCAGTCACGTCGACCTGCTCAAACTGGACAGGGACAGCCTCAGCCTTGAAAATGGTCTTGACAGCATCGGTAATTTCAGCTCCAATACCATCACCTGATGTTAGACCTGCTACTAAAAACCCTTCTGTTCCTCGCATTAGGATAATCAACCACAAAGCTCTCTCAATTTCAATTACGTCCATCAACCACCTTCGACCATCAGTGTTCACTCGAAAAACTATTACGTGGCTATTCACTGCCCCATGTGACAATCATTGCCGGTCGCAAAAAAGCTTTGTTCAGATGCAAAATAATAGGTAGGCCTTGTCGGTGCCGATATCCGTACCTAAAGAAAACAAGAAAAACCTTGAGGTTGAGTCCCGGAAGAACCGTGTAGAGCAGTCCACTTGGAAATGAAAAGCCTAGGCAGTATTTGCAAATTACTTACCAGGAATTAAAGTAACAGTGTACTTCTGGCCGTACTTTGTAGGCAAAGTACTGGCAAACCGTCGGGAAGCGAGAGGGGCCCGCAAAAATGCAGACTGGTTAGAACAAGAACCAAAACGGCACTGTATACTCACTCTAGATAGAGCCGTTCTCATTGTTAACAATTGATTAAACTGGGCTACTTTTCAAGGTACTTGGACCGAACTTGTAGTGCAAAAACTGTAGCTTGCAAGAAACGAAATCCTTTCTGGCTGGAAGTGCACGTTTGGCTGCAGGGCACGGCGGGTCGGATCCGGTCAAACGGGTAAATGTGAGCACATGTCGGATAAACTGCCCGAGATCGGCCGTGCGTGCATGTGGAATAGGCGGATTAATTTCACAATGTCAGTGTCAGTTAACAGTTTGGCGGTTGCAAATGGTTTCCAGGAGAATAAGAATCAGGTAATTAGGTGGTTTTGAGGCTTGTGCGTTGTTGTGTACTTTTCTGTTCGCAGGAGCCTCAAAATCTTGGTTTTCCTTTCCTTTCCTCCGGCAGTCAACATGCATGAATATTGGAGTTGTTCTTCGTTGGCATGCTATTGTTCGAAATTATACTCAATTGTTTTGCTTTGTAGATTTTTCAACAAGCTTCAAGCGAGAAGTGCTGAAATCAAATCACTCGGGCTTCATGCTATTGGCATGGTTTGTAATGAGTTAGTTTACTTCAACATGATGTGTGGCATCATTCATTCCAGCTGCCTGGTTCAGTTGCAAGCCCAATTGTTCTCATCATCAAGCATTTCGTATGTCTAAAGGATTCGTATAAAATGGTTATTTTTCATTCTGCTGTAGATACCGTATGGCAATTCCGCTGTTGCTTCGTGGTAGTCGAACAGCTAAAGTATATTGGGTTTTTGTTGTATGCCGCACAATTATGTCTCGTACACTCTATCGAAAATTGTACAGAGAGCTTGCCCGCCAGCACGTTGAAGCAGGCAAGGCTCAGGCAACTGCTGAGTTGCAAAAGGTCGAGGCTTTAAAAGCTTACCGTGCAAAGCAGGGACTCGGTATTTCTGACATTAAAGAAGTAGAACAACCTCACATCTTGTCTTATGATTCAAGCATACTTAGATCGGCGTTTCAAACCCATTCAGACAAAACCTATGGACATGAGGTAGCAGAGTACCTCAAGTCTCAGCGAATCTACAAGACTCTACTGGACAGATATAACCCCGGGGCCAATATGGATGATGAGGAGAGAATCAGGCTGTCTGCTAATCGAGTCGGTCTCAACCTTCCAGAAAATTGATTATGCATGAACCCATTACTAACAGCTGCAAGCGAATAATATATAAAAACTCCACAGCTACATGAAAATAACCACCAGTCCCGTTACTGTACACTAAGCCTATGTAATGTTAAAGCTCTCTGGCGAGCTGCAGTCCAGAATGCACTATAGCTCCATGTAAGCTCTTGGGCTCCTTTCATGTAGCCATCATATCTACTAAACTGCTCGCTCATTTTCCCCTCGTGGTCGTGGTGTTCTCTAATAACATCTAAGAAAGCATCGCCATAATCGACCAGTCTCTGCACCACATCCATATAGTTTGTATCTGACCTTGATAGATTAAAGGAAGGAGAGTCCCATCCGTCTAACTGACTGATAAACCGCGAATAAAACGGTTTATTCTTATCATTGAACACTAAGTAGTAATCTTGGGGCTGTGACATCAAATGATCTGCTACTAGGTACAGGTTCTGGGCAAACGTAGCAGTGCACAGAAACCAAGGATTGCCAATGGTGGTCGCAGCACCATCATACACATCCTCAGGATATCTCCCAATGCCAACTCCAGCCACACTGGCATTCTTCCCTTGTAAAACAAAATCGCGGAGCCGTCGCGAGTTAATGGGATATCGATACCTCATATCGGCCACCAACCTGTCCATAGTCATCAAAACTTCATCTGAATACGGTGCAAAAATGGCATCCTCCTTTGCTGTTCCATTCCATGTATAAATATCGATACCTTGAATTGATCCCAAGAACAGCGCTGCATCCAGCCCAGATCGTTGATATTTGTCGGCCTCTACCGTCTCGACTAGATGGCCCTTGTCTTTATTGAAAAACTGTTCTTGGATTAACTCAGCAACCAGATCGTGCTGTACCTTATATCTTTGACTTCTCTGAGAGTCTTGAAGCTGCGAGGCAATCTCTGATCCCAATTCAAGCGCTCTAAGCTGCGCCATAGTAGTGTAGAAATGATGACCATATAACTCTTCCCATAAGTCAAAGCTTTCAAAACTCCAAAATGATGCAGTATAGTCAAGATCTGGAACCAAAACTTGGTGGTAAATGTCTCTAAAGTCTTCGAACGACGCACTGTTGTTATGCCTCATCTGCGAAGATATAAAGTTGATAATGCTTGTAGCCCGCAGAGCAGGGCCATCTCGCTGGGGTCGACCCCATGAATCCTTAAATGCTGATCCATCAACAAGAAACTTTGGTTCTCCAAGGCCCTCGAGAGTCTTAAAAGTACCACTAGGATTGTCAGTCCTTTGAATCCGTCTCGAAGATTCAATATAGTCTAAAATGATATCTCGAAGGGTTTCGTTGGCGGCATGTCCATCATCATAATGGAGGATCAGAGAGTTAATAGAAATCGCGCTGTCTCTTGTCCATGTATAGTAGTAGTCGGGTTGGTACTTAGAGGGACTAGCAATCATAATTCCTGGCAAAACATCGGGAGGAGCGCCAGCTCCACCAGTATTGCCAAGAATGCTCTCATAAGAAAACTGCTTTTCTTTGGCTAGCCAGTTCTCATATTTGTCGGCCGCTATTAACGACCCTGGTACTGTCCTCGATGATGATAACGCGGGGTTCTTTTGGTATGCGGGGTCAGACGCATCTAACACGGTTTGCAGGGGTGCATCATGGCGGGGCACCTCTACGACTTGTATACCCAGCAGAGGAGCAGCAGCTGACGTGGACGCCAGCAGAGCCAGCCAGTATACAGGCTGGATCATTTCAAAACGGCTAGATATCCAGGCCTGTTTATAATAAATATGGAGATTCGGCTGTAGCTATAGTCGCAGCAACGTATTGAAAACTTTGATATTTTTTGAGTTTGGTTAGGTGCTGTACTACCGACTCTAACCACTTGACACAAGCTCTGTCTATATGGCAGTATTCCATTCAGGGGGCTCTCTATTTATATAATATATTAACCCCCTGACACACACGGGTCGGGAAAAAAAAAAAAGCAGGAACGTTGCAAGTTTAGTGGGATTGCCGCAGGAATTTTGATGAATCCGGGACTATGTACAATTATGGGGTGCATATACGGGTAGTCTGAGGCGTCCGGTTGCTGGCACTGCTCATGTGACGGTAGCCAGAAATTTTTTGTAGTCGACATGTGATTTTGATGTGATTCAGCCACTATGGTGGAATCATTAGGCAAGAGGAGTTTTCTGTTTTGTGTGTTTTGTACGTTTTGTGTAAAGTTTAAGCTAATGAAAATGTTGATATACTGCAGTTTACAAAAGATTGTTTCTAGGTTAGTAGATTGTCTGGGGCCCCACAAATATGTAGATCGATCTCGCATGAGAATGCAAACATATCAATCGACATAAGTAGTCAGCTGCATGCGACTGGGTCTTGTGAAGCAAACTAGCAACAAGCGGAACTGAAAAAGATTCTGCCGAAGGCTCAGCACTTGCCACGGTCCGTTCCGGTGCATCTCTGAAACAACTGCTTGCACTGCTGTTTAGGGGTCAACTGCCGCACGGCTGAACACACGCGGCTGTATCATATATATCCACCGAGTCCGTACCAGGCCACCAGGGTACAGCCCTAATGCGTGACGTGGTCTGAGGTTTACGCCTGTGCAGCTGTGAGCCATGAAATTTCCACTCGAGCCACTCACACAAGCACTACTTCTCATTCGGAATCAATTTAGCATCACAACAATGGCTCCAAAGGGTGAGTATTTTTATCGACAACAGATGAGTATTGAAACGCTTCTATATACATTAGACCACAATACTTGTTGTGGGAGACGCTATATATACCATCTTTTGCTTGAATGAGAGGAACCTAAGCAGTACTAATATCAGCAGCAGAAAAGAAGGCTCTCGCCAGCAAGAAGGCCGTCCTCAAGGGCGTTAACGGAGACAAGGTCATCAAGGTGCGAACCACCACCACCTTCAACAAGCCCAAGACTCTCAAGCTTGCTCGAAACCCCAAGTACGCCCGAAAGAGCATTGCTCACTACCCCCGACTCGACGAGTACAAGGTCGTCATCAGCCACGTTAATAGCGAGGGTGCTATCAAGAAGATTGAGGACTCTAACACTCTTGTCCTCAAGGTCGACATTAAGGCCAACAAGCGACAGATCAAGGATGCCGTTAAGAAGCTCTACAACGTTGATGTGCTCAAGATCAACACTCTCATCAAGCCCGACGGAACCAAGAAGGCTTTCGTGCGACTAACTGCTGACCACGATGCTCTTGATGTTGCCAGCCGAGTTGGTTACATTTGAAGAGTGAATGTGTAATTATTAGCTGGTTCAAAAAAATAATGCAATGTCTTCTTCTGTATAGCAGAAAGTCAAAGTTACGTAGACCACATAGATTTCATAGAGCTTTTCGTATGGTTTATGCTATATGTATTGAAAAATGCTTTATTTTGTCTTCAAACTACATATGGAGTGGTGCTTGTGCCGATGCAGACAGTGACTCGTTAGATAGATCACTTTGAGTTTTGCACAATATCTCGCAAAATAGGTTGTAAGTCAATACCATCTGGGATCCGAACTCCCTGAAGGGCCTCTGTGAGTAGCTCCTCTTTGTCTGATGAAGAATAAGCTGCTACAGTGCTTCGGATTCCCTGAATATAAGGCGCTGATGGTACATTTGTCTTGAGCGCAGAAATTAAAAGCGTCAGAGACATTTGCAGTTCAATAATCTCTGTAGCACGAAGCTTGTGATTGTCGAAAATACTGCTGAATCCTTTCGACTGGCCCCCACCAACTGATGACGGTTGGTCTGACTTGTTGGAATTAACATCACCCGACATAGGCGCACGTTGCGTTGAAGTTGCACCAGCTTCTCGAGACTCTATATGCTCATGCCTGTTAACATAAGAGATTAACACCTTTTCTGTTTCAACGACTTGCTCAGCCAATAGATTATGATATTCAGTATCAGTGATGGCCTGGGGCTGTGTGCGGAGCTTCACTAAATCGTCAAAACGCTTGGCTCTGATCTTGAACGCTGGGCTCTCCAATGCAAGCTTTGATAAAAGTCCAGACACTGTCTCAACTGTCCTATCATGAACGGCAGATGCATTGATTGATGATATCAAATCGTTGAGAGACATTGCAGTTTCTTGTACGAGAATCTCGTCTGTTTCGGGCAACAGGACTAACGGAAGGTATTCCCTTTGAGACGTACCTACTAGTCCAGACTTGGCATCAAAAAAACCAGAGTGTGACAAGGGGTCTTCTGATCCTACAGATCCCGTTGCTGAGCTTGAAGACACTTCTCCTGCATAGGTTCGTGATATATATGGCGATACTGTAGCGTTTGAATCGTAATACTGCTGCTTTGTACGAAGCCTCTCCTGATACTCCAGCTCCTCAAAATATTCAATGATACGGTGGCCAAAAGGAACATATTTATCAAACACTTTGTACACATTAGGCAGCGAATCCCCATACTTTAGAGACGTATAGGTCCCTATTCCATAAAGTGCAGCAATGGTTGCCAGTACTTTCAGCGGCAGAAGCAGCTGCGACGAGGAAGAAGCTGAAGAGTCATGTGCTGAATTTGATGTAGAAGAAGGGGCCTGGTTTGGCTGATGAGAGAACGAAAGCGACCGTCGTGGTACACATCGTGTGAATTGCCTTACACTATATATCTGTCGGCTAGGAAGCTCTTTCACCAAGAACCGGCGAATCCCTAGCTGCATCTATCCGTCCACCAGAGCTTTGTCACAAGAAACTTGTGGCAGTGATCCAGCTATTGCCTTTAACGTCTGAACCGATACCTTCAAATATAGTCCTGAGGTTGTCGGATAAAAGCAGGTTCCAGTCGTAACGTGACGGTAGCCTCTAACTGTACCCCGCGTCGTTCCGGGGAATCCCTTACCCTGTCGCACCGGCTGATGATGTTACCGGTCGGCCGAGTCCGCATTACCATACTGCTTTAGATAGATCGGTCAATTGCACTACTTGCACTCGTCTCAGAGAACCGAAATGATGCATACACCTTCTAAAAATTCATTTCTTGACTGTATTTATTCTACTTGCGATAATATTCTGTTTGTTGGGTGATGCGAGACAAACTTTCCTCAAGCGGGAAATTATCGTGGTATGCAGTATATTAATCCATCGCGGACAATCCGAGGCGCATCTCCCGTTTCTGTAATACGACGGGCTACTGTCTTCCTCTGTAACTAGCTACAATCATTGCCTGATGAATTATACATTGGATGGTGAGACGGATAAATTGTGCCGGACTATTTGGCTGATTCGCGCACGCCATTTTTGAGGAGGGCTTTACCATCATCAGCAGCTCTTCGGATTAGCGGCATTTCAGACTATGATCCATTGACACACCATACGATAACACGATATCTATGAGACTGCTATGAAATGGCAGTGTTATGACAGTTCATTCAATATATAGTCTTGTTTATATTGTTTATATTTGTCTATATATGATAAATTGTGATTACCGCATTGGTCGGGCCTAACCCTTATTTCCGGCGGACTTAAGCTACCATGGGAGCTCAGTGCCATCAATATTGAAAAACTTACCGTTGTCATCAGCAGTGAGGCCGTCGTAGATCTTGAGCTGTGAAGCTGCACTCTCCTCGGGTGTGATCAACTGACTTTTGGCCATTTCCTGCGTAGCCGCGTCGAACTTGACAATAGCGTTGTTAGCCATGTCAGTAGACACTCCACCAGGATGGATCGCAATTGCCAGAAATCCCTTGGGTCCAAGCTCGTTTGCTAAAACCACCGAAATATAATTCAAGGCGGCTTTTGATGCTCCATAGGCACACATGGGGATGGCTAGGAATTGTCCCTTTGAGCCTGCTGCACTAGACATGAGGATTATTTGCTTGGTAGACTTTTTCTCTAGTAGAGGATACAGCGACTGGACTACCTCAATAGGGCCACAAACGTTTATGTTGAAATGCCTCTTAATTTCGTCGGTAGACTCGTTGAGAATTGGCATAAGCGAGTCGCCAATTGCAGCATTGGCAATCAGAACATCGATTCCATCGGTGATCTTACCTACAGCCCCAGCCAGCTCCTTTGCGGAAGATGAAGAAGAAGCATCATAATCGACAGCGTGGACATTGGGGTGGGTCTTGATCCATTCGTTCAGGGGTTTAGCAGTTGCTGCCGATCTGGCAGTTGCAATAACGGTGGTATTGGGACGCTCTGACAACTGCTTGACAAGGCTGAGTCCAATACCTCTCGATCCTCCTGTGATGACGTATACCTTTTCTTGAGACATTTAGTTAATTATCCAAGTTCTATTGGTGATAGTCGCTTCAATGCTTTCGATATTTATATCAGGTGCGGAGAATTACGTCTTAACTCCGCGGCACAATACGAGAACGGACTTTCATGTCCACATGTATTCCAAACTGGAAATATGGCGAGGCTTGATCTCTAGACTTTGCGGGTTTTAGAGGCGCATGGAATTCGAGACTTATCTCTGACATTGTCTATGAGCCAGTGCGGATTTTTGGTCGCTACGGTGCGGAATTTTACTAATTACCTCGAAACAATCAGAGGCGGCAAAATTATTGGTAATACCGTTACAGTTGTGAAAGATACCATTTATATTAATATAAATAGTTTTATACCTCAGGTTTGGTAGGCATGAAATCAGTTGACGTTAGATTATATTATATGTGGCTAACTTAGCCTGTGTATAGCAACTAATCAGGACTGCAGCTGTTGACATTGATTAATTCTTAGGTAGTCGGTCTAGCACATAATATAACGACATGCAAAATGATATAAAATCCTTCTATGACTGCTTTATTAAATATCTGTTTAAATTTATTTATACCGCTTCACCACTACTACTGCCTGTGTGGTATCATAACCGATGCGCACTGCCAACATCGTCATTCCGCGATGCTAGCCGTACGTACCCCAACAAATGAGGTCTCACTCTCACATGGGGCCAAGTTAAATGTAATCAGTTTCATAAAGTCGCAGATAAAATTCAGTCAAAACAAAATAATTCCTATTCTATTGTTCCGCCGAATCTCGTAGATAAGCTATTCAGGTGTAGTTCATATTTGGTCATGTTTGCAGTGCAACTTGGGAACGGGTCACACGAGCTCATGCAATAGCATCTTGAGGCAATGGACTTTGAAAACGCTCTTACAACAAAAATAGCGACTATGAAACAACAGCTACACTATTCCCCTGACCACTATCCTATGTTGGGCCGCTTTTGTACCTCTCAGACGCCAACAATCAACCGCCGTGTCTTCGTTCCCTACAACACGTCAACGGTCCCGACACGGCTTATCAACCGCTGCTCAGGGGCAGAACCCTCAACGTAATCATACATAGACATATATTTGCATGTGAAAAAGCAGGCCCCTCTAGTTTAGTGATCCCATATAAGTGCCAAATTCCTGTTTCTTGTCGTTGTGCATCTACCAAACAAGATTCTATTAGACTTAAACGGTGAAGTGGGAAGTGACTTTTTTCTTTGTAGCTGATAACGTTTGCACGCTACTGATCTCAGTCTACTGTTTCATTGGAACCCCACGTATAATAACTCAAGTTTGAACAAAAATGTCTACACCTTCAGAAGAGGTGGTGGTGCCAAAGAAGGACGACGGTGGAGCGAATGGCACTACCGTTAAAGTAGAAAAGGAGGCAGCTCCGTCTGCTGATCTGCCTAGCAAAACCAGCAACTTGAAAGATGAATCGGTTGTATACGGAAAGACTCCATCCGGAAGAGTGTTCCCAGTCCCGGAGACCCATGATATGGTCAGCAACTTGTTAGACCCTAGACTGAAGAAATCTTTATCTGACATGGCAATTGTGTCTGTTCTGTGCGGTTATGTCCTTCTGTACTTTGTGCTTCCTCAGAAGTACAGGATAGCAATGTTCTTGGTGCTCTTTTCTATCTGGAGAGCAGCCTACAATGCTGGAATAGGATGGCTTCTTTCACAGCAGTCAAATCACAAGAGACTGACCAAATGGGCAGAAAAGTATAAGCTGTTTGACAAGGCGTCAGAGAACAAGGTTTGGCACCAATTGATTAAGCGGGACTTGTCTGTCAAGTTTGCCGGCGACGCCAAGTATGAATTCTACGATGCTCCGCTCGAATACAACACATGGTTACTGTTCCGAGACTTTGTGGATCTCGTGCTGATGAGTGACTTCACATGCTATATTTTACTAGCTTTCAGTTGTGCGACCCACGCTACTTCGCAGTCTTGGCTCCTTGTTCTCGGCAGATGGACTGCTGGAATCATGCTCTTTCTGTTCAACCTGTGGGTGAAGCTGGATGCTCATCGAGTGGTCAAAGATTACGCCTGGTACTGGGGTGACTTTTTCTTCTTGGAAGAAGTGAACCTGACTTTTGATGGAGTATTTGAAATGGCTCCACACCCCATGTACTCTGTTGGATATGCAGGATATTACGGAATGTGCCTGATGTCAGCTAGCTACACTCTGTTCTTTGCGTCTGTTCTTGCCCACGCTGCCCAGTTTGCTTTCTTGATCATTGTTGAGAACCCTCATATTGAAAAGACCTACAATCCTCCTCCCCCGCCCCCGGAAAAGCCCAGAAAAGTGGCTCGTCGATCGAGTTCTCGACCTAGCAATAGCAATCTAGAGGAATTGAATTTGTCAGAGGATATTCAACGACAGCGAGCGTTTTCGGACGCAGGCTCGGATTCAGTGCTTCATTTCGATGAGGAAGAGGAGAAGCTCCACTTCCCCGCTCTGCTCGTTTTCAAAAACCTCACTTTGACTCGATTCAGTGACGTTATGTTGGTGCTGCTGACTGCCTATTCTGCTGCTCTCTACTTTGTTCCCCATTCCTGGTTCTGGTACATTGTGACATTTACGTCTGCACTGTGCTGGCGTTTGTTCCACAACGTTGGCCTTGGATTTGTCTTGAGAGAACAAAGCGAATACAAGAGCTGGACAAAGCTGTTTTTGAAGTTTGGAAAGAGTCCCATGGAGGCCTATGAGCAATGGCAAGTGCTTTACAACACTTCTACCGTTATGTCTTATGTCAGTTTCGGTGTCTTATGTCTTCGTCAATGGGAGCCTCCATCTGGAGTTGTTCCCTTGTGGCCATTCCGCTACATTATAGGAGTTATGCTGATTTCTCTACACATATGGACAAGCTTTTCCATATACGAATCTTTGGGCGAATACGGATGGTTTTTCGGCGACTTTTTTCATGTTAGTAAGTCCCAGCCAAAGCTGACCTATTCTGGAATCTATAGATATTTGAACAATCCTGAAAGGTTGTTTGGTATTGCGGGCATCTGGGGAATGGCTTTGCTATCGAATTCTACTTCAGTTACGTTTTTGGCTTTTGTATGGACCTTTGGCGGCATTGCGTTCATCCAATTTGTTGAGAAACCCCATATGCAGAAGCTGTACGGTGATCAAATTAGAAGAGAAGCTGGTGTAACCAAGACCATTCGCCAGGCTACAAAGCTTGCATCCCCGCAACTTGAGGATAAGGTCAACCATTTCCAGGGATCTATTGACAAAGTTATTTCCGATACCAAAGTGGCGGTGGAAGGATTTTTGAATCAAGCCAAGCCAAGGATTTTAGGAGTAAAGGGCGTTGTCAAAGATACTAGAGTGCTTCTCAAGCAATACCCAGCTCGCATGACCATTATTAGAGTGGCAGACGATGTTCCTGTCGATGTTTCGAAATACGCTCTGAAAGTCGAGGGTGATAAATCGCAATCTATTGGTAGCCAAGGAAGGCTGCAGTTTCAATATGGAGTTCCCATTTCGGTCTCCTGGACTGCGGACGGGAGCCATTCTAAAAAGGACTGGATAGGATTGTATAGGGTGTCTGATACTAGTGGTAACACAGAAGTTACCCATGTTAGTAGCCGAGGCAGGTGGAGTGCGGTAGACCCAGCTGGTTACATGGATCACACAGAGGGCATAGTTGAAAGTGACCCTACATCAGGCAAGGTGTTGTTCTCTGGCAGTTCCATGTTCTGGGAAAAAGGGGTGTACGAATTCCGGTACCATCATGATGGCAAACATAACGTCATGACGATATCGGAACCATTCGAAATTGTCACAAGTTCATTAGATATATCTCGTCAGTCGGTCGAGCAGACAGCAGAAAGTTTGGTTAGTATTATCAAGCCATGTTTTGCTGATTCTGGACTGCGAGCTCCTGAAGAAATCGATGACGACCTGAGTCTTACATCTAATTCACCAGTGACGTCTCGACTACTTTATGCCATCAAAGAGGTGTGTGGAGTAGATGTAGCGGCAGAGGTCTTGCTGGCCGACCGAGACGCCTACCATATTGCTTCACGATTACACAAAGTAAAGGCAGCATTGCACCCCTTTGGTGAAAGTCACTAAATCATGTAAATAGTATAGCACCTTCTAAAAAGCGCATGGAATACATTATATGACATATATACATATATATATATACTTTTTGTACAATTAAATGAAGTCGTATCTAAAAATGGAGCAGCTGCTTTAACAATGCAATCATAAGTCGTTTCGTTGACGAAATTCTTGTACAAGAACACCGTTAATAAGAGTTCTTATCTTCCCAGCAACTATTTGGCAATGGCCGGTGAGTGCCTCAATGTCAGCTGGAGTTACAGTGTTTCCATCAATCCACACGCTTACCAAACTATCAGCTTGGCTGCCAGCAAACCCCATGACCGCTTCAAAGCTGCCATTGTCACTGTTCACTGCATCTTGAGGATCATAATATACCACACCATCCTCTATCTTCACCGCTCCTGCGGTAACCACATCGTACATGGCTATACCAGCATCTGCAAGTGCAACACTAGCCACATTGGCAGCAGCAGCCAGGAGACTTTTTTCATTCTTTGACAGATCAGCAGAAATAACACTGACAACAATACTTATAGCACTCTTGGGATATTGTGTGGCAATGATGCTCGGAGTAACACAGTTATGTACAAATGAACTAATAGCTCTCTCCACCTGACTAGCTTCACCAGCATCGCCTGGGGTGCTACCAATTTCAGTTTTGGCTTCCACCGACAGCTCAGCCCTCTCAGTGAATGATCCTCGGATCGGCTTTGGGCCATATATGCTACATTGGAGTCTAATATCTCCCAGCTCTAAATACGCAGATCCATTCGCATTTGAAACTGTTCCCTGCTTGATAAATATTGGTCTGATCTCTTCAGTACGACTATTGCTGGACACTTCTGACACACCCTCTTTCACATCATCTTCTTTATATTGTAATGGTACAGTGTCGACCGGCGGTAACACCCGTCTTCTGTCCTGTAAAACATTCATCTTTAAAGATCGTTAGGGCAAAGTTCCAAAGAAACAATTAATATATTTGTATATTATGACACTAGCCGCAATAGATATGCGCCAATTCGGTCACACCAAATACAAAGCCATACACGGCCAGAGCTCGAATATACCACAAAAGTCGGAGACCAATCGTTTGACTCGGAATTTCCCGAGCTCTTGTCATATATTCGCAAGTCTTTCGTAACCGTTTTTAGCTCGTTATGGGCTCCAACCACCCGACCGTTGCTTGGAAACCTTAGGAACCCGGGTAAAACCTAACCCCGCAACTAGATGCTCCCCACCATGTTGGCCACTTCCCCGTCTTTGTAATAGCCAGCTGAACCACAGCAACCTATAAATTGCGCCAACCAAGCTCTGATATTTGTTGACTAGTTGATTTGTTATATCCTGTGGATTAGCTGTATATTGTTGTATTAGATTTTACTTGTGAATTGTCGCAACATGGCTGACGATCGAATGAATGTCGATAAGCCCTCTGATGACATCGATGAGGGATTGTATTCTCGTCAGTTGTACGTGCTGGGCCGTGATGCTATGAAGCGAATGGCCCAGTCCAATGTTTTGATTGTTGGTCTCAAGGGTCTTGGAGTGGAGATTGCCAAGAACGTGACTCTTGCCGGTGTCAAGAGTATCTCGTTGTTCGATCCTCATCATGTCAAAATCGAGGATTTATCCAGCCAATTCTTCCTTACCGAGGATGATATTGGAAAGCCTAGAGCTTCAGTAACCGCTCCTAGACTGGCAGAACTGAACCAATATGTTCCGGTTAGCGTTATTGACAAGCCAGAGCTTGACGAAGACACTATCTCGCAGTTTCAGGTTGTTGTTCTTACTGAAACTGACATCGAAACTCAACTCAAGATCAATCAGTTCACTCACAAGAATGGTATAAAGTTCATTTCCACTGACATTCGAGGACTGTTTGGATCGTTATTTGTGGATTTTGGTGAAAAGTTCCAAGTATTCGATCAGACTGGAGAAGAACCTCAGAGTGGCATCATCTCTGCCATTGAGCCAGATGGAACTGTGGCAGCCTTGGATGAGACCCGACACGGCCTTGAGGATGGAGATTGGGTTAAGTTCTCCGAGGTCGGTGGCTTGGACGGACTTAATGATGGAGAGCCCAGAGAGATCAAAGTGACAGGACCATTTACGTTCAGCATTGGCGATGTGTCTGGCCTTGGATCCTACACACGTGGTGGTATATTCACACAGGTTAAAAAGCCTGTTGAGCTGAACTTCAAACCGCTGGAATCTCAAATATCCAACCCTGAGTACTTGGTGTCTGATTTTGCCAAGTTTGAGAGACCTCCCCAGCTGCATATCGGGTTCTTAACTTTGCATGCGTTTGCTACAAAGAACAATGGTCAGCTTCCTCGTCCTTACAGCGAAGAGGATGCCAATCAGTTTATTCATTTGGCAAAGAGTGTTGCAGCACAGTACCCAGATGTGTTGGGCTCGGACGGTGAACTTGATGAAAAGCTCCTGAGGAAAGTTTCATACCAAGCTCGTGGAGACTATGCCCCGCTTGCTGCTGTATTTGGTGGTATTGTTGCGCAAGAGGTTCTGAAAGCCTGCTCTGGAAAGTTTGTTCCTGTCCAGCAATACTGCTACTTCGATTCTTTGGAGAGTTTGCCATCTGATGTAACCATAACCGAGGCTGATGCTGCACCCATTGGATCCCGATATGACGGAAACTTTGCCATTTTTGGAAAGAAGTTCTGGGAAACTATCTCGAACCTCAAAATCTTCCTTGTCGGATCTGGTGCTATCGGTTGTGAGATGCTTAAGAACTGGGCAATGCTTGGACTGGGTAGTGGCCCTAACGGTAAAATATATGTTACCGACAATGACTCTATTGAGAAAAGTAACCTGAACAGACAATTTCTTTTCAGACCTGCTGATGTTGGCAAACAAAAGTCTAGTGTTGCAGCAGCCGCTGTGGCTAAGATGAATCCTGATTTGGCGGGTAAAATTGACGCTAAGAGCGAGAAGGTTGGAGTTGAGACCGAGAATATCTTTAACGACGATTTCTGGAACTCTCTTGACTTTGTGACCAACGCGTTGGATAATGTTGAGGCTCGTACTTATGTCGACAGACGGTGTGTGTTTTTCAGAAAGCCTCTGCTTGAGTCAGGAACTCTAGGTACAAAGGGCAACGTTCAAGTAGTATACCCAGACCTCACCGAGAGTTACTCTACTAGTCAGGATCCTCCTGAGAAGGGTGTTCCTCTCTGCACTCTGCGATCTTTCCCCAACAAGATCGACCATACAATTGCTTGGGCAAAGAGTCTGTTCCAGGGATATTTCACAGATTCGGCTGAAAATGTAAATCTCTACTTAACTCAGTCGAACTTTGTTGAGAGTACTTTGAAGCAGAGTGGAGATCAAAAGAGCATTCTAGAGGTCATCTATTCGTATTTGGTTACCGACCGGCCACTAACATTTGAAGAGTGTATTTCGTGGGCTCGTATCGAATTCGAAAAGAAATTCAACAATGATATCCAACAGTTGCTGTACAACTTCCCGAAGGATGCTGTAACTTCATCGGGTACTCCATTCTGGAGTGGACCCAAAAGGGCTCCTACTCCTCTGGTATTTGATATCAAGAATGAAGACCATTTCAATTTCATTGTTGCTGGTGCAAACCTAAGGGCGTTTAACTATGGCTTAAAGGGAGAAGACGATCCGTCGGTTTTCGCTAAAGTGTTGGAGACTGTCAAAGTGCCTGAGTTTTCTCCAAAGTCTGGTATTGCTATTCAAACCAACGACAATGAGCCTGTCGAATCTGCGTCAATTGATAGAGATGAGATTTCTAAACTTGCAGAGAGCCTACCTACTCCAGCATCATTGGCAGGATTCAGACTGCTTCCTGCCGAGTTTGAGAAGGACGACGACACCAACCATCACATTGATTTCATTACTGCTGCTTCTAATTTGCGAGCCCTTAATTACGATATTGAAACAGCCGATAAGTCGAAGACCAAGTTCATAGCTGGCCGTATTATTCCTGCAATCGCAACCACAACTTCTCTGGTGACAGGTTTGGTATGCTTGGAGCTTACGAAAGTGGTTGATGGCAAGAACAAGACTATCGAAGACTTCAAGAACGGTTTTGTAAACCTTGCACTTCCTTTCTTTGGGTTCTCGGAACCGTTGGCGTCTCCAAAATTAGAGTACAATGGAAAGAAGATAGACAAGATCTGGGGACGGTTTGATGTGTATGAGAAAGACATCACTCTTCAGCAATTCTTGGACAAGTTCTTGAAGGAAGAAGAGCTAGACATCTCAATGGTGTCATCGGGCTCAACACTCCTCTACGCCTCTTTCCATCCGGCTTCAAAGAAGAAAGAGCGACTTGGACTGCCACTTCGAGAGCTTGTCGAGACAGTAAGCAAAAAGCCTTTACCACCGCACACTAAGACCATTCTATTTGAGGTTGTGTGTGATGATCGAGAAGGTGAGGATGTGGAGGTTCCTTATATTACTCTTCATATATAAATTCATGTTGTATTAACCCCTATTTAGTTAATCAAGATAAAGATATAATCCTATTTGCAATGTCTAATAACTCAGTTTGGTGGGTGATTAAGATGACAGAGATAGAATGAGCAGCAGCAACGGACACAATGGTTTCCTTTATATGCACAATGGCCTTCCTGTCCAAAGCAGAAGTTGCTTCGTCAAGTATTAAAATCTTTGGCTTTCTCAAAAGACTTCTTGCCAGAGCTAATCGCTGCGACTGCCCTCCAGAGAGTTGTATGCCACCGGACTTGGTGGATGCACTTACTAATGTATGATAACCATCCGCCAACGACTCAATGTAGTCATGAATATCGACAGACTTACACGCCTCTTTGATGAGACGGAACTTCTCTGTTAAGGAGCAGCTATCGAAAGACTCGGCAAGTCCATAGGAGAGGTTTTCCATGATTGAGCCATGGAAGAAGTCCAGTGGTACTTGATTAACGACGGAGACCAAAGAACGAACTGCTCCAGTTCCAATATCCCTTATATCAATTCCATCGACAGTAATGGTCCCATCCGTTGCGTCGTAGAATCTTAATAATAGTTTCACTATCGATGACTTGCCGCTTCCTGATTTACCCATGATAACTAGGATCTCGCCCGGAATGACCTCAAAGGATAAGTTTGAGATCACAGGCTTATTGTGTGAATAATAAAAGCTAACGTTGGAAAACTTGACCCTTCCATATAGCGGGAGCGCTAAACTTCGAAAAGTCTCTTCCTTAATATTTTGATCGGAAACTAAACTAAGGAGCTTTGAGGCAACGTCAACACTACGGGAAATCTCAGGAAAACTCGCGACCAACTGCTGAATTCCCCCAAGAGAAAACAAGATCAACATAAACACAAACATCACGTTGAAAACGGTATACCGCTCCTCAGTTATGAGCTTCACTCCATACCAGACAAGCAGAGCTTGAGATACTGAACTGAAAACGAAGCTCAAACTATAGCCACATCCCATAAACAACGCCCTCTTATATCCCACTTTGTTGGAGCTCGATATATGTCCACAAAACTTTGTTTCGAAGAAACTCTCCAACGAAAAGAGCTTCACAGTCCTAATGCCCTTTACAATGTCATCCATGGCCAAAGTCATTAATTCAGTCTGGTCATGATATTTGGTTTCCCACTTGTTGCCAACATTATGGTACCAAACAGAAGAAAAGTAGAATAATGGCACTGGCGAGATTCCTACTAGGCAAAGCTTCCAGCTCGTAACGGATGCCAATAGAAAAGCTAGCAATGCAACAACGATGCATGATATAAAACCACCAAAAAATTTCGTCAAAAGAAGTCGACTGGACTCAATGTCCGCTAGGAAAAGATACTGTAAATTGTCGGGAGTCCTTCCCTCTCCATGGAACCAACTTAGTTTCTGGAACATGATGTTTCTAAAGACCCTCCCCTGGACGTTTCGAACCATATCCTCACCATAAAGGTCTAGAGAAACCTTGGAAAAGGTCGTAACCCCATCCAACAAGGAAACAAATATAGCTATAATTGTCCAGCGGGCTATGCTAATTGAATTCCCGGGAATCAAAAGGTTACTGAGCATATGGGATAGAGCAAAAGAAAATACTGGATTCAGCAACGCATTCAGTATGTTGGCTAGGATCCCTATAATTAACGGCATCTTTCCATTTCCTAGCTGTATGAGCCGGAAGATGAGCTTCCAAAGAGACCACAAACTTCCAGATGCCATGGAATTCCAAGCGTCATCACACTCTATAAAGTTGTAATCAAAAGTTTGGAGTTTCGTCTCAGCACTTACTTGATGTCTCAAGTTTATCTCTTCGTATTCTGGGCCATCAGAGATGTCTCGGTCTCCAGAAATGTCCTGTGAATAGCCAAGAAAGTGATTTCCAAGTTTAAACGGTGCTGTACTTAATGTGCCACAATGACGAACGATGCCGTTCTCAAGAATTATTGTATCTTTGTCATGATCTATCACGTTGATATCATGCGTGATAAAAAGAGTAGTTTTGCCACCTCGGTATTTTTTTATTGCTCTGTGGATGTCGTGTCTCATTCCTGAATCTAACAAGCAAATCGATTCATCCAGGATCATGATGGGAGGATTGCGGACAAACGCTCTTGCAAGCACTATTCTTTGACGCTGTCCACCACTTAGTTTGTCTCCAGAAAAACCTGGAACACTGTCAATGCCATTATCAAGGCTGTCGGTAAATTCCGTTACTTTGAAATCCCTACATACCTCAAGGACCTCTTGCTCGGAGATAGTTTCAGGGTTATTATCGATTCCACAACAGACGTTTTCAAAAACTGAAAAGTTAAATATGGGGCTTTCTTGCTCCACTACCAGAATAGTCTTTCTCAACCACTGGAGACTTAAAGAATTGATATCGACACCATCAAGAAGGATATTCCCAGAATTGATCTCATATAGTCTAGACAATATCGAACCAATAGTGGATTTTCCGCTTCCAGATTTTCCAACAATATACACAAACATTCCAGGCTTTATTCTTAATGAAAAGTTGGATAATACTGGTTCGCCTCTCCTTTTAGATGGATAGTTGAAAAACACCTGAATCAGTAAGAAAGCCAGTTAGAAACCACATACCTTTTTGAAAGTGAGCTCTCCTATTACAGGTCCAATTTCCTCTTCATGGCAAGCTATACTTGAAGATTCAGAGCTATATTCTCTGATAAAATTGAGAATTCTCAAAAAAGAAGAGGAACCTTTATGTAGAGCCCCTATCTGAGAAGTGACACTTTTGAGAGATTGCATTGCCGTAGAGCAACACCAAAAAACTATTAAAATAGAACCTGTATCGGTCTTTTCAGAGTGCCCCAAATAACTTCCAAATAAAACAGACAGTGTGAAAGACAGCAAAATCAGAGTTCTCGTGATCGCTTCGAGTATTAAAGAATAATACAGAGATATAACGTGAAATCTCTTTATGTCCATCAGGAGCAGCATTAACCTATCTACCTGGAATATTTCCTTTTGAAATAGCTTAACAGTCAAAATAGATGATATGGACCAATTACAAATATCGCTGGCTCTTTCCAATAGACTCTTAGACTGCTTCAAGCTCTCACTCAATCTAGGCGACAGCAAGCAGAATGCCACTAAGATAAAAGGGATCCCCCCTAAACATACCAGAGTCAGTGACCATGAATAATAAAATGACACACTCAAACACGAGACTGCTGTCAAGGTACCATGCAGAGTAAAAGGCAGAGCAATACTTAGAGAAACTCTTAAATCTTCAATATCCCTTGCGTCAACTACATGTCCATGCATTTCACAAATACTTACTGATGAGATATTCCTATGGTGCCCAATAAATTATGCTGCAAATCATACCACTGTATGTCTCTAGATATCAATGCTTTGAACAGACAATAGCGAAGAACAGAAGCTTGCTTATCAGCTATCACATACCAACTACTGACCATGAGCCAGCTGAATAAAGCCACCAAAAGCCCTGTAGATACCACACCTATGCAACAATCTACAGTTCTATTTATTAGGTCTGATTTAGATAGATTTCCAGTATTGAATTGATAAAGGCTAGTAAACACTCTGCCCAAAAGAATTGTGATAACCGGACCGCCAATGGCTGTCAGGCAAGTTGCAACCACCGCTGCAAAGAGTAGCGATGGGTCCTTTTTCCATACACTATTAATAACGCTGAGCATATTACACGGAATACACCATATTTCCTTATTCATGGCATCTTATACCGTCTGGAGCCTCCATGGAGTAGTGGTATTGTTAACTCCCAAATAGGAAATTCAGGAGGTTATCTTGCATGGGCTCCTTCTCTAACAATTGCAGGCCGCAGTTGGTAATAGAACAAACAATTGAACCAGGTATAGTCACTAGCTCATCATAGACAAAGTAATACAGTCGAGAAGCACAGATGCATGTGAACAAGTGCCTATTCAATGTGTTTCAGAAGTTCAGAAGCTGAACAACGCCGCGACAGCCAAGACTCAAGCCCATTTGGCAAAGGTATGGAACAGCAACAACTTTCTAAATATTACAAGCCATGATTTATGGATAATTTATGAGCTTGCTCCATCCAATCGATTTAATTTGTTCTTTTCGCAATAGGATTATAATACTTCAACTAAGTCTAGATATGCCTCAGTTACGCCTCAACAACCTTTGCTTGCAAGCTGAACTATCAATTGATGACCCATCCCATGTAAGAGAAAAATAAACTGGTAAATCCAAGTGTGACCATCCCTGACAGTGAATCAGCGAGACCAATTTTTAAATTTGGAACGTTCGTGCCAGTTATATCTTCCCAACAATTCAACTCATGTGACAGTGCTCCCCCTGCATGGTTTGTCACATGCAAATGCGCCGACCCATATAAGTAAGTATCTCAGCAACCTGACAATTAGACACTAAACATGGATTTGATCGAACATTTCGTAAACAGAGTGGATTTCAGCAAGCCCAGCTTTCAGAGTAAGTCAAAGAGGACCTGGTTTTGCTAACAGATAGTTTGCCTTGCAAGCATTGCTTTCAATCCTATCTTCTGGAACATTGTGGCACGTCTCGGTAGGTTTATCAATTGTGACCAACACAACTAATATAAGAATACAAAACTCATTTTCTGACTAAATTGGCATTTGGAAACGCTAAGTTGGGATGCTATGCTTTGGCGGTAACAATCTTTTCGCTTGGAATCTTTAGAGATAATTTGTATCATCAGGCGCTAATGGATCAGCCTACCTGCTCAATTCTTTCTCAAGACATCTTCAAGGTGCTCGGTGCTGTTTCATTTGGCGCTGGTAGTGTTTTAGTTGTGAGTTCCATGTGGGCTCTTGGAGTCACGGGTACATATCTTGGGGATTACTTTGGCATCCTTATGGAGGACCGGGTCACCTCGTTCCCATTCAATGTCACAAACAACCCAATGTACTATGGCAGTTTCCTATCTTTTGTTGGATCTGCCCTATGGTACGCACGACCAGCTGGTCTCGTCATTTCTGTGTTTGTTCTTGTCATGTATTTAATTGCTCTTCGATTCGAGGAGCCATTTACTGGCGAAATCTACGCTAAGAGAGACAGAGACCGAGCCAAGAAGTCTAAATAAGAAACCGCTCGCTGAAGCATTCGGGATTCAATGACCCATGGCCAATTGGTTCTCGTACTCAGGTGCTGACAACAAAGTGTAGATATGTAGCATTATAGATAACATTAACGGTCTATATAAAATTAAAGTACGCTACCAACCAAATCTTTCAGCGTAATAGTGTACATCTGCTCTACCTTGAGAGCGAAGCTCAGCAACCGTGTTTCGAACCTCCCGCAATAAAGGATCTGGCCCGCAAGTTCCCACCCAGCATTCGCCACTATCCCCTACATAATACTTGACCATGGAGTTGATGTCGGGTCGACCTCTTTCTTTGGTCACCCATATGTCCATGTCATCCTTGATTTCTATCCAGTCACAAAAGGATCTCTGAGGAATTACCCACAAGAATTTAATACTGTGATTCATCCTGCCTTCAATTTTGGCTTGCACGTAGTCTTGGTACAGAGCATTTGTGAAGGCTACTCCAGCACCGCCAGAAACAAGCACGATTTTCTTAGGCTCGGAGTCTCCTTCGTCATGCAATTTGGGCATTTCAGGAGGTTCAATACCGTAGGGTCCGTGAATCAAACAGATCCTTTCAATGCAATCGTCAGAGTCCTTGCAAAGATTGTATAAACGTCTGGAGAACCCATCACGAGCACGAATAATCAACCGGAGGCTATCTGTACTGTTAAGTGATGAAGCCACCGTATAAGGATGTGACTCCAAAGTGCCACAGCCCAACACAGTGATATAGACATGCTGACCAGTAGCCCATGAAAAGGGTCTCATGAAAAATTGTATGGCCCTCACCCGTTTAGGCACTGGTATGTCAACAATCACAGTTTCGCCAGCTGCCCGCCGTAAAGAGCACTTCAGAAGTCTGTAGTCCATTAAAATCCTTACCAATCTGTCGTATATAACTGACACGCCAGCTACAAAAGCAAAGGGCCTCGCAGTAGGATAATGGAAATAAATAGTGGGGATGGATATCAGAAAACCAACAATATGCACATAATAAAAGGACTCATAGAAAAGAACCCGAAACGTTGGAATAGATGTCAGTCCAATCGCAAAAAATGCTATTCCAGCAACAAAGCCACACAATGACCAACTGTTGGTAACAATATAGTCGAGACGGAAGTATGCAAGGAATATGAGAGCGTGGAAAAATGTTGCTGTAACACAAACAACACCACAATACCGATGGAACACGTTGACTTGTTCATAGGACCATCCAGTTATAAAACTGAAAGGTGAGTGCTTGGCACCAAGAATATAAAGAACTGGAACATTGATGGTTGCCAGCAACCCAAGGCGGAACGCGAATATGATCCAGTGATATAAAGCTCCATAGAAAGCGAAGAACACGGATGATACCAAATACACCGACAAAAAGAGCATCACTCCCCAGTTTTCCATTCCATCTCCTTTAGGCTGAAGCATTAAAAACCCACATAGCCTGTCGTATATCCGGTTTAGACTGGTACGATTAGCCTTTCGAAAGCTGTCATTGATCGAACCGTAAAATAAACCACCATTGGACAAAGTAGAGTCATTTTTCTTGGACTTGCCCTTCACTACTCTTATCCAGTAGTCTGCAGACACTAAAATGAGGGTTGCTATTATAATCAGTTGATACACCGCTAGAATGGAGCGTCCTCTCAGTATCTCCTCTAATAGTCTGTCTCGATCGTCTCCATCAAATGGAGACTTATTTCGGTATGGACTGGACTCTTCTTGAACAGACAAAGGATATGTCATTCTTAAGCTGTGCCATATATACAGACAGTACCACAAACAGAAATCCGGTACCGCTGGCTTTATAACATGAGTCTAAGAGCAAGCGGCAGTCCAGAGCTAGCTAGCGTGATAGCTTATTTTATCTGCGCCATCTTATCAGATTTTTCCTTTCCCGTCTGCAGCATCGACCAATGAGCCTTTGATCTGCATGGGTAACTGACTCACGTCATCTAAAATCAGAACTTCGAATTGGCGATCCCGACACATGGTCCGTTCTACCACATCCGTGTCGGACCGGATATACTCTGTAAAGTACATCTGCTAACTTGCCTAAGAGCTACATTTAATAGACAGACCACTTTTAAATTGTCAATGTGGGCTTCGAACCAAGCTTGCAAGCTCTATGATAAGCTAACAGACAATATACATATATGCAAACTAAAACTCATTATGAACACATATCATCATTCTCAACACCAACTTTTAGTTTGAATACTAGTTAAGTCAGGTTTTCCCAGGTTTGGCACCAATGTTATAATCCGTATATGGTAAGAGTCTCGCCATATAAGGGCTAGGATAATACTGCTTTCAGCGCTCCAAGTTCATTCTGTTCTGCATGTCAACGAGGATAGAGCCAGAGAGCGGTCGTCCAGGGCCAGTAGCTCAACCTGTGGTGGATGGGTCTCATTCAGGCGGACAGGCAATGTCCAGCTCTTCATTTGCGCCGTCAGATCCAGAGAATTCGATGTCACAGCTGATAACGAGCCTGTTGTCCACATCTTATAATGACCCGTCACTTAGGCAGGCCCTCACATTACTAGATAGCAGAATAAAGAAAAACACCCCAGAGGCTCGCCGGCACCTGCGATCTGATATCGAAGAGTCCATAATCAAGTCTGGGTCTGTGGTTTTGAAAGATTTCTCGAAACTGCACAAACAATTGGGTATGTTAGGTTCGTACGTGAAGGATATCAATGACATGTACATGAACATGTCGAAGCTCGTTCAACAAGCCACAAGAGAGACATCGCAAGCATCAGCAGAGGCAGACGAGCTTTATAAGACTGACGACACATTGAAAAAGAAGGTCGCGTTATTAGATGCATTTCAAAACATATTTGTGATTGGCGATAATGAGCTGGCGGTACTAAATCGCGGTATAGTGATTGACCGCACTCCTGAAGACCAGATTGAAGCCTTTTTCAGCGTTTTGACCAAGATAAAAAGCATTAGACATGACTGTGAAGCATTATTAGCCAGTGACGATGGGTCCCAGACCGGTATTGAGATAATGTCTCGAATGTCGGAGCATTTAGACTTGGGCTACGACCGTCTATTTTTTTCCGTACAATTGGAATTCAAGAAAATGGTATCTGGTCAGTATATGAGGATAAGTAGAATGTTGCGACGTTGCCTGATTGTTCTCGCAGAACGTCCCAACCTCTTTGATTCTGCATTAGATGGTCTTGTAGATGCCCGGCAGAAGAATCTGTACAGCGACTTTATTCGGGCATTAACTGCCGAGACAAAGCAATCAAAACCAATTGATTTCTATGCCTATGACGTTTTACGGTATTCTGGAGACATAATGGCGTGGATTCACTCTGCTATTGTTGGAGAAAACGAAGTGTTTGGAGCCTTGTTTGAAGATGGACAGGAGCAGCATAAGCGAATGATGAAAGACGAACCTTGGATCACCAACTTGGATATCAAAGCTACTATAAATACCCGTGTCGACAAAGTGACATCTACTCTGGTAAAGCCACTAAGGCTTCGTATGGAGCAAGTTATCGTTTCAGAGGAAGATCCGACCGTTATTTATAGGGTTTCGAGCGTTTTGGACTTTTATTATACAATGTTTAAAAAGGTGCTCAGTGAAGATAGTGCAATAATGACATCCATAAGTCGACTGGGAGAAGTGTGCACCAGGCAGTTCGATAAAGGCTTGGAATCAAAAATCGCTCTAATTGCATCATCATCTCTTCAGGCACCTACAGACTTACAACCACCGGAGTTTTTGATTGACGCACTTTCTGATGTCAAGAAGGTACTGGCATCGTACGAATCCAGCATCAATTATTCTCCAAACCCGCCAGATACGCTGAAACAGATAGTTCATGGCCTCATCGAGCCATACCTGGAATTTTGCAATAGAATATCGGCCGACCTACCGCCGGTTGATTCTGAGATTTTCTTGTTGAATTGCTATGATGCTGCCAAGAATGGTTTAATATTATTCAATTCCGCCACTTTTAAAGTCGAGCAGCTGGAATCTAGGTCTTCTGAGCTCATTGATGTATTGGTGGACTTACAGTATCAGCAATTCATGATGTCATCCGGCATTGAGACTACGGATTTGTCCAATCGTGAATCTGTCGGAGAGCTGTCCACCACGATTGACAATTTCCTCCCTGCTGCCACTATGGAGTCAGGAACTCTTCTGCGAGGACTAGCGTCACCTCGGGTTGCATCGTCTATAACGCTTCGAGCATCGGCCAAGTTTGTACAGGCTTTTGAAAACGTCAAAGACGAGCTTGAAAAAATCTATGGAACTGACAGTTTTGAACTGTTTCCTCGTACGCTAGAAGACGTTCGAAGTTTGTTGGCAGTTGATTGATTGATTGATTGATTGATTGATTTAAGCTTCACATAAACACCTATCAAATGCATCTTATTTACCACAAACCCTCAGCCGTGCATATTGTGATGACTACAGATAACGTAATAATGTCTACTTCATCAACACTGTTTTGATTTACTAGCCATGGGAAAGCCGAGAGTAAGACAGCTGCTTAGGCCGTAGTGACTCACAACAGTTAATAGTAATCGTCCGCCATGGAGAATCAGAAGCGAACCGTGAGTTTACAATTACCGTATCTAGTCCTAATATACAGAAGACAAAGCGGTTAACCAAGTGATTCCCAATCACATGGTTCCTTTGACAGTCAGAGGTCACAATCAGGCTAGGAAAGCAGGCCAAGATCTATGCAATCTCATTAGACCCCATGAACAAGTGAGATTTATAACATCGCCTTATAAGCGGGCCCGTCAAACGGCTGCAGGCATGACCCAAGCTCTAAGCGACTGTAATGTTGACTACCATTTATATGAAGAGCCTCGGTTGAGAGAACAGGATTTTGGAAATTTCCAAGGTGACAAAATTGAAATGAATGAGATATGGACAACGCGAGCCCGTTATGGTCATTTCTTCTACAGAATCCCAAATGGAGAATCAGCCGCTGATGTTTATGATCGATGTGCAGGATTTAATGAAACACTGTTTCGACAGTTTGAAAGGGACGACTTCCCAGATGTCCTGGTTCTTGTGACACACGGAATATGGGCCCGAGTTTTTCTTATGAAGTGGTATGGGTGGTCATATGAGAAGTTTGAGTCGTTGCGAAACGTGGGCCACTGCCAATTTTTGATCATGGAACGAGAGTATCTGGCGGCTAAGGAGGCCACAAAATATGTATTGAAAACGAAGCTCAAAACGTGGAATGATCCTGTTGAGCATGGAGAATGTCTCGCAGAGCTGGAGGATGCGTCAGCAAACTCTGGGTTGTCTAAAACAGATCTGAAGAGGATAGCAGAAAAAGAAAAGGTCATATTGGAGCAATATAAAGCTGCTCGAGTGGACTCGCCTGCCAGAGACTATGTGGAACACCTCAATGATTCTGACAACGATCATGATATTGCTCTGGGGCCATAACTACTAATTCATCTTATAGACATGCATTTCTAGAACCAAATTATATTTATTCGGGGTTTCCAGTTCCAGCTCATTTTCTTTTCTCGATAATAAATAATAATCTTTTGACTGAACGCTGCATCTAATCCACATTTCGGTTAGGCTTCTTTCCTCGTCCATATCCATCCTTGGAATAATAATCCATAGGGTAAACTTTGTCCCACTGTTTGTCTTCTTCAAGGCTAACCATAGCCTCATAAGGAGTGAGCAGAGGCCGTGGAAATGCATATCCCCAGTCTATTGACAATCGTGGACATGCCACTTGAACCCAGCAATCGACATCTTCGAACTGGGCCAGCTTCCCAGGAAATATTTCTGAAAGAAGGACCAAAACTGTCTGGATGCCTTTCTTTTTAAATCCTTCTTCTATCATAGACAGCGTTCCAACATTTCCTTGGCGACCAAGAGCACCAAGAATAATACCTACTTTCTTTGCTCTCTTGGCCTCTGCAATAGCCGCCCTTCGCAAAGAATGCATTTCTTGATGGTCATACTGCTCGATAGTGAATTCCCTATTGTATGGATCATATTTATAAGCAGGGATCTCTGGATTATGGATCATTGCACTTTCCAAGTGGAACCGTCCATCACCAATATATACAATCGCAGTCACTTCCTTTGATGACAACCTTGAGGATGTGCAGCCAAGAACCTCACCCTTGGACAATGGCATGGCTTGAGGGGTAGAGGACATGATACCATTCATAGCCAATTCATCGTGGATTGAATGCAAGGTTGGGTTGAATTGAATCGTTCCTACCAAGGCCAAGTTAGCCCCCTTTTCAAAATTCCGCGTTAATGTAGCAATAATATGCTTCTCATCAACCTCAATAGTTACAAACACATATAGCACCTTGATCCGGGTGACATCGACGGGAACTAGACAGGAGTGCGCATAATGAACTAAGAAATCGCAGTTCAAAGAGAGAGCGGTAAAATCATCAATGCAGCATGCTCCATATGTAACATCTCCCATTATGACAGTCTCAACGCTGCAAAACTGCTCCAAGATGTCCGCTATGATGCATGAGTACAACAATAGGCCCTCAGGCATTTGTAAGGCGACACGTTTGGCCTCTGACTTACGAATGTGCCAAACAGTCTTGTGAATTTCAAAGTTATAGTTTTTGGGCAAAATTGCAATTGCACTGTTGAGTTCTTCGTCATTCAAAATATCGTCTGGAATCCTATTTAATGTTCTGGGTCCCGCTTTTGATCTTCTAATGATCCCAGCGGCATCCTCTATCGAGTCACCATTTTCTGCTTTGGAAGCTACAGCCTTTCGACCAATAAATCGCCTACGAGCAGGCTTGATATCGCTCACCTCATTAACAGATATCTCTGCCATACTAGAACTGTGCGTTGATGCTATTGTAATCGAAAAAAAAAATATGTGGAGTTGAAGATGCTGCGGCTATCTTGCATCTTTTTCTACTACTTACATATGATTACACCACAGTTCTCTGTGGATCAAGATGATGAATATGTCTATGTCAAGATAAAAGCTCCTCATATTAAAGCATCAAATATCGAATTTGTCGTTGAAGACAATGTTTTTATATTTTCTTTGCATCCTTATTATTTAAGGTTGCGTTTTCCCGGCAGAGTGCTTGATGACGACGAGAGATCCAGTGCATCATATGATCTTTCCACGTCTATGGTTTCGGTTAAGCTTCCTAAAGAAGTGAAGGGAGAGAATTTCGAAGATCTGGATATGGTATCGAAGCTTCTGGCTCGAAAGAATGAAGATCAGGTCAACAAGCCAAAACCCATAATACAGGAGCTGAGCTCCACAGAGACTGCAGATAGTGACATTAAGGAAGCAGAACAGTTTGATTGGGAAATAGAACAGCAGGTTCCAGAACCGCTTGAGAATAATGATAGCATTGTCTCGGTGAAGTATGGATTTGACAATGGTTACACGGGGAATGTTGGAATCTCTGTCATGAATGGCAATGACATCAACGACCTTTCCAGCCCTGAAAAGCTCAACCTTGCTGAGAGATGTCAAGAAAGAAAAGATGTTGAAGAGATCAAGTTCGATGCTGAGTACTACTTGGCCGATCTAATGGATAACCCAGAAATTCCCGAGTTAACAAGCTGGACATTTGAAGTTGAAGACGAGCTGTCGCAGGACGAAAAGGATAAGATTGCACGTCTATCTCAGAAACAATTTTTATTAGACTCACCAAAACAGGTCTACATTGGTTTGGTTGGGCTGATATTTGGAAGCTGCTATGATCTTCGAGTGAATATGGGAGATAGCACAGTTGAGTCGGCATGGAGCATAGGAAAACTCTGCCCCATGATTAGCTGTTTAGACACTAGTTTCTTGAATGTCAAGGAGTTGATGATATCCTGTACAAGACGGTCTCTAAGCTTCCCACTGTATCGAAATTGGGATCTGACAGTCAAAGTCTGGGACGACGTCTATACGGTGCTGCGACGAGGAAAACGAGCGGTATTGAAGCATTTGGTCAGACTACTGGTGCTTTTTGATACTGATATTTATAATGTCTATAACAAAATATGGTTAGAAGACTACGTGGTGTGGATACAATACTCCCAAGAGAATGTCATCAAGAGTCTTGCATTGGAGGTCAAGAAATACCCAATCACTAAAGCCGACATGGGATTCGATCTTGATGAATATGAAGAAGCAGCTGCATCAGCTATGCGGGAGCAGGAAGGTTTAGTCTAAATAATATAATTCCTATGTATGTGTTTTATAAGCCTCTCATAAATAACCTGCTAACTAAATGGTAACCCCCATACAACGAATATATGGTATAAATATGACATCAATCATTAAAACTCCTCACCGCTGTGAGATCATGAAATCGACATTATGCTTTCGAGGCCTATCATCTCCTTCTTTCATGGGAGAGTCTGGCCGCGAATCTGAATGTTCTGACAAGCCATCTTTGTTTGTTTCTCGTGGCTGCTGTTGCTGCTGTTGCTGGCTATGCAAAATTTGTTGTTGATGCCTGTCGGACTCTGCTAAGGCCAAATTGGCCAAAACATTGACCCCAGACGGTGGTTCCTGGCTCGCAGGATATCTCGAATACGATGAAGAACTCTGAGAATTCCATGTGCGGATCGGAATGTCTCCTCTGAGCACAGAGGCCTCCGACCGGTGTCGGGAATGGCCCATGCTTCTGCGTCGGGCGCTGCTGTGGGCCATAGCAGCACTTAGAGCAGTGTTATTTCCAGGAGTTGTTGGAGGCTGTCCTGTGCTCGATCTTGGGGGCGGGGAACCAGGACGATCAGAGATTGACCGACGTCTTTTGTGCTGACTGGAAGCTCCTAGACCCGGCACTGCACCAGGAGCGGGCTTTTCAGCAACTTCGCCTTCTCGCTTGGGAGAAATAGCAGGAACTGCCGATGTTTGAGGTGGCTTGGATTGATTCGGTGACCAGTGATGGAACGTCAACTCGCTAGAAGGGGATGTGGGTGACATAGTAGAAGGCTGTACTGGTGGGGGAAACACAGGCTGGCCAGATTGCCAAGATGGTCTAGAGCTAGGATAAACTGGTGGACCTCTCCCCGGAGAGGCCGCACTATAGCTAGGGATAGCCGACATAGATGCATGATGTTGATGGCCAGGTCTGAAAGGATTATTGGATGGATTGTTCGTAGTTTGGCTGGAAGCTGGTGGAGGGTGATGTTGTCGGAATTCGATGGTATTTGCTTGCGGTGGCATAGACATGTTCCTTTGATGAGTTGGGAATCTCTCTCTATCTCCAGAAGATAAACTGATCGCAGATGCCAGCATCGTTTTTGCGCCCTTCAGCGAGGACGCTAGTCTTGCGCTGGCCTCTGACCTTGGAGAACCATCAGAAGACGCAGGCACAGAACCCACGGCAGCGGCAGTAGCGGCGGCAGCAGCAGCAGCGGCCGCGACCGATGTCTGCGGGTTTGCTGGCTGAGACTCAGCGGGACGATCAGCAGATAAGCTAGATAGTGGCCCACTGGTAGACTGAAACAGCACAGGAATAGAACTGGGCGGAACCTTATAAGCAATGGCGTCTTGTAACAACTCCAGACTGCGCTGCCAGATTTCCAACCGGTAGTATTCTTGTTTGGTTCGCTCCTGCTCCTGACGAAGCTGTAGTGCTTGGATAAGCGACTTATCTGAGAAATTCCACGAGTGGTTGCCGGGCCCAAGCAAAGATGACAAACTTTGGGCATTAGATCTGGAGCCGGTATTGGATCCATCATCTGAAGGGGTCGAGTGCCGGGACTCTTGTCTAGGGGGTGGATTTAGTCCTATAGAGCCAACAGGTTGACCACGCTCACTCCCTGGCGACTGGCCAGCACCAGCACCAGTGGTAGTAGTGGTAGTGGTTGCAGTAGCCATATTTATGGCTGTTGACCGAGATTCCTTGTCGCGCGCTTGGGGCGGTTGCTCAGATTTTTCGCTAGAGTCGCCAGGAGGAGAAGCTGTGGTATAATTTCCAGGCGTTGAATCGCCCATAGAAGGAGGGGCCAAGGTTATTTTAAACGCACTTGTATCAGGTACTCGTGGCGAAGGCGAAGGTGGGGTATCCGCTGATCCAGTGGATGAATGGCTCGAGGCAGCCGACGACTCAGATACTGTAGCTGGGCTACTGTTTTGGGAAGGCCCGTCGCTGCCGTGGTGGGATTCGCTATCTTTGCTGGCTGAAGCAGTGTCCCAAGCCTTGTCAGAAGTTGGGGGTGATTTAGCCACTTGGGTAGAAGCAACACTGTCAGATTTCCCGGTGATTTCACAAGGAGCGTGTGGGCCACGATGCACGCCTGGTCCAGATCCCTCAGGCCCTTGAGATCGACTCAGTTCCGGTCGTGATTGGTGTTGGTGACGGTTGTAGAGTGAAGATTTCTCGGGTTGGTGTGGGTTGGGAAATGTAAACGATTCCAAGCTCTGGCGAGGAAAGGGTTGCGACGAATGCATGGGGTCCAGCGGGCTCAAGGTTGCGATTCGGGGACACGCCAAAGGGAGCTGTTGATAACTCGAAGCGGGGTTACAAAAGGACTTTACCAATAGTGTCGGACAGATAGCGATACTGGCACCTTTTCATTCAATTGGCCTGCAATTGCTGAGGTGTCCTGGCAGCGATTATACCAACGACAAAGATGGGTTTGCTGTAGATGGTCACAACAAAGACAGATACAATGATTTATATTAATGCCCCCGTCCAAACAGTCACGATCACGTTCAGATACCAATCAAGGCGCTTGTATTTGACCACTTGTTGGGTGTTGTAAGCGGATCAAAGCTGCTATTTAGCGGAAAGACTGAAGGATATCAAGTGAAAAATCACTGTTTATGTGGTAAGGCGGCAACCCCAGTAAGCAACCACGCGTTTGGCGCGTCAGGCTCGTGGGTGCCTTGCCTGATTCAGCGCAGGGAGGCGCTCCATCGCCTTCCGAGAATGGATTCGCTTACTAGAAATGGATATGCATGAGATATAATTAAATACTGTCAAATATCAAATACATGATAAAACTGCTATCTATGGTCAGGGTTTGAAAACAGGTTCGTTACTATCTCGAGGGAATTTCAATTGGTCATGCCCAGATGGCGCTGGACCCCGAGCCCGGATTTGAATACAATTGTAATGGGGCATTTGTTCGACCACAAATGTAGCTGCATGGAACAGTGGGCCGATGATTCTATGCAGCTGGTAACCCCACTGCAACCGACTATGCGGTTCTCCGTTTGGATTTTGTCCTCTTTTTCCCCCCCTCTGCAGGTCCCGATTTCAGTCTTGTCCAAGCCCCTGGTTTGCGCAGGTTGATATATGCAAAAGTCCCCACGTCTTCATGCCCTTGAGCAAATGAAGGTTGTTTTAATGTTATAGTGTCGCCCTTTGTGGCCTTGGCGTTCGGCGACAAAGATGCCAGCTTCAATTGGGCTTCTTCATTTGTCAGAAATATGCCATCCATGTGCTGCGGGTCGGCCATTTCCAATGGCATGGTTAATAAGGCTCCAGACGAGTCCATTATAACTGAGTTGTTGCAGGTAGCTGCAATAGACAGTCCATTGATATCGGAACGGAACTGATGGTGTAATAATGCACTGGAATTAGACGAGCTGCTGTAGCCGTTAGATCCGTTAGATCTGTTAGATCCATTTGATCCACTGGGCTCGTTCGAGCCATTGGATATCTCCAGCATATCATGTGGAAGTGATCTGGAACGAAGGTGCTTATAGCCAGAAGCATATAATTGAGTCTGATCATTTGTGTCTGCATCGAGTTGCTCAGGTAGTTGTTGAAATTGCCAGCAGCTTGAATTCAGGGCAGAGCTGCTGCTGTCGTGGTTTGTATATATACAGATGTTGTCGAACGGTTGTGGACTGCTCTGTGACAGTATTTTGTACTGCGAGTCCCAAGAACCTTCATCATTGTGAAATGAATCTTTTGCCAAGAGCTGCGCTGAGAAGAGGCCATTGTCATTGGATATCTGTACATTATCGTTGCTGGTCAGCTGTCCTGATATATGCGGAGCCTCGTCAGGTTGCAGTTGGTCATCGTTGTAGGGATGGAAGCGAAATCCACTTGAAGTTGTATGAAAGCTGCCGTCTGGAATATAGTTTTCCAGTACATCCGATATTTCAGGCTGGGGTGAAAATGCAATATTGGATGCCACGTTATTCCCGGAGTCTGCGTGTGGCATATTGGAATTAAATATGTGAGTGCCGGCGTCATTGAAGTGAAGTTGTTGATACAGCAGACTGGCCTCTATTTCCTCCTGCTGCAAGCCAAAATCATGCTTTATCAGCTGCTGTTTACTATGGACATTATTATCGGCCAGAAATGTACCCTGTAGCGATTCACTGGTATCCAGACATATCAAGTCAGTGTTGGAGCCATCGTCCTGCTGCAATACGTCGAGCCTGTCCGAACCAACAAGGCTGTCGGTTGAGTTGATCGCCACGGGAGAGTGGATATTCATAACAGTCGGAAGTTGCAGAGGCGAAGACTACCCGTGATACGGTTCAGCAAACTATCCAACAAAGCCATCCAAAGAGGCTTATAATAAAGCGAGATTAGCCACGATACGATGGAAATAGTTGGAGTATGTATACCACAACTTGGAAAGTGAAAGATTATATTCGTCTAGTCTTTGGTGCAAATGGCTGCAACTGGGGCCAAACAAAAGTCGCAGCGACCCAATCATTGACGTCCGCTTGACTTGCTTGATCACTAGATTCATGCTAAGATTTCGAACTAGATATCCTGCATCTATATCAGAATTGGGAAGGAATAGCTGGGACCAAGGTTGCTAGTAATTTGTTTAGGTTTGAGCCCAGTGGTATTTACCCTTGATCATTGTCAGCACAAAGAACAGAGAAATATCGTTTTTGCAACTTGCTTATTCCCTCGATATTTCTCATATTGAATATAATGTACCTTCTCTGCACGTACGGTGGGAACTGCTGACTGAATCAATTGGGAGAGCATTAAACCACGATGCCCTATATTTAAGAGACCACAACAATGGCATTAATGTTCAATACACTCAATAGACGGTTTATATGCTAAACGGAATTCGCTTCTCTGTCAATTTCAATATTGTATTTAAGACTGTTCTAATTAGATGTATATATATCTTTCTGGGTATATTCCTCTCAAAACTTGGTGTGTAGCTCCTAGACCACATAGCCACAACGCGCTTTCGTGGAGAGCTCTGCCCTTGCCCTTAATTGGTACATGAGCATTTCGCGTCCCCTTCGTGAGATCACTCTTACAGTCATTAAAACCGTCGATGTCAATAGTTTCATTGCTTAATATCAGCGTGCTGAACAATCCAGCTCCATTCACTGCTCCTTATGAGTTTGAAATAACATTCGAATGCCTTGAGCCCCTCAAAGATGGTAAGAACCATGCAAGATAACATAAGGACCAGTACTAACTTCAGATTTGGAGTGGAAGCTTACTTACGTCGGATCGTCTACTTCGTAAGATTATATTGACCAGGAGTTGAAGCTAATCACAGGTTTGAACATGATCAAGAATTGGACTCTATTCTTGTTGGTCCTGTACCGGTGGGAGTAAACAAGTTTGTCTTTTCAGCTGATCCACCATCTCCTGATCTTATTCCAGCATCAGAACTCGTCAGTGTCACAGTCATCTTGTTGTCCTGTTCATATGCTGGTCGAGAATTTGTTCGAGTGGGCTACTATGTAAATAATGAGTATGATTCGGAAGAACTGAGACTCAACCCCCCTCCTAAGGTACAAGTAGACAGAGTTGCTCGAAATATTTTGGCCGAAAAACCCCGAGTAACACGATTCAACATTGTTTGGTAAGTGCTTCATTTTTAATTGAGCGATAGCTGACAACCAGGGATAATGACAGCGGCCAAACTGATGAATTCCCTCCAGAGCAACCTGACGCTGATCTTCTGGATGACGAAGACCAGTATGGGGCTGAAGAAGAGGAAGAAATTGGAGATGAAGAAGATGAAGAAGAAGAAGAAGGCGAAGAGGGAGAAGAAGGAGAAGAAGACGCGAATGAAGCAGTCGATATTGGAGATGCTGAAGAAGATGATGTTGAGGAAGACATAGAAGAAGATATAGAAGACGACGACGAAGATCAAGAAGCTGAGCCAGCTGCAGAAAAGGACGATAAGCAAGCTCCACAAATTCAAGAAGAAGAAAAGCCTACTTCAAACGAGGCATCTACATCATGATGCAATTCCTTAGTATTTATATAGTGTACATTAAATGCTCTCTTTAGTCTAAGCGAAACTTAGATCTTGACATATCATATCGGAAACATCTTAGGTGTAGAAACGAATTTGCAGCTTTTGAAGACGTTTTATAAATCGACAGATAATTATTGATTTTGTTTTTATTGAAAAACGTAAAGAGTCCTGTTTGTTTGAGCTATATTATCGTACTACCTTTTAGGTCATAAGCCGCGCTCGTCCGATGGGCTCTAGCAGTATAACAACCAGAAGAAAAAGTGGGCACACTGCTTATAGAGACTTGAACAATCTGAGTTGTTCATGCCAGTTGATCTATAGCCTTTGAATAGTGGTTGGAACAGTGCTCATTCCAGATAGGTAATTTGTACACTAGGACGCAGTGCCTATTTTTAGTATATCTATAGTCGACATGCCCGATACAATCACTGAGAGAGTGATGACTGAAGAGTCCCCTGATGAAAAGAACGCTACAGGTTCTTCAAGTCAGCTAGATACAAACTCGTCAGTAGGGTCTTCGGATGGGCGTAGGAGAAGATGGGCAGCATTGAGACGGTCTCCTGCTGCGGGCACAGTGAGCGCTCGTACTAGGATTATTGCCTCTATCAAGAAGTTCGCAGCTTTCATGGGACCAGGTGTCATGGTAGCAATTGCTTACATGGACCCAGGAAACTATTCAACAGACGTTGCTGCTGGCGCGGAGAAGCAGTTTTCTCTATTGTTTGTGATTCTGCTCTCGAATTTGTTGGCAATTTTCCTTCAATCTCTGGCTACAAAACTCGGGAGTGTCACTGGTAGGGATTTGGCTACAAATTGTCGACTGCACTTTCCTCTGTGGTTGTCAGCGATTCTTTATATATTGGCAGAAGGTGCCATCATAGCTACTGATATTGCCGAGGTGATTGGAACGGCCATTGCCCTCAATATATTGGCCAAGATTCCACTAATCGCTGGTGTCATTATTACGGTTGTTGATGTGTTAATCGTTCTGATGGCCTATCGTCCCGGAAAAGGTATGAAAACAGTGCGAGTGTTTGAAATTGGTGTTGCAGTATTAGCGCTTGGTGTAGTGATATCATTCATTATCGAGTTATCCAGGCTGCCGAAGCAGGACGTTGGCCACATTTTTAGAGGCTACCTGCCTTCCCATGACGTTATCTCAAGCGGCGGTATTTATTTATCTTGTGGTATATTGGGTGCCACTGTGATGCCTCATAGTTTGTATCTGGGGTCTGCGCTGGCCAAGCCACGAATCCGAGAATATGACGCAAAGCATGGTTTGATTGGACAAGGATTTGGAACTGAAAATATTTCTAGCATCGACGCTGAAGAAGATGAGAAATATCACCCAAGCTTGGACGCCATCAAGTATTGTTTGAATTATTCCATTTTGGAACTCACAATCACTCTCTGTACGGTCGCGGTATTTGTAAATAGCGCGATTCTGATTGTAGCTGGGTCTACAATGTATGGTCGACCTGATGCTGAGAATGCCGATATTTATGGCATCTATGATATTCTCAATCAACTGCTTTCCAAGTCAGCGGGGACTGTGTTCATTATTGCTCTTTTGTTTTCTGGGCAATCTGCTGGGATTATCTGCACCATTGCCGGACAGATTGTTAGTGAAGGGCATATCAATTGGAAAGTCAGGCCATGGATCCGACGGCTGGTAACCAGAATAGTTGCTATAACTCCATGTGTTATAGTTGTTGCGGTTCTCGGCCGCCAAGGTTTGGATGCTGCTCTTAATGCCTCCCAGGTTGCATTATCCATATTGCTTCCTTTTCTAACTGCGCCGCTAATATATCTCACGTCTAAAAAGGATGTGATGGCGGTTACAGTGCAGCTTGATAGTGAAAGCGGAGAGGGCAGCTCCCAAGTTGTCGATATGTCTAATAGTTGGTTCACAATGATATTGGGCGCTCTGATATGGTTGTTTATATGCATTTTGAACGTTTACTTATTAGTTCAGCTCGGTCTCAATGGAGGTAACTAAAGACCAAATAAATAAATAATGGTACCAAGGTTTAATACATATCATAGAATGAATGAATGCCCTTGTAACCTTCTTTTGGAGGTTCTAGACAAAACATGTCGATGCACCAGCCACTGCAAGTCCCACAATACACCAGCCCAATGATTCAGATGGCTTGCGGCCGAATTCAACAGCAGTTCCATACATCTGAAAACCTATGAGCGTCATAAACCCGGCAGCTAGACTAACAATTACCCCGAATGTCAATGCAGTGTCAGAGTCAGTGAACTTATTTTTAAAAAAAGACCAAGCCAAGAAGGCTCCCAAAGGCTGACTGAGTCCACCAAGCAAGGACGATATGGCAAAAGCCGACCATCGACTCTCCGTCGCAAGAAACAGAGGGAATACGATAGAAAATCCTTCACAAAAGTTGTGGATTGCAAGAGCAAAGAACACGCTAGTACCTAGGCTCTTGTCGGCCTGGAATGTTGCAAATGTCAAGAACCCCTCGGGAACTTTATGTACAGTGATAGCAAGAGCTGTTTGAAGGCCAATTGCAAACAGATGTGATGATTCCGTGCTCACATGATGGTGATGTAATTTAGGATGTGTTGAATGATCCTGAGTATCTGCAGAATGGTTGTGGTGGTGATGGTGGTCATCGTGGTCGTGTAAAAATTCATTTTCCACTGTCACGATATTTGGTATTCTGGATAGCGACATCTGGTCGTCCTCTTTGACAATCAAATTACAGTCTTCCACGCTCGCGTATCCCATGCATACTCCGGAAGAAGATCTCTCTCTTAGAGTCAAATTGAAAACGCTGATGCGAGTCCTCAAGGCTGGCGCCTCTACAACTTCCAGCAAAGGCGTCGTTTCGACCGGAGCATTTCTGCCATCTTCAACCCCTAATCTCGCTTCTTCGTCCTCAATGCCATTATGCCGGTTACTGGCTGAGTCATTATGACTATGGTCATGGTCATGGTCATGATCATGGCTGTGACTGTGATTGCGACTCTCAAAATCATCACTGTGGTTGCCTTCGTCGTGCACACAATGTACAACGCTTTCAGCAGTGAAAGCATGGATGATAGAGTTGATCCCCAAGCATAAGAACACCCCCACCATGAATGAAGATATCAATGCAATGTTTGAGAGACGAGAACTATCTTCCATCAATGGAGACTCTCCAAAGTATTTCAACGCCTCCGGCAAAAGCCTGTATAACGAAGTGAAAAGCAAAACGCCACCTGACAAGCTGAGACTTGCTACCAGCACATGCCTGTTACCTTGAAACTGAAATCTCAAAGATCGAGGCAAAATATAAGCAAGAAAAATATCTACAAACACACTTAAAGATCCTAAAATGCATGCTGCTGATGAAGCAGCAATCAATATCCAAGCTTTCTGGTCGCTTGTTAAATTATCTCCTATCATTTCTGCTAGTAAAAAAGCAAAGGTAAAGAGTCCCCGTGCTGACGTATATATCGTCGTAGCCAGTCACCTATTGAACAAGACAGGTTACACCTTTATCAGTTTGCTAACAGTGGTATCTTTATGTCAAAGCTTTGACATGCAGATCGCCCTGCCTTTATAATCACTATGTAGCCCTACATAAGTTGCCCAAAACAGAACTAGTTGTGAACCTTAACGGTTTATACTACGGCTCCAACGAAATAATACTCTCAAAAACCTACAGATATATATAGAACTGCAAAGGCTATGTATACTTATACGTACGTTTAATACAATTTAATTTGAGGTAATAAAAAAGTTCCATTACCGATAAGGATGGTAGCCGCCAGACCCATTTCTGTTGAAATTTCGGTTGCCTCCTCCTCCTCCTCGCCTGTGGCCACGGTAGCTGCCACCAGACCGGGGGCCTGTAGGTGCATTTGCAGGGGGTGAACGTGATCGTCGAGAATCTTGGTCATCATCTCCGCCAGAGCCACTTCCACGGCCTCGACCACGGTAGCGACCTCTCTGACGGTCCCGGTATCCACCTCTGTCATCATCATAGTCTCGATCCCGACGTCTGTCATGTCGCCTATAATCACGCTCGCGGTCTCTGCTCGCGTCACCGTCATCCTCAGGTTGGTATGGAGCTCCTTCGTTATCATTATCAGGGTTTCGCGGTTCGCCAACTGAATTTGAATCCTCATCACCATCAACAGGCTCGTAGGGTCTTGGAGGAGCTCCTGCACCACCAAATTGTTGTTGCTGCATCTGCTGTTGCTGCATCATCATTTGCATCATCTGTTGAGGATTACCGCCACCACCATTAGCAGCCATCATCTGCTGCACCTGTTGAACATAAGCCTGCCACCTCTGATAATATTGCGTCATCATTTGTGGGTTCATACCATTCATGTAAGCAGCTGAATCTCCACCATATCCTGAACTTGCGGCAGGTAGACCAGCTCGACGCTCCGACTCCCTAAGCTGCTCTCCCTTAGTTCGAGGCTCTGCACGCTTCACTTCAATGGGCTTGTTCTTAAGTATGAGAAACTTCTCGGACACTATCTTTTCGACTGCTTGGTCGCTGTCAAATGTAACAAAGCCAAACCCTCGAGGTCGTCCAGTGTCCTTGTCAATCATTAGCTGGGCATCAATCACAACACCGTATTGATCGAAAAACTCCTTGAAATCCTTATCAGTTACATCAGTTCCAACACCACCCACAAATATCTTGGCAGTCTTGTTCTGCTCTTCTCGAGGAATTGCCCTCTTCGGATCAATGATCTTTCCATCCAGAAAATGCTCTGCCTGGTTAACAACCCTGTTCACACACTCAGCATCGGCAAAAGTTAGAAATCCAAATCCTCTAGACCGTCCTGTCTGGTTATCTCTCATCACTGAGCACTCCAAAACCTCTCCAAACTGAGAAAAGTAATTCTTCATAGACTCGTCGGTGGTTTCCCAATTCAATCCTCCAATGAACATTTTACCTTCATCCTTAGGAGGGATATAGATGTTTCCAGTATTAAACCCACGACCATCCAGCTTAGGAGGCTCATTAAAACCAGGAGCTCCAAATGAGCTCATTTGAGGCAAAGGAGCAGGCATTTCCTGCACTGGCGGAACAGTGGAAACACTTGGCTGTTCATTCTGTTCATTAACAGGCTGTTCAGGTTGGACGTTAACGGCGCTTTCATCGGTCTTCACTGCTGGTGCAGGTTGTGGCTGAGATTGTTCAGCCGGCTTTTCTTCTTGTTTGGTATCCTCTCCACTATATCACTATGTCAGCTAAATATTCTAAGCAACAAAAAAATCAAGGGCAAAGTATTACTAGATATCAGCAAAGAATTCCTCATCATCGTCCAAGTTCGACATATTTAGTTTCTATTCTCTTCGAGATTTATTTCTGGTTCAGTCTCTTTTTTTTATAGTGCAACCAATTATTATTAGTTATAGCAGGCTATCGGATCCTAACTATGTCGTATACTTAAATATACAATTGCTTCCCCCCTGCACAAAAAACAAAGAAAAAAAACAAAAAGGAACAACAAAACAGCCCAATTATCTTACACTGCGCTCTTCACACTTCAATTTCACGAAGCCCAATTAACTCAGACAAAACTAAATACTACCCAGCAATAAAGTGGCAGTCAAGAAGTAGAGTTGTTGTCGTGTTGTGGGGCCCTATGTTTGAGGCAGAGGTCGGGTAACAATGAGGCTCATATTTCAGCCTTGCCATCTCGAGTGGACGAATGTTCAACTCAGGCAAAATGACCGCTAAGACAGATGTGGAATTCTGTACTGTTTGTGCCTCAAACAATAACCGTTCAATGGAAGCACACAGAGTTTTGCGTGATGCGGGGTTCAAGGTGTCGTCATTTGGTACTGGAAGTGCCGTCAGGCTCCCAGGACCCAGTATTGACAAGCCTGTGGTATACAGTTTTGGGACTCCGTATAATGACATGTACGAAGAACTGGCCAAACAAGATATGAAATTGTAAGTAACCCCGAAAGGAAACATTTGATTCTCACACAGATACACAGCCAACAAGGTTCTGGCCATGTTGGATCGAAATCGAAACATCAAGACTTCTCCTCAGCGGTGGCAGGAGCACAATCAGACTTTTGATGTGGTGTTTACATGTGAAGAGCGGTGTTTTGACTCGGTTTGCACCGACCTGATGAACAGAGGAAGTAAATTAAATCGCATTGTCCATGTCATAAACATAGATATTAAAGACAATCCTGAGCAGGCTCAGGTAGGTGCTCAGGCCATGTTGGAGCTTGCAACCGGCCTCGTTGCTAGCGAAGACTTGGACAATGATGTCATGGCTCTTCTTGACGACTGGCAAAAAAAGCATTTGAAATTACCTGCACTTTACCAGGTCTGCTACTTTTAGCATATGAAATACATGCATAGATAATTTTATTGTACATGGGGGGGCTAAGCTTAGCTCTGATTCTTAGAGATTTCTTGCTGCTGTTGCTTTCTTTTAACTTTCTCCTTTTCCCTCCATCGAGCATTCACAGCTTCTGGAGGATCAAGCCTTTCACGGTCGGAAAACTTTCGATATGCTCCAATTGGCTTGCCTAGTCCTTGACCACTATTGACTCGGAGCCTGTCAGGCCGTGTCGTTGTGTCTTCAGAGTGTGCAAATGAGTTGACAGTACTCTGGAAAAGTTTGGAAATGCATGACTTCATCCAATTCTCGTGCCACATATTAAATACTCCAATATTAAGATTGGCTAATGCATCTTGGGATTTACAGGATACCCACTCCATATCCGGAAATCCACAATCAAACAGAACAAGAGGATAGTCAGCAGCCATTTCGTAGACGGGTCGCGTAGGATATATGTTCATATCCAGCATGTCACGCACTATTTCAGGCGACTCTAGACCCTGTCCGACTACAAACAGAACTGCCATCATAGATCGTACTTGATGCCATAAGAAGGCCGTACCGCGTAAATTGAAAAATACCAAGCCTGGAATGGATTCGTCCTTTTGTATTGTTGCTTCAAGCATTTCTCTTTCAAAGTTGGTTATCTGCTTAGAAGCATCCACTTTACAAAAGTTCCTGAAATCATGTTTACCCACAAAGTATGAAGCTGCAGTTTGCATGCTCGAAATATCCAGGTCAGGAGTTTCGTAGAAGTAATATCTGTAATGCCTACTTGTGCAGCTGAATCTCGCATCAAAATCCTCTGGAGGGCGCAAGCATATTTCATAGGCAACAATATCTGATGGTAACAAATTATTTAACATTCTCAGATAATCCAGCTCTTTATGGTCATTGGCAGGATCAAGCTGCTCATTTGGAGTCAGCAGTGATCGAACCCTCAATGAAATAACCTGACGCATCGCATTGACTCCCTTGTCGGTTCTTCCACATCTACTGAATTCGCAGTCGCTGACGTCCAAACTAGGAATCACCTTGGTTCTGTGAAATGCCTTTAATATTTCCAGTTCTATAGTTGGGACATCACTGTTTGGCTGTACTGCAAGACCATTATAATTCCATCCTAGATATGCAAATCGTATGGCTATCTTCCTCGTTGCGAATCTCGAGAAATCCAATTCTTTCTTCTTTTTCACTTGTGGTTGGGTGGGAGATGCATCAGAAGCTGGCAAAGTCCCCTCAAGCATCATGATCCTGTTGATCAGGTCTTTGCGATTCCATTTGGAATATGCATCAAAGTCCGACATACTTCTATTAATAAGCCTCGGTTGCCTGCTTAACCACGCTATCCTCCTTAAAGTGTCTCTTTTAAATAGAGCCATGCACAGACGCAAGAGTGCACTTCATGAGGCTCGAAATTTTCCTCATATTGTCCCGAACCACCAAAAAAATATTGCATATGCTGATTTAGTACTGTCTTGATTTAACTGTACAGAATCCAAGATGCCATCATCTAAAAGTTGGGGAGACTTGAGTCCTCCATTAACACCATGGGTGTAAGTCATTCTTTGTAAGAGAATATCGGTCTAACTTGCAGGTTGGACGCTGTCCATACTCTAGGCTTTTCGGAGATGACCCCAGTTCAGGCATCGGTTATTCCCCTCTTTAATGGTAATAAAGATGTTGTTGTAGAAGCAGTGACGGGATCAGGAAAGACTCTTGCATTTGTAATCCCTGTCCTGGAGAGAATTCTGAGAATCACAGAGCCTTTAGCAGCGGGATCAATGCATTCTATAATTGTGTCCCCGACTCGAGAACTTGCAGAGCAGATCTTCAGGGTTCTGGAATCGATACTGAATTTAGATCCTTCTGAAGGAAGCTCGAAAATGAGAAGCCAGCTGCTTATTGGAGGATCTGTATCCACCCATGCTGACTTGAAAATCTTCCAGTCCAGACGGCCAAACATTCTAGTTGCAACGCCAGGGAGGCTTTTAGAGCTTCTCCAGTCTCAGGCAGTTAAAACAAGTTCTTTGGATAATCTAGTACTGGATGAGGCAGATCGTCTATTAGATTTAGGTTTTGATACGACAATAAGCAAGATTTTGGGGCTACTACCAAAACAGAAAAGAGTTGGTCTGTTTTCTGCTACCATCAGCGACGCGGTCTCAGAGATGGTACGATTGGGCCTAAGGAATCCTGTAAAGATTGTTGTGAGCTCTGGTAAAGATCAGCGAAAGGTTCCTGTATCATTGGGAATGTATTATTCGGTTGTCGACCACTTGCAAAAAGTCCCAATATTATTGCATCTGCTGAATACTCGACCTTACAACAAGGCCATTGTGTACTTTCCCACATGCACGCATGTTTCATATTTCTACCTTCTCTTTGAGCATTTACAACAAACAGTGTCAAATGCACCTATGCTTTGCTCTCTTCATGGCAAGCTTCCTCCAGGGCCACGACACAAGACGCTGGATAAGTTCACAAATTACATGGATCAGTGTGTCCTGCTCACCACAGATGTGGCAGCAAGAGGATTAGATATACCAGATGTTGATCTGGTTATTCAGTTGGATCCTCCATCTGATCCTAATGTGTTTTTGCATAGAGCTGGTCGGGCTGGAAGGGCTGGACGTAGTGGACAGGCAATTGTGTTCCTGACTCCAGGAAGAGAAGAGGATTATGTTGATTTCATGAGTGTGAGGAAGGTGAGCCTTGTTGAGGATGACCTGTCTCAGTATGCGAAACCTGATTTCTTTGAACACCACAAGATCCGAAAGTGGATCTTGCAGGACCGTGCTAGGCATGATTTGGCCATAAGATCTTTTGTGTCATACATCAGATTTTACTCAAAGCACAGTGCAACGTCTATATTCCGTTTACAAAGCCTAGACTTGATTGAACTGGCAAAGTCTTATGGTCTACTAAGGCTGCCAAAGATGCCTGAATTGAAAAATATCCCAGACGACAAACTGCCTGAAGGTGGGTGGCTAGGAGAGCCTATCGATATGGACAGCTATAAATATGCCGATACCACTCGAGAAAAATCCCGGTTGGAAGAGTTGGAAGCCAAAAAGTTAGAAAAGAGCCAGGGAAAGCGAACCAAAGAAGAAATTCGCCATAGCACAAAGGCTTGGTCGGGAAAATCAGACCGGAAAGAAACTGCCGCTGAAAGACGTACCAAGAGACAGAATAGGCAAATTGCAAAGAAGAGCGCTGAAGTTGGAGGAGCCGATAGTGATTCAGAAGGTGGAATAGAAGTTGATTGGAAGGAGGCTGTTAAAGAGAAGAAGCGCAAGAAGAATGATATACAAAGCTTCGATGACTTGTGACTGGATAGTTAGAAACGGTCTTTATTTAATAAATATGCATTTTTTTTGTTTTTGGAGCCATGACTAGAATCGGAAGACTGCGGTCCTACTGTTGATTCCATCATATACAACTGTATTATCCACTGGAACATACTGGTGTGCTAGAAGCTTGATGGCTTCTTGAGCACCCATGCCTCCAACTATAGTCGCAATATTATGAAGCTCTCCACCCGCACGAACGCTACTGTTAAAACTGTCCATTCAGACATATGTGCCAATTCTACTTACACTTCTTTCAGTACATCCTTTGTACTATTCTTAAGTGTAGACCCGCCCATGCCTTGAACAACCTCCAGAGCAATCCGCTCAAGATCATAATTCTCCTCGTTCTCTATAGATGGCTTTAAAGCGCCACCAAGCAGCTTCAAGGTCATGCATGCCACATACACGTCAATCAAATCTTCCTCCAGGTCATCTATGTTAGACATCGTTAAATCAACATCCTTACAATTCAAGCCTAGCTGTTTTCCGTATTCGAGAGACGTCCCAGTTATTACTTTGAGGAATCGGGAATTCTTGCAGAATATCAATATCTGTTCTTCTGGAATGGGTGTCACGCCATGCTGGGCTTCAAATTGCTTTAAGATTAATTTCATCCTATGGGCATCTTGTTCGGCCTTGTGCCGGTATATAGTTTGCAGAGCGACATATGTTTCGGTATTCGAAAACATATCCGGCAGGATACCTGGAAGAGGCAAAACACCGGCTTCCTCCACAAATACCTTTAAAGCTGAAACAAGGACCCAGAAAGGCGCTGTAGTAGGCCCCAACTGCGAGACATATGCATTAGGATGGTTGATCAATTCTAAAATTTGTTGAGGAACGTCTGTTTTTTGCGATAATCGCCAGCAAGCAGCCAACGCCTCGTCGAAGTTCTCCAGGTCAGGTTTTCGCATACTCGATTTTATCGTATCTTTGAGCCGATTTCGATCACTGAGCTTACTTGGGAACTCACCATCACGTTGGTTCTTCCATTCTTCTATAAACACTAGAAGAACAACAACAAAGGGAACATGCTCATACTCAATCAAAGGCATGTTTTGCAGATCAAATTCAGATGCATACTTTTGAAGCTCGGGCCAGGGAGCATCGAGACGTAGGTCCACCAAGGACTCGGGATGAGTCTCTATAACACAGTGCTCTCGGACACTCACTCGCAAATAACCATAGAATCCAAAGCTCTCTGCCACTATTATCGGCACATTCTTTGCAAACAAGATCCTGCTAAGCTCCTGCAAGTCCTTCAAGTTAACGTCACAGCAGATGATGAGATCAAACTGGTACCAAAAGGTGCTCTCGTCTTCCCTGGGACGCTTGGATGGGAACACTCTTTGGACCAAGGCTTCGCTTTGCAAATCGGGATTTAGCTCATCCAACAACAGCTTAACACTTTCTGCTCTTGGCTTTCCCAAGTCTGAAGAGCCATTGACGAAAAAGTTACTCGATATGTCATCATTCGTCACCTCGCCATCATCAATTATGGTCAGCCGGCCAATTCCCGCCAGAATCAAGTTTTTCGCCACTTCGCATCCCGTAGCAGTAGCTCCTATCAAACACACGTGGCTGTTCTCAAGAGCCTGTTGACCTGACGATGCCCAAAGCCGTAGTTGGCGGTCGTACTTCCGTTCCTTTTCACTGAGCTCCATGTCACAATGCGGCAACCTAAGCAGAGAATAAACCTGATTAGTTGTATATATGGGCATAATAAATACCCATCGCTTGGAATTCGGTAGAATTTCAGTCACGCGAAATATTTAAGCTCGCATCGAGTTATTGTTAAGTAAATTGTATTTTGAGAAATAAATATTTTAATGGTTGAGATGTTTGACTGAATTACTAAGGCCAATATTGTATTTCCAATGAACAAAATTAGCTATGTGCAATTTCAACAGCAAGATAGCTGATTTGATTCCTCGGCTGACTTGACGTATTTCAGAGTGGAATTGTGTAAATTGTTGTTCTACGCTGAGTCTACGGGTTCAGGGGCATTTTGTTGCTTTTTGACTGGGATCGGTCTTATCTCCAAGCCCTTATCAACTTCACATGCACCCATGGCCATCTCGTTATCGCGTCCTGGTCGAGTGTTTTCGAGCTTTTGGATATTTGGACTGATCAACAATGTATTATATGTTGTGATACTATCTGCTGCTATAGACTTAGTTGGCCCTGAAGCTCCTAAGGCAATTGTATTGCTGGCTGACGTCTTGCCTGCTTTTGTGGTCAAGCTAACTGCGCCATTCTTTATTCATGTTGTGCCTTATGGTGTGCGTGTATCCATGTTAATTGCTTTGAGTTTTTTTGGAATGTTGATGATAGCGTACATGGATAGTCTGGCGATGCGACTTATCGGAATAATGTTGGCGTCCGTATCGTCGGGACTAGGAGAGATTTCATTTCTGGCATGGACGCATTATTATGATTCTTGGGCCCTGTCTGGATTTAGTTCTGGAACTGGGGCTGCTGGACTAGTGGGATCGTTTGCCTTTTTGGTGATGACGGCTTGGATAGGCATTTCAACAAAAGTCTCGCTGGTGCTTTTTAGCCTCGTCCCGTTTGCATTTGCAGTAATATATTGCTGGTTTCTTCCTAGTCCTCAAAACAGTACTGAACAGGCACACGATTATCAAATCGTCGGCGACTCTCCACCAGAGTCCAGTTCTGTTGAGGACCCCCAAGAGGTTAACACCAAACGACCTGGTGTTGTGGACGTCTCTGCTACGGTGAACAGGTTGATACCATTATTTATTCCCTTCATGTAAGTTGATTATGCCAAAGTTAGTAAGGGCTATCACTAACGCAGGGTCCCTCTAATGTTGGTGTATGTTGCTGAATATGTCATCAACCAGGGTATATCCCCCACTCTTTTGTTTCCTTTGGAAGAGATGCCATTTGACAAATTCAGAGATGTTTATGTGACCTATGGAACATGCTATCAATGTAAGTGGAGAGAAAATTTTTGAAAATTATAGTGCTAACTTTTTATTAGTGGGAGTATTCATCTCACGGTCTTCATCTCACGTGTTTCGAATTCAAAAACTCTATGTGCCTGCAATCCTACAGTGTTTTAACCTGATGTTTTGCATTTTACAATCAATGTACATGATTGTGCCAAACGTATATTTGATGATGATGCTCGTTTTTTATGAGGGGCTGCTCGGAGGACTTGCGTACGTGAACACCTTTATGATGGTATCTGAAACGATACCTCTTCGTGAGCGTGAGTTCGCCATGGGAGCAGTAGGTGTTAGTGATTCTACAGGCATAGTTATAGCTGGAACTATAAGTCTATGGCTTGAGAAAGCTTTATGCAAATACCAAATATCAACTGGCCGCCCGTGGTGCGAGCTTCCATAATTGAGCAGGTGTATGGTTAAACTTCATCTTTCAGGACTTTGTATTTGTATTAATAAATGCATTCAATCATTATTCGTTAGACTTAGTTTTCTTTGATTTCTTTGGCTTGCTCTCGTCCTCAGACTTTCGCTTCTTTTTAGAATCGCCTGAACCAGATTCATGCTTAGACTTTTTTGGCTTGTATTCAGCTTCCTTAGGGGCAACAAAATCCTTAGCCCTTTCTTTATCCTTTTCGATTTGAGCAGCTTCTCGCTTATTACGTTTCTCATCCAGTTTTTTCTGTTCCTTTTCTTTCTTGTTGAGGAAGTATTCTCCACTCTCAATCTCCAAATCAACTTTACGAGGCGTTGGAGCAGGAGGGAAAGGAACATATGGCTTGCTGGTAGTGTCACGTACCTTCTTGGGTAGTTTACGAGCAACTGATCGCTTTTTGAACTGAGGAAGAAAACGGCTCCAATCCTCGTTTGCCAGCTCAGGCTTCTTAGCTAGCTCCCGCTTTATCATCAACTCCTTTATATGGTAAATGGGATGTACATTCTTCATGCAGTCTTCAACAATTCGTCTCACCTCTTTTAATCCCTTGTATGGTCCCATTGCAGATACAGTGTTACCTTGTACAAGGATATAGCATTTGGTGAGAAGTTCCAGGGCTTTCAGAGTGTTTCCATTAGGACCAAGAAGTCGCTGTCGGCGCTTTACAAATCGCTCCTTGTTGCTGACAAAATTTCCAATCTTGATGACATCACACGCTATATCATCCTGAAGAATCTTCACAGCCTGGGGAAAAGGCACACTTCGAGCCAACAGCTTGATGAGGTCCCTTGCCTTCAAAATCGCAGCAGGGTCAAAGGTCTTTCTGGTAGTCTTAACTGTCATGGATCCCTCGATCAAGTCAAGAACACAGCCTACACCTTTAGAGTCGAGAGCCTTTGTTACATCCCCCCATACTTCTCGCAGATAGCCCTCTCGGTACTTTGGAAACAAGGTTGCAAAACTGCTCTCCTCCAAAAATGGCTCACCGCTCTTATTATCTTCGGCATTGAAAGGCTCTTCCTTCCACTTGTCGATACCCTCGACGTCCCATGGCTTGTCTCGGTTATGCGTTGAAGGCATTGTTGAATTACTGATGTTATTCGAGTGTCGAACCTTAAGGCTTAAAAAAAAAAATTCCTGTGGGCTTATCCATCGGACGATGTTAGGGTTGGGATCATTAGTTCCAGAACCCCAAAAAAAAAAAAAAATTGGACTTCTGCATTCATTGCGATATGGCCCAAACAAACAAGTCTAAAAAGAAGCCAGCTTCTAAAGGCTCCAAAGTTTCTGGCAGCATCAGAAAGAACCAGAAAAGTATCCGAAAAAATAAAGTCAAGGATGCTTCTCTTCTGCAAGACTTAGACGCAAGTCTGTCAGATATGATGTTTACTGCAGACCCTAAAGTGCCAAAGCCTAAGCAACCGACAAAGAGAGAAAAGGCAGATAACGATGCTCTGCTGCTTGAACAGTTGGAATCTATAGAGAACATTGCATTGTGATCATCGGCCCATTATCAGACCTCTCCGGTCTTTGGCAGTTCGTGGCCTACTTAGCCAACTTTTCTTGACCGTCTGTGCGAGATGGTCTATTCGAGCCTGGTTAGAATTCGACGATTGTATCAATGAAAGGATGTTTGTACACTGAAGAATGCGCACTGATGTTTCAGTTAAAGGAGCCGATGACGAATCAAAGTCAAATTGAGCCTTCATGACAAGAGCTGCTTGTTAGTATACTTGTAGTTTTTTGCGGGGATCACTTACCTTCCAGCCTATCGATGACAGGAACAATAACATTATCGCGAAAACTCATGAGAATGAACCTTCGGGTGTCCAGCTGCCCTTCTTGTTCTCGTGCATCTTTCCAGAACGCTTCAGTTCTGTTATAAGGGATTATTTTTCCTGTGCCCTGAAACTCTGCTTGTAAAGGGAGGAAAATTGCTTCCATGTACGGTGTAATATCGGTGAAAAAGAATAGCCATATATCGACAAGCTTTTGAATCAGAGCACTATCCTCAGTGGACTGTAGATCCAAGTTAGACATGCCCAAGCGTAATAATTCCACAAACTCATCAATGATCTTTCGAGCAGTGCCTCCCTTTTGAACTAAAATACTAAAGTGCATCAGCACCAAGTTATTGAGATCCTCTACGGGAAGCCTGAGAGCATCTCCAGCAAATAGCCGTAACACCCATGACCGTAGCAGAGACCATGATCCTTCCAGAACTTGTTCCCTCTCTTCTTTCGAAGTTGTACTTTTGAGCTCAATCGGCAGCATACCGGGACTCGAAGATTGAAAAGAATAAATACTCCTCTGTTCAGATACCAGCTTTGAGTTCGAAGAGCTGGAAGAGAGTCCATGCGCTTCTTTACGAGGACGGAACGTCAAATGGTGCTTGAGGGACTTTTCCGAACCATCCCTGCCAGAACCAGGACCAGACCCCGGTGATAACGCACTCAGGGAAGTTCCGATAGATGCTATACGCTCGAGCTCACGGGATGGCCTGGTCAATGGCGACCTCTCAGCAATAGATGAGCGGCCAGACGTCAACGGTAAGGTTGTCTGGATTGTAAGGTCCACACCCTTACGCCGTGATGACCCACCACTATTGGACTGTGAATGAGGTTTAGTTGCTTGCCGAGCAAACATTTTCGCCTTGGCAAGAGCACTCTCTTTTGGCTTTTGTGCTGCGTAGACTGCTGCTGACGCTGCCGATGCTGCTGCTGCACTGAGCTTGTTGGATGAAACAAGAGTCGTAGATGAACTTGTAGAAAATATAGACATTCTATCATCATCATTTGGTCCATATACATTGGCATTAATGCTTTTCAATGCCGCCAAAGCTGCTGCCTCGGACGCAGTGTACTGGCTGGGAGAAGAACCCATTGGAGTCATTGCTTGTCCTCTGGTGGCCGTACCTGACCCACTTTCTGGTGGAGTCTCAAAAGTGGGGAGCCCACTGGCCATTGGAGGCGTCGTCACCGTTCCATTGGAAATAGGTTGAGGTGGTACCATCGTGTGCAGGCCCATTGACGAAGGATCCTGGGCATCTGACAGCCGTCGAGCCGACGAGCCAGGGGAGGCCAGCTGGCTGGAAGCCGACGACGATGATGAATTCGTTCTCGTATGAGAATACGTCCGCTGAGGACTAGAAAATCCCCCGCTTTTCATATTAGACATTAACCTAGTCGTTTCCACACCCTTAGTTTATGGTTTCAAGATCTAAGGATAACGATGTCACTGTGCGTACATATCCTATTTAGGCAATCTGTTCCTTACATCAACTTCACGAGTGTGCCAGCGAGAGTTTGACAGGACATCTCACAGGACTATATGCGGATTGCTAGAGCCTGGTGGATTGGGCTGATTACTTTGCTCCAGTTATGTGGGTTTGCACTATTTGCCCGGGGATTTTTCCCTAAGAAACTGGTTCAGCCTGGAATGGGTGAATTTCATGGCAATTCGTTTCCCCCTCCAAGGTTTCAGAAACTGATATTTGTGGTAATCGACGCATTGCGAAGCGATTTTATGTTTTCAAATGAAACTTCATATATGAGCAATGTGCATGATTTAATACGGCAGGGCCACGGACTGCCATTCACTGCATTTTCGTCTCCACCAACTGTGACACTGCCTAGAATTAAGGGTCTAACCACTGGGTCGACTCCCAACTTTCTAGACGCGATTTTAAACATTGCAGAGTCTGACACGTCCTCAACACTGGCCCACCAGGACAGTTGGATATCTCAGATGCATCGTGCTGGCAAGCGACTTCATATGTTTGGAGACGATACGTGGATCAAATTGTTTCCAGGAATCTTTAACGAAATGGATGGAACGGCTAGCTTTTTTGTGAGCGACTTCACTGAAGTTGATAACAATGTCACCCGACATATAAATAGAGAGATGTCTGAACAGAACTTTGATGTGTTGATTTTGCATTATCTTGGTTTAGATCACATTGGACACAAGGGAGGGTCTTCGAGTGTATTTATGCCCGATAAACAGCAAGAAATGGATACTATAGTTTCTCAGATTTACTCTTCAATGGATGCTGAAACCCTTCTTGTGGTATGCGGAGATCACGGAATGACTGATGCTGGAAATCACGGTGGTTCCTCATCCGGAGAAACTTCTGCGGCACTAGCAATGTTGTCACCAAAGCTTGGAACACTTGATCTGTCCTATGAAATACCCACCTACGGTGACAACAGTTATAGATACTACTCTTACATTCAGCAGGCTGATATAGTGCCATCGCTGTCGGCCCTGTTTAATTTCCCGGTGCCAAAAAATAATCTTGGGGTTATAATTCCCGAATTGCTAGGACTCTGGGACCCAATTGATCAAATTTCCGTGTTGAGGCAAAATGCTCTGCAGATGGTGTCTGTTTTAGATTCATCTTATGGATTTAATGAATTGCCTTGTGAATTGTCCAGTGAATTGGGATCGCTCAAGTGCATGTGGGACAACATTTCCGGGTCAGAAAACAAGGATAGCATTCTTAAGTTTCTGTATGAAAGCCAGGATATCCTTTCTCAGGCATCTGCAGACTATAAGTTTTCAGACATGGTATATGGCTTAACATCTATGGGTTTGTCTGCTGTTGTTGCAATCTTGTGTTTTACTCAAATGGAAATTGCTGCTAATTTAAAGGCCATTTCGTTACTCATATGTGGTGTATATGCCGCAACAATGTTCGGATCAAGCCTAGTTGAAGAAGAGCACCATTTTTGGTATTGGGGAGCTACAGGTCTGGTCGCATGGCTCTATATCACTTCTGCGCGTCGAAAACTTAAGCATGGAACACCGTGGATCATGAGTCTAATAATGATTCGAATTATTCGTTCCTGGAATCAAGCTGGACAGAAATACTCGGGAGGACCAGATATTGCCAAGTGGATTGAGGGTCAGAGCTACTTTCTTTGGATTCTAATAGTGCTTTATTATGGGTCTGCGTTTGAGAAGTTATGGAAAGGAAGTTTCTCAGATCTTAGCTCTATGGCAGGATTTGTTTCAAGCTTCACCACTGTTGTGTCATCTTTAGTATTCAAGATTAATGCTGCCATGCAAGCTGGAGAACAGGTACCACCTTTTCTTCAGGCCATAGTGACATCAGCTGATACACCCGAGAAGTTGCAAAATCTTGCGAGACTCAGCTTTTTCACAGTATGTATGGGGCTGATGTATGAGTTATCAAAGCTGATTCTATCTCCGCATACGAGGTCTCAAAAGAGTTTGTCAGATGTCACTTATTTGTGCGAGGTATTCTTTGTTACCCAGACTCGAACTCGAAACATACCGTTATTTATTTGCTATGGGTTTCTGCGAACATATCTATTGAGCGCTTTCAACTCAAACCATAGATCTCCTGCCAACGTTTCGGTGTTAATCAGCATTTTTGTGTTAGTCTTACAACATGTTTCTTTCTTTGCAATGGGAAACTCTAATTCCCTTGCTACTGTTGATTTGTCTAATGCGTATAACGGAATTGGCTCTTACCAAATTGTTCTGGTGGGCATTTTAACCTTTGTGAGCAATTGGATAGGACCCCTATATTGGTCTTTGGCAGGTCTGACGATGCTTATGGAAAACGATATACCAAGTCGCCCATCTAAGGCTGAGTTGTTGTCCATCAAAATTGTCTCTAACCAGATGTTTTTTTCGATAGCCACTACCGGCATATTGGCTGCATGTCTGTGCTTACGCCATCATTTGTTTATCTGGACTGTGTTTTCTCCTAAGCTTCTGTACTCTGCAGCCTGGTTGATATTGCAGCATATTGCCATAGATATATTCTTGTGTATAACACTAGCGCTCATTATTGTAAGATGAGTACTTGATAAATATTATTATTAGATATTTTTAGTTGCATTACATAATTACTGTACCAGACTGAGACGTCCCTTCTTGAGTGTTTTCAGTACTCCTAAAGGAACAGCTCGGGTATCAAACATCAACAGATCGCCATATTGCTGTTCGATTTCTTTGTGGTACAGTTCTAGAATCCAATGCCAGTATGGGGAGCTGCGAGCCTTTTTGGCCCTGTGGGAGATCTCTGCTGACACCTGCACATCTTGACTCTCTATAGGCTCCATTAACTCTTCATATGCCTGCTTCCATTCTCTGCTATCATATTCGGCATATTTTTCAAATTCTTCGATGCTTATGAACTCTGGAGCATCTTTCGGTGGAGATGTATACCTATCGGCCCCGCCCCTAATCTTAAATTCCACTTTGGCATCTTCGTACCGACTTTTCATAGCATCTTGGGCCTCTCTGATTGTTTTCTGAGGGCTCTCTTTCGTATTTTCACGTGCTGCTAATAGGTCAATTAACGGATGAATTAATTCGAGTCCACCAAGTTCTATTGGAAAATAAAAAAAGCCATCTGGGGGATTTTCAATTCGGAATCTATCCGTAATGATTTCCCGCAGATGGTCCGTGACACTGCCACCATCGAGCACTTCTTTGTGTATCCTTTTCAGAGCTTCAATGACCGATACTATGTGTTCACGCCCCAGACAGCGGGCTGGCTTTCCTAGGTTATTGATTATGAAGTTTCCTAGATACACGTTCCACACTTCAATAAAGGAAAGCACTGATTTCCGAGATTTAAGCTGCAATTTCAGCTCTTCGATATGATTAGTGACCATTTTGTCATCTATTTGGAAATTCCCTTCCTTTGCTAATTTCAGGAATCCCCACGTTACGTCTCCGCTTGGAAGCTCAGACTCGAGACTAGGTTTCAGGGAGATATTTACAGAACCTGTCTTTTCTTTATTAAGTTCTAGCCCCATTAGCGTTGTAAACTTTGATAGAGTCTTCCAAGCCATGAGGCACTCCTCTTGCTTTCCCCAAAACCATATGTCATCGTGAACTCTGTACAGGTATTTCCCTTTGGTGTTCACATTAACTGCTGTATCCAGACAGAACATGACTAGTTCACCGAATAACGTGCTGAGAGTGTGTGATATCGGCACACCCTGTTTCCTTGTGTGTATCTTTCCCTCGGGTCCATCGTCGACAAATCTCAAGTCAACGGTAAGAAAACTGGTGAAGATTCTCATCCAGGATTCACCGACGCCGAAGTATTTCAGTATTGTGTATATGACAGTGTGAGACAAGGATGGGCCGAACCACTTGAAATCTGACTTTAATACTGAAAATTCACCATTGATTGCTTTCTGTATATGCATTTCGGTGACCATGAGATGAAGCAAGGAATGCTTAGTAGTGGAACCTACGGAACCATAGTCCTCATAGTCATCCGTGCTGTCAAGGAATGGCAAGAAATAGTTATCAAAATATGAGCTTCGGCGAGTCGCGGGAATTGAGCTCTCGAAAAATCCTTTCAGTCGAAAGTATTTTCTCATGGATATTTCGTCCTGCGACATGGGATTATCGGGCTGGCACCAAAGATGGCTTCGAGCTAGTCCCGTGAGAGCATTCTTGAAATGTGCCGACCATTCATTTCCGATATATTGTAACATTATTGCATCTAATACATCCTCATCCATGAACACTCGATACTTTCCATTGAGATGACGGCGCATTTCTAGTGGAACGACTTTGGTGGACCATTCCCAGGATTCCAAGCTAGCAAAGCGCAAGTTCAAGACATCGACTAATTCCTGTCTGACCTCATTATTATCAATCATACTGGTCAGTAATGCCACCTTTTTCTCATTCAAAAGGCCTGAAGCTATTACACTCTTAGATAGATCGCTTACACGGTCGGCCGTAAACGCATTGGTACTATGCAATAGATTGGACCCAAACAGTTCTGTTTTTTCTCTCAAACTTTCGAGTTGAGAGCTGGCAGACCCATTTTCAAAGAACAATCCATCCAGGTATTGTTCTATTTCATGAATGTCGACGTTCGATGAAGATTTGCTAGATACTAGCGATTCCCATTGGGAACGTTGCTCGTGCTTCTCCTTACGACCCTTCGACATGGCCTTTTTGGCCTCTTTGTCCCCAAGCTCATCTAACCATTCACTAATTAAATTGCTTATAAGTACAGAGTGCTTGCTTTTTGTCACCATTGAGTTCAATTCCGATCTTAGCCAAGCTTCCCACTTGGCGGCTTGGGAATTCAACAAGCTGGGATCATGTTGGCACTGATACAAAAATCTCCTTATCATCTGAATGTTTCTCCTTTTTCCTGATTTTGAAACTGCTGATCGCGTATTTACTTCGTCTTCGCCATATTCTTTAGCTTCAGAAGGGCAGCCGTATATGTCTGCGACGCCTTCTAGCAGAGCCCTCAACCGTTCCAAAGTAGTAGTCTTGCTATCTGCTGCACTGGTAATAGCCTCTTTTCTAGAGACATCACGCGCCTGAAGCTTGCGTAATTCGCTTAACTTGATATCTGAAATGGATTTAAGTGTATGAGATAACATTGAAGGCAGAACTGTACTACTGCAACCAGCAGCGTTTTAGCCCTTATTTATTCTATGTCCGGGGAAGATGTTAGGGGGAAGATGACTGCGTCTGACATGGCAACGATCTACTGCCTGACATGTAATCTTACATCATGCAGTTCGAAATGCAGAGTTTCTGTGAGAGGACACTATATTACTATGTTAGATTATTGTTCAGATATGCATCTATGACACAATGCGACGCAAGAATGCCTCCCATTTTGCGCAGAAAGGATGCTTAGTATTTGGTTATGTGTATTGGATCAAAAAAATAATGGTGACCATTCATGACAAGCAGTGTTAGAAAGCGGATTCAGCATGTCTCACCATTGCAGCTTAGTCTAGGTGTAGAGGGTTCTTCTGCAAGAATTCAGAAAATGTAGTTGGCGGTTCCAAAGCATTAGACACTGCCCATTTTACGGTTTCATTTCCCTTGGCTCCATAGTATCCATAATCACGAATAAACACGCACATCTCCAGAATTGCAGTGGCAAGATGCTCAGGGAGGAATGATTTGAATTTCTCTTCAGGAATCTGGACATATTTCACTATTTTTCCGGATGCCTTGGAGAGCTCTGCAGTGATGGTTGCAAAAGAATAAAAGTCTGTAGCACCATCAAATGTAGACGATTGATATTTTTGTTGATTGGCAAGAATAGCCCCGACATATTTTCCTGTGTCATCTACAACGTCTATCAGAGGTATCGTAGAATTAGGAGAAAATACTCCAAAAATTGCATAAGTTCCATCGCCCAGTGGACGAGGCGAGAAGGACCCACCAGGAAAGAAGTTGGTCATAAAGCTTCCTGGGCGATAGAATGCACTCTTTATTGGCAGTCCTGAAATGTACTTTTCGACCACAACTTTAGGTTCAAAAATGAATACATTGTCAAGAGTGCCACTCGAATATTCATTTGGACGAGAAGCGGTGCTCCAAATAATAAACTCGGCACCTGCTTTCACAGCAGCATCAGCCTGTGCTTTTCCTTGAGCAATTTCAATCGCAGCGTCAGGTGCTTTCGTCGGGCTAACAGTCATGGCAAAAACAGTATGAACTCCCTGAAGTGCATGCTCTAAAGAACTGGGTTCATCTGAGTTTGCACTCACCACTTCGACTCCCTTCTTAATAAGATCCTGGCTTGCGACGCTGGAGGTGTCGCGAGTGATGGCCCTGATCTTATAAGCGGCAGACAGAGATGGTTCACGAAGGACATAGTTCACAATTGATCCACCCTGCTTACCGGTGGCACCAAAGACTGCAAGCAATTTTTTACTCATTTTTGAATAGTTAATTGTAGTGGCTTACAGGTATATCGGTATATATAGTAGTTCCTGCTCCACCATTTATGCAGCCGGTGAACTACACCGCTTCGGAGATAACTTAACACCGACTGATATCCCCGTCTTATTTCCATAAACACGGAGAAATCGAGTCATGCGCTTTCCGTATCTGTAATTACAGTTCTGGACATCCAATTTTTAGGAAGTAATTCAAGCTGGAAAGTTATCCGAGAGAGCAGTTTTCCGCTTGATTTTTGCTCGGGCCGTGCATCCGAAATGGTAGCTAGGGCGACCAACAGTCCAACGTTGCCTGACTATCTCCTGGTGAGTCAATCAATGACTTAATTCTGACATACCCGTTTCAGAAGCATATGTCAGGATTTCAAAGCATTGTTAAAACATGAATAATGATCACATATCATTGTTGCAGTGCCATATCATCGAATGCACGGCTTTTAGCATTAAGAGCACGTCAATGCGTCAAATAAATGCGCCATGGAAATAAGAACAGAGCAAACCTATTTGGCCGCTCAATATATATATACTCAAGTTTAATAGACTATATGATTAGAGCATAGTTTTACGTATGGCTGCCTCCACAAAAACACTTTTAACATTATCAAGTGCATGCTGACTTTATGGTTGTAGAATATGTATGATCATGCCGATAGTGACACCAATTAGGCCCGATGGTTTAGTGGTATAATTCTCGCTTAGGGTTTCAACCTTAAGTTTGTTTGCGAGAGGTCCCGGGTTCAATTCCCGGTTGGGCCCAATTTTTTTCACTTTGAGTCTTCCACTGCGAGCAACTCAACCCCTCTCCAAATCAAATGGGACAACCAGCTTCTCTTTTTTTTTGAAGTCAGTTGATACTACGGCAATGTATCAGATAGCAATTTTTTTCTGGCGCCAAGTCTTTTTTGTTGGCGCAGCGAGCAACAGGCAGTGGCTTGGGCAGGTTTCTAAGCCGCGCCTTTTCATAGGCGTCTGTGCCTTAAATAGTCTAGGTTGCCTACATAATCCTATAGTCAAGCTGGGCTTTTGTAATATTACAATACTTGTGGCACTTTGGGTGATATAATTTATTGGTTCTATTTGATTGGACGGATTTTGGAGCATATCACACGCAGCTTAAAGATAGTTATTATGAAGCCTACAAACACAGTAGTGATATGTGGGGTGGACAATACGGTGGAGACGGCGCCGAAATTGCGACAAGCGCTCGAAGAAAGCAGCATAGAGCCGGTTGAATGGGCGGTTCTCAAGACGTTTGGTCGAATAGTAGCAGTGTTTAAGGACAGCGACGATGCAGTGGCAGCTCGAGCCAAGGTTGCTCAATTATCATATAGGTCGTTTTTTACCAGTGAAACTAAGCTCGAGACTGAGGACTTGAAATTACAGATCCCCGATGCTGGGCGTCTTTGGTTCATTAGTCCACCACCTTCACCTCCGGTTGGATGGGAGTCGTCAGTGGAGGGAGCTCCCAACAAAGAATCACATTTGGATAGCTTCCAACTGTCTAAGGCATTGGAATCTGGACTGGTGAATTCTCAGCAGTCTACAAGCCCTGTGTCAATAACTTCTTCTATTTCAGAGACCCCAAAACGACTGACAAGAAGGGTCACTCTTTTGGAGGTTAGCGATGACGAAGATGGCATTCGCACTCCCTCTATAGTACTAGACAGCGCTGACTGTGAAGAACCTCAATTGCCAACTTCCAAACAGATACCACGCACTGAGATGCCTATATAGAAGCTTAGATTTTGGCAGAGGTTGGTTTTTCGTTTTATTTATTGATCATAGACATATTTATTCGTGGTATTTTGATATACAAGTTATTCATTCAGCACTTGATTTGTAGCTGGAATCCAGTCATTTATTTACAATTGTTATAATATTTACAGAGGCCAGCAACGCGGCAAACTTATCAAGCAAAAGTAGCTTCTGAAAAATTAGCTGTGGCTAGGCGGTGCTTTCAACTGCCGGGGTTAGTTGGCCATTATCATCATATTGTGCCTTGAAGAATGTATAATGGAGCACAATGTCATCTATTTTAGCAACACTGGGGTCCTTGGCATAGTCAGGATCTATGAAAAAGAACACAGGCATGTCAACCTCTTCTCCGGCTCGAAGCATTTGCTCCTCAAAGCAAAAGCATTGAATCTTGCTGAAATAAGGTGATACCTTTTCTGGAACCACGCTATAGGTGGCCATGCCAATTATGTCTCGGTCGGAAGTATTCTTTGCCTTGTAGAATGCAAGTGCCGTTTCTCCTGGAAGCACTTGGACTTCTCGCTGTTGCGGTTTGAAGGTCCAAGGGACAGAACCCGACACTTCAGAGGAGAATTTGATGGAGATTCGCTTCTTACGGTCCACAGCTACCATTTTGTCGGCAGTGAACTTGGCCGAATCGGTCACTGGAGTCCCTCCCCAACCGGTTCTCGAGCAGATCACTCTATAAAGAGGAACTGATGCGTAGGCCAGAGCGAGAAATGCAATAATAACACTAGATGAATACAAGCTCACTGTAAGCATCTGCTTTTTACGATCCTGCTGCCGCGCTCGATGAACCCCTCTCATAAATGCATCGATCTTTTGACGCTCACTAAACTGCTGGCACCGTAAAGCAGATCCATGGAATGCACGACATAGTCGTAGCCCCAGCATTGTCTATTTTTTTTTTTTTACTCGATGTTCCTGACAAGATGTGTGAGGTGATGTCTATGCACTGTCAGAATGGTTTTCTGCGGCAATCGGGATTCCACATTCAGACACCAGCGGATTAACCCAGTACCACAGTTCTGATGCAATCGACGCTGAAATAAACTATTTTGCATTTTATACCTTAAACTCAATCAATCGTAAGTCATCTCTTTCTTTTTTGACATTGTTACTATACGATGTTTGTTACCTAATAAAAGTCGAGTTTGGATAAGATCAGCCTTTGCTAGTTCAGCCGTTAATTTCCGTACCTCGGGTTTGCCAACCCCAATTTTACCCCAGATAGCCCTGCAAACGGACACAATACGGCAGTAGTAGCGAGTTTTGTGGAAATTGGTAGTACGGGTATTTAATCATCCACTGGATCCACTGGATAACGTAGACAATAGCCGAGTGTGGTTAGCCTCGTGTTGAAGTCTTGCTGCCTGAAATATGGGTGACCAAGAAGATGATCAGGGCGGTCACCATATGCCAAAGAGGACCCGACGTCCAAAAGTCGACCATGCCTGTGTATACTGTCGCCGGTCTCATATGACCTGTGATGACAAAAGACCTTGTAGCCGGTGTATAAAGCGCAACATTGGACACTTGTGCCACGATGAGGTCAAAGCTCCGAAAGCGAAAGAAGGAATACCGGTCAATAATGGGTCTGGCAAGCCTGGTAATGGTCTTGCAGATGAAGTTTCACAGAACTCGCCAAACGCATTGACTTCGGGGTCTCAGCACATGCTTGTTGCATCCACCAGGTTTGATATCAATAACTCTTCGCGAGGCGAGACCTGGAATGGACCGGTATCCAACACCAGCGTCCTGGCGAATCCCACCATGGCGCTGAGTCACAACAATCCGGTGTTCTTTTCGGAGCAGGCAGGGAGCGAATTCTCGTCACTTAACGACTTTCTTTCCATGATTGACGATCCGAATCTGCTGTCTGAGAGCCCGTTGTTAGACAACAATGGACTGGTGTCGTCCGCGGGATCAGGTATGATTGACATGTCGCTGCCTACCAATAACAACGGTGGTGGTCCAGGCACAGAGTCGCGTGGCATTTCGAGTGATGTATCCCATCAGTCTCCCATGGTTTCAGATTCAGCCAGAGACAAGTTTTTCCTAACTGCGGCAGACCCTTCTGAAGACATTTCACCAGAAGAAAGGCTGAAGCAAGTTATTCATGCCAAGCTAGAGGCAGGCTTGCTTCAACCATTCAATTATGCCAATGGGTACACGCGACTGCAAAAATATATGGACAACTATATGAACTATTCGTCGAAGCAGAGGATTCTGAAACCGCTTTCGGTATTCAGACCGGCGTTTCGGGGAGTGGCTCAGTCTCTCAAAGATATCGACCTGGTGCTGGTAGAAGAGGCATTTGAGCGAATGCTTCTGGACTATGACCGTGTATTCACCAGCATGGCTATACCAGCATGTCTATGGAGGCGGACAGGCGAAATCTATAGGGGTAACAAGGAGTTTGCTGGGCTAGTGGAAGTCAACGTAGAAGACCTGAGAGACGGGAAGCTAGCCATCTACGAGCTAATGAGCGAGGAATCAGCAGTGAGCTATTGGGAAAAGTATGGCAACGTGGCGTTTGATTCAGGCCAAAAGGCTGTGTTGACCAGTTGTAATTTACGGACCAGAGATGGAAGGAAGAGGCGGGCATGCTGTTTCAGTTTCACAGTACGACGAGACCAGTACAACATACCTAGTGCCATAATTGGAAACTTCATTCCAATCCATCACTGATGTAATTGTAAGCTATTGAGCATTTTATGCCTAAAATACATTATGTTTTATGAGGGAGATCTATCTAGATATATATATATATGCTACTGAGACGGCTCGGTCGTCGTCTTAGACTTTGGCTTTTTGGACTTCTTCGCCTTGAGCTCCTCCATAGCTTCGTCATCAAGTACATCAGAAAATGCTTGCTCAAGTTTACTGAGTGAAGGCTCATTTGCTCTTTTCCGCTTTTTGTTGTCATCGTCGCTTGCATTGTCCTCGTCATTGTCGTCGGATTTTGTGTCTGCAACATCAGCATCGCTGTATAACTTGTCAGCAAGGTATATTGGCAAACTTGGAGATGCTGAAGACTTAATATTAAGAGCTCGTAAACCATCCCATCCATCTTTCAGAGTTCCCGAAGTTAGAGAAGTCACCACAGCTTCAATGTTTTCGGCAATTGACTTTGCGTCCATACCAATACGTCCAACCTTTATAGATACTAAAGTTCCTGCTGGTAGGCTAAAAGTAGTAGAATTCAATATCTTTTCAATTTGCTTCTTCGCCTTGGAAGCATTTGGCTCTTTTGACTTGGATTCGCAAATGTTCACCGACAGAGGACATTTAGGGCTATCGTAAAACACCTTGCCGAGCAGCTTTGGCAGAGTGGTCACCACACTGTCCTCAGCTAAAAATACATCATACCCTCCTCTGAGTTGTCTTCGAGCTTCGTAGCTCTTGAACTTTCCTTTCAGCTTGGATACTCCCACAACCCGGGTTATAAGATCTTTAGAGTCGGATCCCTCTGCCTGCAACACATCCTTGTACTGTCTTTGAGGGTCTTTTGTAAATATGCAAATAGAAGGTGTACTACCAGCATCATGTAAACTGTGAGGAAGCTCGATCATCTTCGGTTTCAGTGATTTTCTATCAGCAAAGAACTTTTTGGACGTCACCGCCAAGTACACAAAATCTTGCGAGTCCTCGTCATCCTCGGCTAACAAATCATTCGTTTTGGTTTCAACATCTTCTTGGCCATCAAGGTACTTTTGAAGAGCCTCGACTGCCTTAATGCATTTACTCTTGTCTAATGACATTGTACCTAATTATGTAGATGCTGAAGTTTTCCCTTGAATCAATATTTTTTTTTCTGCACTTGGACTTTCGTGAGGCTCCAGGATTGCCATATCAAGGGTTTTGGTATGGCCTGAGCCCCTACCCCGATAGAGCTATACCCAGCCCACACTAAGAATCATTCTGCAACTTCCAAACACACAGCAGTCTGTTGACGAGGTTCAGCAGCAGATGGTAAGTCGCAGATGTTGTGGCCAGCGACCCGACTGACAACAGGGTAAACGGAAGAAGAGCTCGAGAGGACCGGCCAAAAAGGTCAAGCAAGTGCTGGCCACTAGTTTCTCGTGTCTGTTTTGTAATCATGAAAACTCGGTCGTATGTATGCTCGATAAAAAGATAGGCATAGGATCATTGTCTTGCAAAGTGTGTGGACAAACATTCCAGGCGTCTATCAACTCATTGTCTGCTCCGATTGATATATACAGCGAGTGGGTGGATGCATGTGAAGCCGTAGCAACTGGAGGCAAGGCAGCTGGAGAGTTTGACTTTGTGGACAGAGGCGATGGTGAAGATTTGGATGACGAAGCGCTGTCAGATCTCGACGAAAATGAGTTTGCGTGAAATTATATGTATAAGGGTGTATAAATAATTATAGGACGTTTATGAAAGTTTTTCGAGGTTGTCATAGAACTCAATTACATCTGGATCAACCTTGACTGCCTTTGGAGAAAATCCAATCACCTGCAGTGTACTGGTATTTGTAGCTCGCGATATTGCTACATACGCCTGTCCCTTTTCGAACGACTTTGTCAAATTGACTACCATTCTTTGTAGGGTCTGGCCTTGTGCTTTGTGGATTGAGAGTGCCCATGACATTATAAGGGGAATCTGGGTCCGGTTGGCTAGAATCGTTTCTGCCGGAGGTGGTGCCTTATGAGAGAACTCGTGGCGAGAAATGCGAATAGGACCCGTTCCTTGTCCGAAATCGACAACTGGTTCAAATGCATCGTCATTCACGGGTCTATCAGACAGCAGCTTATTCAAAACCTCCCGAGTGTCATTGTCCATTTCGTCTACCAGTGTTCGGCTTGCATTTGATAGTACATCCTGGGCCTTATATAAAGACCGAATATTTTGAGAATTGTTAGCGCTGATCACCTGGTTGTATACGCTCATCACTTTTGGCCGACCAGACAGCATATTCCAGTGAGTCTCGTCACGAACAAATGTAACCACACGACCCTGTGAACCATTCACCAGGCCTAGATCTGGCATGTTAGTGATGAGCAGCACTTGAGCTCCTATTTTGAGCTCTAGAACTGCTGGAGCCATTAGTTGGTCGAGGAATTTTTGCCTTGTCTGGGCATCGGCTGATCCTGAATCGGCAGCCATAAACACCAGTTTTCTCCCTGGAAGTTTTTCCATCTCAACCAAGTTTGCCCTCGCCACCTCGTATCTCGTAGGATACAGCATTGTAGGTGAAATCCCATCTTTGTAGTCAACTTTCCTCTCAAGACTCTTGAATGCCGCCTCTATGTCGCTAGTGATAACGCCCCTCCTGATTGCACCTAGCATATTTATTAATTGGCTGTCACCTTGCTGACGGAAAACTTTAGTCAGAACAATCTGTCGAGTTATTTTGTTTTTCCAAGTATTGCTTTTGAAACTCAGTTGCTCAGGGGGAAGGTTTCTGTCTCGGCTGGGAACTGGTGGCAACTGAAAGAAATCTCCAGTAACAATGAGTTGGATGTGCCCAAAAGGCTTGTCACTGTTCAGCAGCAGACTCCCAATCTCTGCCAATTTGTCAAGTAATGATGCAGAAATCATTGAAACTTCGTCAATGATAAGAACGCGTGTTCGTCTCCATTGATCCGTTCTACCTTTTCTAAGCTTTGCTGCCAACTCTGAAGCGGGGGCTGTGCCAAGCCCAATCTTTGCCCAGCTGTGCACCGTCGAGCCACCAATATTTACTGCTGCCAATCCCGTAGAGGCTGTTACTGCAACTGCCTCGTTTCCGTGTTGCTTGCGGAGCCTCTTAACGAGTTCTCCTAATAAATATGATTTACCAGTTCCTGCAGCACCAGTGAAAAACAAGCTTTCTCCTTTCACGGCAAAATCAATCACTTTTCTCTGCTCAGCACTGAGTGTCAGTTGACCACCTTCGCTCTCAAAGTCTGCAACTGGTTCGCTGTATTTCACACTTCTGGCTGCTGGTCTCAAGTTCTCGGTGAGATCCCAAGGCATTGGTCTCTTCTTCGCAGGCTGGCTCCTAGATGGCACCACCCTGCCTCTGTGAGACTTGTCATTCACATATTTAGGTTGCCCTGTAGGCTTTGAGGCTTGTGAAGCAAACCCATCGTCTTCATCGAGATCTTTATCTGACACAAGATCTATCAACACTGGCTTTACTTCGGTACTATTCTCGCGGCGCAAGTTCACTTTTGGCTGATCTATTGTGATTTCTGACAAAGCATTCCTATGATTCATGTCATCATTAGTCGTTACAGGATCAGCCCACTGGTCATCACTTTTATAGCTTTCCTGGCTCGCCGTCAGCCATCCTGGAGTCTTGGTCCCTACAACCTGAACTTGTGATATCTCAGGAGCTTGTTTCAAGCTCTTTAAGATTTTTTCTTGGCTTCCATAGTTTCTTGGCTGGAAAAATGATCCTTTCTCCTTAGTGGCACCTCTTGCCTTGGCCACAACCATTCCTAATAGAAGTTTGGAATCTTTCGCGTCCAAATGAATCTGATATATATCACTAATGGTCCCTAACCCGCGGCGATTTCGTGTCTCGACTTAGACGGTGCATATACCAAGCAGATGCATTGATATTTGTGGGGGTAGGTTTTTTATGAAAATCAAACCAGCAATCGAATTAGCAGTTTGCAGATGAACTCATCTATCTTTGCTAAATCTATGGTTGTGAAATCTCGTTCACGGCAATGTTGGTCATAGTTGTGGTGGAAAAATATATATATGAAAGAAAATTAGCATACACAATATTAAAGTACTTCAGTACGACATTGAATTGTCAAAGTATATAGTACATGCAATAAATAATGCTAGAAGAATCTAGGGCGCATGAGACTTCTAGGGCCCCAGTATCCACAACGTTGCCTTTTCATCGAGTCAAGCTGGCGAGACCAAGTATCGAAATGGTGTTGAGCTACATCTTCGGTTTTGGCCAAATCAAGAGCCCAATTGAGTCTCTGGCGACTTCCCCATCCTTTCTTTTGAGTTCGGCTTATTATGCTGTCAACAATTATGCGAGATGCATTTTTTCCGGGACTTTCACCACGAGCACGAAGGATTCTTATAACTGTTAGAACCTTTCGATTACTGGAACTATCACTAAGATGTGGTGAACATGCAAATCCCATGATGATTCTCTGCATATATGTAGTCGGTATATGGATATTTCTCTCTTTCAACAACCAGTTGATGAGCTTGGTGCAAATTAGAGGGAAGTGGTAGCTTGCTTTCACTAGGTACACAAAAAATGCCTTTGGTGGTGCTTTTTCAATGCTATGCAAGATCTGTAGTGCCAGTGGGTAGTTATTACGCTTCAGAAGTAATCCAACGCATTCCATAAGCAATGTCTCAGACACCGATATATGCTTATCCGCAAGCATCATTCTGAGATTCACAGCATCCGATTCACGCCATTGTTCAAATAATGCGACTAGTGCCGAACCCAGCTGCTTACTCTCAGAGATTGCCATCGTGTGTCTGTTTTGCGTGAGACCCACTTTTTGTTGAGCCAGGATAATCCCTGCTCGAGCAAGCTGAACATCCTGGTCACGCTCTAAAGCGTCAAGGCGCTTTGAAGGGTTAATACGTCGACCACTCTCAATACGAGTCGACAGCTCCTCCAATACTGACAAAACCGCACTTTTTGAGATTTTTGGTAACGCCATGTAATGCATCTGCTCCAAATACGGGCGTGAACAGATCAACGGAGTTACTGTCCGCTCTAACATAGGTGAAAATCGAGCAAGGTTGGATTTCTCCACGGCAAGGAGCCCACTCCAAAGAATTCGTCCAGGAAATATCGTGCCTTTCTGAAAAGACCGGGCATATGACATGCTGAGCGCTTTTTGAGCTTTGAAAGGAGGACAAGCATTAATAGCTCTTTCAAGAATACCAGTATCTAAATCTTTCAAATCTTTAGTAAGTTCGGCATCATGAAGAAACTCTATCTTCTTCCTTCCCCAAATGAGAACTCCAAACGCTTTGGATAAGACTCCCACATCAAAGTTCCCGTTACTCAGTTTTATAATATGGCTCACAGTGACACTCTCGTCGAGCTCAATTGCCCTTCTCAAGAACGCTTCAAGCGTCCGAGGCACCATGCTTGCCGTTATATTATGCATTTTCATCAGGGCGACAAACATCTTCCAACTCCTATTAAGCATCTTCTTTTCAGTAGCCATCAACAGGGGAATAACTAATAAATCATCATCATTGAGTTGCAAATGGTGCAGAGCTGGTGAACGTTTCCGAATACTTTCCATAAACGTCTCGGAAAGCGTTCTATTACCATGAATCAAAGAAACAAAATTCCGAAACACAAATGGCTGACCTAAAAAGTCCCGACTAGTGGATGATCTCACCAACATCTTATCTAAATGCTGAGGATCTTTGGATACAACAGTGTGAAATACTTGCAGCTTGACCCACCCATTCACCGACTTGGAGGTCAGCATCTGTGGGTAATGAAGATCATCGTCAATAACCTTTATCGCTTTATCAAATGACTCGTCACTTACGGCCCTCCATGCGTCGATTAGCTGCTGGACCAGACGGATATCTTCTAATACACCTTCCGGTGAACAGTCGAGCTGGTTCAAAAACTGCATGGCCAAAGGCATGAGATTCATTTTAACAAGCGCCAGCACAATGTCTCGGATCACGAACTCTTCGCCATATGTTGACTGAAATCCTTGTAATAGGACTTCTTCCATACAAGGTATGACGGTCTCAGCCGTCATGTTTTCCACAAGTAATTGGATGCATTCGTGTCTAAGTTGAGAGCCAAACAAGTAGAGGGCCAATATCTTGCAAGTGGTTTCTGGAATTGTGTCATCTATTGACCTGTAAAAGTCCCACAGAAAGTGGGGTGGAGCTAGCTGTTTATCAGCCAGCATATGCAATCGTTCAATATCATTTTTCATAGCCTTCAATGTGGCTTGGGTCTTTTTTGACAATTTCAGATGGTACTTTGTTGATTTAGGTTGTGATGATGCAAAAAAACTTGGATCACAGGCCAGCAATAATTTACTGATGCCTTTGGACATTGCAGAAACTCCAACAGAGGATCTTTCATCATTGTCTTTTTCAATCTTCAAATTACTATCTGGCGTCGGTTCTGTCTCTTTAGTCTTTTTCTTTCGGTGAACTATTATCAGATTCCTGCGTAATGGTCCATCTTTAGTATGCAAAACTCCCCAAATAGGCCATCTGGGGGGCCTTAGACATGTCCGAGACATTAGATATCCTCGGGCATGATATGGTAGCATTTGGACCTACAATCATCTGCTCATACTAAAAGTGACGCTCTTCTACTGGTAAAGCATTAACTTCTAAGGACTTGAAATTTCACAGCTGCCGGGTAATAATACATACATTACGAATAGTTAGGCAAGGGCACTATCACATGTAGGTTTCACGAGCTCGACTTAATTCACTTCCACACAGATTCAAAGACCGCAACCCGTTTAAAACACATTCCGAGACTAATCTCGAACCATTTTGGTCATCTGCTGTTTAGTTATTCGCTGTACAACAAGAATAAGCTTTGAGACAATGCCACCCGTTTTCAAGTATCTCATTTAACAGGACAGGATCGACTGAATGGTATCGTCCTGCCCTCTGGGCCACTACCATATAGGGATTCCATTAAAGTGTTCGTTTTAAAGGAGACAGCTTCTTCACAGCTGATAAGAAGTACAGCACTCCGGAGCTCGTATTGCACGAACAGCAAGGGTTATCCCCATACCCTAGGCGATGCCTATGCAGTAAATTTGCTTGCATCTGATAAAGCAAGTCGGTGGGTTTATAAACCTTCCGACAACTACAACCTTCGAACAAAGCGCTATTATGTGCCATCCAAGTAAACCGAGCATAATACAATGTATCTTGACCAGGCCGAACTCTATTTCCATTCGTTAGTCAATGCTGAATAAGCGCAACGAAAGTCCGATATTAACAGCGCAACTTACTATCACCGACAGATGACGTGCATCTGAGTCACCGGACCCGCATCACGTGAATAAATGCTCCGACTCAAAGTCATTGAACTTCAAGGCAATTCGCCATTCAAAGTGGAATATCTTCTAATATTGGTCGTCGGAAACGATTCCTATCTTTAGATTTTTGTTTTTATGTTTGTCGGAGTGCGCAATGGCCGCTCGGATCGTGCATGCCCATAGTTTCTGGGTTGTTCCATTCTGCCTTTGTAATCAGGCGCCGTAGGTTGCGGCGCAGTGTTATGCATGGCAATATATATAAGGGCCGGTGGCGACTGTTAACCTAACTATTTCAAATTAACAGTATTAGAAATCAGGTCAAGGTAGTAACTTGAAGCCAAAAGGTAATTTTCACTCTGTTGACTAGTTGAAGCTCTGAATAGCTAGTGAATTACCATTTGAAACGGCTGGACCGGATTTATTATACATTTACACATTTTTTGCCACTGAACCGCTATCATGAACGATTCTTTTATGGATATTCCGGATCTAAGTGGAACGTCACAGTCTGGCGGTTCTGCTGTAAGGTTTGTCCCTGACAGCCAAATGTCTGTATACGCTATGGCAGACCAGTTCAAGCCAGAGGATGTCGTGCAGTGGGACATGCTAGCCATGATGACTACTCAAGATTCTAACATTGATGAATCTATGGTGTTGGTTAATGATAGAATGAGGAGAGAGAATATGGATGATATTGTAATGGATGCACCTGATGATATTTCAGAAATTGACGATGAAGAGCGACCTGACGATTATGAGGTGGAGGACCCAGAGCTGGACTTTTATTTGGAAGCCGATGAAATGCTCTATGACGATGTTATGGCAGTACCATTGAATGACGACTGGCTTAATGACATTGGGCCTGTTCAATATGTCGACCCCAAGCAAATTTTCAGTGTTGAAGGTGCAGCTTCTGTGCCTTTCGAGTCTCCTATGGAGCCAAATAGAAGTGCATTTGCTACCGTGTTATCGGAATACAGCGATAACAGCTATTCTGCATCTCCTGAGTCATTGTTTGATTTCGATCGATCTGGCTCAGTGTCTTCGGACGATTCGGATATTGTGTCTGAGCATGAGCATCACCATGACGACGTTGATCCTGTTATTGTTGACGATAATGGCAACGATATAGACATGAATCGACGTTCTTCTAGCTTTTCTAGAGCCCGTCAGCCGATTGTAGCGGTCCCAACGGTTGAGCCAAAGGTACACAATGAAGAGGTGTCAAGACAAAAGCTGAAGGCTAAGCCAAAGTCAAAGAGGTTTTCTCCTATGACTGCGACTCAGGGAACTTTCCGGTGTGAATGGACTGTTGAGAATAAGCAGTGTGGAAGGACATTCACTCGACCATATGATCTCACAAGACATCATGAGACGGTGCATTCGTCTGATAAAAAGACATTTTACTGTGACATCTGCCCAGCGAAGTCATTCAGCAGACTTGATGCATTGACGAGACACATGAAGACAAAGCATAACTTATAATATGCTCGTTGTTATTCTTAATTTTTATTGCGACTTGAAATCGTATTTATTAGATACTATTTATTAATCTCATTTCATTATCATGAAACTTTTGTGCTGTAGTAATTGTAATATATCGTAACTCATTAAAATTAGTAACTTTGACGTAGTAACTGTCTAGCCACGTTTAGTGGGGTCGGGGCGGAAAAAGCTCGGATCAAAAAAGTCAAAACTGGATGTTCTATCACGAATTGACCTTCTCTTGACATGGCGCATTGTGGGCTGGCCATTTTTAGCAATAAGCCCAATACTTAGGGGTCTGCCGTTTGCTGCAGACTCTGAAAGATTGACAACGCTTAATGACGTTGGAAAAATTGTCACAGATTTTGGCCGGGGGTTATTATTCATTTCATCGTTATCGCTGTCACTCGACATGAAACTCTTAGGGCTCAATGGACTTGGTAACCTACCTCCACTGACATGTCGCTGCATAGGAATACCTTGAATATTCGTCGATATTCGTAAAACCTTTCGTTCATCATATCCGGGCAAGTCGTCAAGCGTGAGGTCCCCGAGCAGAATTAACTGAGATATCACCTCTTTGTTTAGACGGAGCGTCGGGGATAAAATCACTGCAAGGCTTCCGACAGACATTCTGTTTATTTGCCCGTGACTAACAATGTTGGACATATGGCGTATCAGAACATGCAGCAAGGCTATATGGCACAATGGCTGATTGATCAAGTCTCGTTTGACGAGATCCAAAAGCCTATTGTCAAGCTTAGTAGCGTCGGATAAATTTTGAGCATCGAAAGAAAGCCTTCTCTGCTGACGCCAGTCATAATCTTCATCCTCAGAATAGAGGAGAGACCTTAAAGAGGCCTGAACTATGATATCATGAGGCAACTGCCGAAGAAAATACTTGAAGAGGGAAGCAACAGTGTGAACGTCCACAGTGTTGGGATCCAGTGCAATCAAAGGTCCATTATGCTCGATATTCCTCTGTAACCGTTTTACCTGGCTTGTGCTTCCACTTATTCTGTAAATTCCTTCTTCCTGCAATCCGTATTTAGTAACAAACTCAACCAATTTGAGCACAACTAGTGGGACATGACGCTGGAGATATGGCTCACAGATGAGTGGATCCACAGCTGTGCCGTCCGTCGAATGAAGATCAAATCCTCGATTCAGATCAACTGCCTGTTGCAATGGGATTCCGAATACTTCATAAGAATTGAGATTAAGTTGCAGCTCTTCATATGGAATATTTTTCGATGGTGGAGCTACCTGGCCATCCAGGGAGTCTGATGAGGCTTGTGGTGATAACAGACCCAGGCTAGTTGTGTGAGCTGTCTTATCATAAACTTCAACTCTCCGCTTAAATCTCAGTCGGGATTTTAAGAACCCAGTAAGAGTACTCATCTTGTTGTAGGAGCAGATGGGTCACTTGGATAGAAAATAATCGATACTAGTTGTTTGCATTCCGCTAACCAACCTAATACTTGTCAACGTAAAGCAGGATTCGATTCGTAGTCACCTCAGTTGTTATGCGTTCTTGTAGTTGGAATTGGGGCATGGTGTCCTAATTATACTGCGCAAAAATCGTCAGGGGCACAACGGTCAGAAAGTGGACGCTTCTGCAGATGAGTGCCACTCCGGCATTTTCAGACAGAAAAAGCTAAAATGATCCGCCCGCCTGAGAAGATCATCAATGGCAAGTTACCATCACTGCAAACCCAATTCCCTAATCCATCAGAGTAGTACTTTTCTCATAGTTCATATTGGTTCTCCTCTCATGATTTATTAGAAAGGGGGTGTGCTGAACCATTAGCCCCTATTTCCCAGCACTGCCGTTTGGTGGACCAGACATAAAGGGGCAATATGCATTCCCCAAGTTGATCCCTGCAGCTTGAGCCACTATGCCATTTTAGTACTGTTGATGTCAAAGTTTAGGTCTGCTCTCAATTAGGAAGCTGAGACCCATCAAGAAGTTTAATAGACAAGAGCTTTAGAACAAATAAAAGATCTTTTTTGGCGCAAAGACGAAGTAACAGGCTGGTCTTTCAAGTATGCCGTATTTTTGCGAACTTTACATCCGGTGATGGGATAGAACGGTGCTTTCTCTAGGCAAATGCTGGGCCATCAGAGTACTTGATCCGTTGCTCAATATGCGACATCTCATTTTGTAGCGTCATTGCATTTGTCCTTAAACTGATGGTCATTTTCTTGAAACTGTCTACATACATAGGCTCCTGCACGGCCTTCATGCAGTTTCTCATCTTGCATCTCTCATGTTTTGAGATCCAATAAATTCAGGACCGTTGCGCTGGCAGCTGTGACTCGAAAACTCCTTGATAACCTCATTTCAATTTATTTTTATTTTTTTTCACTTCTGATCTGTTTATCGTTCTAAATGTTCATCCTGAGGTGTGCTCCAGTGGAACACGCATGCTGCAGTTTTGTAACAAAACATGCAACCTTAGGCATTGCGGTCGCATCTTTGTTGACATACCGTTCAATCAGTTGACTCTCTGATGAAGATCTCTTGGACCCTTTTTCATCAATAGGGGGCCAAATGACCAACATTTACGTTAGAGTGCCGTCTCTGACGTGTGGCCATGCGTGTCAGATATCTGATATGTTTGCGATTTGTTGGTTCCGCTAGGATAAGCTCGACAATGAAATCAGCCAAATTATATGCTACTATAATCCTCAATGATCTGTTCATCCCGGATCTGTTGCTAGAGAGAAAGAATCTTTGCCTTGGTACCGATACACCTGCCTTCTGTAGCGTAAATATGAGCTCATCTCCGGGACAGAATTTTTTTCAATTTGTCCTACAATACCTGCTTATGAATAACAAATCTCTCATTCGCCAAACAATTTCCCCTCTATGCTTCTGAGTATCCAACCTCTTCAGCCCAGTCCTATACACAACCAGACCTTATCAGATTGTCGTCACGTGCAATCAATCACGTGAATATGCCGCTTATGTCAGCAGAAACGTCGACTCGCCTGCCCCAAGTTTTCGTTTTCCAAAACCAGACCCAGGTCTGATACCTTAAACCTAGTATTTTTCAGCGCCAAATCGATTTGGAGACGCGCTTTCTGTCAGCTGCTGGACTGATTGAAGAACTAAAGTAGCTTTAGAAGGTCGTGTCAACAGTGGTGTATAGGCATTTTTCTGGTTTAGTTTATTTAAAAGCCTCTGAAGCGTGATAGGACTGGTTTCTACCACACTGAAAAGTCGATGGAGGCCACCATGGGTGAATCAAAGCCGAGTGCGATAGCCCATCAGGTCGACACATTTGCATCGCGGTTGGCTGACGAGAATGTTGGTATGTTAAAGCTCGTCATTGGTTAAATACTAACTAGATTTGAAAACAAAATACTCGGTGGCAGTCGATCTTCGAGACTCGGTGGACGCATATCAAAACAACACAGACTACGAGTATTTCCTCTCCAAGGTCCTTGGGGAGATCCTGAAGCTATTAGAGTCTGTGCCTGTCAGTTTCAGCTGGACTTCGCCAGAGCAGAAGCTGAGAAACTGCCTTCTCGATATTCTTTTACGACTGCAGACGAATGATGTTCTCAAGCCACATGCTCCAACAATTCTAAAGCTTTTGATGAACTTGCTGCAGACCGAAAATGAGGAAAACGGTGTTCTTTGTATGAAAATACTTACCAGTTTGCATAGGGCGTACAAGGCTCTGTTGTTTGACCAGGTTCAGCCATTCTTGGAGTTGGTGGTCAAAATGTATCAAAACATCCCTCAAGTTGTCAACGAGCTGTTCAATGTCCCAGGAGGATCGGCAGGCTCTACTGGATCTGCTGCTGGTACACCTCCAGTGACATCTTTTCAGTCCCCAAAGCCTTTATCGCCTACTGCTGGGTCAGATCTTGGAGTCGAAGCTTCAAGCAAACCATTGCAGCGAAGCATGTACAGTTTCAAGGTTTTAACGGAATGCCCAATAATAATTGTGCTGCTGTATTCCGCTCATAAGCAGCTGGTTAATGAGTCCCTGCCTGTGTTCATTCCCCATATAATCGAGATGCTGAGCATTCAAGCAGGACCACAAGCCAAGGAGCATGCTGCTGCCGCTGCGCGTGGAGAATTATATACATCAATATCGCCTGCAATCAAAAACAGAGCTGCTTACGGTGAGTTCATTGTGGCTCAAGTGAAAACTATGTCTTTTCTGGCTTATGCACTTAAAGGCTTTGCTTCGTCATTGAAGCAATATCATAAGGTGATTCCTGATTTCGTGGTTCGATTACTTCAAGATTGTCCTTGTGAGCTTTCAGCGGCTCGAAAAGAGCTGTTGGTTGCGACTAGACATATTTTGTCCACAGATTTTAGGACTATTTTCGTTCCTAAAGTTGATGCTTTGTTGAATGATAAAGTTCTTATCGGCGAAGGCTTCACGGCTCATGAGACCCTACGGCCATTGGCTTATAGCACCATAGCAGACCTGATGCATCACATTAGAGCTGAGCTGACTTCGGCTCAGATTTGGAAAACTGTGAGGGTATACTGTAAAAATCTTCAGGACAACACTTTGGCTGCTAGTTTTCAAATCATGAGTGCAAAGTTACTTCTCAATCTCGTGGAGCGGATTATGAAGATGCCTGACCGCAATGAGGGACGGCAGCTCATGGTTCTTATTCTAAATGCGTTTGTCGAGAGATTTGCTGCATTGAACAGGAGCTACTCGCATATTATGAAGTATCACAAGCAGGACGACGAGGACGCCAAAGATAGTGCTTCTTCAACCATTAAATCCGAAGCCAAGGAAATCAAGGAAAGTGATGAGAAGCTTGCTGGAGAGGATAAAATGGATGTCGATGAGCAAGTCGATGAGACCAATGGATCTAGTGCTCGTGAAGATTTAGATTTTCTTGACGTTCTGCACTATGGGATTATCAAAATACATAGTGACCCTGGCAATGAGCAACTGAAGGATGCTCGTAATATATTCAAAAACTTGATGACGTTCTTGAGAACGGTTATGTTTGGTCTAAAGTCATGCAACCCTCCTCCCCCTCACCAGGATTTCACTGCTGCCCAGTGGAAAGAGTCTGCAAGGATGTTCAATTATGAACAAATCACAATATTCCGCCGCCTTTTCAGGGAAGGTATCTTGGGACATTTGTTTTTCGCGACCCAAAAGTCGGAAGAGGCTTCTGTTGATGAATCAAAGCAGAGCTTTGACTTTAGTGGCCCTCGACTTCCAGTGGTGAGTTCCAAGGATGAAAAGGATCTTATGGAGGCCTTTGCGACTGTTTTTATCCACATTGACCCTGCTTCTTTTAATGAGATTGTAGATGCAGAACTGCCGTTCTTATACGAGGCTATGTTTGACAATGCTGCTCTTTTGCATATTGCTCAGTTTTTCTTGGCGAGTGAAGCCACTTCAGCTAACTTTTCGGGCATTCTTATTGGGTTTTTAAAGGATAAGCTCCCTGAATTGGGTGATGGAGACAGTGTCAAGTCAAATATACTTATCCGGCTTTTCAAATTATGTTTTATGGCAGTGAGTTTGTTTCCTTCCACAAATGAGAGTGTTCTTTTGCCTCATTTAAGGGACTTAATCATCCAATCGATGGAACTGACCACTACGGCAAAAGAGCCAATAGTCTATTTCCACTTACTGAGAACTCTTTTCCGAAGTATCGGCGGTGGCCGATTTGAGTTGTTATATAAAGAAGTGCTTCCCCTTTTGCAAGTGCTTTTGGAGTCTCTCAACAAGTTATTGGCCACGGCGCGGACTCCACAGGAGCGTGACATCTATGTTGAATTGTGTCTCACGGTTCCCGTTCGACTAAGTGTACTTGTTCCACATCTCAGTTATTTGATGCGCCCACTGGTTTTGGCGCTCAACGGTCACCAAGAACTTGTCATCCAGGGTCTCAGAACCCTTGAACTGTGTGTGGACAACCTTCAAGCTTCTTACTTCGATCCTATTATTGAACCCGTAATTGGAGAAGTGATGGAAGCGTTGTGGAAACACTTGCGTCCACTCCCATACTATCACCAGCACAGTCATAATACTGTTCGAGTGTTAGGAAAACTTGGTGGCCGTAACAGGTCCTTCCTTAATTCTCCCACAAATCTCAAAAACAAAGCTGTTCTCGATCAGGATGTTAGTATCATGCTCTCTTTTCATGGTATCTCTAAAGAGAAGCCTTTGAAAATCACTCCAGCTATCAGCAGCGCTCTCAGCATCATTGATGATTTGCGGGCTCCTATTCATTATAGAGTGAAAGCCTTTGAGACCCTAGCATCGATATTCAAATTATTTCTCAGCTCAGCTGATATCTCTAATGATTTAGCCATCCGGATTAAAGGTTGTGTGGATGTGATTCTGCCTTCAGAATTCCCTGAGGTTGATACTCGCCTGTCAGATGCTGGATCAAAGGAGTATGACACGAGGAGACTTCAAAATCAACTGGTAGAGAAACTCATCGAGGCTATGTTTTTCGCAACTTCAATTCCAGAAGTAAAGGACCAAGCTCTTGAGCTGATTAAAAATCTTTGTGAGCATAACACTGTCGTGGAACTTAGAGATTTTGTCTTGGAAAAGCGTAAGGCTTTGAGACCGTTTGAGCTGGAAGAGAATGAAGGTGTTCCTTATATTGATCCTAGAGTGCTTCTCTCTGTTATAATATATGCACTCTCTCACCATCATCCTGCAGTCAAGAAAGCAGGACAATTGGCTATCCATTATATTTATGAATCTGGAAGAATTATCTTTGGGTCCCGGGACGAAGTGCATAGATTCCCGATGTTTAGATCGCTTTTCGGCAAGTTATCACACACATGCTTTGAGGAAGAATACTTTAGAAAGGCTGGAGCCTGCCTTGGTTTGAAGACTCTTGTACAGGACTTAGGAATGCCTACGTCTTGGTTGTCTGCTCGTCAAGTGGAGTTTGTGAGAACTATGTTCTTTGTTTTGAAGGATGTTCCTAGCGATGCTCCAAGTAATGTGCGCGAGCATGCCACCGAGTTGCTTTGCTTCATTTTGAAAGAATGCAACCAAGATCTGACTGATGAGAAGCTAGCTGACAGACCATTCAAGCAGCTCTCGGGTCTGTTGGCATATGAACTCGGAAATGCCAACATCGCAGTTAGAGAGGCGTCTCGAAAAGGCTTACAGATTCTGTCTGAAGTGACAGGTAAATCTACTACCGAAATCCTGAAACAGGTTACAAGTGTATTTCTGGGGCCCATTTTCGGAAAGCCTCTTAGGGCTCTTCCATTCCCAATGCAGATTGGATATATAGATGCCATCTCATTCTGTCTTGATCTCCCCGAGCCATTATTGGAATTCAATGAAGAGCTGAACAGACTTCTATTAGAGGCTTTAGCTTTGGTTGATGCTGAGGATGAATCTCTAACCAGTGCTCACAGGGTCTTTGAGTACAACACTTCTGAACAGTTAGTCCAGCTTCGTATTGTCTGTATTCGACTTCTTTCTCTGGCACTAACGACTTCAGATTATCTATCTTCCCAACACCCTCAGACCAGAACTAAAATCATCGAAGTTTTCTTCAAGACTCTCTATTCAAGATCGAGCAAGGTGGTTGACGCAGCACATATGGGACTCAAGAAAGTGTTGGCACAAAACTCTAGGATTCCAAAGGACCTCCTGCAAAATGGGTTGAAGCCAATTCTCATGAATTTGTCGGATCACAAGAGACTAACAGTTTCTGGACTGCAAGGCTTGGCGAGGTTGCTGGAGCTGCTTACGTACTATTTCAAGGTTGAAATTGGTCGTAAATTGCTTGATCATTTGAAAGCCTGGGCTGAACCTTCTCAACTCCATGCCAGCTCTGTGAAAACGCTATCTTCTCAACAAAACATTCAAATTATTGTGGCAATCTTGAATGTCTTCCATTTGTTACCGTCCACTGGACATATGTTTATGGATGATGTCGTCAAGACAGTATTTTATCTAGAGACTCATCTTCGTCGAGAACATTCGTCCCTATTCAGAGAGCCTGTTGCCAAGTTTTTGGACAGGTACCCTCAAGAAGCATTCGAATACTTTTCGCCCAAGTCTACAAACAGAGAGTATGGACGATTTTTTGCATGCATTTTGAGCTCTGAAAAGTGTTCGAATTTGAGAAAATATACTCGAGAGAATATCGAAGCACTCAAAGCAAATATAACTAGCAGCGAGTCACCCGAAGATAGATGCGTTGGAATCTGTAATCTCATTCATATCATGAAGTCACTGGCAGCAGAAGATACTGATTGGCTGATTGCTAATAAGACTATCTTGGATGACATCAGCTCCAGTACAGGTGATATGGTTCGAGTCACTACTGTTGTTAATGTGACATCAGAGATTCACTTGCAGGTCGAACAGTCCCTTAATGACCTTCAAGGTTTATTCATTGAGTATATGAAAAATAGCACCCACGATCGGGAGACAGTCTACAACCTGATAAACACTTTGAGCTCGTCTGACGTGGCAATAAGTGCTGACCTGCAGGAATACATTTTCTCATCAATTGTATCCACCACTGAAGTCGATTCGAGAAAAGCGCACTTGAATAGAAGCATTGAGTTTGTCAGTAACAAAGCTAATGCTTTGCCATCGAGAACATTTGTCGCGAAATACATTATCAACCCCATCCTGATAGTTGAGGGCCATAGGAATGGTGATCTGTCATTACTGCTAGACAAGTGTACGGGAACAGCTAAGGGAAATACCTGGTTGGATATAGTCCATGCAAGAATTTGGCGACCCTCGACTCCTGATTCCCTGGATGAGGCCGTTGCGACGGTTGATCGCCTGAAATTCGAATTGTTGCAAATGTCTGCTCTATTAATAAAGTTTGCTCCGACACTTGCTGCGGATGCGAGAAAAGACATCATCAAGTTTGGGTGGAATTATATCAAGCTTGAAGATATTGTGAGTAAGCAAGCCTCATACGTTCTGATTGCTTATTTCATCGCTGCCTACGATACGCTTCCAAAAATTGTTGTTCAGATTTACGTCGCTCTTTTGAAAACACATCAGATTGAAGCGAAATCGCTTGTGAAGCAAGCTCTGGATCTTTTGGCTCCCGTGCTAGTTAAGCGTGTCAACTCACCACTTTGGGCAAAGTGGCCGCGACGGGTATTAAGTGAAGATGGGCATAACGTCAGTCAAGTGGTGAACATCTATCAGTTTATTGTTCGACACCCTGCCCTGTTTTTCGAGTACCGAGACCACTTTGTTCCCAATATAATTGCAGCGATGCCTAAGCTGAGTTTCATGCCCAATCCTTCTAGTGAAAATCAGCTGCTCGCAGTCGATTTGGCTGAGCTCATTTTTAAATGGGAGAAGATGTCGGTCGAAGAAGATAAAGAGGACAGTGACCATATGGATGTGGTAGAGACGGCTGATGAGGTTGTGAAATCAGAGGATTCTGTTGATTCTATTTCCAAGTCATATGCGGTTCCATTCCATCAGAGGGAAGCTTGTTTGACCTATTTAATTAGGTTCGTTTGCATATCACCTCATAAGGTCTCTGAAAGCCCTCTTGCAAAAAGGATTATCCATATATTGAACGAACTCTTAAGCGAAAAGCACTGGCCAGAAGTTGTTGTTAAGTTGTCCTTCTTCGACAGAAGCCTTGTCCATAATGAGCTCAATTCGCCAAGTTCAATTGCAGTATGCCTTAATGCCCTGGAGGTAATTCGTGTTACTCTTGAGCGCAAAGACTCTTCCTGGGTTATGTCTAATTTAACTCATCTGGAGAGGCTATTGGAGAAGTGTGTCAAATCCGATAACAAAGAGATTCAGCAGAGTCTAGAGCATCTTCTTGTTATTATTTTCAAAGCTATCAATGAGAAAACATCTAGCGACGATGAAGACACTCCAGATGAAGTCCAAACTTTTATTGTTTTGATTACCAATGCCATTCAGGAGCATTTGTCTTCAGCAAATCACTACGCTTCAGGTATTATGATGTCGTCTCCTTTGGTTCAGTACAAAGAGTCTGCAGTTGACCCTCTCTTCCCGGCAATTATGAAGGCCTTTGGCAAACTTTGTAAAGACCATACCTCCCCTGCATCTGCCCAGCCTGCGGAGACTGAATCAGCTACTGCAAATGGGCAAGCCCAGCAGCCACCTGCTGCGGTTGAAATGGACCCAAAGCAAGTTGTCATGCTATTAGAGAAGGTCTTAGACCTTGGTTCTCTAAGAATATCACATCTTGGGGACCAGCGACGAATCTTCTTGTCTCTTATGGCGCAGTTAATTGAAAGGTCTCGTGATGTTGATCTCTGTCTTAAAATAATTGAAATCACACGCCATTGGGTATTCTCCCAGACGGATCTGTTTCCGATAACAAAGGAAAAAGCTGCCATCTTATCGAAGATGATGGCTTTTGAATCAAGGGGTGACACAGAACTCACTAAAAGGTTTTACTCTGTAGTGGTTAGTATTTACAGTGACCCTCAGTTGGCCAGGTCAGAGATGTCAGTGAGGATGGAGCATGCATTTTTAGTTGGAACGAGACAGTCTGACCCAGAGACTCGTTCTAAGCTGATGAGAATATTAAGCGATAGCATTGAGGAAAGCGCTATAAAGAGATTGCAGTACATTATTGCAGATCAAAATTGGGAATATATTGGTGATAGCCAGTGGCTCAACCAAGCCCTTCAAATTCTCTATCGGGGATCTGACCTTCAGGCACCGGTTGCTTTGACTGATAAGGACTTCAGCTTTGCGCCATTAGACTCGATAACTGAAGGTGCACCTCAGCCGCTAAATATGGATGTAGAGATCAGTGATGAACTGAAACTGTTCAGTGAACGCAGACTACAGTTTGTGAAAGACGTCTCTGAATCTGTCACTCTGGAGTCCATACTAGAGCCTCTTGTTGAACTGCAATATTACAGTCCTGAGGTTGTTCATCAAATGTGGGTCAACTTATTCCCAGTCATCTATACGAGTGCATCACGCAAAGACAAGTCTGAGATGTTACGAGCCCTTGTGACACTTATGTCAAAGGAGTATCATAACCGTCAGGTCGATGCAAGGCCCAATGTTATACAAACTTTGTTGGAAGCTGCTGCCCAATGTGAGCAGCTACCCCCGCACTTGGCGAAGTATATGGGAATATCTTTTAATGCATGGTATCCAGCTATTCAAATTATGGAAAGTATCGAATCAAGCCCACAAAGCGACAGTTCAAAGATAAGTGAGAACAATCTCGATGCCATGGCTGAAATGTATTCTGGTCTTCAGGATGACGATATGTTCTATGGACTGTGGAGGAGACGTGCAAAGTACACTGAAACTAACTCTGGTTTGTCTTACGAGCAATGTGGTATGCTAGGAAGAGCAATGCAAATGTATGAGGCAGCCCAAATACGAGCCAGGAGTGGCGTGTTGCCTTATGGAGAGTCTGAGTATGGACTATGGGAGGACCATTGGATCATGTGTTCACAGAAGCTTCAACAGTGGGAGATTCTCACGGAGCTTGCGAAACATGAGGGATTTACTGATCTGCTATTGGAGTGTGGATGGCGGGTCGCCGATTGGACCGCGGATAAAGAACCGTTGGAGCAGTCTATTAAGACTGTGATGGACGTTCCAACGCCCAGAAGGCAGATTTTTGAGACTTTCCTGTGTTTGCAGGGATATGCCCAGAAAACAGAAACGATGCAGGACCTTTCTAAGTACTGCGACGAGGGTATACAATTGGCACTTCGAAAGTGGAACAATCTTCCTTCTAGGATTACTGGAGCCCATATACCATTGCTACATACGTTTCAGCAATATGTCGAGTTCATGGAAGCCAGTCAAGTGTACAGTAGCTTGGCATCGACCACTGCTCAAAACCTTGATGCTAAATCGCAAGAGCTGAAGGGTGTGTTACAAGCTTGGAGAGAAAGAATGCCAAATATTTGGGATGATATCAACATTTGGAGTGATTTAGTGACATGGCGACAGCATGCATTTGGCGTGATTAACAAGGTGTATCTGCCGCTGATCCCATCGCTGACTCAAAATGGAAATAGCTCGACCAACTCATACGCGTATCGAGGTTACCATGAAATTGCATGGATTATTAATCGATTTGCTCATGTTGCACGAAAGCATAACATGCCAGATGTTTGCATCAGTCAGTTGACGAAGATCTATACATTGCCAAATATTGAGATTCAAGAGGCTTTCTTGAAGCTCAGAGAGCAGGCAAAGTGTCACTACCAGAACCCTAATGAGATGAATACTGGCCTGGATGTTATCAGTAACACTAATATGGCGTATTTTGGATCACAGCAGAAGGCAGAGTTCTTCACCCTGAAGGGCATGTTTTTTGCAAAGCTCAACGCATTGGATGATGCAAATCAGGCTTTTGCATCTGCAGTTCAGATTGATCTTTACTTGCCAAAGGCGTGGGCTGAATGGGGATATTTCAATGATAGGCGTTTTAAGTCTAAGCCTGATGACTTGACTTATGCTAGCAATGCAATTAGCTGTTACTTACAGGCAGCTGGACTTTACAAAAACAGCAAGACGAGGAAATTATTGGGTCGCATCTTGTGGTTGATAAGCCTCGATGATGCAAATGATACAATTGCATCAGCATTTGAAAGCTACAGAGGAGAGGTTCCAGTATGGTATTGGATCACGTATATCCCACAGCTTCTTACTTCGCTGTCACACAAAGAAGCAAAACTAGCACGTCATGTGTTGATCAAGATAGCGAAGACATATCCACAAGCTCTTCATTTCCATTTGCGAACTACAAGGGAGGATTATGCGGTTATCCAACGGCAGGCTATGCAAGCTGCTCAGTCTGCAGCTCAGAGAGGCAACACTACTAGTAACTCTCAGCAGGTGAACGGTCAGAGCCCTGGGCAGTCCGGTCAATCAGCGCAACTTTCTCCACAGGTTAGCCAAGCAGTTAATGGCTCTGGTACCCCTGGAACTCCAGGGGCTGCAGGATCGCCAGCTCTTGGTGCCGCTACCCCGGCTGCTGCTAATGGAACAGCTGGTTCAGGAAATGGTAATCGACAACCTTGGGAACATGCCGAAGAAATTATGGGTATCTTGAAAACAGCATATCCCTTATTGGCATTGTCTTTAGAGACGTTTGCAGACCAGGTATTCCATCGATTTAAGGCCCCCGCAGATGAGGATGCCTATAGATTGATTGTTGCCCTGTTAAACGACGGAGTTCAGTATATGGGTCGATTGCAATACCCCAAGGAGGATGCCAAGCTGCCAGCAGCAACGGAGACTAACATTACAAAGTTTGCAGAAACTGTACTTCCAAAGCATATAAAGCCTGCGTTTGAGAAAGACTTTGTCAATGAGAAGCCTAATTTGGAGAATTATGTGATCAAGCTTCGGAAATGGCGAGACCGATTCGAGGCTAAGCTGGATAATCGACCTGATAAGATCAATTTGGAAAGCATTAGTCCTCCGCTCAGTGAATTCCATTACCAGAAGTTTGAGGATGTTGAGGTTCCCGGACAGTATTTTGAACATAAAGACAGCAATGCGCACTTTATCAAGATTGATAGGTTCTTGCCCACTGTGGACGTTGTGAGAGGCTTTGGCCTGTGTTACCGACGTCTGTTTATTCGTGGACATGATGGAAGTGTTCATCCATTTGCAGTTCAGTACCCTGCGGCAAGGCATAGCCGACGAGAAGAAAGAGTTGCTCAACTGTTTAAGATTCTCAATGGAGTCATTTCCCGTCGCAAGGAATGCCGGCGAAGAAACTTGCAGTTTACTCTTCCGGTGGCCATTCCGCTGTCTCCTCATATTCGAATAGTACAGGATGATCCCAACTACATTTCTATGAATACTATCTATGAGAAGTATTGTAGAAAGACAGGAAAGAGCAGAGATGCTCCATTGGATCTTGCTACACAGAAATTGAGAGCCGCGTTTGATCCAAAGCTTCCTAAGCCAGATATTGCGGCCGTCAAGTTGGAAATTCTCACTGCTATACAGACCACATTGGTACCGTCAACAATTTTGCGAGACTATTTTACCGATGCATACAGTACGTTTGCGGACTTTTGGTTGTTCCGAAAGCAGTTTGCATACCAGTATGCTGGTCTGACGTTCATGACTTTCTTGATGAGCATCAATAATCGCTACCCTCATAAATTCCTGGTGAACTTGGCGTCTGGAAACGTATGGGCTACAGAGATGTTACCAGTGTTGCCTCCTACAAAGAACGCTCCAACATTCCACAATGGAGAGCCGGTTCCGTTCAGATTGACGCCCAATATTCAAAATTTGATGGGCCCTACGGTGATGGAGGGCTTGTACGCAATGTCAGTAATGATAATTGCTCGAGGCCTAACAGAGCCTGAGTTCGACTTGGATCAATACTTGTGTGTTTTCGTACGGGATGAACTGATTTCGTGGTATACGCAGCAGCACCGACCTACGGTACAAGACCAACAGCTACGGGAGATTGTCCGAGTAAATGTAGAGGCTATTGTCCGACGCGCTTCATCCTTGGCACAAATAGGACAAGGAAATGTCCCGGCCAATCAGACGGTTATTGATTTGATTTCTCAAGCAGTTAACCCTCGACACTTAGCACTGACCGACAACTTATGGATGCCCTATTTTTAAGATTATTTATACGGTTAGAATTGTATTTGTAAACTATTATTATAATCATTTATGTCAATTAATTGCCTCGATTCGTACTATGAAGTGACATACAGAGACACCTACTGGCATTTGACAAGCTGGATAAAGAATATGCCGAATTGGGAGAGGCGGTACAGACATATGCATAGTTTAGTTATTCAAGTAACTTCGCCAAGGTACATGGGGGCCTAGAACCATTGTAAGCCGGAAAGCGGGCCCGTCCCAGCCTTGGCTGAGAAAAAGCAATAGGATACAAGCTGCTGCTCTCGAAACAGGAAAGTTAGAATTTTCTACTTTGTCCGGATTAGCCCTGTGTCACATTGTCAATTGTCAGATGGATACAAGTCGTATAAAAAAAACGATGCAGGCCATCAATGGGGCAAGAACGAAGCAAAATACGAGTGGAGCGGGGACAGCTGACATACGGCACTGCTCCACATTCTGCAATGAAACCTAAATAAGAAGAATAGATCTAAGCAGTACAGTTTAGTATAATTTTGCGTATATTATGCTCTGACCGCATTGCAAAGTCCAACCCGTATATAAAACCACACTGGGCGTTGGATCATTTCCTGATGCGAGCAACTGATGCGTTTAGTGTCTATATCGACGATTACTAATGCACCTGGTTCTAGTGACGTAAAAAAGTACAAGGCGCGCGCTCTCTTGCTCTTAGCAGAATAGTTTAGGGGAAAGTACCAATGCGGGCTGGGCTGCTCACAATGAAAAGAGTTTTATTTTCTTTTTTATTGTCAGCCAGGACAGAAATCAGATAAGGGCAATGTCTCGCTTGCACCATAACAAGGTTCTAGAACAACTAAAAAGACACAGCCAATCCAAAATTGAAGCCCATCACGTCGTCAAGTACTGATTAGATGATTTCTTTCTTGCCGCGGTTTGTTGAGAGCAAGCTATACAACCGAGCACGCACAAACTCGGGCCAGTTTCCGACAGTTGTTCGTCGGATCCCGCAAGCAGTTGCATTCCGACATGTGCGGCTCGTGCTAGACCACAAAAATACGGAATAACAAAAGTGACGTTGTCTATGGCGTTGCGGTATGCAGCAGAGCCAAGACATGTCTTACATTCGAACGGTTTTTATAGCAGGGTATTGGCCGACAGTTGCAGATTAGCTATCAAACAACACGTTATCATATGGTGCATGGTCCAAATAGGGGACCGATGGTGCGTTGGCGGCCGTTGACCGAGTCCAACCACTTGTTCAAGTCTAAAATATAGCTTATATGTAGCAGAACGGGGCAGGCGTATAGTTAAAATGGCCCCTGTCAGAGTCAGCTACAAGTGTATATATTTAAGTATATAAATACAAATCACCCTTTTAGTATTAAATATATAACCTACTGTAATCGGATAACGTTTGATCCGTCAAGCTCATGGTTTTTATATCATCAATAACAACGCACATTAATTGCTCAAAAACCTTACTGTGTCGGCGGTGCCCTTACCCGTTCTGCAGGCAGTGTGCTAAAATCAGAGCCAAGACTTTTTTGACTACGACGCGCCTCATCTAATTAGGGAAATGATGGACTTTGGCGGAGTGCAATGGGCCTCAAAATAGAATAATTGGGGATATGTGTCCAGGCAGCACGAGTGAGAAAAAGCAACTGAATACCGTCGGTCCGCATATCTCGCCTGGCCAAAACCGGTCCGACAGGGGCCATTGCATCCGCGGTGATCAGTGGCCCTCTGGGCTCGAGGGGGGCCGCCACCGTGTGGAGTTCAACACCTGTGACGAGCACCCGGTATTTTCGACCTGGAGGACTAAGGTTGTAGGCTCGGCCGTGTAGCCGCTAATCCGGAGAGATGACTATACCAGAAGCTTGGCGCGGCAGCATGATCGCATGTCTTGCCTTCCAGGTTGGGGTACGATCAGTCTGGACCGGCAATAAACTTGGCTACAAGTACGTCAGCGATGGAAAAAAGAAACTTGGTGACATTGTGATTAATGCCGCATAAACTAAGAAAAGAAATTAAGTATGGTTAAATTCCCTGCTGCCACACTGCCCCTCTCTCCTAACACATAATAAATATACGGGGAAAGAACACTAAGCCCTTTTCTAGTTTATTTCATTAGAGTGGTCAACCCATTTGTCTTGGCAGAGCTCATCATCCGGTGTTCCGCCTCCATAACTCTTGGCAAAAGCATACAGCAGAGCTTGGATTACGTGAGTTAGCAGCTGGCCCCAGTCCTGTTGAACATTACGTGCACACCCATATAGAGGACAATTGCAACGATTCATCTCTTTATGGAATCGGTTTGCAAACCTTGGCACAAGTAGCCGATCAAATCACAACCTACTTCATTCGCCTCTGGATTGCGTCCATTTTAATTTGGTGGGAACTTGATTTACAAATTGTAATATTTTCTGTATTAGGTCTTTTGGATTGCGGTCAACACATACACCCCGATAATGCAGTCATACTATGGCCATGTGCGTACTCAGCAAGACGCTATTCTATTGTTTGAAGCCTGCCGCCAGGGAACGATCCCGCGGATTCGACGGCGGCTTTCGGAGCGAGAGCGATTCCAGATAAGCTCTGGTTGCGTCTATATATGGGATGAGCAAGAAGCTGGCATGCGACGATGGACTGATGGTAAGTCCTGGAGTGCAAGTAGAGTCAGTGGTGCATTCCTCACTTATCGAGAAATGGAAGGGGCGAGACGGACTCTAAGCCCAGACCACAAGGGAGACGGTATGGAGTCTAAACAAGAACCAGGCTCTCCACAAAGCCCAAAGTCTTCGTCTTCGTCACCTGCAATCCGCAAGCGAACAAAGTTCTGGGATAACGAAGTGATATCCAACTCGGAAAAGTCGTATTCCAGCGGATCAGAGGAAGGGTACCGGTACAAAGCTAATGGCCTATACAAGCAGAGCTTTTCTATTACCACTACGACAAACCTAAAATTGCATTTGATCAGCTATTATCGAAAAGAAGATATTATGACTGGCAAGCTTGTACAGCCCACTAACGACCCGATTTTGAAGGACATTCACATCCCTTTGAATTTGTATCCAGATGCATCTCCAGGAGTAACTCTGATACCTGCCATGACCCACACTCCGTTGATGGGTCACTCGGTTCCTGTTGCTGCTCATTCGGCTGGCCATGTCCAGGTCCCTACTTACACCATGGAAGACGTTCACCAACGCACCACGGGAACGTCTCCTGTAGTTTCTCAGAATATAACTCCACCAATAGGGACGCCCTTGCCAAGGCCCGCATATGATAGTCGAGGCATGATTATGTCTCATGGGGTCGCTGCTGCTCAGAATGCGGTAGCTCCCTCATACAGTCTGGTGAGCTTTCCTCGTCACGACACTCCAACAGCATTGCCTCTACCGGTGGTTGCTACCGATGCCAAGACTGGCCAAGCGGGAGTGGACCAGAGATCCCAGTGTGCAGAGGACAAGCGGGTCCTGGGAATGCTTGACAAAGCGCTGTTTATTTAATATTTATTTATTGTACTACAACGATATGTATAGTACATGTGATGCTTGTATTGATATCACCATTCATAAACACTATTCTTCTCACCAACAAAACATTAGAAATTTTCACTCCTTTAAGTGAAGTGGCGGGTTATCCAAAGTTTTCTTCAATTTATATCCGGTCCAGCATTGAATGTGTTATCAATATATAACATGTACCTCTATATCGTGCATTTCGTTCTTACTTGCATATCATTGCCGACTGAGGTTATCTGCATTTCGACATGGAACGTCTTGTGGACGTTATAAGGAAATCAGCACTATCCCAATTGAAACAAAGAGAGAAAAATACCAAAAAAAAAAAAAAAGAAAAAAAGAACAAGCCTATATTTTCGTCATAACTTTATACTTATTTCGTGCCTTTATCTTAGTATCAGTCCAGAGATGCCGGCCAGAGCATAGGTCGAGCCGCGCGTAGTTTCATGCCCTGCGTACTTTTGGGCCTGCTTTCACCCAACCAGCGCACGAATTTCGTCGCATCTTAACTTCACAGCTCTAAAATGTCGTTCATCGCCAAGCGAGGTCTCTCGACACTCATTCCTCCTAAGGTCGCATCTCCTGCTGTATGTTGAATTGATTTGTCTGGTAGCTGTTTACTACTAGTGCTGGGCATTTCTGCCTATGGCCCCCCATTGGCAGCTCATGTGTTTAGTATGAGTAGATATGGGTGTCAGGAAGCGTTGTTTCTTGATGAGTTCTAACAAAAGAACCTGGGATCTGCTCCCAATGCCAAGCGAATGGCCAATGTGGTGCAGTTTTATAAGTCTTTGCCCCAGGGACCCGCTCCCGTTGTGAAGGCCACCACACCAGTTGCGTAAGTGTTGTTGCGACTACCCAGCCAAACTAACTCCAGTAAATACACTCAGAAGTATTTCAACACTGGTTCTTCTCGACCTTTGCTCCACATCATTGGTGGTCTGTTGCTGCTCGGATACTCGACTGACTACTACTTCCACTTGCGACACCACCATTAGAGTAGATAATGTATTCATATGTTTCATATACGCTATCGTGATTATGAATCAGTAAACTCATCGCCGAAAGACTTACAAGTGAAGTATTGCAATTTGTTTTGAATTTGCTTTTAATATTTTTATTTAGCGAGTCTGCAACCTTTTTTTAGTTGTCCCGTTTTGATGTATAGTTGAACACACGTAATGTACGAGCTGTGACGCATCATCCGTCACTGGATATCGCCTAAAGCCATTGAGCGATGTCACCTTGTATCAGCTTGGCATAATTGCGTTTCTTTGCCATCATATATAAGGCCCTTCTGTTAACTGGTGGAGAAACTCAATTATCTCCCTGTTTTATATTTTCCTGGGCTGGTGGTGCCTCACCTTAGAAATTTGATATTCGTCCTCTATCTTGCATCTCACATTAAAAAAAAATAGACATTTGATCCGCCATGATAACTCGAATCGAGGCTGATACTGTCGGGGACCTTTCGGATTCGGAGATCATCCAGCAGCTGAAAGAGGCCGAGTCGAGTCCGAAAAAGCAAGGGCGTCCTCGTAGCACCAAGCAACAGATCTGGGACAGCGATACGGTTCTTACAGGGTGGAGATTTAACGAGTGGGACTATTATCCAACTGCCAAAGTTAAATTGCCATTATATGCACGAGGATTGTTCACATTGGGCGACAAGATCATAGTGCGAGGCTATGATAAGTTCTTCAATGTAGATGAAACTCCTACTACAAAATGGGATTACTTGGAATCAAATACGACAGGCCCTTATTATTTGACCCAAAAGGAGAACGGATGCATAGTATTCTTGTCAGGGTTGGCAGATGGGACTCTGGTTGTCACGAGCAAGCATTCGACCGGTCCTCGTGAGGGAGTACCCAACGCAGAAAACCACTCGTGGGTAGCCAAGCAGTGGGTATCCAAGCACGTAGCATCTGTAGGTCAGACAGAGAAGAATCTCGCCTTGGAACTATACTCTCTAAATGCCACAGCTATAGGAGAGTTATGTGATGATGAGTTTCAGGAGCATATTCTCTCTTACACCGCCAGCAACGCTGGCATCTACTTGCATGGGCTCAATGTGAACAGTGCGAAGTTCACAACGTACCCTGTGAAGGATGTTGACGATCTATGTACTCGATACGGATTTCACACTACCAAATACATTGTGAAACATGATATCAAGTCAATGCGGGAATTCTTAGAGGACTGTGCAAATACAGGATCTTGGAATAATCAGGATATAGAAGGTTTTGTCGTCAGATGTAGCATCACTGCAACCGGTGACACATTCTTCTTCAAGTATAAGTTTGAGGAGCCTTATCTGTTATACCGAGAATGGCGAGAGATAACAAAAGCGTATATTTCTAATCCTGCCACTGCCAGCAACAGGATCCGCCGAAACAAACAGATATGCATCGAATACTTGAACTTTGTCAAGCCCATTCTCAATAATGACCCCACCACAAAACAGGCATTTATGAGAGAACACGGAATCATTGCCCTGCGTGAGAGATTCATTGCTGCTCGTGGAAAGTCCGCGATCGAGATGCTGAACGACAGCAGCGACCAAATCAGCGATGACAATGGCAATTGCTTTTATATTTTGGCCCCAGTTTCAACCATTGGTTGTGGTAAGACTACGTTGGCAGTGGCTCTCAGTAAATTGACAGGATGGGGACATGTCCAGAATGATAATATAAAAAAAGGGAACAAGGTCAAATTCATAAATGGGATCATCAATCAGTTTGAGATGTCGAATGTCGTTTTCGCTGATAGAAACAATCACATGAGAAGGGAACGGGAACAGCTAATAGCTGATATCAGTGCTGCGCATCCTGGGCCCTTTAAGTTTATTTGTTTGAACTTCTTGCCTCATGGCCCTATCGATAGTGTCTATAGTCTAACCAGAGACAGGGTCAAATCGCGAGGCGACAATCATCAGACAATCACAGGCCTGACGGATGTTCAGGTGTCTGGCATCATGAAAGGGTTTGTTAGCAGGTTTCAGAGATTCGATCCGACTAGTCCGCCGGATAGTATGTTTGATTCAGTCATAGATTTGGATGTTTCTAGGGGAACTCGTGCAAATTTGACCACTGTTTTAGCATTTCTCAAAGACAAATATAACTTGGTCAATGATTTTGAGCCTGAAGAGATTGACAAGGCTTTTGCTGCCGCTTTGAACTACGACCCCCCCATAGTGAAGCAGGTCCAGGGCCAAAAGCCAGGGCCACAAAAGGCTGTGCGGAGCCCTGATTCCAGCCAGGATAAAAGGCTGGAACCCATATATTACAGCTTGTCCATTGCATTTCCTGAGAACATCGTTGGCATGGTTGATGACTTCTTCCATGCCAATAGCTCTGTGAATAGCGATGTATGGAATAACTTTAAGTTTTCAGACCGAATTCAAAAGGAGTTCCATGTTACTCTAGCCCATGTCGGAAGCCTGACGGAGAAGACTCGGCCAGTTTTCAGCGCACTTAAAAATCTATCTGATTCAGCTGGGATGACAGACGACATGTCCGACAAGAAAAAAGGCAATTGGCCAATTCACAACTACGTGAGCGATGTCAAGATCACCCATCTCGGGTTCAATGATAAAGCAATCGCAATGAAGGTGGAAATATTGTCTGATCTTCCTTGTGCCAACGAGATCCCCCACATCACAATAGGGACTGCACTCGGAACTCCTGCAGTGTATTCATCTGAGATGCTGGCTGACTCGTCGGCAACTATACTGGAATGGAATGTGGAACCTGTGACTCTGCGCTCTCAGCTATGTGTCTTTTTCGATAGTTAGATTCTATACTACAAAAATTATTTATGCATCATCACTAATGACCCCCTTATTAACAACAAAAGCCTCTAGAGCTGCAATAGCAGAATATAATCGATTCTCGGCTTCTGGGAACACAAGAGACCTATCTGAATAGAAGACCTCGTCGTTGACTTCTTCCTGTTTTCGAGGCAAGCAATGCATAAACTTCCAGTCAGGCTTAGCACCCGCCTTTTGAGCCATTTCATTAGTGACCTGGTAGCCAGCAAACTGCTCAAGCCTGATCTTCTTTTCGTCTTCTTGACCCATAGATATCCAAGTATCTGTGACAATTATATCGGCATCTTTGACTGCAACCAAAGGATCGCTTGTAATTGAAAGAGATGCGCCTTGGCCAGCTTCAGCTGCTGCCTTCTCAATGAGATCAACAATGTCGGTTCGCAATGGGTAGGCCTTTGGAGTGGCCGCGGCAACATTGATTCCTAGCTTAACACAAGCGAGGGCCAAATCGTGCAGCACGTTATTGGCGTCACCCACCCAGGCAACTTTAAGACCCTTGACATCGCTGAACGTCTCTTTTATAGTAATCAGATCCGCCACTGCCTGTAAAGGGTGGTATGTGTCACAAAGCGCATTGATCACAGGAACTGAAGAAGCAGCAGCAAGCCCCTGAATATCTGAATGAGGACCAACCCGAGCAACTATGCACGACGTCATCGATGAAATCACTCGCGAAGTGTCATACAGAGTCTCATTGACTCCCAACTGGATATCGTCTTTTCCAAGGAACATGGGATGTCCACCCAGATACTTAACAGCACCTTCTGTAGACACTCGAGTTCGAGTACTTCGCTTGTTGAACATCATAGTGATGACCTGCCCCGCCAATGGCGCCGAGGGCTGGTATAGTCCATTCTTAATGTTTTTCTTGTGAAATATAGCTCGATTAATGAGCGATGTAAGCTCACTCGAAGTGAGATCAGCAATGCTCGTGAAGTGTCGGGGATTAACCATCTTGACTCGCTGCGTCGCAACTTCTGTCAATTTGAGTCCTTATATGTTACCAGTTCGACTCATTTCACGCCCAAACCCCGTATCTGTGACTAAATCGCCTCTCCGCCGATCATACCAAGTCCAGGCAGACCCCATATTTGTTTGACCCCAAATAAGAGCTCGCCCGCAGTAATAAAAAAAAAAAAAAAGCAAGGCAACCCCTTTCGCCAACAAACCATGTAATAATACCGTTGATGTTTTAACTCCAAGCTTGTTCCATGGAAATTGGACGTCTCGTCATACAGATTCCCGACTCGGAGCAATCAGTTTTTTTCTGCACCTGCATATGTCAAGCTGGTAAATGCCATTTGTAGAAATCGGTGCCGTCTATGACCGACATGGCATTTCAGGCTGTTTACACGGTTCCCTCGAGCCTGTGTGCAAGCTCATTGACAGCAGACTGGATTTCATTCTGCTGCTCGGTGAGCACCTCGATATCTATGTGTCTATTGTTGATGTCAGCCTCAATTTGAGATTTTTCCCTGAGAAGTTCCTCCAGTCTGGTTTCAATAGATAGCTCAATAGATTTGAGATCAGGGATCTGCGTCTTAAGAACTTTATTAGTATCATGCTGAACACTATGTCCAGCACTTCGCAATTGTGCATTTTCCCATTCGAGGTCCTCACTATCAGACTCGCTGTACCTACCATTAGCTGTTTCTTTACTGTATCAACTTACTCTTGTATAGCTACAGCAATATCATCTCGACGCTGCCTGGTCCGTTCCAGCCTGTTTGACTCACCTAATACAAGTTCTTCATCATCATATACTTTGGTTAGCTCAGACAAATTGATACTTATACCTACTTTCTTCCTGTAGATGCTGTAGACCCGTCTGAGCAATTGGAATGACATCGTCTCCCCGTGTAAATTCATCGCCCTCGTGGGTTTCTGCTTCCACTATCGGTTCCCCTTCTACTGGCACATTACGAGCTTGTCTCAGCTCATCAAGATACAGTTGCGTGTATACCTCTTTCTTGTCAGTTTGCTCTTGTGTCTTTGCTTGGGTCTTGTCACGATTCCGTTGATGAATATATGTGGCCCTCGTAACTAGCTTCACCTCAGAAGCCTCCTTAGTTAGTATCGTCACAGTAAACCCCGTAATTATATCTACTTCTTCATTGCTTTTATCATCATCGTGGCCTCTAGACTTGGCAGTTGGCCTGTTCCCACCGGCCTTTACTGATCTCTTTTTGAACATGGATACCTAAAACATTGTACGGCTGGTTTCTGATGCATGTAAGAGCTACCCTGTTCCTTATCACGTCTACAATCAGTATTCCTTACCCGAGTTGTCCATGAGAATTCATGAAAGGGTGGTTGCATCTAACTTGAGTCGGGTCAGCATGTAGTATACCTGTAATGAGATCCCCCTACATCGACTGCTGCAGTCAAACAAACGATAAAGCAACTTCTCCCTTCCCCCCCCCTTCACTCATAGTGTTCCTTGGCCAACGCAGAGGGAATGTGCTGCTCTCAAAGGAGATGTTGGCAATGTTTCAGTTTATATGCAGAGTATCCTTGGTGAGCGTCCAAAGTAAAATCTCGCAATGACAGTGATCTAGTTTCTTGACCTGGTTTCGGTAGCAAAGCGTGCGACTCCCAATAAGTCAAAATGTTTATGTAGATTTTATCCGTAGTCGAATTCATCGACAGCCCTGATGATGGCACTCACTCTCCCAGAGGTTGCTTGGAGAATGAATGACGCACCATTCATTGTGTCAGCCTGCCAAAATGGGGCTAAGAGATGTGGCTAAATGTACAATTCAATAACATGAAACAGCTGCCTCTATATAGCTAGTCAATATGCAATAACCAATTGTATAATTACATATTTGAAACAAGCCAGGTTACGCTAGCTGTGATTCGATGATGTTCTACATATGGAAAGCACAACGTAGCCGCTAGTTCAGCTTTTCGACCCGAGTCCACTTGAGAAGTCCATTTTCAGTCACTAGCAGCTCATGCAATGGCAGACGTTCCAAATCTGGCGCATTAAAATATTTTTTTGCAGTAGTTAATGCGGTAATTAGATTTCTACCATGATTTTGAAACATAAACGGTGCCTCAGAAGCTAGTCTTAGTCTTTGAAGTATGTTCTTACACTTTAAGTCCCAATCTGTTGGAAGAACAACAATCTGCCATATTATCAAATTTAGTGAGAACAGATCGAGAGTGTGTCAGAGAATCCTGGTCTGGTGGTGTTGAAGATCTTCTATGTTAATATTTCCTCAAGTTGAATGGCAGCTGCAATTACCGTGCTGGCTGCAACCATCAAGTACGCTAGTGGCAAGGGCTCCAGATAGTAAATCAGGGGTGATTTTTTGTAAGAAAACTGCTGAATATAAAGCCATATAAGTTTCCCGCATTTGATATTTCTGGATTGGACTCGTTCACAAGTTTGGATTGTCGCCGTACTTGTATCATCCTAACGGGTGGCACTATATTACAAACCTTAAACAATCCGTTCATACTGGGATACCTTTCTACGTTGAACCTCACAATGGCGAACCCTGCGGGTCCCCAGACTCTAGAAATGCAACAAATGGCTACCGCTTTTTCAGAAGCCCTTAGGCCTGTTCTAAGAGAAGCACTTACAGAATCCCTTGGGCCTGTTCTAAGAGAAACACTTACAGAATCCCTTAGGCCTGTTCTAAAAGAAACACTTAAAGAAGCCCTTGATCCTATAAGTACCAGACTTAACAAACTTGACAAACTTGACAGCATCGATGATAGCCTCAAGTCATTGCTGGTAGTGGTTGACCCACAGAAAGCTGTCAAATGGATACCTCAGGGTGAAGCTTTGATTTCAAAGTTCTGGGGTCGTTCTTTTGAAAGTTCGGGCGCCTCTCCAGCGACAATACAGTTGAATACTGAAGTCTTAGGATGCAAAAACATATACATTCAAAGTACATATGCCGAGGCGTTTGAGAGCCTAGAGCTAAACAAAGACAAAACTCCGCTCCATATCGTAAGAGGTCAGCCTGGAATCGGTAAAAGTATATTTGGTTTATATATGCTGATTAGGAGGCTCTCAAACAAACGGCCTACTATTTACCATACTGCGAGTAATGCATGGCTCCTGTTTTGCGATGATGGACGTGGACAGAACGGTTGCGTTCGCGCCATCAATCCTAATTTGACGTTCGGAGCCATTCCTGACCATGAAGACTTGTTGGCTATTCATGATCATGCCATGGATTCAGATATCGCAAATACAATTGCAACAACAATGACAGGTGTGACGCATGTACAGATATCCTCGCCAAACGAGCAAAACTATAAGCATGCCCGCAAAGCTTTTGTGACATCTTTGTACTATATGGAAGTCCCATCATATGACGATATAATTGGGATGGCGGAGTATTCGTGGGGATTTTCAAAGAATTCATCTGAAATGACAAAAGTGGAATACTTATATACATATGTATGTCGAAATCCTCGAGACATCCGGTCCATGGTTGCTCAGACGGACTTTGAGGAAGCGTGCATGGAGTATGAGCGAGTTTTAGATGGGAAAGCTTCTAAATTCCTTTCAGAAAACCCAAATTATGATATAAATGATCTTCCTCGCCCCGATGATAGCCATACGCTATTCGCGGTCCAGAGGGAAAAGGGGCGCGGACCGCTATCACAGATGCATACTGTTGGATTTGCTCTACCCCGATACGTCTATCTCTTGGCTGCCAAACTAAAGCAAAACACTGCTCGCCAGGCTCTCAAGTTCTATAGCTATGTTTCAGGTGTCAAGGGTGGCAATGTACTGTGGGGACACGCTTTTGAAGCAGCCATGCATGCTTACATACCGCTGAAAGGGATGAACATTATAAATAATAGTAAAGCGCAGAAACTATCCATCACCGGAGCTTCCACCTCTTCTCTCAGCTCAAGAAGACTCCGCTCAAGGCACCCTGACTCGATAACTTTGCCAGCAGCAGATGCTGGTGCAAGATTTCGAGACATACCGCACCTGGGAGAATGTTTCAGGGAAATAAGGTCAAACAATAGGAAATTTGCATATTTTAAGCCTTGCAATCCAAATTTTCCAACTATCGACTCGCTTGGATTTTACGATATTGATGGAGAAAAAAAGCCATACTTGGTATTTTTTCAAATGACCGTGTCAAAATATCATCCTTTCAATGGAAAAGTGCTAGATGATATTGCGAGAGAGCTCAAACATGACGGTGCCGTAATATATGTTCTTGTTAAGCCAGAAGATGACAAGGATAACATCACTATAGATGTTTCAAAGACTTCTCAAATGGATATCGGAACATTCTTTTTCGAGGCCAGTCGACAGAAAGCAATAAGTGAGGGACTCGTTCGTGGTGGAGAGCTGTTTAAGCTATCTCGCAGGCCCGCATACAATGAATTTGCCGTCAACAAAACAGGAGTCTATTACACTGATCTTGGTCTCTTATACTGATTTTGTGAATTGATGTCACGTAATCTTCATATTTTCATCTGTTCAAATCCTCTAACCTTGTATTTATGCAGATGCTTTTTATTAACCGTGACGTATATATCTTATATCTGTTCTGTTGTATTTGAGATTTCCTACATTATAGTAGCACTATCAGATTGGATAGCTTAGTATCCACATGCTTACTCTGACGTCCCTTAATTCAATGGCAGATAGAGTCTCAATCGGAGTCTTTCTTGAATCACTGTGCTGGCTCGAATGCTAATTTTTATCTTCGATAGCAGACACAGCTAGATTTTCTAGAACATTACGCAAGTGTTTTTGGTACTGTCTGATTCATTAGTTAGTATATGAGACTTTCAATATTTCCATAACCACCACTGTACCCGCAGGAACTTGCAATTCATCATCTTTTCTGTTGATAACTGATGCTGTTCAAAAAGTTACAGGTCATACCCATTTGAATTTCAGAACATTGCGAATAAAGCATTACTGATCTGATTACTGGAAGAGGTATCATAAAAAGTGCTTAAATTGAAATTGGAGGGATTATATTTTGTATGAAGGGGCCAAAAAATAAGTTAAAAAAGAAGCCCTACGTGGGGGTCGAACCCACAACCTTGTGATGACTTTTATCTCCAATGAGGCTTAAGAGTCACACGCTCTACCGATTGAGCTAGCAAGGCAATTTGAATGCATATGTTGGTTTTTGGCTTAAAGAAGCTCCTGTTTAAAGCCTCAGATTTTTTTTTTGTTAATAAGCTGCAGCCATCATTGAATTTCTTTGATTTTAATAGCAAATAGGTAGATGTGTTGTATCCAGGCCAGGACTGATCCTCTGAACAACGCCATCCATAAATGAGCTGTATGGAGCTAGTGATGCAATGCTGCTGATGTTTCTGCATTACTTGGGTTGCAGTGATGTTTTAAGAAATGTATAGCGTGCCATATATTCGCATAACCATGGTTCCATTAGACTTCAGTACACTACTAGCACCCTCTAACGCTCTGGAAATCCAACCAGTGAGTAGTCTCTGGTATAGTAATTAGATCAAAGGTGCCATCTCCGTATTCGGAACGGGTCTCTGATCTTATGGCCCGGATTTCGAGATTCTTGATATTAGAAGCAATATGTTTGGCAATTTCCGTGGTCTCAGCCTCGATTCCAATGACTTTCTCGAATTTGTTCGAAAGTTCTCGAGCCGCCATACATGGAGTCCTGTTCCAATATCAATAGTTTACTTCCATTCTTTCTGGGAGCAAAAGGAACTCTGCCAGTGGCCGGTGCTGGTGGCCAGTATCCAAACAATTCTTCCCAGCTATTGTCGTCGAGTCAGTATGGCCAGCAGGGCTACCAAACAACTCAGCAGATGCAGCTCCAGCAGCAGCAACAGGTTCAACAGCAGCAGCAGTCCTCGATCCCTGCAAGCCAGGCTTATGCTACTCAGTATGGTGGTCCTAAGTCTTGATGGGCTTTGTATATCATATTACACTTTTTTTTGAGCAATTGGGACGATTAGACTGATATCTTTCCATCAGGTACGCCTAAGAGTTAAAAATTGTCACTGAATTGTGTTGCATGGTGTAATTGCCTTTGGATCCGTGTATCATACTGTTTAAAAGGATGACGGAAGATGAGATTTGGTTGGCTTATGCATGGAATAATGGATACGAAATCCTACATTATCGCCGAATATCCCAGCCCATAAGCTCTCCAAAAAGCCGACATGGGCTATTTTGATAGTCATTTTGGGGCTTCGGCTCTTGGCTATACTATAAAAGCCATTGGTTACCAGGCTACATTCCCAGAGTATATTTTTACAGGTAGAAAGACAATTATTTAGAAGGACAAATGAAAAGATGTGTGTGAATCTGCGACCATTGTTTGTACGAAACCTGCCCGAAGAATCAGGTTAAGGTTTCACAGGCATCTCAATTTTTGGCAAAGCCTGTTTTAACCTCACGCGAGCGTTAAGGGCGAAAAATATTGGAAATGTCCAGTCATAGCAGTGGCTAGTTGCAAACAGTATCTTTAGTTAAAAGGTTAAAAAGTAAGCCCTACGTGGGGGTCGAACCCACAACCTTGTGATGACTTTTATCTCTTTCGAGTTTTAAGAGTCACACGCTCTACCGATTGAGCTAGCAAGGCGCTTCTTGAAATCGGTACATTTATTACCCATTTAGATTGAATAGGCAACTTGCGTTTCTTTTTCCCGTAAAAAAATTTGTTCAAATGTTGCAGGTTAGGTTTATTTATTTGGAGTTTAGGGTTTTACTCGAAGTCAATGAAATGATGTCACCAGGATAGATGGATGTCGAGTATAGAAGAGACGATCGGATCTTCCCATACTGACCATCGTTGGATTTATGCATCGTCTGAGACTTCTGATTGATTTGATAGTTTTGACTGTAGCCTGGCTTAGATCTGCCTCAGTGAATATATACGCAAAGCGCAAATGCAGTCAATGTCCGTACTCTGGTAGAAACAAACCAGACTTGCTATTTATAAAATCTTTGATGGTCAGAACGCTCTCAGTTATTATTTCTCTCTCAGGAAGTCTCTGGTTCCATGTTCATGTCTCACACGCATCTCCCTTATACAGCAGCTAACTTCATGCTGACAGGATCCCAATATAGGAATCAAAAACGCGGAATTGTTCGAGATACTGGGGAAAGCACCTATGACTTCCAAAGTTGTCTTAGTTGCTTCTCTGAATTACTGTTGCTTTTCTAGCACAGTCTAGTGTGAGAGTCAAACTTGACGATAATTTCTGGGTTATAAGTAGGGGCTTTCATTCTGTATGGTGGACAGTCAAAAACGGCTTCCATGGCTTCTTCAAAATCATTGCTTATGTTGGCTGCTCTGCTGTCGTCAGCCATATGTGCTCCAAGAGAGTATGCGGTCGAATTGCCTGATCTTCTGTCAGCAATCGGACCTGGAGATGATGCAGCTGTTCTATCACCAGCGGCATATCCTACTAGTACTGTACAGACACTTCCTCCGATTTCAACTATCACAATCTACAGTACCATCTCGTCCATAGCGCCAACTTTGCAGTCCGCACTGACCCCTGATGAGTCTTCTCTCGTGTCTGTCCCATCAAAGACAGCAGGCTCTTTGGTGACATTGTCCAACCCTTCAACGTCAATTCTTCGACTTCCAACTGGTACTACCACGGCCCCTACTTATATATCAATTCCATCATCTTTTTTGCCAGTTACAAGTGGAACAAGTGAGAATTTGCCTCTGGCATCTGTGGGAAGCCAAACTTTGTCTGAAGCTATTTTGGCCACGACGAAAACGGTGACTAATACAGTATCAGTGTTTTTATCACCTCTACCCATCACAAGCACCCTCACCGTCCAGGTTCCCGCTCCACCGAGTTCATACAGCGAGCCGACAGTGTTAACACCTCTCTCTATTGATGCTTCTTCAACGCCATCAACTTCTCAGGCTTCTGTGTACTCTTCATCTGCGTCGTACATCGCGAGTTCATTGTATTCTTCAATTATTCCCACTCCGTCTTCGACCCCAAATTCACCACTTCGAAAGCTTCTTAGGCTGCTTGGGGATGCTCCAAATGAGAAACAAAGAATAAGCATTTTGGAAGCTTATTCTGGAGACAGAGCTTTTATTTTTGATTTCAATAATGCTTCCAATCAGTCCACAACTTATTATAACGGTGCCACTACAGTTACAGCTGAAGGCGTTACATTTCCAGCTGTATATCGTAGGGGTTTGGCACTCTCTTACACAAAGCTGGATCCGTGTGGTTTCGTATCGCCACATTTGAATGCTGATTCTGACGAGATCATTTTTGTTCAAAATGGAACTATTATAACTCAATTTCTGGATGTTGATGGAACACCCTTGGTTTCCACCTTGTTGTCTCAAAATCAGGCTACTGTTTTCCCTAAGGGATCGATACACTATGAATACAATCCAACATGCTTCTCTGCCTCTTATGTCAGTTCATTTAATTCAGATGATCCGGGACCCTTGAATGTTGACCATGCTGTACAGTCTATGAATATCGCCCTGCCTGTGTCATATTCAACAAGTGGAATGCCTTCGACTCTCCAGCCCGGCTCTAGTGACCTGTTCCAGAGAAGACAAGAATGCCAGTACGGGTGTAGTTTAATAGCAAGAGACGTCGAGACTTCAATTGCAAAAGAATCTGATGGAGAGGTTTTCTTTGTGGAGGAGCATGCTCAAGGAAAAGTAGTCCCATTTTCTATTTCTTCTACCGAAGACACACCTGCTATCCAGCGAAGACAGGAGGATCTATATGATCGAATATTTGATAGGTTATCAAATTATGACGAAGGTGGAGCACCCATAAGTGTTCATATTCAGTATGGCAACAATGGAGATTTTGATGCTGAGGATATTATTGACGGGGATGACCCATCGACTCCTCTTCCATCTCAGGAGGCTAATAGTTTCATACATGGAAATGGTGAAGATCAATATTTTAGCGGAAATATGCAATCCGGGCCACATGTGACTCCTTCTGGACGCTTCTATTCTATTGAAGAAGAGAGTCGCATGGATCGTGGATCACCTTATCGTTATTCCCAGTATAAGTCGCCTAATCGGCAGCCTGAGAGATATTCTACCTTTAGGAATTATGGAAATGGCTATAGTAGTCACAGGATGGGACGTATGGATGGAGGGATGTCTGCAACCGATAATGACGCCCGTTATGGTGCGAGAAATTACAGAGGAAGTTCCTACTATACTCAATATCCAAGATACTCGGGCCCATCTTATATGGAAATGGGCCAATATCGTGAATCATACGTTCCTTACGACGGCAGATACACAGAGCAGAGTGCGAATGCATTTGACAAGGATACCTCATGGCAGGGGAAGTCTTACCCTGATGACTCTGATTCTAATCAGTTTCTTAGGACTGGCGAAGAATCGGATTGTGATGATGTTGTTGAGAGCTTTGTGGGCCTTCCCATTGGTGCCGATGGTGATCGTGTTGACGGAAGCAATGAGGAGCGCGTTCCAACTCATTTTCATGATCCTACTGGTGCATTGGGAGAAGAAGTGAGCATTGTACCTGAAATTCCCTCAGACCATACTTCTAGTATTAACTCTAAGGATGTTGTCACCTTCTCATCTCAACACAATTTAGTTCTATCAGACGATCTAGCGTCAAGTGAGGAAGGCTCAGAGTTGCAAGCCAGACAGTCGGTATATCTTGAATCCTCTCATCTGGATGTCTCTGATACGGTGGTATCATCGGATATTGTAGATGCTAAGTCGGATGATTTTGCTTCAACGCTTGAGGTATTGGGGGATCAAGTTCTAAAGCCAGAATCAGGTGACCAGCTTGACGAGGAATCTCATAGCACTCTATGAATACCATGGTCCCCATATCTTCGTGAGACCATCGGGTGGGATGAATAATAGTTGTCTGCTTTGTTGTTATTGAATATTCTATAAAGAACCATTATTTTGAATGGTATGATATACGTATAAGCTAATACATTAAACATGATATGCACGCCGCAGATTTGACAGCTTCCCCCGCGATATTGTTTGCCTTTTTAGGATAAGGTTGCATGTAACCTGCATGTTGGTATATTTGCTCTATCGTGCTGACCGAGTTATTTAAAAGGTCACTAGTCTGGATTACGTTTCTTCGGTGTAGTTTAGATGTACTAAGTTCTTTATGTATCGGTTGAATGTGGTTGGCTATCTTAAGAGACGAATCCCACAACACGGTTCACGTCGAATGGTGCCGCTATATAGCTAGCATACCAGATTAAGCGATCTGAGGTCAATTTCTACACACACAACATAATACACATATATTTCAAATTGACAACAGACACTGCTGAGCATATATGAAGCTATAAAAAGAAGAAAACTTTGCTGTGTAGTCCAATATTAACAAAAACAGCGGTCAGCTAATGGAGCTCTGAATGACAAACTATTGCGTCCCTAAAAGGTCATTACAAAGGGGTCAACAGGCCTATGCAACCGTGGCTCGATCCTGATGACACTCATGCCCTAAAGAAGGCTCGTTCCCATCTAAAAACACCATAATTTAGCGCGTATTGGCCCCAGTGCCTACCACCCGGGTTAGCATATGCATGACATGCGCGGCGATTTACCGTGACGGGTCGCGTCCACGTCGAGAAATGAACCGTTACCACATCAACATGCAACTTGGAGTGCAAATCCGCCTTGCTCAATGCAAGGAGAATTATACGGACCTGTCGCGTAAATTAGTATATAACCCCGAGTACATCTGCATTTGGTTGTTCTCTAGAACCACAGAACAAAGCATAATGTCTACTGGTAAGCATCCCCAAAAACTAGAATGCAACTCATGATTAGAAAGAAAAAGGAAATATTCGTTGTCAGAAGCCAGCGGTCAGAAAAAGCCGAGCCTCGCACTTCGGGAGCTAGATAGCAACAGGCTCATCAACGGAGCAACAAACAAATCAAAGAGCTCAGATGATTTTATCATATACGAAGATGCCGAGGATGATCAAACTCGGCAGAGCAATTTTGAAAAGAACGCGAGCGCACTATGTTTGGCTAATAACAAAGAGAATCAACCTCCTCTTGGATATGTAAAATCACCCCGAAAACGTGCAGCTCTAAGAGCGGTGAGGGCCCCTCTCAAAGAACTTGACATCAAAAAGCATCCAGGGTATATCACAGCCGAAGGCGTTCGCCGAGAGTTGGACATGCCATGGAATTTCTTGTCTCAAAAGAGGACCGAGTTCAGGCGTGCATTGGACAGAGATCTCCCTCCATTTGCGACCCGACCAAGGCTCGTGAGACAATCCCAGAAAGATATGACGGGTATCGTCAATAAACTGGCCACCGCACAGGGTATCCAGCGAAAGATTGACTTTGAAATTTATGCATCTCCCGACAAGTCTTCAAAGGCGAGCATAGTACCTTTGGATCTACACGACGACAGAAACAAAGAGAACATTGCACCTATGGCATGCTGATTGTATTTTATGTCGGCGACCCAGCAATTGCTATTTGTTGGGTCTTCAGCAGCACCATTGATTTATTTATTGCGCAGAGAAGATCAAAAGCCACGGCATTTGTTACTCTGGACCATCCGACGCTTTGTTGTACCCAACGTTCAAGATACTCACTCAGAGAGTAATCGCCTGCAACCATGCAAATCCATCTTAAGAAACCTCACAAATCATAAAAAAGCATTCTGTATCAAGTCTTAAATAGTAGCTCTATAGTTCTAAAGTGGTAGATTGTATACGGCTATCAGACACAAGTCACCTGACCCGGCCTTATCTCACAAACAACTTGTAATGTCACTCAACATCGAACAATGGCAACAGCTGACTTTCTCCAAAAGGCCATTGATATTGTCCAAAAGGCCATAGAGGCCGATACAGCTGGACGGTATGAGGAGGCTTATAAGCAGTATTTCAACGGACTGGATTACTTTATGATGGCCATAAAGTGTAGGTAGTTAGCATACAAGGGTGGGGTACTGGGTACTAACAGCAGACGAGAAGAACCCTCGGAGCAAAGAGCTTATCAGATCGAAGCTCACCGAGTATCTTTCGAGAGCAGAGCAGCTCAAGGACCATCTGGAAAAGTCCGAGTCTAAAAAGGGATCAACTTCAGAAGCGTCCGCAGGAAGCGGCAGCACTAAGGCCAAAAAGTCTGGAGGAGGCGATGATGATGAGGATGCAGACAATAAGAAGCTTAGAGGAGCTTTGCAAGGGGCAATTCTGTCGGAGAAACCAAACGTCAGGTGGGAAGATATAGCTGGGCTTGAAGGAGCTAAGGATGCTCTGAAAGAAGCAGTGATTTTGCCCGTCAAGTTTCCTCATTTATTCACAGGCATGCGTAAGCCGGTATCGGGAATCCTCTTGTACGGCCCACCTGGAACCGGTAAATCATATCTGGCCAAAGCGGTTGCCACCGAAGCCAACTCGACGTTCTTTTCTGTATCATCTTCGGACCTGGTTTCGAAGTGGATGGGTGAAAGTGAACGGCTTGTCAAGCAACTGTTCAACATGGCACGAGAGAATAAACCATCCATTATATTCATAGATGAGGTAGATGCGCTATGTGGTCCGCGAGGCGAAGGCGAATCAGAAGCGTCACGACGAATCAAGACCGAGCTTCTTGTACAAATGAATGGAGTGGGGAATGATGCCTCGGGAGTGCTAGTGCTAGGTGCAACCAATATCCCCTGGCAACTGGATGCTGCTATCAGACGTCGGTTTGAACGACGTATATATATATCGCTTCCGGATGTGGAAGCGCGAACTCACATGTTTGAACTTAACGTTGGAGAGACACCAACCACGCTGACGACTTCTGATTATAAGATGTTGGCCGAGATGACCGACGGATACTCAGGCCATGATGTGGCAGTTGTTGTGAGAGATGCATTAATGCAGCCAATTCGAAACATCCAAAGCGCCACGCATTTTAAGGAAGTGCACAATAAAGATGGCACTGGTTCACGCAAGCTCCTGCCATGCTCACCAGGCGAAGCTGGTGCCATGGAGATGAATTGGATGCAGGTTGAGACTGATGAGCTGGAGGTGCCTCCGCTTACCATTAAGGACTTCATCAAGGCTATCAAGACAACCCGGCCAACTGTGAATCAAGACGATATTGCAAAGCAAGAGGAGTTTACTAATGACTTTGGTCAAGAGGGAAACTAATAGATATTGTATTGGTAGTGTATTCGTGGCATTAGCATTAAATTATTGATGGCTCCATGTGCTAGTTACCGAAGGGATGGTTCGATAGACGAGCAGATCTCCAGGTAAGCCTGTAATTTTGTATTTTCTCTGCTTTGGGATCCGTTCCAAAACATAGTCCAGTGGGAATCAGGGACCTTGAGAGTTCCCCGAGACCTCTCGAAATACCATTTGTTGACAGGATTATTTGCACGAGATCTCCACAACAACTCCTTTGGAAACATGCGAACAGTCATGGCTTTGAATACCATATCGGCCACACCAGACCCACCTTGTGAAGAAGTCCTAACAGCGAACTTGTCTAAATACGCGACTCTGGTGCCATCGGACGACTCTTCCCAAGTTATTATCGCCGCTCCTTCATAGTCTCCAGCAATAATGATTCCCGCGACCCGTCCGTTGACTCTGTTCAAATAGTGATCCATATCCAGCTTTCTTCCAAACGAATCGTTTATAAGGGTATGAAGTCGAGTCAGATCGATGTTTCCTATCTTTGCCTGGCGAACCAGATCCAGTCCAGTTTCCGAGTACATCGTGGCCACCGGCATACCACTTCTCAGAACCGTAGTTTGTACCACTGGCGTCCGCTTTGTAGAAACAGGCAGTGAAAAAGACGCAATAGGACGGTCGGTAAGAACGTTATAAATAACAGGGTTTTTGCTCGTGGAAGGGAGGGCAGCAACGTCGGGAGTTGTAACTATTCCTGTGGACGTCAAGGGCAGCTCGCCCAGCACTTTGTTCATCGCACTCAAATTAGCTAGATGACGCTGCTGTACACCCCAAGGCAAATAGCCCGCCTTTAGTATTTCGGCGCTGATTTCGGTGAATTCTCGGTGCAAATTGACAAAGATGTGAGATGCACCATGACCACCGCGCTCGAGTGACGGGATGCCGCCATGGGGATCAATAAAAATAATCTTTTCCACAGTCAATTGAGATGCAGGAATCCTAGACAGTGTTGTGATCACAGAATGGAAAGCGCTGTTGGACTCTACCAGCTTCTCTTCTGCTGTTTGAGAATCGTATGCTAGTGGAAGGACGATAGGTACTGTGCCTCTATTAAGTGCACACAACAATGTATCGGGCGAATTTATCTCCAAGCCATTGCTGATGCGGGTAATATCAAATAGAGATTCAATTGTTCTCACGTCATGGGTTGGCGATGATGATATAGCATTTGCAAGCTTTCGAGCCACAGCCTTGAGCTGTCGCCTGTAGTCGGTGAACGGGACTTGGCGTTGATGGAGATATTGTAACCGTTGCTTGTCGCCATCAAGCACCACTATAGGGGTCACGCCCAGATTTGTCAGTCTCACAATGGTGTGGCCAATGCCACTAAAAATGTGGGAGGGTATAGACTCGGGATCAGCGAGCTTAATGACTGAAACTCTGAGCACAGATTTCGATAGCGGCAGTAAATCGCTATCTGCAGTAGTATCCAGATAGCCAACATCATCGATTCGAGGAGTGTATTTGGAAATATACTGCTTAGCTTCTCTCTTAGTCACTGTGGACTTGAGAACAGACAGAATAAGATCCTTTTTTGATGCATTAATCCGAGCCTGCCTAGTGATGGCCGGCAAATTGGCGCCACTGGACATGAACCGGCGCAATACCGTCCATGGACGTTGGCTCATTCCAAGTTCATAAACTGGCTCTCAAAGTAAATATATACAACAATCCAAGTAATTTACAACTAATGACAAAACAGATGACACATTGAGATCGAGATGGCTGACCTGCAGGGAGAGCTGCAATCGGAACCGGAGCGGCGCTCGTTCATTTGATTTGGGACCCTCCGACTTGATCAAGCAGGTGGAGACAACACACACACAATGGCGGTGCCAGCGCGACATTTGCAGACTTTCCAGCCCAGTGAGATATTTTTTCTGGCTGAAGATGAGGAGGTCACCATAATACCTAGCCATTCGCTTCAGGGAGTGGATTTGGTTGGTCAGACCGTTCCCAGATTAAGTCCAATGCGACGAGCTTCGGTTCCACTTTGGCTGGCTTTATTGCTTAAGAAGCAATCACGGTGCAACATAGTAGTACCAAATTGGCTGGACGAAGACTTCCTCAAGGTAGTATACGACCAAGAAGCGACCGACAAAAGCAGGTTTTCAGCCCATCTCCCGTGGAACTGGCTTGAAATCAGCCAGGCCATTCTTGAAACCGCGCCTGATGACTTGAGAGCCCCTGCAGCGGTCATAAGAGCACTACTGCAAGACATTCGAGAGGCCAGACTGGCGAAATCACGGGCTGGTATATCCGAATTGAACGAATCACACCTGCAACTTGACAACTTGGGGCATATGGAGATCAACGAGATGCGACCGTTTGTATGTGGTGTTATGGACCAGCTTCGACGTATTACCGGGCTATCTGAAGCTGAGCAAGTCGATGCAGACTAAGCGAGGTGATGAAATGAATCAAATGATTTTAAAAAAAAGAGTCGACACTACAAGACTAACGAAGATTACGAGACACATACACCTCAATTGGGCGGGGGCCACATGTTACTACTTAATGCTATACTTGTTGGAATCGAGGTTTCTGTGATACTGAATGGTCACCCCCCACTAGTGACATCGGCTAAACCTCGTTCATCCAACTGCTACAAGTTGTCAATGGTCTCAACGCGGTTCTTGCTGTCAGCGATAGTTGCACTGTGGAGCTTGATAACCACAACTGCAGCACCCTCAATAAAACACCGTGCATCTGGTGACTGCGACTCGAGAAGCTTCTCACGGAAAAAGTCCTCGGCCTTGCCAGTTGTAATGGTGGCCTCGCCGTTCAGCATGGCGCTTTGGCTCGACATCTCATTTTGGTTGAGGTTCTGCAGAAGCTGGGCAAGACCGCCTTGGCTGTCGCTGCCCAACTTCTTGGTGGTCACCCAATCGTGAACCAGCAAAGATACTTTAGGATTGCTCTTGATGTTCTCGTACTTTTGCGTATCGTGGGGAGTAGCGATCACCACCACCGAATCGGCCTCGTATGGAGATGCCTCGCCAGCCGGGACATATGTGTAATTCATGAGACTCACATGGGGGTAATCATTCTTACTGGTGCCAAGATGAAGCTATGTTAGTAAAACCTTAATCACCGTATATAAAAAAAACCACTCTTACAAATGTCCCAGATTCCAAAAGCGATACGACACTTGCCGGTAGTTTGGCTGACATGCTGACAATTAGATGCTAAGATACACCCATGCAGGTATCCGCCCATGTATGCTTATATATCTCCTAACTTATTGGAGGTGACAATAGAGCCAAACCAAGACTGGTCAGTAGGAAAGGAAACTGGTGCAAATATACCAGTGTAATCAACAAACTTTGCAAAATCTTTGGTCGAGGACATATTAGAGAACTGGGAATTGTTGGTTGATCTGGAGAATTTCCTGAAAAGACGCTCTACTACGTTACAATGGCAGACCTCGATGTTAGCAAAATTCGCACCCAGGTGCTTGGTCAATTGAATGGCCGTATTGTGTCACGGCCTGTACATCTGGATTCTGAAAGGCATGAGATATATGGAATGTTGGAGAATGCAGTAACCTCTGGTGAAGGGAACTCGTGCTTGATTATGGGTCCACGATCAACAGGCAAAACGACCCTTGTGGAGACTGTTCTAACTGACTTGAAACGTCAGCACCCTGGACAGTTTGTAGTCATAAGACTATCAGCATTTGCTCAAGGAGATGATAGAATGGCTCTAAGAGAAATCGCTCGTCAGCTGGACGTGGTCTTAGGGGAAAGCAGTGAGGGTGCTCACATTGGGCCAGATGAAGGTGTTGAAAAGAAGTCAATCAGTGAAACTCTCCAGATGCTTCTGTCTACTTTTGAGACTACAGCAGATAATGCTCCACGCATGTCTGTGATATTTATACTTGAAGAGCTGGATCGATTCACGGCTTTGGCTCGTCAGACCTTGCTCTACAATTTGCTAGACCTATCTCAGACAAGCACCCTTGGTATCGCAGTGGTAGGTGTCACTGCTCGCATTAATGCCAGGGAGATGCTTGAAAAAAGAGTTCGCAGTAGATTCAGTCAGCGGATCTACAATATCCGTCGTCCGAACTCTCTGGAAAAGTTCTGGCGGGTGTGCCGAACCAACTTAACGGTCGACGATTCTTTCGCTGGTTTTGCAGAATGGAACAGTGCGATTGATGTGAGTTTTTTTCTTTTTAAATTTTTTTTTCTGTTACTTGGTTTTATCGGTATGGCCGCTAACATAGAATTTGTTTGCTTCCAAGACACCTCTCTACAACTACGTTGAGCACGTCTACTACACAACCAAAGATGTGCGACAGTTCAATCATGCAGCTCTGGGAGCTGTAGCATGTGGATCACCGTTTCCAGATACTGACTACTTTTCCCGGGACCACCTTTCGGTTCAAGGCATTGCTGATTCTCAGTCTCTGCTGTACGGAATCTCCGACTTGGAATTGGCCCTGTTGATAGCCGCCGCGAGGGCCGAAGTCAAACTGGAAAGCGATACTTTGAACTTTAACCTGGTATATGACGAATATTATGAAATAGCATCGCAGCTGAAACAAGAACTCCGGGCTGCAATCACTGGAATCACAGTGGCCGGGTACCGTATTTGGAGCAAGCAAGTGGCCCGTGCTGCTTGGGAGCGGTTGGAGGCCCTGGAATTGGTAGTAACGCTTTCGGCGTCATCTGGGGGTAAGGCTGCTCAGACTGGAGCGGTCATTGGTGATGAGCTGAAGCTGATTAAAGTTGACCTGAGCCTGATAGAGATAGGAAACCTGATTGGAAGGAGTCACATGTTATTCAGCTGGACCCGGTTGTAATATTGAGATATTGCTGGTTTGGTTTATCGCAGCATGGCTATTGGCGGTTTCAAGATACCTCTTGGACACTGTGTTTCAGGTGTTTCTAAAAAGCCCCATTGTAAATAATATGGCCAACTTGACACAAGTTGGCGTGCATGCATATGCATGTTGGAAACATGCAAGCCACATCTGACACCTAAACTACAATATGGCTATTCTCTCGACTCTTCTGAGATCTCACTCACCATTGGTCGCCAACGTCCAAATAAATGCTGGCAAGTACGAATCTCCTCTATGGTGATCCGGTGGAGGTTTCGTTGGCGATGATGATTCTCTCGCTTGATCTGACTGCAGAGGGCCACCGCAAATCGTATGTGTTGTTTTCGAAGAGATTTCCCTTCAGTTTTACTACTGGTGAAGCTGTGATGGCTCTTAGAACTATGAGTGTTTCAATTGACAATGGAGTATCTTTGATGAGTTTCAAAAGCAGATTGGCAAGCGCAAACTGCGACCGCCTTCTTCGGCAGTTTTTGCTGTCAAAGTTGATCCATGATCCGAGTTCCAGAACATGCGGCGATATACAGCAATGTGCTATCCTTCAGCTTACCTCCAAAGGGATATTCCACATACAGAGATTTTGTTCGGCTAACGGTCTTGGGTCACCCGCTGTTAAAAACCTGTTATCCTCGCCTTTTAATTCCATGAGATGCTACCAAGTGAATAGGGATCGATTTTCTGGAAAGATCCTACTGTCCGAAGCCTTTGTGTTATTGCTGTTCCAAAGAATGATGGGAAAGGTGCCCAATATATACAGATCAAGCAATCCTCCTGACACAATGACCGAGCCCACCAACCCTAGCGAGGTATTAGACAAGCCATACGAAACTTCGCCATTTGCACATCCTTATTTTACAAACCCTCATTCTGAAGCATTAACACAGTATTATGTGTCTAGTAAGGGCGTGAGGTTGTTGCCAGAAGACGTTTCTCCAATCGACTTCAGCTCTGACTCGGATAACAAGGTTTGCTTCTCTGGTAAAGCTATGAATCAATGGGTAATGGAGTGCACAGATGTCATGTATCCTTCTGAAGCCGTTGATATATGCGAGAAATACTTGGAGCACCAATTGATAGTTCGTGCCGGTGATTCCCTGCCTGTAGCAGCGGCCGCTCAGATTGCATTTTCAAGAGCTGAATGCTATACTCTGACTTTAAAAGGTCGCAACATGGTTCCATGGCTGTCAAATATGTTTGATCAAAAGCATAATTCGCACGAGGCATATGATACCTCAATCAGCTTGTCTACAGTTCTTGAAGATGGAGCGCTCTGCATGCTGTTTTTCGAATTTCTGGAGCTACATCAAAGTGAAGAAAACTTGCTGTTTTACAAAGAAGTAGAGGGACTAGAGGCTGCTATGGCAAGTCAACCAACTGAGGAAGTCGACTCCAAAGGTGGTCATGGTCTCTCAAACACAATACTGGCATTCCTTTATGGAATCTTCAGCAGATACATTGCACCAAAAGCGCCGTATAGTGTAAACATTGACTATACCATCCGCCAAGACTTTTGCAGCCTTATGGCTCCCGATGGGACCGCAATTGCCTTGGGTAGTCAACAATCTAGTATCAAGCTATTCGCTGAGGTGCAATCTCTCTTGATCAAGACTAAAATGCTTGTTCTTGAAATGATGCAGCAGTTGCTACCAGAATTTCTCGCATCTGACGCTTGCAGGCGTTTTATTCAAATGTATACTAGAACTCACAGTAATTTGTAAATACATTGTATTTATTTGTCTTAGAAATTAGTCCCATCTGATTCGATATCCCTAGCGGCTCCGGCCTGTCATAACCTCGGATCATCGTTCTGTCAGGGCATCGGATACCAACCGTATATGATGCATTAGCCATGCATTAAGGGCTGTGCACTGACATCACTGGCCATTGGATTGCTGCTAGATGACTTCCGTCAACAAGGGTCATAATAGCTGCTAAAGCTCTAGTCGCGTCTAACAAGCTTTAATTTCCCCACTCAAACCTGTTTGTATGTTTTGGCAAACATGCTCTGACTTATCCCCCATCGCCTGGCCAAGCAACACGTAAACGCCTCAATGCCCTGATTCGGACACTGCTGCATATATAAGTTTATAAACTACTGAACAAGGTTCCAACTTCCTTGTCCATCACTCATGTCTGAGATTCGAACAGCTCGCAGTGAAGGCGACAACCTTGGTCGACAGCGCGTGGTGGTAAGTCAAGCTCTTGTACGGCAAATTGGGGCATTGCTTACTTTAGAAGGAGTCCAAAAGCACAATGACTGTCGGTGCTGGTCCTACCAATCCATACAAAGCTGAAGATCCCGATCTTCCAGTATCAAAGCCTGTTGGAACCCCTCCAATTGATATAACATGTGGTCCTCTGCTTCGATTCTGGGGTATGAAGGACAAATCACCTACGATCTGGAGAGGTGCCATCCTGATAGTATGCAAGGACGCAAGTTCCGACTATTCTGTGGACCCTGAATTGTCTATAGCAGTTGGAAATGCATCTCACACCGTGTCTGCAAAGCCGATTTTCAAAGAATATGGAGTGACATTTTGGAGATTTGACATTGAACTCGAGCTTTTGGATGCTGAGCAGCAAGTCACTTACTTTATCAATAAGGACCAGCGAAATAGCAAAGACTTTTTCATTCCCAGTGTTCACCAGGATATGAATGTTATGTTCTACTCGTGCAATGGGTTTAGTTTAGGTGTCGATGTATCGACGTTCCAGGGGTCGCTGTGGGCAGATGTATTAAAGCAGCATTATGAAAACAATCATTTCCATGTCATGCTTGGCGGAGGTGATCAATTGTACTGCGACAAACTGAAGCTGGCAGCTGACAGTGTTCTACAATGGACCATGGGTAATAATCCAGTGCGTAAGAGGAGCAAGCAAATGACGGCTGAAGATGTGGATGAAGTTCACCAGTTCTATTTATGGCACTACATGGCGTGGTTTGGTTCGGGATACTTCAAGGGCCCTCATGGGAACACCCATCAACCGGATTTCCCAGATGCTATGGCTCGAATTCCGATGATCAACTTGTTTGATGATCACGATATCATCGACGGATTTGGGAGTTATACAGATGGCATCATGAGGTCTCCATTTATGTCTGGTATTGGCAAGGCTGCCTTCAAGTACTATCTGCTGTTCCAGCAAATGGTTGCGCCATCAGAGAAGACGGGATCCGAACCATCGTGGGTGATGAGTGCAAAACCTGGACCCTATATCACTGAACTAGGACGATCTATATATGCTCGCCTTGGAACCAGCTTGGCATTCTATGGGCTGGACTGTCGAACAGAGAGAACGCACGATACGATAGTAAGCCCTGGAACCTATGCTGCTATGTTTAACAGACTATCCAAGGAAATATCTGCTTCAAATGGAGAAATAAAACATGTGCTGTTAATGCTGGGGGTGCCTATTGCCTATCCTCGAATGGTATGGTTGGAGAGGATACTTACCAGTCATGTTATGTATCCTGTTCGCCTGTTGGCAAAGCATGGTATGCTTAAAGGAATGAACAATGAGTTTGATGGCAGCACAGAAATTTTGGATGATTTGGACGACCACTGGTGTGCCCAGCATCACAAGAAGGAGCGAAACAAATTTGTGCTAGAACTGCAGCAGTTTGCTGCTGCCAACAAGGTGCGTGTCACCATCTTAAGTGGAGATGTTCATCTGGCTGGAATCGGCCGGTTCTACAGCAGGGACAAGTCAGTTCCTGTAGTCAAAGACCACAGGCACATGCTGAACATAATCTCGTCTGCCATCATCAACACTCCACCCCCAGACAAGCTAGCGGATTTCTTAAACAAGCGAAACAAAGTCCATCATTTGGGAAAGGAAACCGACGAAGACATGGTGCGAATTTTCCCTGTAGACGTTAATGGCAGCAAGCGAAACAACGAGCGTCTGTTACCACGACGAAACTGGTGTTCGATAATGCCTCAGAAGGAGGGTTCACCCCCAAAGCGTCCTGGCCAAGTGGAGAATCCTGACCATCCTATTAGTGCGTCTATTGAGAGAGAGTATGGTGGAGGCCCCGGCTCACTGTCAATCATTATACACGTTGAGAAAGACCAGCACAGTACTGCAAACGTCACAGTGCCCTACGAAATTATTGTACCACCACTCGAGTAATATGTCTGTAATTCATACTAATACAATTAATATACAATTAGTTGAATAATATCGCGGCTGCATACTCTGCATTTCCACCAGTTTGCTTCAGAGCTTGGATGACCTCGTCCCTAGAAAATCCCAATGCGATAAGTCCTGCAACGACATCGTCTGGGAATGAATCGCTCGATGAGCCACGGGGTTCAACGCGTGCTGAGGCGCTGCTACCAGCTTGGGGTTGGTTTGGTGTTTGATTTGAACTCGAAGAGCCACCTGTTCCAGAGGCCTGTGCGAGTTTGTTCTCTTGGAGAATTTCCATAGCTTCATCTGGAATCTCCGACTCAGGAAGAAAGGGCAGCTCAGAACTGCCAAACTCTAGAACATTTTTCTTCAAATTGATTGATGCTTGGTAACTCTTGAGGGTATCCAGTCCAATAATCAGATCGTGTCTGATGTCCACGATATCGAGACCACACGGGTAAACGGCGTCCCCCATCTTAATGGACGCACTATGCACTCTGCCCACGATTTTGGCCTGGCCACCCACACCACTGGCAATACCAGCGAATCGCTCGTCAATGAGATGGCTCAAGTTGCATCTTTCAGCACACTTTGGGTCCATCACCGTCCGCTGAGCTCCTGTATCAATATATGCTTTAACGTGAACTCCTCCAATATAGACATTGACATAGAGCATCTTAACAAATGCAAATACCTCGGGCGAATGCTCCATGGCAGCTGTGAAGTTCTCAGAGATTGCTGCTTGCCGAACAAGGTCTAATATCTGTTTCTTATTGCTGTCAGCAGCCGACAACTTGGCAGTTGAAAATGACTGGGCCGACTGACTATCCATGAAGGCGGCAAATCCAGATGGGTCATTCATGACTGATGAAACGCCAGGAAATAGATTTGGAAATTCAGATCGCATGGCAGGATCAGTAAGAACCCGCCTTCTCAACATCTCATAAGCAGACACCGATGCCGTGTCATCATTCGGCGCGTTTGAACGACTATCATTTTCAAAAACCATAACTATATCCTCGTCTTCTAGGTTCCAAGTGCTCAGAGGCTTCCAGTCGCCATCCATGGGCTCGGATTTGTAAACAAGCACTTGGATGGCACTTGAAACGCCTGATTCTATTTCTATGCATGCCTTCAAATCGTGTAAGAGCATCTCATTCGAAACGTCTATGTGCAGAATATCACTGCTGTTTAAAAATGCGACACTGAGCTTCATGGTTGTAACTAACTTCGAACAATTACCAGATTACCAATATGAGGGTTATCTGCAGCAGGGGAATATCAGGGGTAAAAGTTGCCACATACAGCAGAATACTGAGAAGAATGATCTAGATGAATTTATTAATCCCACCACGGATAAACTCACAAAAATAATGACACAACAAAAATATTACAACCAAAAGAAGTTTGATATTTGTCAAAAAAAAATAATTATGATTTATATCTAAATAGCAGCACCAAATACAAGAGATGCTACCAGGAAGAGACCTGCATAAAGAGCTGAAGTAGGAATAGATACGGGAGCCACAAGTGGAGCAGCAGCCTTGGAGGAGCTTGCGGCAGCACTGGTAGAAGAAGTTGAAGAGGAAGAACTACTAGCAGTAGAACCAGCACTACTTGCGCTGGCAGAACCACTAGCAGAAGAAGAACCACTACTGCTATCGTCACTGCTATCACCCCACTGAGTAGATGGACCGTTAAGACCAAGACCCTTTCCAGCACCATTCTTCATGTACTGCTGAGCACCGGAAGGAAGAGCAGGCAAGTCAGTAGAAGCCTCCCACAGACCTGATTGAATAGCAGGACAGTTGGCAGCGACCTTGCTTGCTGAAGCACCTCCATCTCCAGTGGGATCAGGGTTCTGAGCAAGCTGAGTTTTATAAGCATTGAAGTCGCTTAAGGTAGAGACCGAGTCACCGCTGATCTGGACCAAACCGTATCCGTTATCTTCCATAGAATACTCGTAAGCAAGACCACCAGAATAGACAGATGTCATCTCGGTGTTGAACATGGCAGTCAGCTCATCGAAAGTTCGAGGTCGAGGGTGTATGCAACCAAACTCGGAGAAAAACATGGGAATAGAGTAGTTAGAATAGGCCTGGACATTAGCCTGGTATCCCGAGACTTGGAATGACGACTGACCACACCACGAATAATCATTCATACCAAACATGTCAATTCGAACATCGTCTTCTCCGCAGTTGAAAAACTCCATCTGCTGCCATCTGTTGTCGGCTATATCTGCAGCACTGTATCCAACAGGAATGGCTCGGCTGGCCTGTTTGGAGATGTATTCCTTCATGTCACGGACCACAGCCTTCACATAAGTGGCAGCACCAGTGTTGTTGACATCATTGATGACTTCGTTGCCAGCAAAAAAGCCAAGGGTATTCTCATAGCCCTTAAATGAGTCGATAATAGCAAAAACGGACTGCAAATACGCAGCATTGTATGATGGGGCAGGATCGTTTCTGTTGATAGAGTTCTTGGGGGTATTGACATCGAGAATTAAGTAGATTCCTGCGTCATCCAAAAGCTTCATGCAAGTATCGTGGTTTGCTGAGTTGTCAACAGTGTAAACACGGATGGTATTAACTCCCAACTGCGAGAAGTATGGAACGTCTCTCTTGCAACCAGCTTCGTCAGCAAGCGGGTCGCTAGCGTTGGACGACCCTCCAGGCTGGTAGTCGACTCCTCGAATGTAGAAACGGTCTGTGCCGTTGTAGAAGGCGTTTCCTTTAACAGTGACCGAAGTGAGCGCACTAACGGCCGTAAGGAGCGCCGAGCACAACAATGCTGATTTCATGGTAACGATTGGACGGAAAGAAGACGGTTTTCAACGCTTCTTAACACTAACGAGTGGGCTTAAAATATTTCGACTGTTGAAACTCTACTCCTTAAAGACTTGTTCTAAGAATAAGTGGAGAGCAAACAAAGTTGGCAGTAATATGAATATTTATAGATGCTGCATGTCGCATTGGGCCTTATCCGAATGGGGCGATCTGCCTGATCGACATTCCTGAATTTTCACGGCGGTCCACAACAGTGGGATAATCCTTTTCGGACAGCATCCCTCGCAAAGGAGACAACAGATAGGCGGAATGATAGCTCACCTACAGATAGAGGGCTATGGAGGACAGTATATCAAATATCTAGCTATAATGTAAACTGTTGTTTATACTTACAAGCCCCCCCTGAAATAGTTTGTTTATGCATGCAACGAAAACAAAACCTATGCATTCTTGATTCCATCAGGACACCGGGGCCACCAAACACCAGCTTAAAAGAGCTGCTTTACCATCTCATCGACAAAACGGCCATCATAAGGCAGTGCAACTACTAATTTAATCAAAGTGCAGACCACTGACGTCAGCCGTTAAAGTTGGTGGTGCTGGGCCGGCAACCCTTTTCCAGATGCAGGGGCAGCCAGTTGATCGTTGACAGGATCGACACTGAGCTCCGACACAAGTTGATGCTGAGACACATTGCTGACAGGATCGACTTGCTGTGCCACATCCGAAATTGATTCCGGCTCGCTTGACACGCTGTTCTGTTTGACCACCTCGCTTGCATCCTCAGAGGGTTCGGGTGATTCTTCATTAGGGTCTTGGCTCGCTTGGTCGCTGAGTGGCAGTGATTCTTGGCCAGGTGTCTGGTCTGTTATGCCAAGACGACTGGAAGTGTTTTCAGCAGTCTCAGCGGTCTCCTCAGCATCAGGCACAGAAGCAGACGAGATTTGAGGCTCTTCTTCAGACGTAGCAGATTCATTGGACAGTTGGTGCTCTGATGCTAGATCTGGCTCGTCAGCCTCAGAAATGTTGATCTTCGAGAGCTTGGTTTGCGCATGATCTTCCGCGTCGACTATGGTCGAGTCAGTATCTGCAATGTCATTTTTTGCTGGCATTTCTTCTTGAGCCTGAGACTGGACGCCTGAAGAGTCAATTGACGGCACGTCGATGGGCTCAGCATCTTCGATATGTTTCTCCGCTTGTACGGTATCTTCTGAAACAGCAATAGCATCCTTATCAGTTGGGGCCAAAGGATGATCACTAGAGGAGGCAATGAGCTCATCTTGATCATTTGGAATACCGGGCTTATCTGAAATATCCTCTACTTTTACAGCGCTTTCTACTGGGCCCGATAGGTGCCAAACATGATCAACAACAGTGGCCCACTCTGTCTTAGCAGCCGTAGGTAGGCGTCGACCCCTGGGCCCCTTTGCCCGTGATCTGCGACTGTCAGATACAGAAGGCTCAGGCTTCACAGTTGGCTCATCGGATGGCTCATCCGTTGCATTGGATTCTTCTTCGCCGGCTGCTGATTTAGGCGACTGCCCAGGAGCCAATGGCCCCCTCGCCAGTACATTACCAAGGTCCTTGAACAGAGATGCTCGCAGAGCCCCAACTTTTGAACTTACTGCAGGCTTGGATTTGGGACGGGGAGGAGCGCTGGTGTCTGCAGTTGCAGCCATGAAAGATGCAGCAATGCCTTTAGGCCTAGCAGGCACCACTGGCTTGGGTTTATTAGCGCCATCCTCTTTGATGGGTCTTGTCGAGGGAACTTTGGGAGCATCATCTAATTGAGGCTTGGCTGGCCTTCTAGGCACTATTGGTAGATTTCCTAGATTCTCGCTTGGGGATACTGCTGGCGAAGAATCTACAGCAGAAAGCTCTTTTGATACATCTGAGGGTTTGGCCGTAGTATCATCCTTAATATCTTTAGAATCTGTGGTATCCACAGAGGTCTTAGAGTCAAGTACATCCGATCCTTTTCTCTTTGGCTCGCTTTCAGCATTCTCAAATACAAATTTATCCTCCTCATTCGAGACATTGACCGGTGCAAGCTTTGTAGAGATTTCAGATGACTCAGTATTATTCGTTTCAATAGAGGTTTTATCAGCCTCTTTAGGAGAAACGATCTTATTTTCAGCGAGTGGTGTCGATTCAAGAGACTGAGTTGTAGCATCGATTTGCTCAGCATTAGATTCGGCCTCGTTCTCAACCGGCAAAATAGGTGAAGCCACAGTCTCCGACTCATTCTTCTCTTTGATGGTGCTGCCACCATCAACCGACTGGAGAACCGCTGAATCATCGACAGAACTTTTGACACTCGAAATTGGCCTAGAGCTAGGAAGTTGAGGAGTCTCCATTATAGGTGAAGTCAAAGGCTCATTGTCTTCGCTGGTGCTGCCTCCATCAACCGACTGGGGTACAGATGAATCGTCGACAGAACTTTTGACACGCGCAATTGGCCTAGAGCTGGGAAGTTGAGGAGCATCCATTACAGGTGAAGCCACAGGGTCAGATTCATCTTTATAATTGTCGGCATAGTCCACAAGTGAGCTAGAGACTGAAGAGTCCTCAACAACAGCACTGTTGGGACTTGAAGATGGCCTAGAACTCGGAAGTTGAGGTACTCGGGTTGGTCTTGACTTGGGAATCTTAGGCAGCTCTGGCGATTCGACATTATTGTGTTGCTCAAGAATCTCAGGAGAAACCTTGATTGGTTGAGACACAGCAGCTGCAGTTGATACAGAGCTGTCCTTACTGACATCTACAATGTCGTTGTTATCATGCTTATCATCCACCGTGGCCTCAGCTTTATCTAGAGGAGAAACTGAATTAGATTCAGAAATGGCTTCGCTTAAGCTCATTTCACCCGTGTTGGTTTTCGAGTCTGCTTTGAGAGCCGATGATTCTGGAGCAATGCTGGTAGGCTGGGTAGCAGGGCTATCGCCTCCACTGCCCGAACTGCTTGACTGGGGTCTGCGAGGCACAACAGGAATGGACGTATCGAGATCTTTAGAAGCAGATGGTCGATTTGGTACAACAGGAATTGGTTCTTCCGAGGATGGTTTTGGTCTCCTGGGGACGACAGGGATGGAACCAGCTGCACTGCCATTGTCAGAAGCACTGGCCTCTGGCCGGCTAGGGACGGCGGGAATGCTCTAAAGTCAGAAACCGACCAAAAAACAATAACGATTGATCGTCTAAATCATACCTGATCTTGCTTCTCTGGCCTTGAACTCGGAACCGCAGGCACCTGATCCATTATGGCTGGGAGATGTTTACTGCAGACCTAATTGTGGAGTATCAAGTATATAAATATGCACGTGATGCTGGTACCAAATCGCAACTACTTAAAAACAAAACCCCTTTGATAAGCGTAGATATGACAATCAGCGACTCCATTTATTTTAATTCTAGTTGAGCACGGCAGCGTCAATTATACAAGTGTTGACACCATCTATGTTGGGATATCGGACTTGGAAGAATAATCGCGTTTTGTGGCTAGCATCTGGCTCTAGAGTGAGAACAACCATACCCTGATCTGTGGATGCCAAAATAACTTAATCTTGCATTTGTTTTAATCTATTAACCAGAGTAATTAAGTCTGAAAATGTCATTGAAGACGTAGTAGGAAGATCCATCGGGGATCAGGTGAAACACCTGTGAGTATCGCTGAGGGTTCTGCTCTTCGTCAATAAGAAGGTCTCCAGTGACCATAACAATTACATCTCCATTAGGAGAAGCAGGCTGAGCGTCCAAAGTAGTGATTCGGTGAGCCACTTTCTGGAAAGGAAGCGAGCTCAATTTTTCAATAATAGCCTTGGCACCCTGGAGTTGAGAGGTCTCGAAGGTCAGCATCGAGTGCTCTCGCTAGTCACGTTAGACAACATACATACAATTGTATGAACACTTACGTAGAGATTACCCAGCTGGGCTCGATCGGAATCGAAGGTCTGGTAGTAAAAGTTGGTGAATTGTTCTGTGGTTAGAATACCCAAAGCGTACCAAGAACGTACGAGCAAGAGACTGAAAGTCAACTTTAGTTAGTAAGGTCTAATTGCGCGACAAGCACTCGTCATTTACAGTAGCAGCAGGAACCCGAGCAACCATCACCTTGGAAATAAAAGCAAGCATATAGATAGGCTCTAAGGAGCAGACAAACCAATTTCTGGAGGTAATTGACCATTGCAAAAGGGTG